>MU269990.1:52482193-53082193 GCA_021432705.1 Caranx ignobilis
TTGCAGCCCTCCAGCAACATGATGTCTGCTGCTGTGATGAAACAATTTCATTTCAAAGTTTACCAAATCAGAAAGTAATCCATTACTCTATACCTCTATGGATATCTGTGACCAAAACAGCTGTTACGCACACAGATAAGAGAGCATTTGCTGCGCTGCCAAATCTTCTTAATTAAAGTCTGCAGACAGTATAGGTCTCTCCAGAGTCCGAGCTGAAATTGGCTCCGGCTACTTTTCTGATTTCACCTACTTAGACATTTCGTGCTGATGGCTCCCAGTTCTACACAATTCCCCTTTGAGGACTGATGATTATAAATTAACTCAATATTCTCACACCCCATGTCACGCTTTTTGGCAGAGTGATACTGGAGCAAAAAAATTGCCTGTAGACGATTGAAATGAGAAATAATTTTTGTTTCCCCACAAATCCCACAACATAATGAAAGAGGCAAAAGCAATTTACGCTGCGCATTAACGAGTTTAACATTATTCATTGTGTGCTGATATACATAGAAATATACACTATGTAAATAAGCAGGGTAAATGAATGTATTTTCTCAGAGGAAATGGTTGAATATGAATTCTAACAAGATTAGCCATGACATGTCCCAAAAACTTCAGAGGCGGAGAGACCACTGGGAGGGAAATGGGAGCCACTCTGCCACTCAATCATCAATTTTATATCTCTCTCAAGAGCACAAGGTCCCACTGAAAGTGATTTAAGGCCAGAAAATATCTTTCCTCTGACCCATCATCACCCAAGGCAATGGATTATAATATCCCCCTCTCCTTCCCACTGGTGAAATCCTAATCGGCGCACATCAAACAGTGATGTTACTTCATGTAATGGGAGGGATTTTTTTTTTGCATAGCAAGCACCAAGCCAGGGAAGGGGAGGGGAGGGGAGGGGAGGGGAGGGGGGCCACTGTTTGCGCCACTGCAGCAGACACAGATTATAGGCCTGAAAAGTCATTTCATTTTCTCAAGATAGAAAAAAAAAGTAGTGACATTATATACAGTGTACCAGCAACAAAAAAAAGAGAGCACTCCAGCTTCTTGGCACTTAAATGACCTCACTCACAACATTATCACTTCTTGGAGACACCTCACAGAGCTGCTTGTTAAGCAAGCGTGAGCCCCGGCTACATCTGATAATGTTCCCTCACAGACTCGGCCAGGTACAAACTAATATTCTGCAGCTGTTGCAGAGGGGCGACAGTGGACCTCATATAAAGACTCCATCACTCCCAAAGCACAGCTCTACTGTTACACACACGTGCACACACTCACAGTGCGGCAGAAACACAGGAGAACTGTAACTTGGTGTGTACATAGAAGAAACCAGATATGGGCTTAGGCGAGGCTCGTCCGCCTGCTGAGCTTCACTACATTTAATGCAGTATCTCCTCTCTCGCTCTCTCTCCTCAGTGCACACACAACTGTATATTTTATGTAGTCATCTCTCTCACAAACACACACACTAACACATTCACACACACACACACAGTCTCTACCCTGTAATTTTCTATTCACACACTGACCTTCAGCTGAGCAGGAAAACAGCCTCAGTTACTGTTTTACTGATTCACATAGAAAGGAGAAGAATCTATTTTGTCCTTCCATGAGACGTGATCCAGTGTTTATCCCACAGTCATAGTAACCTTATCATCATGCATACCTGGGAAGCCATCGACAATGCATTTACAGCCCAATGGGAGTTTACAAGGTGGCCAGGATACGAGGGACGTACCGGTCAGTGTCAACTGTAAAGTATCAAAATTCAACTGACAACTGACTCATGCTCTTCCTTTAGCTGTCTTAGTGGCAGGTCATATGTTATCATTTCTCTTTACATAGCAAACCATGGACGGACCGTGACTTTCATATTAGCCTGTCGAAGTGCAGTTAATGTCACTTTGTGCGTCAGTGTGTGTCCACCCGTTTTTTGCACGTGAGGTTAATCTATCTGCCTGTGTGGCGGCGTAAAAAAAAACAAAAAAAACCGCAGAATCTGGGCGAGCCAGGTCAGCCGTTCCTAATTCAGTTCGTCAGGAGTTTTATAGCCTGTCCGGAGTGAGCTCGGCTCCAGTCTGTCTCCACTGTGCTACCCCTGCCACATCACAGGTGGAAGCAAAGAGCAACTGCACATTGCACAGAATGTTAAAGCAGAGGAGACTGTCGGGGGAGGGAAGGGGAAGGGGACTCTTCATTTTCACTCTTCCAACATGTAGTACACACTGGTCATCATCGATCTTCAAAGCACCTGCACCTCATTTAATGACAAGTGAAGGCCAGTTTGAGAGGAGTCCATCAGCTTAACAAGTTTCTGAGACACTCAGAGTGCAGGGAATTGGAAGAGCAGAAGTCCAGATTTCTGTTATGGCACCACACTCACATTAAATTGGTATTCCTGATAATACGGGCGAGACATGTGGGCTGTGCACACACGCATAAAGCAGCGGGTCCTGCATTATGACTCATGCCAGTTTCTTAAAAGACAATGGAACAAATAGGACTGGAGCTAAAGGTCTCGCTGCCCTTTATCTAAACTATGATTTCAGTGGCAGGGACAGCAGATACCTGACTTTCCAGTTCACCAATTCCACTCCACTCTCTCCGGCTTTTGTGCTGCATCCACATTAATATTCATAATATCAGCTCAAATTTCATACTGCAATTCATTACAGCCAAGTATTTTGTTACTCAAGGTGACTGCAGAGCGAGGGGGGGGGGGGGGGGGGGTTGCAAACATGTATCTGAGGATAATGCACAAGCAAATATTCACAGCACAATACTTTCAACCTTGTAGGGCTAAATGAAGTTTAATCTGCTGTAATAGCTCATGCTGTTAAACATTATGTTTCATACTTTATTTATCCCCAAACACTGAACCAAGGAAAGTGAAAATGCTGGGAATATTGTAGCTTCATTTCCACACCAGGAAGTATATTACTGCCATAAATTGTAATGATGATTTGCCTGTCATTAGTTGCCTCATTAATAGATGCTATTTTTGACTTAAACTGGTGTTGTCTCCTCAGCTTTTCTCTGTCATGTTTTCAGTTTTTGCTCAAGAAATCATCAAAACGGCGCAGCTTCTATGAGCCGTGATTGTCTCCAACAAATCACTGAGAAGCTGCCACATTCAGCGGAGAAGCTTTAATGGATATATGATACACACTATTAAACAAGCCTCCAGGGTTGTATTCTTGAAGCTTCTAGGAATAGCAGAACTGATCTGGGATCACCGTTTTGGTCACATGACCAATCTTCTCTCCACAGTCTGATATTTAATGCATTCCTGATCCGTGTCTAGATTTAGGTGCATCCTAAGCTCCAGGCGGGACAGAGTGACATTGAGGGTTTGCATGGCGACACTGCATTGACAAGCTGAATCCGCAGGGTGTCAACATCTGTGACAGCTTGGAAATCAGGGTCAGGGGTCCTCCCTGTCTGATCCACAACTGCCTGCAGCTTTACACCACACACACCTCCATTTTGTATTCTGACAGGCCTCTTGACTGCCCCCCCTCATCCCAAACCATATTTCTGCTTATGGTTGCACCTTTTCAAACATTGACTGAATTTACAGGGTTATGGTGTATGAGGAGGAACATACCAAACAGAGCAGATCATATTAGCTTTGAAATGTGCTGACGAAAGAAGGAAACAGAGACAAGGACATGCATGAGCCTCTTCTCCATGTGTAGTGGCCTCGATGCACAATTCAATGCAGACGACACAAATGTAGAGCATGACGATGACGAACTAAAACAGAACCAAGTCATTAGAGAGAGACGGGCACTGCTGCGCTAGAGGCATCTGTGATAATGGAAGGGCGTCATGTTGAAGCCACGTCTGATAATGAAACATATTCCCTGAGTTCTCTCGTTTTTTTCCCAAGAGCTTTTGAAATGATCAAGAACAGCGGGGGAGTCCAGAGTAATCCACAGTGTGTAACATGAAGCAGCATCAGTAATTAGTAGGCATCCTTCGAAAAAAAGATGCCTATACACTTTTTTCTTTCCCCTTCTCCCGCTCATGGATTTCTTCTATACAATGTTTCCACAGAGGTAAACATAGCTGCAGGGCATAGTTATTTTGCTTAGTAAAACAAATGTAGAAGATACTCAGTGTGACACTGATTTGATATGGCTCATACTGGGAAATGCAGGAACAGGATTACTCAGCCAATTATGCAGTTAGGGATGAATTTCTGATTTGAGATATGCTATTTTAAAAGAAATAAACATATCATAAATTAGCAGTGGATTTTGAAAACAAACAAAGGAAAGTTAATCACCCATGACTTTCTGTCTACTCTGAACACACACACACCTACATCTTTTGGTATTGTTCTGGATGTTTATATGGTCACACAAACAAAACAAGGTGAGAATACAGTGAACTAATATTTTGCACTGTGGAGCACAGATGTAGTGCATTTGGGAAGTTAAGAGATGATTTATTAGTTCAAACATAAACAGCTGTTAGGAGACAACAGCTCTTTAGCAACACACTGATTAAAAGGAGAAACTCTTCTGATCTGTCATGTACCGTGGCCCAGAGAGCACGATGCACCATAACCTCAAAACATAACACCAGCAAATTAAGGATCCTCATCAATTTGACACGTGTGGTGCAAAAACACACGATATAATCCAGCAGGCAAACGTGATGCAAATATGCAACATCGTCCAATGATCAGGAGTATTGTGAGTATTTGCACCTGGAGGGACTGACAAATGCATCATGAACCTACATAACCCTCATTATTTTATGTTAAGCACAACTTTGAGATTTAGGGTTTGTATGAGAACACGAGGTTAAAGGTAAATGTTTAAAGTGGGATTTAAGCCAAAATGATCACAGCAAACTGAGAGAGGATCACAGCGTGCAAAGTGCCATCGCTGGAGATTGAGCCCTCTTCCACATGGGAGGATTAATGCATGGGCTTGAGCCGACCGCCCTCTGGACTACGTTTTCTCTGATAAGAGACATCTGAGCTCAGCACATTGTGCATGCACAGCCAGATAGAGATGTGATTACAGTATTGGACAAGAGCTCCTCGCCAGAACCTTCATTTAGCTGCCCTCTTTCTCCTGCACGTATCCACGTCCTGAGATCATGATTCAGGTCCAGGCCAGAGGGGATACTTATTAGTGAAGACCAGCACACTGATCTGAGGCCCCTTCAAAACCCAGGTATCGACAATTTCCATAGCAAATGCAAGATGTCAGACAAAAATGCCCCCCCACCCTGTTGTGCCATAACACTGCAATGCAGTTCTCTATGCACTTCCCTGGATGTTCTCCCCAGCCTGCGTTCTGGTGAACTGTATAGTGCAGAATAATCAAGGCAAAGTTGTTTTTGTCCAGGTATGAAAGCAAGACTACTGAATATTACAAAATAAGTCAAGTCAAGACTTTCAAAAGACAGCATGTCAAGAAAATAGTACAGTCAGAGTGGAAAATGTCATTTTCTGGTTAAGGTCCCACATGATAAAATTTTCATATTGTTGTCTTTAATATACTATGGCTGAGGATATAATCTTCTGCTCCAGTCACAGCATACAAAGGCGAACAGGCTGCACAGCATGGAAGGAGGCTAAATTGCCATGAACCGACCTCATTTCTTTGACAATTTACTTCTTAAGTGCTTGTTTGATGGCTGGAGTCATTGTGATATTAGGCAGCAGATATGAAGCAGCTGTTGCTTCATTTCTATGGAGTTTTCACTGCCCACCCCCCCAGAGGGGCGTCTGTGTGGTCGCAAATTACAAGGCTATGACTTAAGCTAAGTTCACAGGCTACATGACTGACTTCACAGGTTTCAGATCACTGCAGTTACTGTTCACACCACATACCAGGCACCCTTGAAGTTGTAAAGAGCTCAGAGTATCACCTGCCAATCATTTCAAGTCTCATTTACCCTTGAAATGTAGCTTAGGCTTCAGCAAAGCACTTCTTGCTTGCTAGCAATTAAAGCTAGTCCATAGCAATCCACCTTTGTATCCTCCAGCACTGGTCAACTAGCTTCTTTCAGCCCTTTTCTAGCCCTCAAGCTAACTTTAACACTTAAATGCTTCAATGTCAATATATTTCATTTTATTTGTTTGTTAGTGACTAATTGTCCTCTCATTAAGCTTTGCCCTCCAGCTAGCATTAGCTAATTAACATTATGCCAATATTACCATGGTATGGTTTAGTAGAGGTGAGAATTACACAAGTGATCCAAAGTAGATTTACACTTTGCTGTTTTTATCTGATCATGAGGGCTGAACAAGCTATTGATTAACTTGAGGTTAAACTTCCCGAACTGGTTGAAAAGAGCCTAAATTCTGATATAGGAGTATCAGCTCCCACACAGTGATTGCACAGCAATAGCTGATTATTTGCTCTTTGGTTTGGAAGTAATACCAGGTTACAAGTAGTTAGTGAGCCTGAAATTATAAGGTTTGTAACTGATAGCCTGTTGAGCAGATAAATACACGGTTTTGTCAGTATACACTTTGTGCTGGTGTTCTGTTGTGAGAAACATCTACTGTATTAATTGAACATCATAAATCATGTCAAAGTAAAAGGATGAGAACAGGGAGTGCATATCTGAGGACCGCATTCAGTTTCCCTGATGTATACTTTATGGCAAAAGTTTAACTGAGTTGAACACTACTCAACCTCACTTAAAAAAACAACTCCTGACAAGAGGAGGCCATCTGTTAAGTGGCCTACTGCGAGCAGCTTTTTAGAGTAGCTCGATAGTTCATATCCAGCTGCTCCGTTCTGTCACTTAGCCTCTCCATCTTCTCCCTTTCTCCCAATACCCTCAGCTATACCCTCTCAATAAAGCATCATGCCGCTGGTTAAAATAGACAACTCACTTTCAATACGCGTCTCAGATGGACACAACCATTTCATGACTTCTCCCTGTGTGACCCATGGGCTCCAGAAGTGCTGCCATTTTCACTTGCCACGCACCATCTGACAGTGACTTTGGTGGTATTGGGGGGGGGTGGGGTGTCATTGGAGGTAGGTCCTCAGGGGAACTCCATAAATTTATGACAGCTCTGATGCACAGAGAACATACAATTTACAACGTGCTGATCATCACTTTTAAGAGATGTGAGATGCTCTGCTCTGGCAACCACCACCCAACAATAACAGCAGCAGCAGCACTGGAAGCGGAACTTACTTTTACACAACAAAGTGCGATGGAAAAACCGAGGCAATCATTTGCAAATAGCTAGAAAATATATTTGTGTTTGAAAGAGTGAGAATGAGTTATAGATAGGGAAGAAAAATTACTTTAACAGTAAATACACATAAGAAACCGAGTGGCTCAAATGATGTCGATGGCAGCAAATGTGGGAAAAATGTTTTTAGTTTTGAATCAACAACAACTATGGGTACACACTGTGCATAATCATTATTTTCTTTTGCTATTTCTTGCTCAGCTCCCTTCAATTTTAATACTCTCTTCACGCTCAAACAAGGATAGTCAAACTAGGGTATGACCTGGCAATTAGGCCTGCAGTCGTCACGCTGTAGCTTTCTGCCAGTGAGGAAGAGAGCTGTACGTGTGCAGGATGAGTTAAGGTGCTCCCTGCTGATGAGCGACTTTCTTTTGGCCAATTAAAAGGACTGTGTGGCTGTGGCCCTGTGCTGTGATACAGGTCACTGAGTTAAGTGGATGGCTGTCAGACAGGCTCACTCAGATCAATACATCAACCAGTGACGCTGGTTGTTTGGTTGGCACACAGACCCCCCCCCCCCCCCGAACAAAATCATCGCCTCTTAACCAACATCTCCTCTCCTCTCTCCATCTGTGTCAACTCCCTCCATTTCTAGCTCATTTTCCTTTCTCCTTTGTGCTTTTCCTTCATCGCTCTGTCCTCTAACTTTTAGTTACAACCCAATTTCTCCTCAAAATATATCACCCAAGCCTAGCCCCCTTTCTCATCTCCTCTGACTGCTTTCAGCTTCCCAATTTCTCTCCTGGTATCCCTCTCTCTTCCCCTCCAGCCTGCTCTGTTGGTGTCCTCTGTTTGGAGATGAAAGACGGTGGTCCTGCTGTCTGACGGCTTGTAAGAGGCTGCTAATGCGAGAAGCGAGTGCACAACACTTTGAGATGCAAGTCTCTCTTGCTTACACTTAGTGATTCATTATTCAGTGTTGCAATAACTTCACTCAATCTAATTACGCCTATGTGAACTGCTAAGTTAAACAAATGGTATGTCACGCTGTGTGTGTGATTGTGTGCGTGAGACAGGAAGTAAAATGCATGCTTGCATGTGTACAGCGTACAATTTCTTTTCTGCTCTTTGTGTGCGTTTGTGGATTTGCATGGGCATCCATGTGGATTTTCCTTTTTTGTCTGACTGTGCCTGGAAGGTCCCATACTGTCACATTTGGAAGGCTCACTTTGCCCACCTCCTGTGTACTCTGTATGCAGAAAGAAAAAAAAATACTCTCCTGCCTTCACCACAGCAAGTCATGCATGCTTTCTGGCTTCTATGCAGACAGAGAATAACCATCACAACGAATCTGCAGCCAGAGGAAGAAGAAACATTTGGCACATCATAGGACTCTAACACCTCCACATGCTTTCCCGGGAACAATGAAGCCCTTAAGGGTTAGAGGGGATGAGGATGAGGGGGAAGCGTCCTCATCCTCCTCATCCCTCTTGTGATTTTCAAGCTATTAGCTTTAAGGTGTTGCTGGCACTGCTTTCTCTGTGTCAGAGCCAAATATTAGTTTTTGCAGGGCTGCAAGAACAACACTGCACACACGGCAGACAATGTTCGGTCGTCGTCATTTAATTAATCAGATTTTCTTCCTGATGGTTCTGAGATGGCAGCATGTCAAGTGGAAATGTCTGGAACAGTGTAATTCTCAAGTTAGCTTTAAATAAGCAAATTATCGGTCATGACTAATTCAAAAATGTTTAATCTTGACTTTGGCATTTAAGTGTTTGACTTGGCTTCGCTAACCAAACACTTAGTGCATTACTCCAAACACGGAGTGCCAGGACTTTTACATAACACTCAAACATTTTAACATTCATGAATTCTTCATCAGAAATTCTTGCAGGTGCTTTTATTGGTCGAAAATACACCAGTGTGATAAATGAGGTGAGAAAACACACAAGCCCTGAGATCTGTGCACGCACACACACACACACACACACACACACCAAGTCTGATCCCCGTTCACCTCATAAAGTTTGCAGCAACACCTGTTTCCTGGTTTGCAGATTCTGCACGCTAGAGCACAGCGTTAATGAAAACTGATGGGTCATGCTTTCAACCAGCGTCACGTCACTTGAGAGGCTGCAGAATGCAGAACATGCTGAAGTACGTGATCTGCAACAGATGCACAGACACAAATACACCGAGGCTGTCCTCCTTTCCTCTTTCTGCCTCTCTCATATTCAAATAACTATATCCTCATCCTCAAAATGACCATATCATATCCATGCTCTGAAGAGAAATGCATTTTTATATCTGGGTTAAGAACTAAGCCCACTTGACAAGGGATCTACAAGGCTTGGTAAATTTGATACAGTGAAAGAGCTTATGGCTAAATCTCCCTTTTCCTCTCTGTTGCACACACTGCTAGCATTTAATGAAGTCCTGTTCCGCTTCCTCACTGTCGTCATTACAAATGTGGTAATAAAATGCAATACCGAATTGCAAAGATACCATATACATGCCTGTGTGTGTGTGTGTGTGTGTGTGTGTGTGTGTGAAGTTTATCCACTATTTCATGTGAGACTGTAGGCAGCTTTCACACAGACTCCAGTCTGACGCCGTAGTTTCGAACACATCACTGCTAACCCACGGATTTCCACAGAATCACATTACATAAGTACCAAATAAAGTTTCAGTCTCAGCAGTCGGCACAATTGCTCAACACACTCTTTTTCTCTCCTTCTCTTTGTCTCCCTCTGATTCTGTTTTTAGATCAGGCAGAAAACAAATGTTTTAGGACTGTAGTATTAAATCACAAGCACATCCTTAACAGAAAATAAATGGCTTTTCATCAAAGCCTGGTTTGACCCAGGTTGTGCAAAACCAACCAGGAAGGCTGTTGTTACTTAAGCAGCAGTAGTACAATATATAGTACAATGCCATCCTTGTGACACAGTATATTAAGCCATGATGAAAGCCAGAGATGACCATTGCACTTTATGAGATGTATTTTTTATAGGAGAATAGGAGCTGCTCCAGGGCGAGTAGTCAATAACGCAGGAACAGTCGGAGTATAGGATAATCATGTTCTTATTGAGGTGGTGATGAATGAGAAGCGACAGTAGACTTCAGGGCAGGGGTGACACCAGGACATCCAGTCGAACGGACAAGATATGCTGCGGCACATCTTCCCAATACTTATCAGCTGGAAAGGTTACTTGAGTGCTGGTTCATTTAGAGACCTAGAAGGAGACACACACATCCACTTATGCCCATGCACACAATCAAATATGCACATGTGTGCTGTCATGTTAGTCTCAGGCTGCCAGGGACTGAGATTTTTTTTTTCACAAGGTGAAAGAGCAAGAACATCTATTCCCCCAGATGGCAAATTGGTTTTATATAACATAATGACTGATAGCTTCTGACATAAGGGACTGTGTAATTGTGACACTTTGTATCTCAGGCTTGGGAAGGCCTGGTGGCAGTGGTGCTAAAATTTCCACTGTGGTCAGCTCAGGGCAGGGACTCATCCACTTTTGTAGTGTTGGCACAATCACAGGGTGAAACATGGAGTAAAGTGACTTCAGATGAAGCTTTTAGGAAATAGAATTGCACTTTCACCACTATTACACATCCCACCCCCTCCCTTTCCCCCTGCACACTGCAGCGTTTCATTCTCTGAGGGCCAGTGCCGGGTGGACGGATGGATTCACTACCGTTCTGTCCAAGTGCCAAATCTCATCTCCAAACCCATTACTCTGAATGATGTGAGCTGCAATGTAAAACAAGCCCTGCAATCAGCAAGGTTAACCCTGGACAAAACAGTGTCCACATGTCCTGCAACTGGAATCATATTAGGAGGCTGAATGACCTAGTTATGTAATTGCATTGCTCATAACACTACAGAAACCACAAATATGCGCTACAATGGGATGATAAAAGAAAAAATGGCAGATATTCCCCTTCAAAGGAAGGTGGCAAGGAGGTCGTCCACCAGGAGTCAATAAAATCTTTAAACGCTTTAAAGCGAACCACAGTTAGCAATACACTTTGCTGCTAAGTGACTCTCTTACTTTAAGGTGAGACACAGTTCAAAGGGCAGACGTCTTCCTCGCTGTAGTCCTGACTCAGTCCTCTCATGCAGCAGTTCAAGTGGACCTCGGGGAAAATGTGGGACATGGATTCTTAAACAGGTCTGACTACAGAGAGAAAAAGAAGAAGAGGAAAAAAGGCCGGACTCCTTACAAAGACTTTTGGGATGTCACAGAGACCAAGAAACTGGGAGATATCTTATCGACCTTGTCAAAGGATAAAAAAAGTAAGAAGTCCATAATGACTCTTGTTGGATTAATCAGCGATCCTGATTAAATGAGTCGATAAGGATCAGCCAATAAGGGCTGAAGATTATATCTTTAGTCTTTCTCCCTCCTCCTCTCCCTCCATCTTTGATTTCATCCTTTAGGGTTGTTTACACAATTGCATTACACAGCTTTAATCTGCAAATATTTGCAAACCAGACATAATTGGAGATCCAGCCTGTGCTGCAAAGATGACCAAGGCCCATCAGCACACACTGTAATTACATGAGGCAAAAACACAGTCAGTTCAGGTTAGGTGAAAGCTTGCAGTCAGTTATCTGTGTTCACCCAATAATTTTCACCATGTACTATAGTAGATGACTTTGTCACTTAAATACGACTTTTAAAATGGAGCTGCCAAACAGTGTAGAGGACAAACAGGTCGGATGGTTGAACCTTAAAATAATACAAGTAAACATTCTGTACAGAAACGAGTGTTTGCGGAGGTAGCAGAAAACACAACCAAGGACCAGGCATTGTTTGACAGGCATTTACAGGCTCACTTTTACAGCACCAAGACTGAGAGAAGACGGCAAAGTCGAAAACACACAATGGTGTCCAACAACATTGCAGCGAAACAAAAGTTAAGCAAAGAAACAGACCAGAGTTCTGTCGGTTTGCTTCCTGCAAATCCAACATTGCAAAAAAAAACAAAACAAAAAAAAAACCCACACAACCCTGGATTAAAAACTTGAAGTAGAGGGAAAAAAAATAAACAAAGCTCAAACTCCAAGTGGCTTTATCGGTTTAAACAAAAGAAAGAAAAATCACCCTCACTTCACTAACAACTGTAGCTCGAAAAGCCTGTTCCACTCATGCATGCCAACAGCAAAATTATTCATACATAAGTGAACATTCATTGTTTATTGAAACCCACATTTAGCAATAATTCATGATTGGAATTAATTAGCAGTTTATTTGGCTGTGACTCCACACACTGGAAAAATCACATGCTATCACTGTTCGACAAGTGTGTCTCTCAGTTTGAACCACCCACTCAGCTTCACTCTGTTATTCATGACTGCAGACCATTCACCAACATGGCTGAAGAGTCACATTTCAATGTGAATGCACTATGCACTTCGCTCAACGCAGTCTCCTGTATGAGCACCAAAACAGATAAGGCTTAACAATTTTCTGTTTATCCTCCTGAAAACATTTGGGACACTTCGGACCTGACTCAAACACCTGAGCAACTATTTCATCTAGTGCTAAAATATATCTAGTAGATACTCATGGTCCCCTGATGATAAACACAGCTGTCTTTGGAGATCACATGTGTCACACAGAGCATGTCCCTCTCACTAACTACAGTACCACTGCCTTTTCATCCACTGTACCCAACCTCACAGATCGAGCTGCTAGTGTGCCTGTGGACTCCTCAGTCTTGTTCCCTTGTTAGTAGAAGCAGTTATTCCAAGAGTGGTAAACAAATCTTACATTTAGGTCAGTCAACACACTGAGGTAAACAGAAATTTACATACCATTCACATCAGTTGTTTTTCATCTAGCCCCGCTGTAAGACATTGTGGAAGAATGCAATGAAGGGGTCAGCAGGTTTGACGCTTCAGTCGGCTGGGTATTGGAGTTGTTTACGTTTCTATTCTCTATGTTACAAGTAAATCTATTGTTTATAAGGATCTATACTGAAATGAAGCTAACCCCCCCTCCTCTCTTTTGGAGCTGCTGCTCGTTACTGTTAAATGCCCTATGCACCCAGTTTATATGTGCAGGTGCTTGAGTGAACCATTATACCATGTTCCCTGTGATGTATTGTTTGTCTTAATGAGGGTGCCACCACTACCAGCAGTCCCAGTCCCAGTGGCACGCAGTGGGTGTCCCTGCTTGGCTGCGGCACCGTGTGAGATCTGTCCAGTGGTGGGACCTCATCCAGGATGAGTACTCTCTCCAGCAGTGTATAAACAGTGACTGTGGACCAGCTCTCAGGGCGCTTTGGCAGCCCTACAGTCCTAACATTATGCCAGCCTCACCGCTGCTAGGCCCTCTCATTTGTTCTGCAGTGACATAGTCAGATTGGCAGGCTGTGTCACCTTGTGCTCCAGAGGTAACTACCATGCAAAAGAACGTGCTCCATTTCATCGCTCCACAAGTGCAGCTCAAAGTGACCCACTCTAATGTCACTGTATTTAAATAACTCTGCAGGTCAGCACTGGCCACATTAAAGACTATTATTTCTGCATTGAATATCCACTCCTGAAAATGGCCGTGACCTGGCTCTTGAAATGTCAACAAAGTCCAGAGGAAAAGAGGAGGGTAATTTGTCCCCATGAGCCATGAGTCGAGAGCTAAACCCACTTGGAGATGAAGCTGAACTTCAGTGGTGTTCCTACCACTTGGAGCTCATTGTGAAGCAGACTGTGGAGCTGGGGAAGTGGCACATGAACCCCTTAGATTAATGCCTCTTACTGAGTAATGCTAATGAGGGTCAATTCACAAAAACATCCTATTAAAACACAAACCTCCATTAACACTAGTTCCGATTTTTCAACACTTTCTGCTATATGACTTGCCCTAAATACCTAGAACTCAGCAATCTGACCAAAGGTTAATAGGTAAGACCTCTAAAAAGTTAAGTAGCATATACTTATGTATATGTTATTTTCAGAAAGTGCTGTCTAATGACATTTGGTAATTAATCAGACTGAAATTTCATCTGTGCAGCCATCATTTCCGAAGATGACAGCCAAGGACATTTACTTCCATTCATTTCTGCTCAGAAGGAAAAAAAACCAAACACACACACAGACACACACTCTAGCAAACAGCCAGTTTGACAATCTATTACCGTAAACATGCGGCCCTCGTATGGATTCGTCAGAAGTTTTGGTTTGCCTCCCAGAATGAAACGGTCTCACAACAGTACGTGCATTAACATTACACTCTGCTTGCTGCCAGTCACCTGACACTCACAGAGAAGAAGCGTCAGTCTCTGCCAGGAATTAATCCCTAAAAAACATGACACCTCACAATCTTGTAGGTATGTACAGGTCCTCTCATTTTCAGAGGCTCTAGAGGGCGTTTGATTCTCAGCTGAGTTTTAACACTTTCAAGTTTGTATTTTATGTAAAACTGAACTAAGTAACTAATCAAACTAATCAAAACTTTAAAACAGAAAGTGTCCTTCAGACGACTCTGTACCCTATTTATACTGATTTTAATTTCAAACTGAAGAACCACCAAAAACAGTTTATTGATGTTTTGCTCTGCCTAATTCTGTGCTTTCCAGCTGAAGTGCTGTGTGTTTGCTGTTATTAATTAGCATCATAGGACCCAAGCCTATTTTTGATTAAACAAGAAAACTAACACTCCTTGGGGCTGCAGTATTTTAAATTTAATGACTGATGTCTGTGCTGTAAATATATTCAAAAATAGTGTGTTTGTGGAAGTCTGTTGTGCAGGTGCTGCAAAAAAAGGGCACACTGGGATTTTACTGTGATATACAGTATAATGTCGACCAGTCCTGCAGATAATGTTTAACAATGTGGTCCAGTTGCAATGTAGGGAGGTGATGGTTTTTTTCATTACACTTTAAGTTACTTACATAATTTAAGCCATGTCATAAGTTATGAGTATGGTTAAACAATGTCACCTGCACCTAACAACTGTAACAAGGTAAAAACACGGGAAATGGCCTCACAACAACAACACCTTAATGTGACCTGTTTATTTGGCTCAAAGGCTCTTGTAGCTGTTCAGCTCCACTAGCTGCTGTAGTTATATTGTTATACAGGAATAAATGATCATAACCTCAAAGGCAGATAAACTGTCCTCTGATGTTCCCACTTGTCCCTGGGTGCACATATGTAATTGTTATTTCTGCAGGTTGGATTCACAATGTGACAATCCAAAAACCTTTTTTTTTGCTATAAAATGTAGATTGAAAACAAGCCACATCACATGCAGCAATCAAATTGAATGTAAGAACTTTAAAAGGCAGAAGTCAGGTGGAAACACTAAAAAAGAGCTCTTGCAGCTATCATTAGCTTCATTAGCTAACTTGATAAGAATTTCAAGCGGTAAACCTACCACTGCTCACTGTAAACTGTTCTGTGTGTGAATCAATCAACGGGCATAGTAGCAGGATCTGACAGGGCTACATGGGGCTTAGCAAATGGAATAATAAAACATGAACTTGAGTGAAGTCATACTTTATCATGGTGGCAAATTCCGTGCAGTCAGTGACTGACTTACTGTGTATATGACCCACATACATCTGCAGACACTGGGTATATCCCATGATGCTGCTCTGCTACATCTGTGCTGAACTCAGCTTCACTCCTCGCGTGTTTGGGCCTCTGGCCAACAAAAGTCTGGTCTACAGCAAGTGAAACATATGATCACACATGATGGGTGACACGGGCCAGTTGAGGACTTCTCACAGTTTTACCTCAAAAAAAACAAAAAAAAACAAAAAGACACTCCTTTGCTTCTCACTGTATGTCCACAGTAAGTGTCTTGCTGCATTGCCATCAACATAGGGGACTATATGCAGCATAGAAAGGTCTAAGACTCTTACATTGCTCACCCGGCAGGGACGACAACAACCTCAAACACTTATAAAGCTCAAAGTCAGCACTTTAGCTTTAACGTAGTCAAGTTTAATTTGAAATGTAGTGGGCTGGAGAGGAGCAAAACAATGGGAAACAGATCACCGTCCTAACACTTTCTGACTGCACTATATATATATATATATATAATATATATATATATATATATATATATATATGAATGCACCCAAGGTGTCAAAGTATGGGGTTCAACTCGGCTGTAGCATTTTAAAATGCAGCAAAACAAAGGAAACTTCTGCAAATTAAAATAAATGAGCTGTATTAATGTTTGAAAAGGTAAACTGCAACCATTGACGACCATGTAACATGTTCACTTCATGAATCCCCACACACACAAAAAAAAGTACCAGCTCCCCAAAGAGCAAAGGGAAGAAGCCTTGGTTCATATTACTTATTTATCACCCTGCTTTTGCAGATGCACTCATGTGAGGTTTATGAACACATAAGAGGGCTAAAAATGAATTACTATGCAAATAGAATGCAATGTCTCCTCTCTTTTTATGTAGTTTACTTGGATGTTTATGTAACTGTACCATATCCACTTTGAAAACTGGATATGATTTAGAGTCCACTCTCTCATGTGTATCAATTACTCAAAAACACTGCACCAGTCCTAGAACAGTAAGTAATACAGAAGATTATTTAATGACATATGGAGTAAACACCTGTACTGAGTCTTAGTAATGTGACATTGGCTTGTGGTGTGGAGATTTGCAGATATAATATTAGAAACTTGTGAACTATTGTCATGGACACACACGAGTGAGACAGTCAAATCTACACCGCATCACATGTCTACGAATGTGATGACGAAAAACAGAGAGAAGCTAACTGATGAAAGTACAGTATGAGCCAGCCGCTTGGGAAAAAACTTGAGGAGCTAGCAACTTTACAAACTTATCTATCAGGACATCTCATCAATTTGCTCCACTCCTGTCTCCCCAGAGGACGGAGGCGGCATGTGAGAAGAAAGGCACGGACCAGGGAAAAGTGAGGCCAAAGGGTTCAACTCTACCCATGGGCTCGACATTAAAGAGATAAAGTGAGGCTAAAAAGGAGCTTCAGCTGCTGGTGCTTTTCATCTCCGTGTCAGATGTCTGATTCTTTCTGTGACAGTATGGAGCATTTTCTTTCTTTTTCTTTCTTTCTTTCTTTCTTTCTTTCTTTCTTTCTTTCTTTCTTTCTTTCTGCTGTACATTGTCCACCTAACAGGGGTCACCTCACATCGTCAGTGCTCTGGGACAGTGTAGATTGATGCAGAAAAACTACTGTATTCTGTGTAAAAAAGTTATTTCCTTTTACCAAATTACCAGTGCTGGATTTGCAGGCTGTATTTGTGTCACCTGAGCTGCTTATGTTTTCTCTATCTCTTTCTCTCTTTTTTTTTTTTTTAGAATTGAAACATTTTAGAAGATTGAGTTTTCTCCTTGGTGTTAGCCCTCTGAGAAATACTGTGGGCCAATTCTGGATTCATCCCCCGGCATGACTGCAGCAGTGGGTTAGAATGAATGAGAAAACACAGAAAGGGAACACACACACACACACACACACACACACACACACACACACACACACACACACACACACACACACACACACATGTAGCAGCACACAGAATGCAAAGTGAACAGAGGCATAAGAAAAAGCCATTTTTTCCACATATTTGGCACGCACAAGCTTTTTGGGGAGAAAGCAATAACTGCATTTGAGAAGAAGAAGAAGAGAGAGAGAGAGAGAGAGAGAGAGAGAGAGAGAGAGAGAGAGAGAGAGAGAGAAGGGGGAGTGCGACAGATAGAGAGAGTGTTTGAAAAAAAATCACATGGGACAACAATTGTACTCATGAATATTTGGCACAGACAGGGATCGCCTCATGTGAAAAAAGGTAGCTGATGACACAGACTGATCTGATTAGAGAAGAAAGGGTGCATTTAGCTAATGAGGCCTCTAACCTGGGGAAGCATTACACTAATGAAACGGCCATGCCCCGAATATGGGATGTCTGATTCCCACAACAAAACAATCGAGAGCTGCTCTGGCTGTCTGCCTCCGAGTCAGCCAATGAGGGGAGCACCGTCTGATCTGAGCTACAAAGCGGTGACTGATTGGCTCACTGCTGAGGAGACTGGCGGCAGGCCTGCTGAGAGCGTTGAGAGGAGAGCAGGTGTGTGTGGATTCAGAGCGTGTGTGGTGCTGGTAGGGGGTTGAGATGTAGAAAACACGGTGTGCAATCATAAGAGCCCGGGCTCTCAGCACCATAAGGCTCGGTGTCCCTAAGGCAGACAGAGAGACAGACAGGCGATCAAGTTGTGCAACAAAACTTGTTGTACTTCACACAGTTCACACAGGATTTTTCTCCTCTACAAGCAACAAGTATTAGTACAAACCTGTCTCATTCATGGACCATTTATAGACATGCAGAGCATTGTTATATGGTTTCATAACAGATGCTCTTGAGTTGGACTATGAATTTACGATTCAACATTGGACAAAAAGTCAGGATTTCTCTGAATCTGTTCCTTCAGCTGTGACCAACTTGGCAAAGACACCCATGTCCTGTTCATGATACCCTTTCCTAAATTTGGATTTTTCTGTACTGGGGTTTAAAACAATCTGAGCAAAACTGATGAAATCTCCATCCTCCTTAGCTGTGCTGTGTGTAGTGGTACTTAGAAAATCATCAGCATCTTAGCATTTCCCTAGTGATCATATGAGGAATCTCAACTTCACATTATCTCAAAGATTTGCTCAAGTGTCCCTTTAATCTTATGGGGGTTCCTGCTTAAATCATATGACATCATACCAAAATACAAGATACAATACTAGAATAAACTTTATTTACCATCTCCACCATTGTGGCTTTCAAAATTACAGTTTTTAATTGGCATATTCTGACATGCCAACTTCTAAAGTTGCACAGTTGCTAAAAGTTTCTCAGCCTGACAGCTGCCTCAGGGCTTTTATGACGCTTGCTGCAGGTGATCGTCCTCATGATGTTGCGTATGACAGAGTAACATCGCCTGGTGGAATTATTCTCTCATTCATCTCCACAACTTTGACATGACAGCCTCTTGACCGTGTCCTGTCCATAGCCAGAGGGCACTTTGTCAGAGCAAAATGTTTTTTTGTTTTTTAGTTTCTAGCATCTGACTCCGTGTCAAAATCTTCTGCCTTTGTTTCTGTCACAGCACAGCGCTGCTCTAATAATACTTTGATGATACGCAGCTATATTAATACTTTTTTTTTTTTTTTTAATAATGTTTGGGGTCCCATATGACATCTGATGCTGTTAAATGTTGATTTTCCAGCTGGAAGCTCTGCGGGTGTGAAATTATTCTTTCTTTATTCCTTTATTCCTTCTTTATGTCTCTTTGTGAATGAAACTTGGCCACACATGATGAGGAACAATAGTCAGGTTCACGTTTCACGATCACGTTTTACTTTCACAAACTTCTGATAAAAAAAAAGTGGCACTTTTGTTTGGTGAAAGTCCAACATGGTGCCCTACATGCAAAATATAACAAGATCAAAACCTAGTATGTGGCTGGACTGCCTTTGGCCAAATCCAGATTTTATAACTGTGATATCGTCTGAAACACAATCACCAAAAAGATTAATTGAAAAAAAAGTCTAAGCTGTGATTTGAGTTGGATTTACTTTATAAACACTGAGATAGAAAGTTATAGACAATGTTTTTAGGTCATTTTTTTCAGCCACAGTGAGAAGAGGAGACAAAAACTGGAGAGAAAGAGAAAGACAGAGTTATGGATTATTGGCCTGGGCCTGCAGTTGAAGTCCAGCCAAAGATATTCTTGCATGTGGTCCAGTGTTCTCTCTGTGAGTGCATACCATCCCTCTGTTTTTGCTTTGTGTACTTTGATGTTTTCATATTACCGTTGATGTCTTAAACACCAAACTACATCCTCTAAAACTCTGTTTGATTGTGAGTCTGGGCTACACAAACAGTGGATAAGCTCCATGTAAAAACAACAGGGCAAAACAGCACAATCATTTCAAGCTCCGAACCGAACACCCAGAACATTACAAACATCTACACAACCCCTGTTAACTTGGCGTCAGTTTTACAGCCCTGTAACATGAATGAATATGCCTTCTGTCAAATGGGAGCTCTACTGAACTATCACCACATACGCAGGCAATGGACCTGTGTTAATGAAAAGCTATTAGCAGCATTCTCCATTTAAATAGCACAGGCCAAATCAATTTAGAGCATTTTATTCCATACGCCCAAGGCTTTGTATTTAATCCACTGCCAAAGCTGCTGCACGGCGGCGCTTGTTGCAGGTTTTCAGCTGCTTGTCTCACTGTGGGCTATTCAACAGGCTAATGACTGCCACAGGAGTGTTGTGGAAGTTATTTTGCAATCGCCAGAGAGGGAGAAAGAGAAGACTCCCATCAAGCATACAAATGACACGAGAGAGCAAATGTAATTTTTTTTTTTTTTTGGTCAAGAACTCACGCTTATTGCTTTTTACAAAGCACAAAAAAATATTCTGCTCTGGGAGGTGAAGGAACTTACTGTGTGGTGGAAAAAAAAGAGAAACATTAATTTATAAAACATCAAGATCAGTGAACGGTGCTGGAGACTAGACGAGAACAAAGTGCTCTCGGACGTGCCGCAGCCACAGAGTTGGTGCATATGTGGAAACCAGCTGGACACATCTGAGCCCCACCACTGATCTCTAGCTGCTAAGTCAATCTAAAAGTCAAACACACTCACTCCTTGCTCTTAAATACTAATAAAGCCAATGCCCTGGGCTGAAACTACTCCCCGATGCTGCATCCAGAATGCGTTTCACACACGTCCGTGCACTCGCCCGTGCACTCGCCCAATCTGTTTAAATAAGGCACAAATCACCACATACCGCCCGTCACTGTGCGTTACCGTGTGCATGTATACGAGGGCCTGGAAGAATACTGAAGCTCATCAGGAGTGTGTGCAGTGCAGGGACCACACCAAGCCTGGACCGAAGCCACTGAGCAGGTAGAGCTCATAAATCACTGTTCAGTCAGGGACAGACATAGACGCAGACAGTCTCCACCTGCTGTAACACTACCCAGAGAACCCCCTTACAACTGCCTACAGCTTTACATAGGCACGTGCACACACACATACAGGATGCTGTGGTCAATGAGTATCTCACAACGTCCACTGGGCCTGAGTAGAGAGAGAAAAAAAAGTGCTTTATGGGCCTAATGCAGACGTCAAGGGCATTGTGGTTTTGATTTACGGTGGCCCTGTGGCCAGACTGTGATGCATTGCTTTGGTGCAGCATTTTACATTGTGATAAATATTGTTAGGTGCAGGACCAGATAAATTTTGAAGACACTTTAGGGGTTGTTATATGCCAGGCACTCAGCCTCGAAGGTTGCCAAGGAGAAGCCAAACCATTATTTATAGAAATACCAGGGCCCTTTTTTTTTTTTTTTTATAAATGCATTCTGTACCAAGCCACAAGCCTTCTCACATATTTTAAAAAGTTGAAAAGGAAGGAGGACGTATATAAAGGAAGACAATAATAAGTCCACCTAGAAGACAGGAGAACATGAAAAAAAGTTGGAGACTAACATAAAAAAGAAAAAAGAAATTACAATGAATTTCTCACGGCCAGCTGGGGTTTCAATTCCAGTTTGTGCAGCAGCAGCAGCAGCAGCAGCAGCAGCTCATGGCAATATGGAGCAGATACTCCAAACTTAAAAAAGAAAATCAGTGACTTGCCAATTGGTTTTTCCCTCCTCTGCCTCCCTTTCACTTCTCCTCCCATTTTATTTCTGCAATTCCCTCTTTTATCTCTCCCCTTTCTGTCCTTCTCCATCGGCTTCGTGTGAAGATATGAAGACAAAACAAGACATGCTGGTGAGAATGAGGCTTCGGAGGAGGAAGAGGAGGAGGAGGATGGAGGAACCTCACTGTGTTGTGCACCAGAGAGACAGCGCAGTGGATGCACATTATAAATCAAAATAACATGATAGCCAGTTTTCAGAGGGTAATGTATATGTGAGGAGGGAAGGAAGGAAGACATGACTGACAGTGATTGCCAAGTGCAGAAATCCGTTTACACATATTATAAATCAAACATCACAGGTAAAGTGAGGCCACGGCGAGCTGTAATAGATGTGCTCAGTAATGCATAGGTGCTTGTACGTAGTCCGCTTATGTGGTGGAAGGCTCTGTGTCAAAAGGAGATAACAGTGCTTCCAGTTTAATGTCATAACATGTGGTAATCCTCTTAGGGCTGGGATAGTCGATGATCTCCAGACAAAGAGAGCCTTGCAAGGGACAAGCGACGATCCCATCACTCTAACTCTGTTGTCCCCCGCCCCCCTCCCCAGTACTGACATAACACAATACACAATGCATTAACACACATGTACTGAAAACATCAGTGGATACTGTGCAGCAATGGGGAAACACCAGCCAACCCCCAAACATAATCTCCCTATTCATAAACAGACCATGTAAATCCCTTAAGGTGCTGAGAGGGCCTGGCAGACACCCATGGGTGGGGCCTGTGAGAGTCTCATTGTGTGGACTATGGACTGCACATGAACATACACACATCCGACATAGACCCAGTGTCAAGAGTGTCTCACATCTGATGTACAGATGTCAACGTCTCTGCCACCTTTTCAAATGTGGACCATCTCATGACAGAAATGTGTCTCAATCTACACATTTCAGGTTCGACCTTGTAAGAAAAAAGAAGAACTACACTGGAAATACACACTATCACTGGTGTACATTCATCTACACTGTGCACATAGTAATTTAGGTCCAAAGCCATTCAGTGCCAACAGTGGAAGTAGTGTGTTTTGTGTAGCAGAAAATATGGGTGAGGAGGTCGGCGGCTGGCTAATGAGCATGTGACACGTCTGAATTTGAGTTGAAGGCCCGTCCAAGAATCTTTCCCAAACCATAACCAAGGCATTGTGCTGCAGTGTTTCCCAGAAAAGACCACTAATTATCTGTGCAAATTTGACTGCTGGACCATTTATGCAATCCATCTTGATTTGCCCCAACCAGCCAATGTATACAACCATACAGCTATTAGCTGTATAGATGGACACACCAACAGTGTTCAGCCTCTGACTGAATTGACTAGAAACAGTTATATTATAATTAGTAGTGTTATTATTAAATAGATTCATAGTCTGGGGTTATTGTGATTTTTTTTTGCCATAGTTTGCTAAACATTTTCAACTCACTGTGTCATTTTGCATTGTTCCACATGAATATGCATCTAATTGCGCCCACTCATGCCCTTCTACTGACTTTGCTTGCAATCATGCTGACTCCAAATTCTTCTCACGTTCTGTGTGAGCTCACCTTAACCATCATTTTTGGATTGGAAGTTTATATCAGTGTGCCTGTCAGATATAGAGATTTCTGGATGAGCCTATATAACGATAACATCCAGGTCAGCCCTCCTTTTGCTTTTGTCAGGGACTTTGCCTCTAAGGTGAAAGGTTGCCTCTGATCTCCTTTGATCCTTGGTATTAGTGGCAATATTCAGAATCAGTCCAAACTACCCATCTGCCTGACTACATGTTCTGATGAATGCAGACCTCTATAGGATTCAGAGCATGATCGCTTCAAGCCCCCACCTCCGACCCCCCCCCCCAGACCTATATCACCACATAATCCTTTGTTTAAAAGAATTTCAGCATCTCACATCATCGCAACACTGTCAACATGCTCCGTGCCGTTATGGCATTTCATCAGAAGAATCAAAGAGATTATATCAGGTATTATTCAACACAGTATCACATTTAGTTGGATACAGGTAAGCTTGAGCCAGTAATAAGACAAAACTATGAATATGGTGTCTATTGTCAAAGGATTAGAGTGTACAATCATTTTGATGGCAAAGAGCACATGGAGTAAAGCTTTAGATGGAGAGGGGCTGAATGTTGGACAATTTATAGTCAACAGACATGGATCTGATTGTAAAATGAATGAATGAAAGATGTTTTGTAACTGGTACATGCTGAGACACACACCAGGAGGCGTACACACACACACACACAAATACACCCATGCTATTAGAGGTTGACAGAGGGCACAACAGAAAAAATACCCCGGATCATTGGGGACCGAGATCTCGCATTAATCCTTACTCACCCTTCCAGCCGTGCACATTAAACACCACTCTGCTAGACACACACACACACTCACAGCAGCTCCACAGCAGCTGCCCTATCACCTCGCCATGGCGAAACACAGATCTGTTTAGACACCATGCAAAACAGACTCCTTCTCTTACACACACACGCCTGTGCAAAAGCCTTCACTGCACTCTCCATCACCTCGAAGGCTTACACAACCACTCCAAACATGAGACAAAGGAATGCATGAGTGGATTAAGAATTTACAGTATGAAAACAGTTTCTAAATGATCTCCACTGGGATTACGTTCATCCATGCAGGTCCACTCAGCAGAGTTAGAGCAAGCAGTTCTGATTTGGAGGCTAAGAGAATAATAAAGTAGTGTTTGTTTGTTTTTGGGTTTTTTTCAGCTCCGGTGTGAGCTCCCGTTAAACCAATTGTGTCCAATTTGATTACACTTAGTCCATCAGTCCCTGTGCTTTCAATCTGCTAACACAGGTTGAGTCTTAAAATATGATTCCTCTTAAGAGAGTCTAAATAAATATTAAAATTGAAGAAGGGATGGGGAGAGAGTCACTTCCAATTCAAATCAACTTGTTTCAAGCACTTGCTTTTGTCGTTTTCTCTAAACTAATGGACTGGTCTGCTGATTGGTTCTGCCTGAAGACATTACTGATTGCTTTTGAAATTCCTGAGAAGGCAATAGAGAGAGCATTTGTAATAATGGTCTTAATTCCATCAACATGCATGCTTTATAAAACAAAACACAACAACACGTATAAGAGTAAAAATGATATAATGAATGAAAATGGAAAGTGGTTGTCGTCAAGTGCATTGAGATTTAAGTGATTCAAGCCTTTATTCCACAAACGCTGTCACATATTTTCCCCATAGTTGGTGTAAGATTTCACTGAATATGAGTAAAGTAACTAATATGCAAAAGGTCATATTGTGCCTGCCAATCATTCAGTCAACTCTGTCATCTTTGCTGATCCCTCAGTGGTTAGTGAGGCTCTTAGACAAGACATTGGCTCATTTCGGCCTTCTCTCTGGTCGATATTTCTGGACCTGCCTGCAGCAGAGGCCTTCGATTTGGTACCTTGGTGTGGGAAAAAAGTACAATTTACCTCAAAATGAAGTAACCTTTAGTTATCAGTGCTTCCTTCACAGAACCACCAACTGTGCAGAATAATTTGCAGACAGATACAAGCTATTTTTTTTCTCCCCCCTTTCAGCTAATTAGATGATTAACTACAACAGAGCAACAGAGGGGAGCATGACTGACACGAGGAAAGGGGAGGAAAGATGACAAGTATATTGAAGAGGTGGATATATATATATATATATATATATAAGATATAAAAGATATATAAGATTTTATATATATATATATATATATATATAGAAAAGAAATCTGAAGTACAACCTGCATGTGATTACAAGTCTGCTGGCTGATACGCACACAGCTGTAATCACATGAAGTGTTATTGGGGGATATACAGTGGGAATTGATTGAGTTACAGTATGCAGCCACATTGATCACTGGGGATGTACTGGATAATCCTCTGCATGAGGCACAGGAAACAATCATATGCCATTTGAGTCATATATGAAATACCGTCATTTCCCTAACGTAAATCAAACCTCACAGAGTTTTCATCTGAATCCCGTTATTAAAAAAACCTCCTCTAAAAGAGCTATTTGTAAGATTTGCTATTTGCACACAGCTAACATTAGCGTTACCATCTGTTTACTTACCAGGCCTGGCAAGAGGCTCTTTACATATACAAAACAAGAGGTTATAACAAAAATCTGAGAAGTGCTACTTTTCATTTCAAGGCAGTGGCTCACTACTGGAAAATGACTGATCCAGTGCTAGCTGTTTAGCATGCTATATTCAGTAGTAGCAGATTGATGCTTAACTCAAATGTTTCTTCTAGACTGGTAAGTACATGTAAAGTGTAGGCAAAAGCAAAAATGTACAAGCAGCTCCTTTAAATTCTTAACAGTGCAACACAAAAACCCATGACGCTATAGGCAACATGAAGAATTGGAATCAGAAAAGAGACATATGATGCTGTTCCATATTTTAGAACATCCTTACAGTGTTATAATGTCATATGTCCATGCTGAACCTCTGCAAAGTTGCACAACTGTATAGCTATAGGGGTCCTGCTGTAATCCACCAACCAGATTTCACATGGTTTCCGGTCTCTCTGAACACTCGGTAACAAGATCTCTGTGAGATTTGTGCAAAACTTGACTTGAGGTTTTGCTGTCCAATTAGGATGAATGTCCCAACTGCAAGGGATCTGGCCAAAACATGCCTACGATGCCTGCCCCCAACCGGCATCTAAACATGTTCCTTCCCCAAAGAGGATGAAAACCATAGGTCACACTCGGAGTCAAACACATACGGACACACCTCATATGCACCATATGGGCCTCCACTGAGCAAGCCAATCATAGAAAAGCGGGGGGGGAGTGGTTGCACAGAAATCGGGACTTTTCTTGACATCTGTACAAGACAACTAAGGAGTTTTGAGAGCTGATGCTCATGCAGAACTACTCTGTAGGTGTTTAAAACTGACACAATGGTGAGCAGAGAGGAGAAAAATATGCATCATATGTCTCCTTTAAATGTTCAAGATTTTACTCACAGCAAGTCCAAGTGTTGTATTAATTGTACAACATGGAAACCAATCTAATAACACCAATGATCTGATGATGATTTTTTTTTTTTTTTTGTTATAGCATTGGTCATTTCTCATGAGGCCCATTCAGGTCAGTTCACCAAATGACAGTGACATAACAAACTGGACCAAACACAACAACAAACTGCCTTTAAACAGGAATTTCCATTTATCATCATTTAGTTTTAAAAGTTGTACCCGAGAGGTATGCGTCAGTGTACAGACAGAACATTTTATCCATTACAGGGGTAAAAAGGTAACAGACAAACAAATACAAATGGTCTTCTGTCTATTCATTATCAGCATTCCTGCTTTATGGGTCTCGGCGACTCCTACACTCTGAGGTTGGTGTCATGAAACATTTAAACTGCAGCCACACAGAAAGCCATCAGCGTGTTAAATGTGTGGTGGGAACAGATTTAGAAGATTTAGAGTAATGGAATAATCACTGTGAAGGAGCACGGCGGAGCGGAGTCATGCAAGACTAGTTGTGGCGACCTTGGATTTCGTCAATACAATCAGTGGTGTCTATCTTGAAACAACACGGGGCCTGTTGCCTTTCAGACAACTTAAAATCAAAACCAATCTCAGTCATGATTACAATGGATGGATTTTATACCAGAAGCCTGTGAATGAAGACAACAACAATGAAAGAAATTCGGAAAAAGATTTAAAAGAGAAAGAAACAGAATGACTTAACATCTTAAGATGGGGGAAAAAGCATTTAGATTATCTTATCAAGATATATTGTAACCTTTGAAGTCACTCTGCGGTCATTATGAGCAGAGCTGTGATATGCTCCTCACTTGATAATAATTCATTATTTGTCCTGAGGGCTTTTGCACAATGCACATATACATATATACACACACAACTGTGTGTGTAATTTACTTGATGTGTATCTGTGTTGTATGCTGTCAGTCTGTCTGGTGTGCAATTGTGTTGTCACTGAGGTGTGGAAAGAGCTGCTGGGAGAGAAAGAGACAGACTGGGAGCTGAGGGGGGAGGGGGGAGGGGGAGGGGGGAGGGGGTTAAGGTGATGATGCACGTGGGTGGTCATGGAGGTGAAAAGGGTCAATGCTGAGTGTTGTCCTCACCCGCCAGCCCTAAAAGAGGATCTGTTTGTCTCGATCAACAAAGACGCTGTATCTGTACACTGCATCTTTCACAACTCTTCTTCCATGCTTTCAGCCTCTTTCTATCTTCCTCGCTCTCTATCATCCCTCACTCCCTCCTCCACTCCTGCTACTCTCCCTCTCTCTCTCTCTCTCTCTGTGACTGGGATTAGTTACCTGAGATCAGTGCAGCTGTAATGCCCTTCTCAGTAGACTGACAGATGATATAGCCTGCCCTTTGGGGCTCGAGTCGGAACGGCTACAGATCAATACCCAAGCTGGCTGCCTATCAGAATTCACACAAACATGCACACATGCTCGCACAGCCACGCATACACACACACACACAAACACATGCGTTCACGTGCGGGGGCTAGCATCAAAGCCCATCTGAGCCAACTGGCATTTACCGGAACAGGACCTGGATGTGCGCAACACAGCAGGAGGGGGCATTCCCGGGATAGTTCCCAGCCTAGAGAAGCAGCGGGGTTGGAGGATGACGGAGTGGTGGAATTTCTGCTCACAGATTCCTCTGGCTCTGTCGGCTTGTTTAAATTAGGCAGTATGGAAGAGACGAACTGGCTGAGTGAGCGAACAAAGCAACAGGTTGAAGAAACAATCAAGTGGCTATAGTGTCTGCGAGGTCTGTCTGTGTGTGTGTGTGGCACGGTGGCCAATTGACCTCTGTGGGGGGAATTTGTGTGTGGTAATTTGTGAGTGACACCTCATTGTGTTCTGATGTTAATAGCAGTTGTGGTGTGTCTCCATTAGCAGAGAATGTGGGGCCACAGTTAAAGCTTTAGGTGATCATACAGTGTAATATTCCTGAAACCACAGGGTTGACTGTATTTTTTTGTCAAGGAGGTTTTCTATTGAAGAAATTAGCAGAAACATTTCATAATTTTCAGAAAAAAAGGGATTTGGGGATTTAATACTGAGAGTGAATGAAAGGTTAGGATGGATTTTTTTTAATGCAATAAAGGCTCCTCAACATTGTGCTCCGCTCAGGCGCACAGAGAGAGAATTATTACCCACCTGGCTTGAAAATCTCTATTCCTATTGTCACACACACTTGGACGCCGTTATTAGACGACTGCAAGGAAATGCAAATGTTGTGAAACGTTTGTCAGGTGCAACCTAAAGAAAGAAAACGTGCCTTTTCTTTTTCCCTTTCTCATTTATATTCATTCAGAAGAGCAAATCATCACATTGCCAGACAACCAATTCATACACCCCTATATGCATGCGCACATGTAACGTTACATTATTTATGCTGACAAACAAGACTAGAGAGGAGAGGAAGCAATTTCATGTCAAATAGGAGAGAGGCTCTGGAAAAACTGAATCGGTCACTCCTTACAAATACACTCAATGCCTCTCTCTGCACGTTCCCACCATCTTTCCAAAAGAGATCCGATGTGCACTGACCTATGCGAACACACTGTGTCCATGTGGGAGCCAGTGTTGCGATTGTTCTGTCGTGCATTGCGTCACCAGGCTTGCCACATAAATAAAGACTAGATATACATAAATAATGTAACCACAGATTTGACACTCAGAACAACACTGACAGTCCCAACTTGTGAACCACCTCCCTCTCTTTCTTTCTCTCTCTCTTGCAAGCAGGCAGTAATTTATTGTCTCCCACTGCCATAGCAGAGTCAATCAATAGCCAATTAAAGACCGGCATATACTACGGTCTCCAGTGGCCCTCCAGCGCATGTGGTGCCGGGTTTGGCCGGGGAAATAAATATGTAAATGGTTCACTGGCGGAATAGCGTCAGTCAGTATCTTTCAGCAAGCATAACAGGAGGCATATCGATAACACTCTCCACCCACGCACACACACGCACGCACACACACAAGTCTACACTCCTGTAGTACGTTAACCTTCCTGTACCAAGCTGCAAGGCCAGTAGTGGTCAGAGAGGCCCAGAAGGAGCAGTTACTCCAGGCTGAAAGGCTGAAAGACATGCTTGTGTGTGTCCTTGTCTGTCAATATGAGTGAATGGTCTGTTATGGAGAAGACATACATACATACACACACACACACACACACACACACACACACAAATACACATTATGTCTTGATGTAATATTTATGAAAGCAAAACAAGATATACATTGCTAAACAACCAAATCTGACCCCACCCTGCCTCTTTCTTTTTCTCTGTGTCTTTTCTACTACACAGAAACTCTAAAGCCTTCCACTGTGAGGAAGAGGCGAGCAGGATAACAGCTGGTTTCAGAGATGTCGAAACAGCTTCAATTTCAGACCATCCAAAACACGTTAAAAAAAAAAAAAAAAAAGTAACACTATAGGGATGGCTTAAGACAAAGCAGCACAGCAAACTGAAAATCTTTCCCCCGTAGACAACGCTGTAACATGAAGGACTTGGAGGCAGCCAGAGAGCGCCTCTAATTAAAAAGATCATAAAAAAATGACTACTTGTTAATCCTTTATACACAATAAAAATCCAAGTCAAAGCTTGGAATAACATGGAACTGGCATTTGCTAGGGTTTTCTTTTTCTTTCCCTTTTTTTTTTTAAAGCAATTTAGCAGACTAATTCAATTAAAAATGTTGTTTGATCTGCTACACAAGGGTGTCTGTAATCTGCTGCCAGTGCTTAATTACAGCAGGAAATCAATAAGAAGATGGCATGATTAACAGTATATTGACCCTTCAAGGAGAAATACACTTGATCATAAAAAGGGATTTCATGACATTAAGGCTACTTAAAGCCATTAACGTGTTAGTGGAGCTCAGATGCATTGAGGACCTGCCAGTGGCGGGATGTATAGTGACGTATATCCATGGCTACTCCTAAATGGTCGTTTGCAGTGTAGATGCAGAGTTTTACACAGAAAACATAGAGTATGAACAACAGATACAGCTGGTATAGATCTATTCTAAACATGTTCTCACTGTAGAGGCACATCACTAGAAAAGAGATGTCCCTCTCTCTCACACACACACGCACACTTGCTCTCAAACATACAAATACATAATGATCAAACACCCTGCTGATTGTGAAGCCTGCTGCAGGATGCTTAGATTTCTGGGGATCAGAGATGCACTGCTGGAGTGGAGAGCGTGTCGTGCAACACAAGAAACCTTGACCCCTTCCAGTCCAAAGCTCCCATAAATAATCTTCCTCCCCTGGAACTTTACACCTCGATACGGGGGCCTCTTTAACACTCATCCCTCGCATGAATAGCACTGTAGCCTTGCTCACTCTCTGCCCATCTCTGTGTTCTCCAGCTCCACATTCCTCCTTCTACAAGCTTTGCCACCACAGGCGCCGTCAAAGACCCTGACAGTTCAGCCTCGGCTTTGATCTCAAGGCACAGGTTATCTGTTGCCCGGCTAATTTTAGTTAGCCACTTTAAGCCGTGCTTCTCTTTGAAGCGCGGGCACCATGCAAGCAGGGAGTTCTGGGTAGTTATCAATGCGCACTCTCTCTTTCTCTCTTCCAACACAGGCAGGCAGAAGGATTCACCCTCAGCTCTGAGAATCTCCACTATGACCTGGACAATCTGGACGACATCCGCCTTGCTTACATCTGAATCCTAATCAAGTGTGTTTGCAGAGTGCTCCCAGGTGCAACAACGGTGTGGGCTGAATGTAAGAAATGTTTGAACTGATGTGTGCTGAAAGCGCTTTTCCATCCAAAGGGGGCTTGTTGAGTAAATACAGCAATACACGAGAGATATTCGAGGAAGGAATGATATTATGTCCTCCTGGGTAATTAGGGGCTCTCGCTTTCACTTTGCTGTGATGTTAACAGATTGTCATGGCAGATGGAGGAGGGGCGCGGCAGGTGAGGGCTGGAATCTTACCTTTCTCAGAGGGGCGAGAAGCAGGAGGAAAGACTGTCTGCACCTCAGGCTGGGGAGGTCAAAAGTCTGTAAAGAAAGCAAACAGTGAATCAAGTTAGTTTCCTGCCTTATTGTCAGTGAGAACGTGTGGTTAGAATATGATTGCTTTGTATTTATTTACCCCTTCATTTACTAAATCAGTCAGCCAGTGCGCGTTCTCCCACCAGCTTGTTTTCCCTTCACCCACTCCCATGAATTACAATGTCCTGGAGAAAACGAGCTTATTCAAACAATAAAACAGGAATATAAAAACTAAGGCTTGTATCCGACCAGCCTGCAGTTGTTATTAAAATTTGAAGAGCGACCACAGCGCTACCTCAGGCGCAGTGTGTTTACAGCACTTTACACAGCAAGACCCTGTGGTTTTTTTTGGGTTTTTTTTTTACAGAATGACCGTCCAGCTGGTGTGGGTCTCCGTCAAGACAATAAAGCTCCTTTGAGTGTGACCTTGCACGCCACAGCAGCGAACAGAGTCGCAACACGAACACAGGGGCAACGTGTTGAGGTGAAGGAGGGGGGGCAAGTCCTCAAAGAAAATAGCGTTTGTCCATTTCGTACCTATGTTGCGATGCACATATGCGATTCTCTTCATCTTTCAGCGGCATCCTTATCAAGCACGCCACCAAGATCAAACACACACACACACAAGTGTGTATACATATATTTATATATTTATATTATATATTTATATATATATATATATAGTGTATATACACACATAAACAACAAAGAGCTGCAGAGCCAAGGCAAGGTACACAGAATATCAAAGCAGTGCGCTTGCTCTCCAGCATGAATGATGGCACTCCAGAAGCACCTTCAGATGAGAGGAGCAGAGGGGGTTGTCTGCAGGCTGATTTAGCGCCTCAGTCTCGTACAAGAGGGGTCACTTTTCTCCCCCACTGGATGACTTACGAGGGCACAGCCAAAGCTTTCATTTCCATTTTATTGTGAGGAATGGTGGCTAAAGTTTCCCCTCTCTCTCTGTTGTCGAAGCTGTTGCAAAGGCTCAGCAGAGGACAGTGGCTGCTGAGCCTTTGGCAAACTTAGGCCCTCCATGTGGGCACTGATGGTGGCTCCGTATGTTCAATTCCAAGGTTATGTCATGGGGAGGGGCACAGCAAAGTCCATGTCCATTCAAGTACAATGTCTGTGACCCTCATTCAGTGCATTCATTGCCCCCTGTCAATCAGGCTCCACACTGTATCCTACCAGTCAGGTGTGAACCTCACTTGGCCAGTCAGGATTGTCTTACTCTGTGATTCCCCCCCTCCCCGCAACTATCTTTTCAGACCTTCTCTTCAGTACAAACACATTTATCACATAAAGGATTTAAAGGCGAGGACAAGAAAGGATGAATTGGCTTCAGGCTTTTCAATTTCTATCAAAAGATACAACGGCAAAAGACTTAAGGTCAGACATGGGGCGAAAAGCCGTGTGTGGCTGGGTGGGCAGGCACGACTGAGAGAGAGAAGAGGAAGAAGACAGAAGGTAAAGTAGTTAGTGGAGAATGAGCATAATGTTTGTTTGTGAGTGCAGCGGAAGGTGAGGACTGATAGGTAAGAGGGAAACGAGAGATAACGAAAGAAAACAAATGATCAATAAAGCTGGATTGGACCACTGTACAGAAAGAAAGCAGAACAAACCAGAGAGTGACACAGTCGGCAAAAACATGACAGTTTGTTCCTCTCATTAGTGGGCAGAATTAATTAGGCCTCCATTGACACACTGTGTAACAAGACAAATATAATTACATTACTTCATTACTCCTCATCATTACAAGCTTTTCTCCTTCCTGTGCCTGTAGGGGGGGGGGGGGGGGGGGGGGGGCTGTATACAACCAACTGGACAGCCAACTCTAAACAGTGGTGGGCCATTGAAAAAAAAAGCAAGATGGCTGTCAGAGCTCATTTGGCAGAGCGATGGGACAACATTTCCATGATAAGTCACGCTCAGGAGATAGATGTTGGTTTCTGGTCATCAGGCATCATGCAGCAGAGTTAGTGATGTTCCTATGGCTATAAACAGACTGTAATTTGGCTTGAGATGTGATCACTCACTCCCAGAGAGCTATATTTACCATCTGTGGCCCTTTACCCTGTTTGCATGCAGCATGTGGAGCATGTGAGTACAAGCGATTGTGCTCAGTGAGATCCTGCAGCAAGCCATGATGATAGGTAGCTTTCTCGAGACATACATACATGACATACTGTTTTGTGTGTGTGTGTGTGTGTGTTTTTACGCTGTGGACACAGAGAGTCCTTTCAGAGCTTTGAGGGTGTTTGAGTGTTGGCGTTTTCTCAAGATCCGACACGGGAGGAAAGCTGACCTTGGCATTCTCACACACAGACCTCTGTTTTCAAGGCCGAGACAAATCGACTATCTTTCGAAAAAAAAAAAAAAAAAAAAAAAGAAATAGACATTTGAAATTAAGAGGAACACCTCTGGCTTAAGTGTTATGGGATTTTCTTACAGACTGCGAGTGTAATATGTTACCTCGCAATGACAAGCCGCAAAAACAAATAACCTTGTTTTAATAAGAAAGCAGGGGCTGAGGCGTTGAAAAGGCGCCTCTGTGCTGTGTGTGGTAATGGGGTATCATTTATCTCATGGGAGAGAGCATTGCCCTGCAGCTGTGGCGCGCACAGAGCTCACACAGCTGTGGATGAGGCAGCGGCGGCGGCAGCAGTGGCCAGTGCTGGCACACATCGGCGAGTCAGCTGAGAACGGCTGGCTCTCCTCTCGCCGAGGAAGAGAAGTGCTCATGAAACACAGCACTGACGGAGGCCGCAAGGGAAGCGTCCTGGATAATACACAGTGTTCATACATACATGTTTATAGAAAAGACTTTTCTTTACTAACAGAATTTAGACAGTCTTAAAGATGGACAACAATTGGCTGGTAACACCCCCTCAGGAATCTGCTTGTCTGATGGGATTGAGTTCAATGATACTTTCATTCTGATGCCAAAAGTCCAGTTGCGACACATTTACTGAAATGAAGTGTGACGCACGCTCTTGTGGCTTTTTTGTGTGTGTGTGTGCATGCATGTGTGAGGTTTAATGTGTCTTCGTTGAGTCGTGCCATCCCAGCTTTAACACCCTTTAAGGATTATGAACAACATGCTGCAGAGCGCATTGCATCCACTCCACACTCAATCTGCTTCTCTTTGCACAAACACATGAATGGAGAGGCGACAATGCTTAATCTCTGCTCCATATACCGGTCTGGGTAGAGGACGGCGAAATTGAAACGACAGGACGTGGAACGAAGCACATCCTGCTCAAAATGAAGGCCTCACTCCTTCGTTTACGCGGCTGACAGACGACTGATTGCTCCGTGGCTATAAGCCTTGAGGTTCAAATACACGTCTCACCACTGCTTCACAGCTCTGTGCCTGAAGGTAGGTGGAGGAAGCTCACTGTATATCGCAGTTGCCATACTGCTGACTCTGCTGTGTGAAGTGAACACAGCCCCACGGGTAATGCAGAAGACCATCTATAAAAATGACTCTGCATACCTTCCCCCTTGCTCTTCTTCTTTCCATCCCTCCCTCCCACCCTCCCTTATCTTTTTCCTCCACAGGATGCCCAACAGCTGTCCCTTCATATCTGTCCGATCAGATCTATCTCTTCCCTCCCCGTTTCCTCTCCTCTAGCCCCTGCGCACAAGGTTTCTCAGGCCAAAGCCTCTCCACACTGAGTGCTGTCCGGCTTTAATCCCACTCTACATCGCTGAAGGGGGAGAAAACTTCACTTTCCAAATCCTCGACAGCTGCGTCGGTAAGATCGGACTCTCGGCCCCTCATCTCTTTGCATTGTCGTCGTGCCTCAGTCTCACCCAGTTTCACCTCTTCACGCGATCACTCGCAGCAGGGCGGACATGCATAGAGGGCATGACGCCTCTGCCCTGGAATGCTGGCAAGGAGCCAGAGCAGATCCCCTTCCACGGAGCATACAACCAGCGTGGATGCTTGGGCTAACATGTGTGGCCATGCAACACACACACATACACACATACACACTTCTCTTGCTACCACAGGGAGGTGAAAACAATGGTTTAACTTCATCTTGACTATTCTGCACCCTTTGCCCTGTTGAGAAACCAAAAGACTTTCTTCCAGAGATTTGCATGGCTAAGGCACAGGTACTTATCAGAGTGAATTGCTGTGTAATTTAAGACGGTGGGCGGCTTGGCCATGCTCTGATTGTGGACTGATGTGTGTCGAAGTTAAGATGGAGGGAGGGTGGGGGCTTGCTGGGGAGCTACTGTAGGCTCTGGCAGTAAGCCAAACAGTGTGGCATTGGTGAATGATAAGATAGACGCCTGGGGACTCCTGCACAAGCTGAATCATAAGAGGCAGGATGGAATTCAATGGACAGCTTTAACCATGCAATTACCTTCTACATGAAAAGTGTAAAAAAGCTGCCAGCATTGCTTCAGCACAGAGCCCGTCTTCTATTGGATACAGAACAGAGAGGTGATAGAGTTTTGGTTGTCAAGGTGATATGTAATAATATGTAATAATGTGCTTGTTTCCTTTCAGCTTCCTGGTTCATCTTCAAATTTCTATTCTTAAAAAAGCAATCACCAACCTCAAGAGTTAATTATTTGACCTTGGCTCACCAGTTAGATAACATCAAATGCCTCTGCACTTTCATTCCTTGTGTGTTGTGTGAATGCACCCCCCCTTAACCCCCACCCCACACACACACACACACACACACACACACACATACTGTCGCTGTTAGAGCTCAGGGGTCATCTGTGTGCCAAGGTTTATGGTGTTCTGGTAAAGAAGAGTTATGACAGCTCAGCTCCATCTCATCAGCCTGACAGACAACTCACACAGCATCATTTATCTATGAAAGCAGCACAACGCCGTCGCCATGTGTGGGCGAATCACCGCTACGCTACTTTACCACTTAAGCCTCAAAGAGATGACGGTGGAATGGGCCGCAAATTGAGAAGATAAGAAGTATGAGCCCCCGCCAAACGTATTTAATGTAGCTGGTCAGAGTGATATTAATAAGGCTGTTATTTCTCTGGGTATGAGGTGTGTGTGTAGCTTTGCTGAATTTATGTGAGCTCCTTCTAACAGCCAAGAAGTGGAGATGGATGGAGCCAAAGGAGCGAGATTAAAATTAAAATGAGCCAATTAAAAGCTCCTGGACGGGCAAAAAAAAAAAAAAAAAAAAAGACACACAATACACAAACAAGGACAGAGAATAAAACTTAATGGAACAAAGATTTTTATGGATAACTGTTTTGACAAATTGGTGGGAAAAAAAATCATCTCCTTATCTGCAACAGTTCCTAAACAATAAACCTTTTCTTTATAAGATGCTTGGTCTTCAAAACGCTCTGTAACTGCAGGTTTCCAGCAGAATATGTATGGAGCCTGTGGAACAGATGGCTATCTCATTGGGGAAACATGTGGCACAGAGAAAATGAGAGTTAGAAGAAGAGGGAGATAGTGTGAGAAGCTGCCCGGGGCGAGCTTGTTGCGATTATCGGTGATTAGCCTCTCATTGGGCAAAGAGAGGAGACGACATCTTCAAACATTACGACCGGCCTGTAACGCCCTGCAGCAAGGCTCTGCTTTGTCATCAGAGCTGCTTAAGAGCTAAATGCTCTCTTTTCTTTTCTTTTTCTTTCTTTTTTTTTGGACACTTAATGTAATCCAATCCCACTGCCCTGCAACAAAACAGCTTCCCGAGGCTGAAATTATGTATTTGTCTTGATATTGTGCTATTGGTGAGGTTGTGCTATGAGTCGAGTCTCCATCTTTTACAGAAGGGAGAAAATCATAAGGCGTGCCTTCGATGTTTAGCCCCCTACATATTTCAAGGTCATGTGTGTTTACAATAATGACAGCCTGCAAGATAAATATTTTTGTTTTTCCATCCTTTCTCCCTTAATTCTCCATGCTCTCTGTGTCTGAGATGAGTTTATGTGTGGGAGTTAAGTAAACAGATGGACTCAGGGGGAGGGATGCTGAATGCTAAATAAATGCAAAATAAATCATAATGAAACACAAAATAAATAAAGGGAGAAAAAGTTATGATGTTAAATAAAAAAAAAACAAAGTCATTATATCAATAGAAATTTGCTACTCAATGAAATAATGTCACAATTCATTCATCCCACTCTCTGGAGTCATTTGTATGGAGCTTATGCATGATGTACATATCAGATATATCAATGCCATATGCTCATTCTACATGCATCACAAATCATCAATTATGCAGTATTTTGTACAACCCAGTGCTATCGAATAATTCCAACAACTATACTAATGTATTCTAATTGCTGACCTGTATTCCCAGAGGGAAGGTGTTGCATGCCTGCAGACTCCTGATGACAAACTGTAACCGTCCTCCATGTTAGCCCGTCTGGAGCTGCTGTGCATGTTGATTCAAGCTTCAATCTAACCACTGTCAGGTTCCCGGTGTGAACTGCCAATTCATCCCACACTGTATTAGTAATACTTTGCTTTCATATTCTGATAAAGCCCTACAGGGCTTGGTGCATGTTTGAGGAGTAGCTGGCAAGGCATGGACAAACAGTACATAAAGATTCTACCAATTAATCTATAACAGTTGGAGCGGAGCCCAAACCTTAAACACACCAGATGAGACAGTGAACAACTCTTCAGAAACAAAGAGCAGAGTGTGTGTGTGTGTGTGTGTGTGTGAGATCCTGGATGCAGCAGCGTGGACGATGTGGACTCTAGAGGGAGCAGAGGGAATGGGGGTGAGTGACCTCTGGAAAACAAAACTAAGTTCAGGTAAAGCTGTTTATGTACCAGCACATCTTCTTTGGACGTGACACGAGTTCTGATATTGGTTGCAAATATAAAAAAATCTTTAAGAGACTAAACAACAACTACATTTGTAAGATTGGAGATTTAAACCCTTATATATCACACATTATATAGGTTTATCTATCGACTGTCCTCACCGACTGACCCAGACTGGATCAAATCAAGCCCAGCAGTCATCACTGCGAAATCCTGTTCGCCATCGACTCAAAATATATGATGTTTGTCCTGGCCTTAAGGTATGGCTTTTGCAGCGAGAAAAAAATGCCAAGAGGATTCCTGGGAATTCAGGTCCTGTTGAGCCTCACACTCAACTGTATGAAAAGATTTAGGCCGGTAGAGCTCCTCGATCCTGGACAAATCCCAAGGTACTCAACCTTTCCCCAAGGCCCTGCTTCAACAAATAATCTGAGTTTTTGACTCTGCAAGCCCGCCATTCCACCATCCCCTGTGGCCCTGGCCAACCGTGACTCTAATGCACAAGAGAAGGTTTAGAGTCTCAGGGGAGTCATGAGAGCAGATTATCACCTCAGCAAGTAGATAAACAGCGGTCATCGTGAACAATCATCAACAGAGGTTTGGACTGGATCCAGGTCTGATACCCCCCCCCCCCACCCACCCGCCCCCGGTGAGTGTATGAGTGCCTTTCTGCCTAGGTTGCCCATGTGGATACAGTTTGCCTCTGCTCACTGCAGAGGCCTTTGCCAAACTGGCCCAGCAGGCTGTAGCTGTTGATCCTCTGTCCTCGTCCTAGAGGAATGTCCTCCCTGATCCAGCGTGCAATCAGAGGCATCTGCAGTGCCCACTTTGCCAGAATTCCTCTGTCTCCCTCCAAACATGCACACACACACATACACACACAGAAACATGCAACTGCATCTGTTAAGACACTCTCATGCCAGGGAAAAGGTGCAGCTGTGCACCCATCAACCCAGACACACACATTTTTGGAAATGTGCTCATCAGAGATCACTGTGTGAAGATGGTATGGGGAAGTGAGCAAATGCTCCTCCGCTACTGTGGTGAGCTGTCAGCACACACTGACCCCACAAAATCCACCTCATCACTGACAAAAGCATAGTGAAGGAATATCATCATCAGTTGGCAGAGTTCGCAGCCTTCTGTTCGGCTCAGCTCAGGACTTCAAACGCTGCACGAGATTCCCCCCCAAAAAATCTGAGACATTTGGGGTATGATTGATTGCGTTTGCCTTGGATAGGACATTTTTATACTTTTGAAGGGAGTCGGTTCTCTTCCCTGATTTTTTTTGTATCAAATGGCTGAACGGTTTTGATGTGAGACTCAAAGAAAAGAGAATTAACATGCCTCGCCACAACCTCTGTGCCCTACCTTCCCTGACAGGGTAAAAGAATAAGTGGGAAATGGATGAGGGGATTCTGGATGAACGACAGGAAACATATCAGTCTGACATGAGATGTGATATTAGCAGCTCATATCCTTCATGCTAATTTCCAGAGAGCCTCTATCTGCTCTGGGTAGATGGGAAACACAGGGATTTTGAAAGGAGCCGGATGCTCTGGCTCTGTTTCTATCCATCAAGAGACCTTCACAAAGAACGAGTCATTGTTCTGCCTTGTTTTTGGCTGGAGTGCAGCAGTGGGCACAGCCATGTCTGAGCCCTGAGAGATGAAGTTACAAGATTGGTCTGCCACTCAGTAGTTTTATGTGTTTTATATATATATATATATATATATACACATATTGTGTTTTTACATGGGAATAGGGTTTCTCAGTTTATCTCTCTGATCACTAGGGGAAGTGAAAATTAGGTTTAAAAGAGTGTCACAGACTACAGCTCAGTTCCCTCCCTTTGTATCAAGGAGCTGCTGAAAAGAATCGGATCACCCGTGAACGTATAATGTCACCAGCTCTCAGTAATGCCATACTGGAATTATTGCTGATAAACCCTCTATTATTCATTTCTCAACCCGAGTTTTAAATTAAGGTAACAGACAAGCTGGTGGCACAGTCTTAGAGAATTAAAGCGGAGGTGGGGATGGGGGGGGGGGGGTAAACGAATAGAAAGAAGAGAGGAGGAGGAGGAGGAGGGAGAGAAGCTGCGATAAGTGTGGACAGGGAACAGTGAGCAGCAGATGAAGTATGTGCTTGGAAAACATAATTACTAAAAATGGCTGTCATACAGTCGTATCCCGCTGTAACACAGAGGACAAAACCCCCCACTACAGACTGTCAAACAGATACAGGGGACTAAAGCAATGTAACAATATCTCTTCTTAATACTCTATACATCTTGAGAGGGGATTATGTGCACAGCTATGAGCTGTAAAAAAAGAAAAAAAAAAAAAACTTCACACAGTTTTGCAGTAACACCACAGGGCATGGCTCAAGTGTTGAGGGGAGAAAAGGCAACACACGCTGATCGCTATTGCATCCACACACTGCTTTGTGCGGTTTCTCTCATTGCACATTCAAAAGCCCTGTGGTCCACAGTCAGAGCTTTGACATCAGGTGTTGATAGGCAGAACAAATTTAAGGCAGCCCCCCCCCCCTTTAAGACTATTGTGACAGTTCAGAATGCATAGGAATCATGTGTTTACCGTTTCTTAATTTATGTTTCTGTTCTTCATGGAGAAGAGTAGCTGAGAGATGTAAAAGTGAAAGCAGATGTTCAAGTGTTATCATGGAGCAGAGACAGGGTTATAAATTACCCTCTGCATGTGGTCAGCTCGTGTTTGGGGGCGTCGACAGGTTCAGGTTCACCTCTCACCATGATATAAAGGTGCTGCAACAGGTCTGCTGAGATTTGTCCATGGTGCGTGGAGATATTTTGGATTCAACACCGATCATCAGAGACGAGTTACAGACAAACTTAAGCCAGTGCACAAATGATGCCAGAGAGCGGGGAAAACGCCTCAAACAGCTCAAAGGCACGAATCACATCTGTGTACAGACTTCAGGCTGGATGAGCTTCAGCTTAACACACACGTTGTTGACATATTCGTGTCCTGTCGTACACAAAATGCTGACAAAGGCTCACGTTATGTAAACATAATGTGAGCTGGGTGTCACATCAGTAGATTACCATCATCATCACCATTCACTCCATCTGAATATAACACTGACTCTGTAACTGAATATATTTACACCACTGGCCTGTCACTCTGTTCGAGCACAGCCTTTTCCCTTTTTGTGCTATGTGGGTGTGAGTGTGTGTGTGTGTGTGTGTGTGTGTGTTATTGCTAAACCTATCTGTGTTTTCTGTGTTTATTATGTTGTGTATGTTTAAAAGGCAGCTTTCCACAGCAATGCCCTTTATGCGTTTGTTTGCATGTGGTGTGCAGCCACAGTGTGTGACAATGTGTGTCCACGCCTGCCATCATGGTTTCAAAGTGTGTGTCTGTGTATGCCTTTTGGCAACGGTCTCAAGCCCCCCTGCAGGTGTTTAGATCTCCACAAAACCCCACTGGTCCTTCCCAGCTGAGGCAGGGGCACGAAGCCCTCTCCTCTCTCCTCTTGTCCAGGCCAGGCTAGACAGGAAAGAAGATGCTGCCAACCCCAGGTGTCAGGCATCCGCTCGGCACTGTGTCAGCCGACACAGGAGAATGTGAGAGGAAAGATGAAGTGCATGCAGGCAAGAGTGGAGGATTTAGGAGAGAGGAGATTTAAGTCACAGAGCAAAGTGTGAAAACTGAAGGTGAAAAAAAAAAACATCACTAACCAGGAGGAAGTCTGGTGAGAAATGGACTCAAAGAGAGAAATGCAGCAAAGAGGGGGAAGTGAGGGCAAGTGGCAGTGAAGCAAAAGAAAATACAGTCTTTCATAGGAGCATTAGCAGTCTGCAGAGGGGATAATATGTGACCTTTGACATGTAATGGGTTTCACCATGCGCCGAAGCCAACTGTGGAGGGTTTTTGACTGGTCTGCTCAGACATGTTGAGTCTTCCTACTCAAAACAAACACAGACAGTCACATCTGCCAAACCCTCTCCGCAGGGACCACCACGAGGCAGGCAGACAGTCTTCCCCTGCAAATTGGTGACCGGACTTGATGTGAATTCACAAAAGCACCACATCAGGCCACACTACTAAATAAGAGAATCTGTAGTAAGGCTGCTGAGCAGAGACACACGGGAACAACACTTCCTGTCAGGAGTTATTTGTAGCTGTGTGTTTGTGCATTAAGAGGTACAATTTCTGCCTGACAAATAGCAGACGAACATGAAGTATCAGCTTCCTGCCTGTTTGTTTTGTCTCAGTAAAGTCTCTACAAAGATCCGGGTGTTATTTTGGTCTGCAGCTGATAAGGGCAGAAATGAGATATAGCTTGAGGAAGCTTGTTTTGGCAGGGACATTAATACTGGAGTCGCTAGTATTGGTCTGATGCTACGCTTCAAAATTGGAAAACGAGTGGAGGGGGGGCCAAAAAAAAAAAGTCATAATTGGACAAGATGGAGGAGAAGGAGATATAAGAGGGGAAATAACTTCTTCAGTAAGCTTGGTAGATAACTGGAGAGAATTGAAGACAGCAACATGTGGAAGGTCATGTGACTGAGAGCGACATCATTTGATGATGAGCGTTGATCAGGCAGACAGGGAGTGAGCAGTCATCCACTGCTGCTGCCGCCGCCACTGCCCTGTGATTGAGAGAAATCCAATTCCTTGCTACGTCCACACATCATCACTAAAAAACCTGTCTTGCCCCCCCCCCCCCCATTCTATCTCTCTCTCTGGCCCTCATCTTTTTACTATCTGTTCGTAAAACGAGTAACAGGATAAGACAATTCCACAGAGATGACACATTTCAAACCCCCGTTCTTCACACTCCCGTCCCTTCTCATGTATCAGCGCACTGACAGAGCCAGCGAAGAACAGAGATGTCTGGAGCCTCTCCCTCTTACAGCTAAATCATCTTGTGGATGGAATAGGTCTTCTCCTGCAGCTTTGATCACCCCTTGAGCATTGACAGAATGACTGATAGGCCCCCGAGTCAGTCCTGCTGCCTGTTCACCCACCCCAACACCCCATTTCCCACCCAGCACCCACCCCCTCAAAAAAGGAGGAAACTAGAGACAGAGAGAAAGCAGGCCGAGGAGCAGATTATAGCGATGCAATGATAAATCCACAGTGAGTCTGTGAGCAGCACTTTTGGTGTGTGAGGATGTGGGAGTGAGGAAAAGACAGAGGGGGCTTGCAGCGGAGGATTTTTTAATGACACGCTTCACGGCTTCGATTTTAATGTGCCCCACTAATTACAATACTGCCATGTTAGCCTTCTCCATGCCATTCCATGTAATGAGAGACAGACGTGGAGAGACAAAGGATGGGTGTCGCACACTATATGTGAGTGTCATTCCAGTGTGTGGCTCAGCAAGGGGCAGTGAGATGAATTAGGCGCCTTGCTGTCTCCCTGGCATCTGGCCATTGTTTGTCGTTTAGGTGTCCTGGTGACTAAAAATGCCATCTGAGCTCCAGAGGGACTCTTGACGGGGGTGCACGTGGGTGTGTGTGGGTGGGTGTGTGTGTGTGTGTCGGGTGGCGGGGGGGGGGGGTCTAAATACACTGCCCTGTGCAGGACTGGTACTATTACTAGTGCTTGTCTATTCTTTCTCCAGATGTACATGTGAAGAAGTGTTTTTCTCACTGGAAATGATTCAATGTCAAGTGTCATTCTGTCTCTGCATCCTGCAAATTCTCCTCAGTGATGGCAGGAGGAAGTCTCGTGGGGGTGGGGGAGACCTGTTGGAGCTATTAAAACGAGGAAATAAAGTGAATGTTCAGATGACATATGGAGACAAGAAATGCTCTCAGAGGTCTAGAGCTTGGCCATGAACTACCTATTAGAGGATTTCTTGAATGGCAATTCAGTAAGGAACCAGGAGTGTAAATCACACTGTTATAACAATCCATTAAAATGCCACACAATAGCAGCCCCCAGATGTTACGCAACTGTAATGAAAAGGTGCACGCAGTACAATACATGTGTGCGTTTGAGCGAGGATTCGTTGTGGGTGTCAGTAACGAAGTTATGGCGTTCAACTGGTGACAAAGATGAAAGAAGTGGCGGGCGTATGATGACAGAAGTTGCACACTGAATAAAGCCCGACTCCAGGTGTCAGGATCGGTGCTATCCCTCATCACTCACGGCCCACTTTCTCCACAAAGTGCCAGGTCTCTTCTTCCACACCTGAGCGCTTAGCTTTAATGCATATTAATTCACTGTCTGGCACTGACACGCAAGGCAGGGGGATTGAGGGCCAAACTGTTAAAAATAAGATGGAGGTTTGCATGGAAAGCTTCCCATCCCTGTGTAAAACAGGCTTAAGCTTAAGCAGATAATAACAACACATTTGAAATGCTGGCTGGGTTCCTTCCAGTTACAGCATTTTTGTGTTGTTGATCAGTCGCCCCTGTAACGGAAGTGATTTGTCAAAAAAAGTAAACACTGTTTGTGAAAGGCCAAAGCTCCTGTGAATAATCTCTCAGCCGATTTGTTTGCTTGTCATTAACCTTCATGTTTCTCAGCTTGTAAACTAAACTCACAAACTCTGCTGGTACATGAAAGGTCAGTAACTCCTGTAGGTTTCTTTTGATCGACAATGTGACTGCTATAAAAAAGACACATATGCAACCCTAATTTCAGTCGGAGTGATGAACAGTCTTCTGCTTGACATCTAAGGACGGTCCTCAAAATCAATGATCTCATTCATCACTGACCACCCAGGCACTGACCACATACAGTGTGTGGCAAGACAGTGGAGACAGAGCCGGAGACGTCTAAAAAAAGAGTCAACCACACCTGTGGCTCAAGAGCTGTGTAGGCCACAATTGTGCATGAGGATGAGTCAGTCTAGACAATGAGTTATTAGGGGGAATTAGCTGGTCTTATGGCGTGATGGAAGGGACAGAAACAGAAACAAGGCAGCTGATGATGAGCTATGCAATCGTCTACCGCCTTCTACGACAGCTTCCACGACGGCCTCCTGCAAGTTTAGACTGATGACTCGGATCTGGATGGAAGCAACAGGGCCTGTCGGTGTGCCACAAGACGCAAGACATGTTCCACTCCCACTGATAAAAACTCATTACAATGATCAACATGAAAATGACACTGCCGTTCTAAACTACTTTGAATGAGACGCTTTATCATGTTTGAAGTTATTGAGTTATTGTCTCCATCTTCACATATTATAATGATGTCCTCGTGTTGTCAGCTAAAACACGTAATGGTCTTGGAGCCGATTAGTCCTAATAGACCCAGCAGACAGGCTGCACCATTGTTTAAAAATATATCTCACAGGTCCCGATCGAATAAACGAGACACACTAAGAGCTTAAAATCCTGGTTAATAATAATGAAAGGAAAAAAAAACATGATGCATCAAAAATTCAACACTGAATAGTTTAGGCTCATGTTCAGGAGCATTAGGGAAAAGGCTAAAAGCATCAATTCAACTAATAATACAACAAAAACTGGTTAAGGCTGACGAGGCCGGGGCAAAACCTGAATCAATGACATGATTTCTGCTCAGGTGGAAACGCAATAATGCAATAATGCAATAATGCAATAATGCTATGTTTTCAATACCGTCTGTGCAATTTGCAAGTCTGCACTTGGCAACTTTCAGCATATGGGTGAAAACAGTTTGACACATGCTTGATGCGTCAGTCAGTGTGACTTGTGATGCAGAGTCAGAGGGCCAAAGGCGAGTTTCTACAGAGGCAAACTGATGCAGACTGATGCAGACTAATCGCTATGCATCTGCCACTAAATAGAATATCAGCACCAGCACTGGTCTGCAGAAATAAGACTTAAAGACCCATCTAAAGCAGCACATCTGTAATGCATTATCCTCACCTGGTGGGTTGTTTATTTTTCATCTGAATCTGTCAAACACAGAGGAAGGCAAAGATTACACTTATTACCTAAGGGGTAAACTTTTTTTTTGTTGTGTTTGGGGTTATCAAAAGATTTGAATAATAAGAAAATATCTGAAAGATTTTCTGATTCAACTCTCTGAAGACAAACTGACAACACAGCAGCACAGCTGGTGAGCAAACATATTGTAGATTAGTGCTAATGTAGCCCATCAATTTGTTCTCCTATCACACATGCGCTAAAAACGGGCTTAGTTTAGCCCAGCCTGATGCTTAAATCCACATGTAATGAAGTGTTTGCATCATCTGTTCATCACAAAACTGGATTACAGGATATTACACAAGCTGAGTGCAGACCAAATCCAAGTTTACTTTCTACTTTTGTATTTTATTTTGACCGTTACTTCTCGAAGCCAAGTCATAATCATTTAGCTCCAACGAGACTTTGCCAGTATTCAAATGAATGAATTGGATTCCAAAGGCTCGGCTCGGCTATTGTTCAGGGTTGTTAGAAAGATCTGAAATTAAGATTCCAGCCAAGACAGAAACATACTCAGGCCTGCCAAAGACTAATAAGAACCAGGGAAAAAGAAATAAAGCAAGCTGCTGAAACTGCAACACACACACTCACAGTGTCTCTCATCTCAAACCTCAAGCAATTTCAATGTCCGAATCGTCACCTCTCTGAATGGGGAACATTTGGTTAACACTGAATTACTTTTTATGGCCTTAGCGCTATTGGCTTTGAATGGCTAAATCATTTGTGCCGTAGTTTGATGCAAACTGCACAGATGGGGAGTCTTTGTTATTCAGGACCGCAGCCCTCATCTGAGATAATATGGCTATACCATAAACCTGCTATTGTAAACAGCAAAACATCACAGCCTGCCAATGGATAGTTAAAAAAAACCATGGAGATGATTGACCACAAATAGAAATCGATTAAGAGCATAACAACACAAAGGTAACTGCCTCAAAGGGCTTGATTACTACCATGGTCAGATGTTCTATAGATTGAAGGGATCTTTTTTTATTCCGTCTCGATTAAATTGCTAGTAATGATACATGTGTGATTGTTAAAATGCCAGCCTTATGTCACTGAGGGAAATATTATTGCCTCCTCTGCTACTTGATTTTCAGAAAAAGTAATTAAAGCTTAATTCTAAAGACAAATGATCAAAAAAAAAAAAAAAAAAAAAACTGGTGAGGAGCAAAGCTCTCCGAGCTAATTATGACTTCTTTCTTAATGTTTACTCCATCGCTGCAGTGGTCCACGCTTCCACTCCTTTAAAGAGCTGCACAAAATGTGTTGCAATTGTTGAACAGATTTGAAACAAAACTAAATCTACTACACAACCTTAACTTTTGCTGTGTTTAAATTAAAATTTTGAAATCCATAAGGAGACAAGTTTTGCAGCTACTCTCCCAGATCCTGATGGGTGAGATGAGTGATGAGCAGATTTTAGATTTTTTTAGAGAGTCACAGAAACGAAACTCTTTAAAGGTTGGATGGATGATGGGCGTACACGGGCCATTTTGGCAGCACGGCTGATAGTTGTGACATCACAAAGGTACAAATGTCCTGAGGGCTCATTTTAAGCTCAGTTTCTGAATACAGGCTGTGTTGTGGACTGAGGGCTTTGATACTTTAACAGTATGAATATCAAACCTATAAAGCTGCTTTATAATAATAAAAAAAAAAACGACATGGAAATCACTCTTTATGCAATAAGAGACCAACAATCCCAGAAAAGGATTTAATTTTGGCTTGCCTCTCCTTAACAATGGTTTGCTTCCCTTGCACAATGATCTGTAACTAATCAGAATAACTCCCTTTATTGCTTCCAGCATCAGAGAGGGTGTTAAAAATGATCAATTGTCCATATGGATAATTGTTCTGTACACAGACGCGTGCACAACATATGTGTATGAACTTGGACATGAGCGCTCCAAAGTCATGTCCTCTGCTGACACCCTCCTGATATTGCTTAAGGTGGTATTAACGAGGGGGAAGTTGTTCTTGCTGCGTATTTGCCAGCCCCCCCAAAAAACTGCCTCATTGTAAGTTTACTGCCTGAATGACTGTCGTCTATCATGTAACATCTATTCTATCATAGAACATTACTTTATGACATGCACTATTGCTTTTGAAACCCAATAGCTGCAGAAGTCAACAGATGCTCCCCTAACAGAGCCTGCAAATAAATTGTGGCTGACTTATCTCCCACCCTACCCCTGCCCCCCCACCACTGCCATCACATTGCAATGCGATACATCTCACCATTTGGCCATTAAGCCCGCTAAGGTATGGAAAGGAGGTGATTCATATTGTGATTGCAGCAGTGCCCTCCATGACTCTGTCGGAAGGGTAAAGCGGGACCAGAGAGGGGGTCAGCCAGAGAAGGCCCCAGAGCTGCGAACATGGCCCCCCCACAAGCCCTGCGGAGCTGACTGCCTGCCTGCTTTCCTGCTTGCCTGCCTGCCTGCGGCCGTGGCTAAATTTAATCCCTCCTCCACAAGCATCCCGGCACATCACGTTGGGATTCTATTACTCTCCTGCGTCCCAGCATACAGAGAGTCATGTGAAAGCCGGCCACAAGCCTCCGCGGCTGGCAGTGCCCTTCCTGCCCCTGCATTCAGCATTCAGTCCAGTTAATGCCATTCGTCTCTACCCAGCTGCCCAATCGCTCTCTCGCACTTTCTCTTGTCTCCTCATCTATACTCTTCCTCGCTCATTCTCGCCCCATGTATGGCTGTGCCCCCTGTGCCCCCTCCTTCCCTCTCAAACTCGTTCCCCTCCAATTACAGCTTCTCTCATCCTGAGAGAGCAGGGGTGTGTGGTGGACGAGCTTAGATCGGCGACTGATGGTGGGTAACGGAGAAGGTGGAATGAACCCCAGCCAAATAGGGATCAATAAGGAGACTGGGCTTGAAGGATGGCTCCTGTTATGGGCAAGAGAGGTGGAGGAGGATTGGGGTGAGGAAATGCCACTGCAACCACATCAGGTCAAATCACATGTTTGATATCCCAGTACGTCTCCTCCATCGCTGGAGGGCTGTCAGCAGCGTGACACGAGGCTAGAATATACACTTCAGTGATGGTTCAGAGGCATGAGGATAAAGTGCAACGCTCTGCTGAAAAAACACTAACCAAGTGGCAGGCTGACATCACAGGGCTGATCCAGCACGTAGATCATCAGCTCTCACTTGGCCATGTATGAGAGTGTTAGTCGTTGAGCCTGAAATAGACTGACATGCGTCAATGAGGGCAATGGAGTCATTAGCTATTCCCTCTGAACAGCCAACTCACTCTGACTGAGCAATACACAGGGGTAAGCACAGATTTCTGAAGCCAGCTTATGCAAATTGCATAAACAGGTTGAACACATCCCAGGTTGAAATGCAAAGGAAGGGACCGATAAGGAAACAGAGCAAGAGGAGGGAGAGAGAAAGAGAGAGAGAAAGCGATTTCGCTTGAAGCAGAAAACAACCAAAGCTTTGCACCATGCAGTCATTCTGCAGACATGACCATAAAGCATGCTGCAAACTCCCCTCCTACCCATCCAGAGAGTACATGACATCTTCCCTCCCTCCTGTGCGCACGTCAGGGTCACACTGACCTCTAGTGGCGTCACCGGGAACACAGGGCTCGTGACAGCAGCAGGCCATGAATGAGAGATAATTTGTTCTTGAAGTAATTTCATCAGAAAATTGATTTTAAGTCAGTGACACTGGTGTAGTGCCTCTCAGGTGATATGGATAAATGGCCGCAGGGAACGGCTTGTTTCAACACCATGTGAACTGCAGTCTCAGCCTCCCTGCTTTCCAATTATCCACTGGTGAACAATACCTCTCTCGCTCTCTCTCTTTCTCTCTCTCTCTCTCTCTCTTTCTCTCTCTGTCTCTCTCTCTTTTCTCTCTCTCCCTCCCTCACTCTCTCCACGCCTCCCAATCTCCGAATCTCTCTCCCTCCCTCGTTCCATCTATCTCCTAAGATACCTTTAGAAATTTTCTATTTGAACACTATTGATTTTGCGGGTTACACCTACCACAAAACCCCTGACAGGACTTTCGAGCCACTCTATTCAGTGGGGCGGATCAAAGTGTAACATCTTCTTAGTGTTGCTTTAATGAAGTTAGAGGTTTGGTGCCGAGTGCATTAGGAGTTATTTTTAAACAACAACTTCAGAGCCGCAAGGGTGGATAGCATCCAAAAATCTAATTTCTTCAGAGATGCTGCTTATGAGGTTAAAAAAAAATCCTTGTTAAACTGCTTCATGTTTTCCTAGTTGTGCCCAGTGCTGTGCAAATGGCTGCTTCTCTTATGAGGGTCATGGTTGGATGAGATCATCATGTAAATGAGGCACATACTAATAAAATCAGTGCCACATACTGTAAATACTAGGCCAGTAGTTAAACTGGGAAAAATCCAAACATGCTATGATGCACAGGATACACTAGATGGCACCAACTGCAAGGAAACACAATCAATGCTCTCAAGTGTGGCTGAATATTCAAAGTCTAATCATCAGTAATATCACAACTATTCTCAGACACACACACACACATACACACACAATACATATATAAGGCTATCATGGTTTGTGGTTGATCAGCCACCTCCTCCGCTCAGCTTGCAGCCCCATTACTGAAAACCCAGCAGAAAATGCAGACATAATTACATTAGCATGGGAGTGCTGATGGCAAAGTTACTGTATTATCGTCTGATGATTTGGATCGGAGGCTGCATGATAATGAATATCTCTGATTAGAGCGAGTCACCTCCTCCTCAGGATCCATATGTTACTTAAGTCAGACTGTTATATGGTTATTTCCAAGTGAAGAAATCTTGCAGCAAAGGTAAGGTCAAATTTGATTAGAAGGTTTCTGTTGTTGCTCGTCTTCAGTGCCTCTTTCAGCTAAGCTTATGTCTCTGGTACAAACTGGTGAGGAGATTAGGATTCACCACTGGCTGCTTCAGCAACAGCTCTTCTGCTGCTACAACACGTTATGTTATATAGGCTGCCTCAAACATGAATGGGTTTAATCCCAAGCTGAGACACTCACAGCACTAGACAGCAGAGCCACTAGGTCATGGTTAGCAACGCTCACAATATTAGCATTTACATGCAGTGTGCAGGAGGCCCGGCGACACAGTCAGCATGAATATTAATCCTCACTCTTTACCGCGGTGAGATAGAGACACAGCAACAGAGAGAGAGAGAGAGAGAAAAAGAGGGAGACAGAGAGAAATACTCATAGGTATTGTTAAGAGCTCTCTGCAAGCCACTAAAACGTCACTCATCAGTGACTCTAGGGCTTTTGTATGCTGTTCAGGTCCTCGCAGGGGACTGAGCCTAAGCGTTGAACAACCACAGCTGGCACAAAAGCTGTGAGCGGGGGGTAGTCTCAAGAGGCCGAGTTTGGAAGAGGCGGGCAGCACTAAAGTTTTATCACTGGCCACAATAAACTTAACTAGAATGTGTGTTTAGTTTGACTGCATCCGCTTTATCATTCACATTATATTTTTATATGTTTTATCGCTGCTCACATTAGTCTTCCTTTAAATGCTTTTTCAAAAACACATAACACTCGGTACATTTGGAGTCCAGTCTGCTGAGGACACTTCAAGATCAAGCGCTCTCTGTTGCAGAGGAAAAGTAAAGATAATCAGTCAGTTGATAGAAAACCAAAATTAGCCCAAGCAGTGGGGGGAATTAATACCTGCTCATCTGTGTCCATTCTGAGAGCTCATTAACTTGACGATATGAAATTATAACTTACATACATTATATAATCAGCTGGAGTTGCTGGCAGGGAGTTCTTCATTTGTTTCTTTTTCATGTTCATAAAGTCCACTAGAAACAAGTAGGAACATGGGATGGCATAATGTAAATGTTCAATTTCAGCAGAGTATAGATACATCCTTGAACTCAACGTCAACCTGCTCGACCTGTCTGAGCTTCTCCAGGCTAAAAATCCTCTTGTCAGTCGGTCAACTTAAAGAACAAGCAAGCAAATTTGAAATCACTGCAACAAATACCGCTAACATTGAATCATGTCTGATCCAGACACGCGCCCCCTTAATTCCAGTCTATCCAAAGATCAAATTGAAATGTTAGCTCACAAACAGGCTTTGCACCGTAGAGACGTGTCTTTGTCAGCAGTCAACTGCATCGCTTGTTGTCTGATTAAAGGCCAGGATCCTCTATGAACCCATCTGACCCTGACGGAGCAAAGAGTTGTTGTGTTGTGGTCTGCTAACACAACCATCAAACACGGAGGCTGCGGGAGCCATGCTGTGAGGTGCAGCGAACCAGAGCCTTGATGTTTTTTTTTTACAGGGGGAGCATAACTGGGGCTGTGAAATACGGTGCCCTTTTCCCTCTCCTTCAACCTCCGCTTCCTTCATCCTCCTCCTCCCTCCTCCTACTCCTCTCCCACACTCAGGGTTTACTGCGTACTAAGTGGCGATGCCTGAAAGCCCTTAACACTCATAATTTAATCTTAACCTGTTAACCCCAGAAGCTCAGAGCCAGACGGTATCCTTCACATACTGCGAAAACCGAATTCAGCTTTTAACACAAAAATAATAATCAAAAAAAAGTGCTACTGATTAAAAAGGATCAGAGGACAGGACCTTTCAAGGATGTTTAACACAGTACCTGTTCTAGCTCTTTATCAGCAACAATTTGCTGTGCTTAAGAGCTGGGTTTTCAACCTCTGCTACCAGGTTGCCCCAAAGAAGAGATGAACAACTGAAGCTGACAAGGTGCAGATGCGAAAGAAGAGTCTGGTGCATACTGAGCAGGAGCGACGATGCTGTACTAGAGCAGAATACGACGATGTACAGCTGATCCTGACGAGCTGGGCACCCACCGCATCGGATATCATTTACAAATCAGTTCAATCAGTTATTTTATAACTGGAAGTGATACAACTCAACTTACTCTGTCATCCTCATTTAACCTGTGCTGTCAATACAAGCAGCATCTGTTTAGCATCTGTGCTGGAAGTCTGACTTACAAATGTCTCAAAAAAGAAAAAAAAAACACCTGTGTAATCAAATAAGTAATAAGTGAAGTAATTTAGACAACAGTCTAATGGAGTTCAGCTTGAATGTTAAAAAAAATAAAATACAACCAAACTCTTGTCCTCATTGGACCCTGTGCGAGGAGAAAACAGTGAGCAGAATTTAAAAAGCAAAGTGAATAAGCATGACAAAAATAGAAAAAAGGAAAAAGGCTCTCTCTAGGAGCTGAGTAACTAGCCTGCCTCACAGGGATTTATAGTGACAACCTTAGGCTATTAATTTCCTCTTTTTCCCTCCAGAAAAAGCCTGTTCAGACCAACCAGTCTCCATGGACCATGGATCACCTTCTTTATTAGTCTGAGCTAACTTGGAGTCCAGATGTTGCTGCCCTTGAATTAAAATAGAAAAGCGCATCACTGGACAGTTGCAGCTGTTCTATGAAGCTTTGCTCTGCAGTCATGGCTGGATGATACGTCTCCCTCAGAAACAGCTTAAACCTGCATCACAAATACAACAAGTAACACATTTGGACGTTGGCGGATGTCAGACTGCAGAGCCCACAGCGCCTGCCAGAGGTCGCTGCCACACTGCACAGTCCAGTACCGTTGATGAATGAGTGAGCTGAGCCGCAAGAAGACGCTGAGCCTCGGTATAATCAAAGCGTTTGACCTGAGCTCAGAGCGTTTAAAGGAACACAGAGCAAAGAATCCTTAGAGGCTTCACTGCTGCTTTAGATCTCCTTCGTCCTGAACTGTGTGAGACAGAGTGAAAAGCACTGAAGTCTGCTTTCAAACCCTGCGCTGCACGGCCTGGTGGTGCCTGCTTTACATGGACAGTCATGATCCAGAGTGATTCCTTACTCATGTTAGCAAACCTCATTCAGGATCGTAGCATGAAACGGCTCAGCAGCTTATGCCATTAACCTGCTTTAAGCCTTTGCACAATATGCACAGGATGACCAAAATAAAAGCACCTGACCTGTAGTGTGATGTAAATACAACAGTAAGTGGAAGTGATTTTAAATATATTGAGGTTCCTCAGCCTATGTTTGTTACCGTTAACTTACGATTACTATTACTTACTAAAGGAATATAACTGATACTAAAGATACATGTCTGTCATTGGCGACTGCTGATCCCTGGTCAGATGTGTTTTTGTTGTTTTTTTAACCAGAGGCTGAGGCAGCTTAAGTTTAAGGCCAGGTCTCCTGTGGCTCTCCAGCTGTAACACTGATGTGTGCTTCCAAACATACTCAAGAATTTCTCTCTCTCTCTCTCTCTCTCTCTCTCTCTGCAAACTCTATACAGCTCAAGAGTTGGCATGCACTGATCAAACAGAACTGGCCAGACATCTTAATATGAAGCAAGTGCACTGCATATAAAATATATTCAGCGGTCTAGCGGTGGTCTGTTATTCCATGAGCTGTCCTTCACAAGTACAACACAGGATATACGCTATATTATCTTTGCACGCTTCGCCACAATCACTCCACAAACTCAGACACACACATTAGCATGCTGAAATACTAGCCTAGACTTCTGTTACATTGGAGACAGCAAAACCAAGTTTAGCAAGCAAATGGGATGTTTGAAAACTACAGAAAAGTGACTCTTTCATATATATACTTGATAATTTGGGGACAAAATGTTGACATTCACTGGTCTTGCTCACACTTGTGACCTTATGACCACACACACTATACAGAACTTCTGGCTTATAATCAGACATAATTTATGCCTATAACTAATTACTGGTGCAGGCAGTACCAAAGGTCATGCAGGTTATGTCACTGAAGCTGAAATTCAAGGCGTATAGGACTGACTCTGAGTGTGTGTAAGTGTGTAAGGGGCTATTTCCTACAGTCACCCACTCCAGTGTTTGGAGGTAGGCCGGCAGGAAGCACAGCCATACCAGAGCAGCAAGTCAGCTCTGAACAAACCGTAATTTAGTCCCAGGAGCGTGTTTCCTGGATGTCTATTGTCTTTTCTATTGCAACCCCCTCAGAGCAAACTGGGAAACACCCACCACTACACACACTGCAAGGGGGGAACAGAGCAGTGTGTGATTTGTTCCTTAATACATCTTAATTTCCTGAACGTCCACACGTCATCCATTCTTGACTCTCAAAACATGTGGCCCCACCCCCCCACCCCCCCAAAGGAAATGGTTCACTTAAGAAGAGCTTTTAGTAAACAAACAATTACATGGAGTTTGATAGGATATAAACCAAAAGGAAGGCTGGAACGTGACGTGATTTCTCACCAGTTCAGATGTGGTCGGAAACGGAGGCAAAGAGTCGGGGGGTAGGTGGGAGGGGGGCTCTCCAGCTCGCCTGTGACAACCTGTCAAACAAACAAGAGGAAGAAAAAACAGTGACTGAGAAGGAGATCGTTTTGTTTGTTTGTTTTTTTATAAATCACTGGACTATAATGGCACGCAAACAGCTAAAAAGCAGGGTGTTAAAAGGTAAATGTTTGGAGAAATGGTCGATGCTAAGTGACAGCTCTGTGCTGCTACGTGAGCTACAGACCGGCACAGTGGTGAATTCTTCAGAACATCAACACAAGCGTGAGCGGATTGTGGATTTTGTTTGAACGCTTTCACACTCTCATTCCCGTGGAAACACACGTCTTTGAAACACAATGCCGCACTCAGACGTGGAAAAGACATGTGACTCTTTCCCTTGTGAGGCTGGCTCATTACTAACTGACCGCACATTTAGCTCCTGGACAAATCTTTCTGCCACTGGAGACGATGACAGTATGAAAGGAGCAGACAGGAAAATTATAGCCCACATCACGGCACTTCCCCCATTGATGCTATTTCGGATCACTATGGATCTGACTAACTGTCACAAGATCAAATAGCCCCCAAATGCCTGATAATCATAGTTTCAGACACAGACAACTATTTTAAGCATGCTAACGTGAGTAAATCACTGTGTTTTATACATTAGGTGTCCCATAATGAGCATGTCAGGCTGCTGTGTTCATCCTGAGTCAGTGTCTATGTGGAGACTGCAGGTTGACGGCGCAGACAACACCATGAGCTCACACTCAACCACTGATTAAAAGGGGGCGACGTCTCTGCTGTGACAGACTCTGCACCACACACCCACACAGTCTGCTTTCTTGTGGAACTCCCATTCACAATGAGCAGGTCTACAACCTTACCAGCTTTGCCGTACTCACCCAATTTTTGGTCAGGGATGCATGCCGCTACAAAGCCAGAGCAGATTCTCCACTTAATATTTAACTGTCTAGTTCTGCTGTAAGAAGGATGGTGATGTGAATGACGTAGTCAAGGACAAAAATATGAAATGAAAAAGCTGAAAACAGAAACAAAGTAGGGGTTGGGGTTTGCACAGGATGAAAAGAGGTAGGACGCCAAAAGGCAGAGAGGGAAAAAAAAATGAATCAAGGAGCAAATGGCTGCTGGAGACGTGATATTTATTTGCTCAGCGTTCGCTTTAGCCACATGCAAAGTCAATAAGTCATTCATTTTCATTTTCTGTTGTGGCTTCAAAACTATAAGCTTGTGGCGTAGGAGTAATAAGGGCAGGAAGTGACATTTCCCTTCTACGTTTCCAATCTTCCATTTGTGATGTTTTCTTTTCCTCAAAGAACAAAAGAGGGCATTACACTCCACTGCCTTTGTTTCTGGAGCTGGCACTAAGAAGACCTCAGAGTACAACTTCTAATCTGGATTCTGTGAACTGGTTCATTAAGGGATGAAGGTCAAAAATTGATCTTTAAAAAAAGTCAATTATTGCTCAAAGTGAGGCTACAACACACCAGCAGCACGATGATGTTTTTTTCTTCTGAATCAATGCACAAGCTCAGATAATATCTGACACTGGGGACCAGTTGAGAATGAAAGAATCAAAGGAAAACACATGTCAAGTCAAACATCTAAAGCAGCCACTTCAGATGACAAGAAAAACCTGCCCTTAGGCTGTGCACTGTAAGTGTTCACTTGGTATCCTCAGTAAACTGCATGATGTGTGTGAGGACCAACCCTGACAGTTTATCTGCGGAGCTGCAGCACATCGCCGTGACTCTCGCTATAATCACAACTCTGTCAGATCAAAGCTTTACTTTCAGCAGCACCTTTTGCTAATTATTGCTGAATATTTCCAAGATTTGGAAACACAACGGTCAAAACATGGAGATGATTCCAATTTCATAACACTAACAAGGCTCTGACAGCCGAACCCCCCGGAGATCTCGGCATACACGACTACAGCAGGTCTGCTGGTTATCCCCCTGAGGCTGGAGCTGCTAGTGATAAAGGCAGGAGCGTGAGAAGCTCCTTCAGTATATTCTTAGTGTTGCCTCTCCCTGTCTCGCTCTCCCTTGTCCAAACCCCAGGAGACCTCCTCCTTTTTTTAGGCTCTGCCCATCAATCTTTTATTTTTCAATTTCCCTGCAACACTGGAATCTGACAGCAAGATTTCACAACACCTGGGCTACATAAAGAACTGAGGAGAGTATCAAACTGAACAGCAGTGGGAGACATGCGTGTACTAGAGTTGAAACTAAGGCTTGTAAATTGTTTGGTCAATTGACAGAAAAATAACTCTGTTTTGATGATCTATGAATCATTTAAGTCATCTCTGATCCAAAAACACAAAACTAAACTTATGACTCCAGCTCCTCCAGTGCGAGGTTTTGCAGCCCGGCCAATTTATCGACCGTTATTAATGAGCCTTTCTCTTTATCAGCAAATGCAATGTGAACACTGTTGTTTCTGTGCCTTCAAACTTTGAAAGGTGAACTGCAAACTGGTTGGGTTTAACTTTGAAAGGATGTCCTTGCATGTTCATTCAGTTCCTGGTTATCTCCTTTTTATGGGGCTGCCCACAACACACAACAGTGTAGGACTGATGGGAGCTGCTGAAAGGAACGTGTGCAAGTCAGGTGCTCCTGTTATGATGTCTTATGTTAAGTTACGCTTTTCAGTATTGTTGTCTATTAGATTTCACCTTTAAATAGAGAAAGTTCATATAAACTTAGACATGAGAACCCATTTCCTGTCAGTAAAAGACAGTAACCACAGGTAATACAGTGGTATCTCCCTTCAACCACTATTCCCTCTACTCTACTTAGCTCAATACAAGTATGCAAATCTGTTCCAGGGCTTTCATTGTGTACTGTAATGTGGTCTTGTGGTCACTGAAGATCCAGATTCACTGACGGGAGATGTCTACCTGCCTGCTTGCCTGACTACCCCCCCCCCACACACACACACACACACACACACATATACCCCCTCCTCTTCACCCCACCCCATGCTCTGCTACCATTCTGCAGCCGCTGCGTTTATATTCCTCTCCCATCTACCAAACAATCTGCCTCTCTGCCTGCTTGAGTCACTGCGTGCGCACCGGCCTGCCGCCTGCACATCTGAGGTTACTGAGAGTGAAATTTTACCCTGAGAAAGTGCTGCAGTGCGGCCAGCCTGAGCCAGACAGCCCTCCAGTCTCAGGAAGAGTCCAAACAGGAAGACTGAATCAGGGGAGATAAAACTCTATTTATACTCCCTGAGACAGACATCCTGATCTGACTGCCATATGATGTATGACAGGTACGCGGCGGGGGCATGATGTCATGCACAGCAGCCACAGGTATAACATTTGAAATGATTACAGCAATCACACAGCTATATTTTCCTTTTGAGCTATCACTCACAGCAGTTATCAGTCGCACAGTGTGTGTCGCTACAAGACGTCGAGCTACAAAGGAAGCACAAAACATTGATTTACATTCAAGCTGCTGTTAACAGCTTTTTCCAAGTAGCTAGGCGTTCCATTTTAATGATACACAGTCAACACCGGGGGGGGGCAGCTTGGACACACACATGTACACACACACAGCTTTGGATGTACACCCACACAAATGTGGTAGTGATCAATCACTGAGAGGATCTGGCAGCTGTAAGTACTCACATGAGCGGCATACAACTAAGATCAATCACCGGGAATTTGTTTTCCATAAATAATTGATCGCGATGTCGAGAGTGCAACCAGAGAAACACAATTACTAACTTTAGAAACTGCACTTGCATTGCAGTACATATGGCCTTTGGGATCACATGCTGCTGCGGCTTTACTTACACACTGATATAGCCGTGTGTGTGTGTGGTGTGTGAGGAGGTTGAGGAGGAAAAGAAAGAAAAAAAACACAAGATGAGGTCACAGCAGGTCAGATGGTAGAACAGGAAATACCTAATTGATGCCTGAAGCCATTCATGACCTCTGTAAGAAAGAACCAGGGCCAACAGCCCCGAAGGCAGACTGACATTCAAGTGACCTGATTGGTCCATCTGAACTTCTCACTGTAAAAACTATCTGCCCCACTGGTGCATCACAGCTTTTCACTGGTTGTCATCTGTGACACATCAACGTTTCTGTCGAGGCCTTCAGGGCCAGACTTGACCAAAAAGTAGTGATGTCAATATGTCGGAAATCTCAGGGTCATGACCTAATTCAACTAATCTAACCTTTACTGCAGGCGTGATGACGTGACCAAAATAAAACAAGAGTAATATCTACAAAACGTACAGTTTTCCACAACGTTAAACAGAGTTGTGTGACTTGAGTGGGAATTGTGAAGTGAAAGATGAGTTTTGTCAGAGAAGGAAATCAGAGCTTAACAGGCTGCACCGGTCATTACACTCCTACCACACACACACACACAAAATGTTGCACAGCTGTTACTGATCACACACCTTACCACCCAGGAGATGCTTTGTCCTTGGTAGCCCTGCTCTAGGTGTGTTTTCGGTGCCTCTGCTTGATTCAGTTTTCACACAACCTTGACACACTGTACACTGTTTGGAGGCCCCAAGTCTCCTGATCCTATCTGTGGAAAACTCTTCACGATTTCCCATTACACTCCAGCAGCAGCAGCAGCTGCTGACACAGCATGGTTCAAACTTTACATTGGCTTCTGTGACTTCGCTTTAAAATTTTAAGAGCTAACTTTTCCGAAGAGCCAAAGCTTTTGACTGAAATCAAAACAGTTGAAGAACAATAACTTTTTTTTTTATTTTAGGCACTTTTATTTTGGGGCATGTGCTCAAAAATGAGGAAGTCTATAAAAAGGATTTAAGCACTTAGAGCAGTTGGCTTCTTTCAACATCAGTGACATAGCGTCATTTTCTGGATTGTTTTTAGAGTTTTGAGTGAAAAGGGGGAGACTGAATGACAAGAATATTTGGTGCCTGTCTATATACTAGGAATATGCTTAAAAAGGAAAAATAGCTTTGATGTGGAATTAGTGTGAAAAAGGTTCATAAGAGCAAATCAGCTGACACTGTATCAGATGAAAACCAAAGGGTTTATTAGCAAATTATCAGCTGTTAATAGGAACAATTTGGTGACTCAACAACCTCATGACTCAACAATGTGGAGGGATTCCTTCAGATTTGTTTAAAACAATCACAACCCAGTGATTAAAAGGTTTGTTACAATTATTAACAGCTTTTCATAGTGGCATATTTTCAAGTCCATATATTGGAAATTTGCTGTAACCATCGTCTGTTACAATGTGGATGACTTCAGTATTATGCTCACTTGTATAACGCTCAATATAATTCATATCATAAAATGCACAAAAAGTAAATCACATTGAAAAAACACTGTTGGTGTGCCTATTGTTTTTCATAATGAAAAGTATTTACCGTATAAAACTCAAATAATCACATCTGAAAAAGACGTGAGTCTTAATGAGAAGAACATGTTTGGATAAAATGATATGGCAAATAAAAAACACACAAATCCAAACTGAAGAAAAGAAAAAAAAATGTTTTTGTTCTTTAAACAACTTTTCCAGGCTGGAGACTGATTTGTATTCAGTATAAATACATGAGAAAAGCCAATGCCAGACACAATGGTTCACCACAGATTAACAGTAAATGGGAATCAGGCCAATGTGACAAGAAGTACATTGAGCAAAAAGTGTGAAAATCCAAGTTGATCACATTGGCTGGAACTGATGACACCTCAGTGTTCAATATCTCAAATTGATGTGTGATGAACACACACAGAATAACACATGAACCCTTTGAATGCGCAGAGAATAGGAAGCGGGCAAATCGCATTACATGCATAGGCAGTAAGCAGCGACGTATGCACACAATGATCAGAACTTCTATTGATGTCGCAGGACATTAACATCTCCAGAGTCAGAGGGAGCCAAGACTCGAGTCAAGTGCTCCTTAGGGAATTATTACAGCACACTAATTTCCCTGGAGGGACAGGCACAGTTGCTGAAAAGTTCTCATTAATAAGCCCATATGTCAGCATTAGGCCACAGCCACAGCCTTCAGTCAGGGCTGTGACAATAACAGCAGCCTGACTCTACCCAGACCCAATCATCAGATTAAACCTCAGGCAGTGGTAGAAACTGATGGGGGGGGGGGGGGGGGGGTCCTTCCACCACAACACCAATTACATCTTTTGATTCGTTTACAAGAGTTATTAGGACTGGATTGTGAAATAAAGACGAGTGAAAACATCTGTAAACATCTCTTCTAAGAACGACACTCCCACTGTGAATTCCTCATGAGAAACATTTCTACAGTTGAACCACACACAAACGGCTTCACCAAAGCTTGACTCGCCTCTTCCAAACATTAGAGCAAACAATTGTTTGTATGAACCTTTTGCTTGGGGAAGATCAGTGTGCACTCATAATTACCAAGCAAACTCTACAAGACGTGGAGAGAAATATTAAGAGGAGACTCTCATGTGTGACACAAGTGAGCTGTAATAGGAGCGTAAATACTGCACACACTGCTGCAATTGTTATCTCTTCACAGACTTCATGATCATAATGGAAATCAAACACCTCTGATATACAATAAGAAGGGCCTGCCTGCCACAGAGCCAATTTCATGCCTACAGGCAATCTCCTAAATCTCAAACGCCAGGAGAGCAGCAGTCAGTGTGGGCTCTTGAGAATGTTATATCAGGCTGTTTACAATTACAGTTTTGTGGGAAGAACCCTAAGTAACAAAATACAAGAAAGCTGTTGAAGTTTCAACACACGCTACTCCACATCTTCACTGTATTTAAGAGGGTTGTACACTCTCACAGGTTGGACCAGCAGCACTGAGCCAGTGTGGTCAATCAGCGTCAGTATCTAAAAGAAGAACAATACTCATAGAAATGCATCAATGAAAAAGTCTCAGTCAGAACTTTCACACAGTTCAGGCAGGCCACCCAGTATGGCCTGTGTGGCATTTGTTTTCTGTCCCTAAAAAAAAAAGAGGAAAACACAGATCTCACCTTTACTTCATCAAGTGTCCTTATTGCCTCAATGGGCGCTTTCACACAGTGCACTGGTGTCCCATTTGTAGTCCTATAGTCGTCAACCTGAGAACAGTTTTCTTGAGTGAGCTCAGTATTTAAGCCAGTCTATTCAGCATGCATGCTCAGTCCATCTGATTTGCATGTTAAACGGGACCTCTCAAAATATGTGAATGCATGTGTCAACCAAGCTCAGAGCCGGGGCAGAGAGGTCCCCTGTTACCGCCCTCCAGTGGTGTTTGGAGAGAAGGCAAAAAGTGAGAAGGAGGGAAGAGGTTGATGGGTCAAACAGACTGCGTCACTTCAACAAATGCCAGGCGGTTTTGTGGGCCAGAACGGCAGGAACAAGAAGCTCCTGTGTGCACGACACACCTGCCAGCAACACAAGCGCCTGAAAGGCATGAGTAACTCCATCTTTCTCATACCACGCAAAGGATGTCTTCTTGGATCTCTACTGTACGTCCAAAACCCAAATCACATGTTTAACACTGAACCACCTGTTTGTTTGGTTTTTTTGGAGGGGGGAAAAGTGCAATGTGAAAGAACTGCTACTTTTCCACAAAGTTTTGGGAACTTTATTCCAGATACATGATGAAACACATGCTCATCTTCAGACTACATTTCACAATTTTCTGTTTAGTTTTTGGTATCTTAAGCTGAACTGCTGCCAAACAAATGGTGAGCATGTGTTGCTAACTGACTAAACTCAATACACCAGAGAAAGAAAAAAAAGTCTGATGATAATCAATACTTAATATCAAATGAGAGGAATCTGCCTATTGGAAAGTCAGCCTGCATGTCATGATACTGCTTTAGGGAGTTTGTAGAAAGTCATTCAAATCAAAGGTCAGTGCAAGTTGTTTCTACAAGTAAGCTTAACTATGAAAGGTACCTGTAACTTGCTCCCAAACTCCCATACCTCCTGTTGGCACAAGGGTAAACTACATGATGTGGATTTACTGTACATTGACTTACAATATATCATATATAACCTAATATATCACAGCTTGGAACAGTTGTTTATGGTTCAAACTAACCTATTGCTTTGCCTATTGCTTCTACAAACATGGCGTACAATACATAAAATGATCATTTTTCAAATCACAACCCAAAATCTGGAGTCATCAACATTAGATCTTAAATGATCTGTCCCATCTGTATCTATTGTTATAAAGTGAGCTATATTCTGTTCATTGACATTATATTAGACACATGTTGCGAGGGCTCCTCTTCTCAAACTACCCGACCACCATTTACAGCCAACATTGTCAAAGCTCCTCATTGAATTGCTGTATGCCTTACAATGGTCCTATGTTATTGAGAGTGGGAGGCGTATTGTTTGCCAAGTCATACATTCCCAACCATTCTGGATAACAAAGCACCCTCTAAACATGAAATAAACGTTCTTGGCAAAAAAAAAAAAAAAAAAAGGTAATAGGGATTTCACTGGTGGACAATTCTGAGTTGCTATTCTCCACAACATAATAACTCATTGAAAGCTTGTCTGTCTCTAGCTTTAAAAGTGCAATTTGCTGTGCTCTGTCTGTTTTCTGAATGTGCTAACCCCGCATGCTTGGCTGAAGAATCTCATTTTGTAACAACACTAAGGAGAAAGTGCCAGTTATTCAACACAGCAATCTGGTTCATTGCCCTCAATCGACAGGCATCACCGCCTCCCAAAATAGCATTCACACTCCAAGATTTCAATGCATTCCTCTAAAGAGAAGAAAGTGAGATATCAACTTTCTGAACGCTCAGATAGCAAAATGTCTGTCAACAAATTGGAGAAACTTGTACACGCAATATGTGACTATACGATTCTGAGTTGGTCAGGAATTAGTCAGGTTCAGGGTTTGGACTAAGGCCTGGGTGATAAAAAGTTTGCCTTGGAAAACAAAGACGGATGAAAGCAGATCAGTGATGAAAGAAAATATTAACTTGGTGTATGCAATAACATATTCAAAATATATCTGTTATGAGAAAATAAAGATTTTAACCTGTCAAAATCAGTCAAGAGAATCACAAATTATTCTGCAGCACAGATGTTTCTTGAGATTTCTTCTTTTTTTCCCATTTGGAAAAATCTCCAGACTGTCTGTTGGCACTACTATGTAGTTAGTGGATGTTTGCAGAAATACTTTACTCTCCTTGTGCAAACAATTCAAATTATTTGAGTAGCTTTTGTGTAAATACAAATAGCAGAGCAGGAAATTGGGAGATGACTGTAACTGTCCAGAAATAACATGGCATGGATAAATATTAGTTAATCTTGGGGAAATGTATTCGTTCCCTGATGGGTTTCAGAAAACGTCAAAACATGTCAATGCTAATGATAAGAGGAAAATATCACACCTATCAAAGATTTGCATCAAGCCCTGTTTTCTTGATGTTGAAAGGTTGAGTAAACTGTCACTGACTCACCCTGTCAAGCAATATCTCCTGTCTCTGAGGTCACAGGCTACAGGATGTGCGAGCTCAGGAATAAACTCGGCAAATGATTTGCTTCCGGCACTGTAAACATGTCATTCACATGTCAAGTCTCAGATTCTTTCACTTTCGCTCTTTGTTGATCACAGATTCTCTTTCATTCTTGATAAAAAAAATTGAGAAAATGAGGAGGATTCAAGTTGTGTAAACACACAACTATATATAGAGGAAGCACTGAGGGCAAACGAAGGCATCTATGTTCATGGGTCATACAAGGACATCCAGTTTCATCTGAGCAAGTCAGAGGAAGACACAGAACAACAAACAAGAGTCTTCAGCTATGCAAGTGGTTGTGTAAGGTTGTGCTTGGGACACTGGTGTTTTGCTGAAGTTGGCAATGCAGTTATGCTCACAGTGACAATACTAACATGCTCAAGTACCACAGAGCCAAGAATAGAAGACGAAAATGTTGGGTTAAGAAACCCAACATTTGAGTGTTCCAACTTAATTCCAAGGTGTTGGTCCTACAAGTTAAACCTTAGCTTCCTTTATTGTGTTACATGGTTGTAGCAGTTCAGTACTACTAAGTGAAACCAGATGTTTTCATTTAAAGTTAATATTTGACTTCTAATATCTCCAAGGGGTACGCTAACTGTTTACTGACATATCCTTTCACCAAATGGGAGATACTGTAGGTGTGATAAGTTCAGATATCTCCAATGTGGAATTACTGACATGGGTTGGACTGGGTTGTTTTCCTCTCATCCAGCTGCTTTTAACTACAATTTAAACAGTACAAGGTGAACACAACATGACCACAATGAATGTCTTAGTTCAGAATTTTCACATGCTAACATTTTCTAATTGGCACTGAATAAAAAGTACAACAGGGGATGGTGTTAGATTCACTGCAATGTGGTTATAAAACCAAAGGATTGGACAAATTCAACTTTCAAGCTGAACAGACAAACTGCAGTTCATTCTGAACAGGAGACTGCACACCACATGTCATGGCCGACCATCACAAAACAAAAAATCCCTGAAAGGTCAAGGAAACTCCACTACTATAAAGATTCACCATCTGTGAACCTTTTTTTGTCAAGATTAGTGGCCTCAGTGAGTGTATGATTGCATCAATGCACCAATTACTTACAAGCAGCCAACTGGCAAAAAAGTGCAGAAGCATATATGATTTTAACATGAGCTCTGTTTTCCATAACTTACCATCAAAATAAATCTAAATGACACATGAGACAGAGAAGCCGCCGATTATTCCAATGGTACAGAGTGGCCAGAGAAAATGCTGCCCTTCACTTCTGCATGACTCCAGATGCTGTGAAATAACTACCTCCAATATATATTTTATGTCCATCTGGGATCTCTTCATGTATCATTAAAACAGAGCATTTGGCAGCACAGGGAAATGTTTTCCTCGGTGCCCACTGTGTTGGCACTTTAATACACAGAAGCATTTTTACGGCACAGCTGAATTTAGATTAGAAATTCACTCCAGTAGTTTTTATAGAATATCTGATGGTTGTTATGGCTTTATCATCACAAGCAAATATTTTTTTTGTTTATAGCTGCCTACGAAAGTTTGTTAAGGCAATGAGCCCAACTGCATCATTAGATATTGTGGTTTCCATGCTTTGGGGTTTGTACATGTGAGATAGATTTTTATCCTTCTTGTCATATTAACAAGTGGTGGATGTATCACTAATTGCCGACCTCTTCCCTGATTTATAATTTAGCACTGACCAAAGGAAGAGTCAGGTTTAAAAACAGTATGTCCAATGATCTAAAGCAGAGAGGACCATGTTTGCCATGGTGAGGTCTCCATCCGAGAAGCACCAGGCTCCGCTGCGACTCACAAAGGTGCTTTTGATTAGAACGTTGGCAAGAGGCGAGAGGAGAGCTGGCTTTGCCTCGCCAATGAGGCTCCCTTGTGTACAATTACTCACAGCAGGTTCAAAGCTGGTAACGAATTAGTCTTTTCGGGATCTTTTTTTATTGTACCAACGAGCATTTAGGAGAACAGACATGACAGGACAGAAAAGGGTGCCTGCGTAAGTTGCGCCAGCAAAGGTGCCAAAACAGGAAATGTACCACCTTTTATCTCAAGGAACATTTAGGTGGTTGCACCTCTCTAAGTAAGATCCACTGCTGCTTAATGGGTTTGAAACACGCAAAGAAACAAAGTCTGCTACAAGCAATGGTTTGCATTAATCTGAATTCCATGAGCACAGTTTTTCCTGAAGTGGTAATGGTACATGGCGTGACTTACTGTCAAAAAAGTGATGGTTTTATCAAGCGAGCACAGGCTGCTTTTCCGCCTTCGCACTTTTTGCCATTTTGGTGACTAACCATGAAAGTGACTGGACTGCAGTGGGAGTGTAGGCAAAGAGGGAGGTGTGGCTGCAATTTCAGTGTCAAGGATTACAGGTTTGGTAAAACGCTGGCTGTCTGTGGGTGGCAGCACAGGTGGGGCTTTCATTTGCAGCCTTCAATTTCAAGAGTTTAGTCCAAATAGGTTTTTCTTTCTGTCTGTCTCTGTCTGTCTGACTTTCTTTCAAATTCATGTGTGGCCCTTCATTACACAGAAACATCAAAGGACTTAATGAAAGGAATAAACGTCTGTAGGAAAATGTGGCTGGATCTTCATTATAGTTAAAATAGCCACGTTGCTAATCACTACAGCGCAGGAGCAGTGACTGGACGCCCAGCCCCATCACAGATGTCGTCTAGATACTTAAAGGTGATTTATTGAACTCCTCCTGAACTTCCTTCCTAAGGCTGCTGGCAACAGAAAAACTCAGAAACACTGAGGAAAGGATGAACTGACCTCATATGTTTCAAAAATCCTACTTCTGTCACCCTGACATGTATGGTTGTTATCCTGAATCTCTGAACAGTGTCCTGCCATCATGGTCTAGATATATTGGCCCAGATTTTCCCTCTCAGGCTGCAAGTAAGCTGCTCTACCTTGTTGGTGAGGACAGCTGGGACTTTTTACAGCTTGAAAGGAGCTCCTGAAGAGTAAAGGTTAACTGCTGACATTTTCATTTCCATCGAGAAAACAAAACAACCAATTTCATTATTGTAAGTGCATTAAATGTTTTGTTTTTTTTTTTTTTTATCAAAAAGCAGAATATATATAAGTTCTTTTCTTTTTTTAACATTATTTTGTCCCCCCACTTCTGAAACCAGACTGACACTTCTGTCCAAACAGCAGAAAAGAAAAGTGCAGATAAATGTTGTGATTGTCGACATGCATCGTTGCAGACATAACTTAGTTCAGCACAGAAAAGGACACACTTCACCTTTGATAGTACATGTGGGATTTGACGTACAGAATTAGCACCTTTTCCTCACTGTGAGTTCCCTCTTCAGTTTCCATTACAAAACAATCTGCTGTATACAGAAGACAGGAGGATTAGAGAAACAGGAACGATTGATGCCAGCCTCTGTCACAACTAATAATAGTGTAATCCTTCTGAAACGAACCTTTCCCAGCTGCTGCAGCGCCAACATTTCTTGTCATAGATTGACTAAAAGAAAAAAAATCTGTTAAAATCTCTGATCATAATTTACTTTATGAGTTATGATCAGGGAAGCCTGAGAGGCTTTTGTCAAAAAGTTGTTGATTAAACTGGGAGGTAATTTTTGATGTTATTTTGTGCTGTTGTATTTTATTATATCATCTAATGACTTCTATGAGACTTTTTAGGGTTTCATGAGTTAGAATAACACACTGCAGAACTGTTTCCCATAAAAGAAAAAAGTGAGTTCATATTAGGCTACAGGCCATGTGCTATTATTCATAATGTGTTTTAAAGCTGGTGAACTGAGGACAATGCTGGCGGGGATGTATCTCTGTATGTGAGGCCTTGAACTGTATGCATTTGTGTCCTCTTATGTGGATGGATCACTGCTGTGATAAAAGACAAATTCCATAGAGATCTTCAACAAAAATAAAGTGCAGTCTAATCTAATATATTTTAAATGTTAAAAGATCCTGTGCTACTAAGTGTCTTGCACTCTGCCCCTTTTCCCAGAACATGACGTCAGCTCTGTCACATTTTATACAGCATGGTCATAAATTTAAAATGCTGAAAGCTAAGACATTACATGTAAAAAGATGTTTCGTGATCAAAGTCCTGTTTATATTGTCACATGAGGGTCAAAATGGTGTGGAGCAGGATAATGGGATCCACCCTCCCTTCCTGGACCAGCTGCAGCCATGGATCTTTAAGAGTGTATTTAATAGACCACGAGAGTCGAATGCAATACATGACCAGCCAAGTGAAAGAAATTCCTTCTGAATGTAAAGAAACTAATGATGAATAAAGTCATCACCATCCCATCAAGTGTGCTATATGGCTGCAGTAATGTGATCCATTCCCTCTGCACCACAGCTCCCAGCTCCACTACAACAGTGACACCAAGACTTCCAACACTGGTTATGACAGAAACAGACAAATGGACCATTTCTCCAGGAACTCATATGATTCAAGGAGGAAAAGATGTCATTGATTCCAACCATGTGCTGGCTGTCTCCTCTCTCTCTGGTCAGAAAACCATTCAAAATCTGAGAAAAAAAATCCAAATAATACAAACTATAGGGTCTCCAATCTGAGCTGCACCACTGCTCAACATTTGCACACTTTAGTGGTGAAGGGAAATGTGTAGCCCCCCGGCCACTCTCTTTAATTGTAAGAACACAATGACCCGTTGCGACATCATCCGATAAGACAGGCGGGAAAAGCTCCCCATGAGCACAAGTTCACATTTTGTAATAACACATTCAAATGACAGACGGAGAACTGCACACTTTATCTCCATGCTTTGCAAAACTGAACTGACTTGAAGAGACATTCAGCCATTGATTCATTTTAAATGGGGCTGAAAAATTTATAGCAATCTAATTGAAATTACAATATGGCTAAGTGCAATATTCAAATCAAATCAATCAATCAATTCAAATCTTTTCTATAACAACCTGTGTAACAACCTGTTGTGCATTGTTGGACCATATATATTGTGTAGCTACAGAGACGTCCTGGCCACCAACTTATTTTCTCAAGATGTGAAGGGACAAGACACAACAAAAAATCATCCAATTTTATATTTTCTGAAGTGAAAACAAAAAGCAAATGTGATTTTTGCATAATGTGCAGCCCTGATTTTACCCAAGGGACCTCATCTTGGAGGAATTTTGTATGCAAAGCTTTCAGAGCAGCCACCATTGATCGCTCACGTTTCCATCGTATCATATGAAAGAGAAAAAAATTCACACACACCATTAGGCCTGAACAACACAGACAAAAGAGAGCGTCAGAACACAGGCCACAGCCACACAGGGCGTCAGGAGAGGAAGTTCTGCCAGCTAAAGTCAACAAGTCTGACATTACAAATCCCACACGGCACCAAAACAAAACAGCACGATGGAGTGTGAAAGCGGAGCAGATAGCAGCAGTCCAGACCACAGCTTCCACTTACACAGATGGCATGCACTCCAACATGCCATTTGTCCACTGTTATTATTAATCACCCTTTTATTGTCTTGGAAAAGTTCTACAGATCAGATCAATGATTTCCTATCACTGCTCTCACAGATTCAGCTATGATATTAGTTTCGGTATAAGAGAAATGTTGCCGCACCTTTCAGCCCATGCAGGCAGGATCTTGGCTCGGAAATAGACCTGACTGTAAACAACCGTCTGTCAGTCACATAGCAAGGTCAAAATATAGGCACAGAATGTTCTGCTCACAGCGTATATACGGCTGAGAGTTAGATATCTGAGCTGCATGTCAAGAATGCACAGCTTGACTAGGCCACATAAAAAAAAGGGATGTCTGCCTTCCCTGCAAGCCTGATAGAAGAGGTAAGGGGTGTAATAAAGGCTTCTCTGACACAAGATGCAAAGTCAGGGTGAGTCATGATGGCACCCATTGGTCAGCCAGCGATATCTCACACTGACAAAGACAGCGGCACACAGCCTTGCTCTTCCTGTTGCTGATTGGCCCGGAGGGATGTGATTAAAGTGGCAGAAAAAAAGAAAGAAAGGGGAGGGGGGCAAGTGAGAAATAAATGTTGATATAGCAGCACAGCTCGTCCTTTGTGAGGCCCAGTGGAATGAGATATGCCCAGCACGGACAGTCATGCCCCCCCTTCCACCCCGTCCCACAGAATAGGAACTTTCATGAAGGGACCGAACATAGAGCCGAGCTCTATGGCGACTGTGTGGGACAGAGAGAGAGAAAGCTGAGGAAGTAAACACAGTTGGAGAGCTCACATTGCTGCTTTTGTTTACCACCGCGGAGAATCAGCCAATGCGCCCCGGAGGAAAAAACAACAACAACAACGACAAAAAAAAAAAAAAAAACTCTTAACAAAGGTTGTGATTGTAAACGACCTTAAACCATAGAGAAAGTTAGCTGCTGCTGTTGTTGGCAACCTTTGAAGTCAGTGACTGTGTGGTGGTGGTTTCCTTATGTAAACTGAGGCCTCGCAGAAGAGCTCACAATGAGAAGCAGCTGAGGGTCCAAACCACTCATTCTACCCCCCCCCCCTCTCTTTGGACTGAGTGAAGTTTGCTGGTGTGTACGACTCATAGATGTGCATGCATGCTGGGAACTGAACCAACCACTTAAAATATCCAATCAACTGAAAACCTCTCCATTTGCATGGAAATAAGTTACGGCAGATTTCTAGGGTGAAGGCGCATGCAGCCAAACAGTTGATCCAGCCTCTAAATAATTGACCACGGGGGTGAAATTTGGAGGAAAATGCACATATTTCTTTACAACAGTGGGTCAGAGGGAAGAAGGGGGCAGCAGGGCAATGACCTCATGCCATGAGAGAAGCAGGAATGCGGGGTCAGACGGTGCAAGACCATCCCATACACAAGAATAGACATGATCTACAGCATACCACCATGGTTGAGGAGCTGCTGTTTTGATATGATCCCACTTGACTCCAGTGTTGGGTCTAAGTGTTATATTTCTTTCAAAATGTGTCCACTGCGAATTCAGTACTCCCCCCGGGGGTCGTGAGGAATATAAACCAGAGACAGATCGTTCTGAAGACAGAGACTTATGACTTAGAGTCAAATCATAATTAATGAAATGAGCCAACAACACCTTGCCTTTCCCACATCTGGTAAACTCATTGGTGAATGGGAAAGCATCACAAAACGTGACTCACTCCTCACTTTCAGTCACCACGTTGCTTTACAGGAGCTTTTTAAACACGGGGGCCAACTCTGAGGAAATTGAAATCAGAACTGGAAACACAGCTGGTAGCACTGAGGTGAGGTCTGTGGTTGGGGGGGGGGAGCTTTACTCCTCACTGATGAGGTTTAAATTCACTTTACCAGCCACTTTAGGTGAAGCTGAACTCATTAACACACACACACACAGCGGTGGAGATCTCGGAGCGTCGTCTGAACAAGGATGATGAGAGGGGACAATCAGCGAGGAGCTGAGATGATGAGCTTATTGTTGAGCGAGGCGTGGTGCATTCAAGAATCACAGCAGCATCTGATTCAGCTGTCGCCTCCGACAGGACCCAGGAATTTATGTGCTTTTGATTCTTGACATTCCTTCAGGCTTATGTGAGATCAGCTTTATAATGTAGCTCATGCAGGAAACTGTACAGTCCAAGTGTTTCATTGACACCAAACAGGAGCAGAGAAACAAAATAAAAGCACTGTCACAGGTCAAAGAGATCATTCTGTACATGTTTAGACAGGATGGAGAGATGAAATGACGTCTTTGTACAAGGCCTAAACCTTTGTCACCATTCAGCCTCACATCCAAAGCTTCTTGGCATGTGACACACTCATGGTCCCAGCCAAAAATAAGTAGCTGATGGTTATAAAAGAGCAGTAATGGGAATATGATAGTCTTAACAGGAGTCCATAAAGGATATCAAAACCACTTTAAAAAAAAACTCTACACACTGGGATATTCCCACAGGAGCTCAAACACCACAGAGTCGCTACTGCTGCCTGTTTCTTATCGCAGACATCAACGTCGTGGTTGTTTCACGTGAAAATCCTCCAGACAGTAAAATACACACACTCATCATGAAGCTCCGTGTTAATACAGAACATACGGGGGGCGCGTGCGCTAAATGTACGATGTCATCACGCAGCGCTGACTGTGTGGCCTGACAGCAAACAAACAAACAAGCAGCTGCCGTCAGTAAACAACAACAACAACGTCTTACCTGCTCAGCGTCCTCCTTCCTGAGAAGCGACTTCACCGCTCGCTGCACGCGACCTGTCAGACCACAGGGCAGAAATCACTGCCACGCAACTTCAATGCAACAGCTTCACACCGCTTCAAACTTTCCAGCCGGACCAGGCCAATGAAAAAAAAAGGGTGGGGGGAAGGGAGTGGGGGGGCATAAAAAAAAACCCGGACCTCTCCGCCTGACAACTTTCGGTGGCCGCTTTGTGTCTCTGTTGGATGATGAATTGGGGGCTGAGTTTTCTGGTTGGACAAGGAGGAAATGAAGTTTGAGGAAGAAGAGGCTCTTACTGACTCCTACAGGCGCGTCAGAGCCTCGATCACAGGGAGCTCATGCAAACACCGAGGGCTACTTGATTTATTACCATTACTCTCAGAGGTGGAGTAACTGTTACAATAATCTGGCAGTTGTTAACAAAATTTAAAAAAAAAACAAAAACAAAAAAGGTGGTGATGGTGGGTGAGGGTGGGGGTGGGGTTGACAGCTCACCTCAGAGGCCGTGGTAATGTTCATACCATGTGGGAAATGATTTTTCTTGTTAATTGATAGTGAAAATCAAATGTAAATAGGCTTTACAATGAAACAATGGATCATTTTAATGTTAATGTGCGGCCACCATAGCTGCTGATGCTTACTCCCAGGAATCCTTCATCCTTCACTGATGGGTTTAAGCAGCACTGGGTGTTTTTCACTCCCTGATGTCTTTTTTAATTACTTCGTGAATCACTAGAGGAGCAGCAGCAGCAGCAGGAGCCTGGAAACACCACTATCATGACAAGACCATGCTGCATTCATGAGTCCAAATCACAGACACACATGGTCTTAAGTCATTTCTTTTCTCCCCCACTCTGCTTCCATGTGTGTGTGATTTTCAGATTAAAGTTAGAAGGAGGTAAAAAAAAAGAGGAAATTTAAAGACAGCTGATACGTCAGCCCGAACCCATGCTCATACAGACACATACTGTTCAGGCAAAGTTTATTGTTGTACATACAGTACAGTACAGGAGGAGGTGGAGAAAGAAGAAGAAGAAGAATGCAGTGAACAATCCTCATCTCTACTATCAAGTTCCCATTCATTAAAATACAGTTTTTCTTGTATTTGTATGCATTACATCCCACAGCTGTCATCGTGATCGACAACAGACACCAGAAGAAGTGCACTGACTTCTTCTTGGCTCCAAGCTTTAAGATTTGAGCTACTGCCCCAAACTTAAGCTGTAATCACTCTGAGTTACTTTTCTGTACAGAAGATACGGAGAGAGGGGGAAAAAACCATGGGTGGGAAAAGTTGGAGCTATCACTCATCATGAGTGTCTGTGGATCCCCCTGTTGTCATGATTACATTGCTATTAACCCAGTGTTACTGAGACCAATTTAAAAGACATAATCATTAAACTGCACTTGCTGCCCCCCCCCCCCCCCCCCCCCAAAGGATGGGATCATTTAAGCAGAAGGCAAATCATCTGTGTTTAAACTTTGTCAAACAGCACTGCACTTTAAAAGCTCGACTCAGCATTTTTTTTAACATCTAGTAGTCAATCTACAGTTATGCCGGTATCTTTGGTTGGTTTCTTGAAAAGATTTAGGTGAGAGGTTTAACACCAAAAAAAGAGCAAGACTGCACCTCAAGAGGTGACTGACACATAAATCAAAATGGAAATGCAGTCTACACTAGAGCTGGGCAACAAGAGGATGAAATTCAAATCACCACACCACACCTTATCAATTTTCCCCCCTCAGAAACGAACAACAGAAGTCAGAAGTCAACAGAAGTCAGGTGACATCTATAATGTCGTACCACCCGGACCCCCTCTTCTCATATACAGGACACATCATTCTGCTGCTGTTTCACAGTATGGTTTGCTACAAATCAGATGCTAAAAACCAGATGAACCACTTCCAGACTGAGGAGACATTGCCTCCCTTTTGGCAACAATGATGGTGGCAGCGGCTCCAAACCGTTATTACTCACGTAAAAGTGAAATTTAATTTTCATGTTTAAACATCGCCCCACAGCATAAAAATCTACTTAATCGATACGATCGTCTTGCTCTAGTTTATTACTCTCTTGCAAAATCAATTTGGCCCAAACCTCCCAAATAAAAACAGCAAATTGTCACTTTTACTTTTGTGTTTATCTTCAGACAAAGCCGGGCTGACTCATGTCACCCTCAGGAAGAAAACAAAAGTGTGTGTCCTGAAATGTTTGGCTATCCATCCGCTGTGGATATTTTGTACTAAATTCTTGTTAATCTGTTAAAAAAAGGTTTCCCATGTCTGCAGGGTTTTCTTTTATGTAATATATGTTTTTATGTCCAGTATCAAGTTGCTTTGCGTCTGCCGGTATGATGAGAATCAGTCGGCTGACACGTCAAGACTTTCTGAATCCCTGCAGCTTACAAACATTCCCAGCCGGGGTTTGGCCGGGTATCCTTCTGAATCAGGAATGACAATTTAGCACTCAGTTACGCAGTGTGGATTCCACAGTCTTTTCCTACAGAGTGAGGGGAGATGCTGTTCGGTGGTATAAGCATGCAGCACACCTCAGATGGCTCTATCAAAAAAGGAACAGGAAGAAAAAAAAAAGGCGGGAGCGGTGCATCTTAATGTGGCTGCTAATTTGCATCACAGCAGGGTTCATAATATGACTCTCAATTGGCCTGTCTTCTCTGCAGCAGTAATATATACAGCATGGGAGAGCAGCCCAGGTGGAGCATGCTGGGTTAATGACTTAATAGCCGGCATGGGACACACCTGGAAGAGAGCCAGACCTGCACTGATTACAGTACCTGCACGCTCATGATAATCAGTGAAGCCTATCGTGCAAATAACTCTCACCAAGGAAAAAAAACACAACTACTGAACATTCACAGCACAGCATGTTGGGAAAAAATGGATTTAGACGTTTGAGAAAGAGTGTGGAGATTTCTCTTTAGGCATCATTTTAGTGTCTGGCAAGTGGCATGAATCATTCATCACTGCAATATAAACAAAAAAAGTCATTGAGTGATTTTCCAAACGTCTAATTAACTTCAGGTTGTAAACACTTGAAGAGACAACATGGGGAACATTCAACCAATGGACTCAATCTGAATATTCACTGCAAGCTGGTTCTTTTGCAGTTTGCCCTCCACCATCCACAACAGGTAACACATCTGTAGATTATATCCTGCAAAGGATGCAGCCCCTGAATTGGGACACAGCTATTAATGGTCTTAATCAGACCTGGTTAGGTGTATCTCAATAATTCAGAGCCGGTCTTTGTCCAATCAGAGTGCTTGTTGTTGTAGCTGCGGGGCTGTCAGCACTGACTAGTGGCTTTGTGCAGGTGGAAGATGTTCTTCTTCTTAGCTTTGTCAGAGCACAGACAGCAGAGGGGACCTTGGACAAACTGCAGTGAGACACACAAGTCCTCGCTGTGCTCAGGTCTTAATGTTCAACTATTTGTCTTTGCTCTGTTCCAGGGAGTCCAGGCTGCTCTCTCTAGTATGCTGAGGACTGTTTTAAATTGGCGAATTATAGCTGCGAGGCACATTAATGTCACTTGTGGCTGGAGACAAGCTGATATCGTTGGTTTTGTTTTTCTAGAAGGTCAAAAAAAATGGAGAATTTCACTCAAGACACAAGATTAGAAAAAAAAGGGGAAATCTTTCACATTATAACTGAACTAAAGCATATGCAGCGTGTATTTAAATAGACCAAACTTTAAAGCATTTGTGATTCAGCTCAATAAACACTGCTCTATCTCCAAATAGCTGTTATCTGACATGACATTGTGCGACTGGCAAAGGATCAAAGCCTCACTGAGACCTTGTTATGAATTATTCACTGAGCCTCGTGCTACCGATACACCTCCGCTGTCTAAACCAATGCCCTTCAAGCAACACGTCTGTATTTGCAGCAGCAGCTTCTCACATCAAAAAAACAGCATCATGCCCCCTCACTCAGTAGAGCAGAATGAGAACAGAGCCCTCAGCCCTCACTGGCCACTGCAGGGTGGCGTGCAAATCAATGGGTCAATAGCCTATCAGCCCCCTCAGTGCTGACGATTTCCTGCAGTGCCCAACAGGAGAGGGAGACAGAATCACAGCTGGGCTCAGGACACATTTAGGTTTCCAACACAGTGTGTGGCACTGAGCACCCTGGTGGTGTAATTGTCTGCAAAATGAACTTGGGGACAAATAGCAACACATACTTCACTTTCTAAACAAGCTATGCTGATCTCACACAGAGAAAGTGAAAGCACCAATTCATAATAAAAAACAAACATGGATGGCTATTCTTTCATCCTTTTTCCTGGTAACTCTTGGCTTCCATCGTGTCCATATGTCACAGTGTTCCCCTCTCTGGGAGTGTCCTGGGGATCAAAGGGCCCAGGGCTTTCCCTCAGTAGTTAAACGCTCACTCTAACTGTTGATTGCTGGGTAGAAAAGGGCTTCGCATTTATGATTCAGAAATCTCAACAGGGACCTCACCATGGCAGCTCATATAGTATCCTAAATAACTTTGCCCATATTAGATTACATGCTGCATTTCGTTGTTTTTTTAAAAGATCCAACAGTTAGTGAACAACGAGGCTCTATACGCTCACAGTTGACACTCCCACTGTGGGAAGCTACTTTAAAAGCTATTACAGTAATACACATCATTCATCATGGTCACAAATGAGCCCTGAGGTAAGTGAAAACTGTGGCCCTTTATATGCCTTTTGGGGCTTAAGAACATGTGTAATTGATGTTCATTTTTAATACCAGCAATAAAAGATGACATACAGCTTAACAGTAAAACGGTACATATAGCAAGAACAAACCGTTTTTTATTTTTTCTAGAAGACACCCTTCCAGCAACGTGACACCACTCACAATAAGCGCCTACTTCATTCATTTTGCTGCAGTAATGGCCGGACGTCAAATCCAGCTGAGAGGTCAAGGACTTGGATCACGATGTGGGTAAACTGCTGATAAATTCTTTGCCACCAGCCGCATGATTAAGCAAAAAAAAAAAAAAAGATACAGCAGCTGCTCCTGGTTTCCACTGTTTGGTTTTCATCATTGCACCGGCCACCTGCTCTGATCCTACATCCGGATGCCAACCTAGCTGGACAGACAGTATATTGAAAAATGTGATGCTGGCAGCGGCAGAGGAAGAGTGGGAACTGTTTTGTGTCAGCAGTGGGCATGTTAATGTGGATAAATGTGAAAAAGAAAGGGGGACTCAATTAATACTTGAGCTCCTGCTGCTTTCCATGTGAGCAAGGAACCCACATTCAGTCAGCAGTAATGAATGCTGCACTTTTGTTATTTCTATTTGCCAGTTCGGTGGGAATCATGTCTAATGCCAAAGCTGCAGGCTGTGTGCCGTCTGTAGACTGCATCAGAGGTGGATGGGCCTGCACCACATCACACTTGTCATGCAAAAGACATGTATCCCTAATGACAGGCTTTCATTATTACACTTTTATCAGTTTATTTTAAGAAACACACTCCCTCAGTTAAGCTTGACAACCCTTCATTAAGTACCTTGGAGTTTTAAATGGGAGACAATCTAAACCTTTGTAATATTTCACAGTATCATAAAATGTAAAGGAATGTGGGTGAGTGGTATTAAACAATGCATCTAACAGAGGGCACAAACAAACTGGTGCTCATTTCTCCACCATTGCTGTCCAGCTCATCTTCATTTCCCGTCCAATCTTTGTTGATTATCCCTCCGGAAGTTCTGCCAATTTCCAAAATTTTCCTCTTTGTTGTGTTGAGCTGGCCTGGAACTGTGGGCTACACTGCACGATACTGGCCCGACGGTTTCTGGTGGCACCGCTACATTTAGTCTGTATACGTAAGCAAAAAATGAAATCAGAGTACAGACAGAAGGCTCCATGTCCATATGCTGTGCTATGCTATATCTGGCATGGTGCACAAGTAAGCCTTTTACTGCTCAATAGTTTTTTTTAATGCAAGAATGGAATGAAGATGCAACACACAGCTGACTCATTGTGGTCTATAGTTGAACCAAGCTGGTCAATAAAGAATCATGCTCAACCCCTAGAAAACCCACTGGCGGGCCCATTATGCATTAGAAACAATGCAACCCACAGGTAGGTGGATTTTAAGGGGTTAATTAATTGGACTTCCTGTCCACTTTGCTTTGTTTTTCGAATCCATGTCCATGCTGGTCAGACGACATAGTCTAAACTTGTTGCTGTGTTGTGGAGTCTACTATTTGTCATCAAGCAGATGCACAACACTTAATGTAGCCTGAGGAATGCAGCATAATTAAAACAACTTGCCTGCTTTTACCTGCAATTATCTCCACCTCCACTTTAAACCCCTGAAAAAAGAAAGGCTGATTTCAGGCTGAATGAAATGCGTAGTTGGTGGCAAGAGTTTGATTAGGGATAACAGGCTTGTCCCCCAAGAGAAACCTCTGAGCAGCTGTAAGCCGCCATTAAACACCTTCAAGTGAAAGGCAATTGATGCAGGGAGCCAAGTTTGTTTAACAATGATCCTCTGCGGGTTGTCAGGGTGGTAAAGACACTACTCTGTACACTGCAATAACAGAGCACCGACCTCTGTGAATGGTTGTTTTGCAATTTTCTGACCTTCAGACAGGAACACAGAACAGCCACGGCTGTTTGTTCAGCTTATTACTGAGGTGAGAGCACGGCGGCGTCTCTTCCATGGCTTATTGGCACAATGAAACACACACAGCTAGAGTGAAAACTGACTGCGACTGTGAGTGAGATTAGACAGAGGGACAGGGGGCCCCCTCAGGGTCTCTGGTTCTCAACTATTGCCCTGAGTCAACTGCAAGAATTTCCCAGAGGGTTTAAGCTACAGTATGAAGGAACTGAGCCAGGATTCGACCCTGCTGGTGTGATCATTACAACAGGTTTTTACTGGAAATAAGGTCTCACACTCACATTTGTGACAAAGGGCAGTTTGTAAAAAGTATATTTTATATCCTTACCATTTACTGTTCACCCTCCTAAAGTTGTATGAAGCCAAACACTGACCAAACTTTTCATTTCTTGCTGCTAGCGAACCTACACATGAAGTAGCCTGTCTGCTGCCATTATAAGTTGGATTGTGTTTTAAAAAGGTGGCCACAGAATTGGACACGGTTCATTTTGAAAATGATATACATATATTTTTTTCTACACCAGAATGGTTTTTGAATGTTATAGGAAATGAAGGGAAAAAGTGAGCGAAATGACTAATGCAAGCTTTTCTTTTTCCTGGCACTGCCACGTGGTGCCATTGAAGCCATGGTGACGAACAGATGTGACGGATCCACATTTAATGTCTTACAGTATTCATACCACATGGTACTGCAAAAAAAAAAAAGATATAAACACAGGTTGAGTGAAAACAAATAAACACATCTCAGTCCTCCGCCCTCCAACAGCCCTCAAATAAACAAACATCCACTCCACCATCTTTGTGCAATTAGAGCAGAGGTTCAGCTTGTAGTTTGGAGACCTCATAAAGATGCTCTGAGAAGCGTAATGACTCAGACATAATTAAACCACGTCATCCGCATTAATCATGTTATGTTAAACAACAGATGACTTGGCAAGGTGACACTGTCTTGCGGCCTCCCTGAAGATGTGTAACCAGGCTCATCAGTTGTCTGGTAGATCAACAGAGACTCAGTGAAAAGAAAATCTTAAATGTTAATTAACAGTGTGACTTGAGGTTTAGTTTGTTCATTTGAAACTTGTGCTTTTTGTCAACTTCAAGAGGAGGAAAAAGTGCGAGTCCAACAAGGTTAAGCCATCTGAATCTTACGGCTTATTAAACCCTGCACTGTAAAAAAAAAAACACTGTGTATTTCCTGAGGAACACACCAGGAATTCCATGTAAAAATCTGATCCCTAGCACATCGCCACGAAAGCCGGCCTTCTCCATAAAATGAGGTGGGTGGGTGACCTGGGAGATTTTTTAATGGTGTGAAAGCTTGCACATCATAGTTACTATGGGAACTGGGACTCTGTGGTTATTCCAGTGGAGCAGTAATTAGGTTGTTAAGAAAGAGAAAGAGCGGTCAACACACACATATAAGACGTGAGCATCACGGCGCGTACGTGTTCATGTGTTAGAACAATTATGATGCGAGGTCAGGTTGAGGGGTGAACCTGCTTTTCCTACTGCGAGGCTAATTAGGAGTCATGACAGATTGTTGCAGTTTACACTCCACTGTTCATTTACTGCGTTCTCAGGACTCACCTGATCATCTCAGCTCCGTCCTCGCCCTCATATGTCGGCAAATAAGCCAGTCTGACCAGAGGGAGAGCTGAGAATGACAGGAGAGCTTAAGCACATCAAGTACTTGAGGCAAGCCAACATCTGTCAGCTGCTATAATGAAGGAAATGGAAATTTACTCACGCAACGGTTGTTAAAATATTATTGGAAATGTTGCAGAGCCGGCAAATGAAATACAACATAACAGAGTGGCTATTTGCACCTGGGTGAAAACGGTCACACGACAGCTATTGGGCTATTTATGGAAAGCCCAATGGCTACATAAGCACCTTTTTTGTCTTTTGTTTTTTTTTTTACACTGTTTAAAAAAAGAAAATCAGTGTAAATAACGTCACAAATTGTCACAACGTGCCGTTAAGTAAGTGCCAAATGCCGGGAGGTGCTCTAAACATCTGCTGCCATCAGGTGCTTATTAAACACCAGCAGAGGAGGCTTTGGGAAGTAAGGTGGGGTCAGGCAAGTCTTTACCCCCTCCCTGTGTGGAATCAAACGATTGGTCCACATGCCCTCTTATTGATCAACTAATAATATTGCTTAAAAAAAACAACAACATTTATTTACTTGAATTATCATATTAAATTTAATTTACAGTCACTGGTAGGTTTACTAGCGTTTACTTTCCCCATGTGATTTGTCAAAGTGGTAATAGGCACCAGGGGCCAAGTTGGCTATCCACCCTGGGTGTAAATGACATCTACCTTAAACAAAATACCACATCAAAGCATTTTCAAGCCTGTCCGGACATTTACAAAACAACCTCAAAGGCAGAATTTCAACTAACTTAGATAATCATTTACCGACATTATCGCCAAGCTGTCTATCGCCAATCTCTTTGTGCTGCAAAACGGGGGATGATGCAAATTTCATAAACATCTATGGAGCACTGAGAAGGATCCTTCGTGGCCGACATCATCAGAGTGCCGCCTGGGTGTCTCTCTGACTGTCTGTCTGTCCGCAGGGGCCCCATTGACGAGTGTCTGAGTGTGCATGATAAGGAGCATCGCAAAGCCAGCCATCTGGAACACAGGGGTGTACCTTGGCAGCCATGCTCCACTAATCACCTTCTATAAACATACAGTAGTGTATATGTAAGCTGTAATGAGTCTGGTGCTACAGCCCGAGGATGGCAGCATGAAATCTCCATCTCTTTGATACAGATGGTGTGACCAGATAGTAAGTTGTCAGAGCTCGCCTGTTTAGATTAATCTCTGACATCGCTGGAAACTCTGAGAGGCCATAGCTATTAAGCAAATAAGTGGGAAAAAAATGTAAAAAAGAAAAAGCCGGATGTTGTCCTGAGACTTTTAAGAAGGATTTACGTAATATATAACTTGTCCACAGTGGTACTCTGAAACCTGATGATAAAAGGCCCAGGTTTGCAGGCAACAACAAATCATCTGCTCTAAGTTTCTGGAATAGGACAGGGTTAGTCTGCCCCCTCCATTTCTCACACTGCACAACCCCCCAATGACTCAAGACTTTCAGTTTAGTCACATTAGTGCAGAGACAGACTCCTAATAGCATTATAATGGCAGAAATATATTACAGCATGCCTGTCATAACACTGCAGAGCGACCTAAAGAGATATTGATTAAGGATAACACACTCACAACTAAAAATATCATTATGTTTAATGATGAGGACAGAACTAAGGAGAAATGTGATATTACTTTAGCTTTAAGTCAAAAATCACTGTTTTTCAGCAATGAAGAGCAAATGTAACAGAAGTCACCAGCTTCCTAACAAGTTAGATCACGCGCATGTACCAAAATAAGAGACACACATTTCTGAGTGGAAGGGGACTTGGAGCATTTCTGGTACGACTGTTTTGATTCTGGTTCAGAGACAGATGTGAAGTCTTTTTACTTCAGAGTGAAGCTGCTCCAGAGGTGCTGATGTGTAAGGTCTCACAGGCAGTCTGTCTCACACATGCTTTATCATGTCTGACCAATGGAACAGAATAAAAACACAAATATGCAATATTAAAATACAAAATGGGTTTAAGTTTGTATTTTCTCAACACTTTTCTTAACTTTGATATTTTGAAACAACCAACAATACAGTTAAATGTCCTTGATTCATGTGATTGTCCTCCCTGTCTGGCTGATACCGTGCAATTATCTACAAAGCGCGCTTGTTTTTCACAGCGTCGGAAAAAAAGAGTTGCGACTGAGGAACAAGTACACTTCTCACAGTTCACATTAGACCAATCAAGAAATCAGAAGGAAGCAAGTTGAATACACTGTTAATAAGAGCAGGTGGGCCGAGCCAATCAGCTCCTTTCATACCCTCAGACAACAGCCCAACTTCCTGCCATAACAAACCAACAGACACTTTTGACCACTGGCTGGTTTTCTTTAAGTGTCCTTGTTGGGCAGTTGGAGCCTAAGGAACAAATTTGCAGAGCGCCAAATGCAAATACACGGCTCTCAGACATTTTGGCAAGCGTGGATGATGTGTCTTTTGAAGCTGAATAAATGCTTTATGCGACACTGGAATCCTTCTCGCTGTGTTTTCCATGCAAATGAGCAAAGGCGATGATTTTATGTGGAAGTTACCACAGTAACGTGTAGGGCAGTAAACATTTGACTTGTTGGCTTGTTGGACTGGAAATGTTTTGATTATCCTAAGAACTGTGACCCGTTCAAAAAGTCTTATTGTAGCTTGATGACGTGCACTGGTTAAACATGGAGTCTGGGAAACACAATGTTACCTTTGCTAATCGCGAGGCCTGTAACAGCTACTCTGTCTCTTGCACTCTGAATTACTCCTCTAATTGTGTGTTCAACAGACTGATGTGGGTGGGCTACATGGGTGGGAGCTCTGCCTCTATGTTGTGTTCTTGTTCAACAACATTTTTTTTTGTGAAATATACATAAATTCAATCTGACTTCTGTTGCACAACGATATCAGTCAGTTACTCGATGACAATGTAAATGTGTGGGCTGAAAAATTTCATTAATGTTTCACATATACAATGTTGAACATGTTGCACATGCATATCTGAAAAATACGGAGCATTTGCTTGGCAGTGGAAGATTTTAAATACTGACACATGATTCTTCGTGAATCTCGCTCTTACAGTGAGCGCCGGTGATTACCTGCATGATCACATACACTAATCATCTCCCAGACTCCTTTTGCTCGCTGTCATTAGTTATGTCAACACTGAGTGATCGGCTGATTACACACATCATTAACAATTACTGCCGTTTGCCAAAGCAGACTTTCTGCTCCTGCTGGGGTAAACTGTTGGAGCAGCAGTGGTCACCAGTGTAATCACAAATGACTAACTCACATCTGATTGCCATTCATATACGTTACATAGGGTACGGTGTGTGTACATTGCTTTGAAGGTAACTAAAAATTCTGTGCACATTTTGTGTGCATTTGCCAAGTGTCATGCACAGTGTTAAAAAGTTAACAACCATGCTGATTATTAACCTTCCCCTTGTGTTAATTAGTGCAGAAAAAGACAAGTGGGCAGTAATGTTAGTATTAAAACAGGACACTGTGGTTAAGTTACAATGAACAACTGCATGAACGCAGTGTTCACCTCAGGACACAGCAGATGTCAGCTGGATTCAAATCAAGACGCCTCTGGCACACAAACGAGGAGCTGTGAGCAGACCTGCACCCTGTCTGGCTGGATTCTGATTCCTGCAGAGTATTTACCCTATCAAAGATGTATCTCATCACAGCGCCCCCCCCCTAAACCAGCTGGCATACTGAAATGTAGAAATCTGACACACTGTTTGCTATTTAGAGCCGTGGACTGCCACCATAAGCAGGAGGCCTAACTGACTTTGAAATACATGTGCAATGATTACCAGGACTGAACAGAACTGCAATAAGTGTTCAGAACTCCACTTGGTGATTAAAATCGACTGATTGATTGACTTTACATTTTATGCAAGATTGAGAGCTATTGTACTTGAACTGTAATCACATTATATATAATTATTCAAAGCAATAAACCTGAATGAGGTGATGATACTGTAAAATAGTCCCTAGCATGTAAGCAGGAGGGATTAGTGAAGTGGAGCAACATAAAAGGAATGAGAGTTGCTATTCTTCACTGTCCGACTAAGGTCTGTTTATGTGTCCTCTCAGGTGACAATGCCATCAATCACTGATGTGAGTAAATGGATATCATTCATCAAACTTTGATGAAGGGATAAAAAAATTCGAAATGTATATAAAAAAAAAAAGTTAAAGCTATATTGTCATGTCAATATTTAACAGTGTGTCAGCAGCCTCAGAGTTGTGTTTGGTACTGTGTTGTATTCAGCCCCATCATTATGCATATACCATATAAATGTGCAACAGCCAGTGCCATACCTGTTTCCTTTGTTCTTTCTGTTCAAGCAGTGTTTCCGTACATCCAGGCAGCAGGTCGACATCCCTCTGGGTCCCCTGCCAATACAGAGGGAGCAATAACAAGCTGACACAGAGTCTGCAGTATATTTGTTCCTGTATTAACATCTGCCTGCGGGGTAAAAAAGTTTTCTGGTCGTCTGTCGACTTTTCTCTTTATTGGATTCTTTGCATCCCTGCTCTGGTTCATGCAAGGACGACACACCAGGGGTCTTTTTTTGCTCATCACCATGGAAGTTTACAGCGCTCTGGTTGACAGGAGAAAAGACAGCATGGACAAATTGGCAAATGGGTCACTCTCAGTAGGATCTGTAACAATGAGCACTTGAGTAAATCAAATTAAACTCAGTTTAATCTCATAAATCGCCTTCTGGGAGCTGGTAAGTGTTGTTATGGAAGATTACATTTTTAACAGTAATAAAATGCAACACCACAACAATAACAGGCCTCTCAGTGATGAATCTGGAACTAATCAACGAGGCCATTCCCTATTCCCACCTAACGAGTCGTTTAGTTCAAGTGTGTGAAAGAGGCAGTGGAGGACAGAGTACATGAACGGCCTCTGCGGGGACAATGTGAGAGACGAAAAGTGGCATTTTACTTATTAAAGTCTTTACACTCCAATTAAGGTGTCTAATTATCTGATCCTACCGGAGCAGGATTAATGAAGCTGTTCAGCTCCCATCTGCTGGACAGTGATGATGTCAGTGTGTGTGTGTGTGTGTTTGTGTGATAAAGGTACCACAGAGGGACATAGCCAAGCAGAGGAGAGACAGGAGTATCAGGCTTCATTTCCTCTCACATTGTCCGCCATGCCATACCAGCATATTCGCATGCTCTCTTCCATGTGGAAACCATCAACAGAAAAAATACAAACACACAAATCTGAGATGAATCTGACTCTGGCTGATCAGCCGGAATTACAAGAAAAGCAGCAAAACCTTGAACCGGATTATTGAGACGTTTTTTATCATGACTAAAAATCTACTCCACTCTCTGGCTGTGGCATCTCTGAGAGCTATTAGTCCCTCTCTGAAGAATATGATCTGATTGACAGGCGGGTTCACATCCACAGAGTCGCTTGTTAAAAGTTTAAATAGAGCATTAAGTTCTGCTGAGCAACAGAGTGGCCTTTAAATGGATCCATGTGAGCCGAGGAGCTCTGATAACAAACAACATGGACGGCGGCCAGCGTGCACACTATCTACATCTACATGATGATGAATCAGTGTGAATGGAGCCATGTGGGAGTGATGGCCTTTCAAGAGCAGTCTTTTGTTTTTGCACCTTCAGCTGAAAATGGCCACACAGTTTACCTTGGTGAGACGAAATAAGAGGCTGTCGGCAAAAACTCTGAGAGGTGATGAGCATGGATGTCCTTCAAAAGTAAAGGTTAGCTTTACGCAAGATGTAGTCTGATACTCTATGGTCAATATAAAGGTGTAGCCAGCCACTGATTAGCTTAGCTTAGCATACAGACCAGAGCCGAAGTGAAAAGTAATGAAGTACAAATACTTTGTTTCTGTACTTAAGAAGATGTTTCAGGTATCTGCACTTTACTTGAGTATTTATTTCTCTGATGACTTTTTATTTTTATTCCCTACATTTGAACATAAATATCTGTATTTTCTAATCTTTACATCGTCAAAACAGGTTTGTTACTTTTTCAACCTCCGCGAGTGATGACCACGGGTGAAAGTAAGCTGGTACGATCCGGTACTGCGGTACTACCGGTACTACCGGTACTACCATGAAAAGATTCAGTGGCGGTACGCAGTACCAGGAAGAGGGGACAGTGGCTGCCTGCTAAAAGCCCAAATTCAGAACCAGTCACAGCCACACAGAAAACAGATCTGCTAAGTGCAGTCTTTCACAGATGCAAAATCATTGATGGCAAAGTACATTTCAGGGCCTGTACTTTCTTACTTTTACTTGAGTAAAGGAGTTGAATCAGTACTTCTACCTCTACCAGAGTCTTTTTTTACACAAGTATCTGTACTTCTACTTAAGTGCAGAATGTGAATACTTTTCCACTTTAGCAAACAAGATGCAGTGCGGGTAATAAATAAGCTTTAAACATCTAGCTAGTGGATTCTTTCAAAATTTTGGGCCGAACAAGGTCAGCTGTTCTCACCTGTTTCCATGACAGTGGTGCCAATCTTCTCTTCTAATACTGAGGGAAGAAAGAAAGGAAATACTGATGAGCATGAGTGACCAAGAACTGGAAACATTCATTTAAAATGACGCAGATAATGTTGGTTTATGTATAAAACACCGATTAATTAAGACAGACTTGACTAACCCTGGTCGTGAAACAGCAAATCCTGCTGTGACTGGCTCAAGGTTTATTTGTATTCAACGGCTATAAATCTGCAATGGTCCCTCACCTTTTATTCTCAAATCCTTTATCCTAAATCTCTGTAGGAGGACCGAGGTGTTCCAAGTGAAATATAGCCACTCTTCCTTTAATCATGATGTCTTTATTCTCTCCAAGACTGATTGCACCCTTGTGGTATGAACACAACATCAATGTTCCTCTTTGTTCAGTGACAGAAAACTGTGATATTTCTTATTTTCTTGAAGCAACAATATTAAAAAAAAATGCTGTCAGCTTCCCTGCTGAGGAAGCAAATGTCCATTTTTCTTGACTTTATTAGTAGTGCCTGTGAAGTTTGAGTTGATGTGAAGGATGACATGACCTCGCACTTTGGATAAACTACGGCAATTTATCCTCAGAAGAGTTCATTTATTTCCGGGGGGGGGGGGGTAAACAGACACCAGGAAATGACATTGCAGCTTTGATCAAAGTCAGCAGATTGATGTAGAGAAGAACCCAAAAAGAAAGTGGTGTACGATCAGCTTCTTCAGAGTTTATTCCAACCTGTGAAATCTGAGTGAAATGGGAGGGGGTGCTTTGACCTGGCCTTGTGGAATGCCTCCAGTGGGTTTGAGTGGGGTCAATGGGCCAAACCTGTGAAACAATCAAAAGAGATGAGTTGCCTGTTAACACTTTTTCTCCAAATTTCGTTCACTTTTTGGCCAGAGGCTGTACACTGATGAAACAGGCAACAGACCACCACAGTGGCATCACAGGTTAAGATTTATTGTGTTATAAATAAAAAAAAAACAAAGCAGAGTTTGAAATATTTACATTAAATACATCTACATCCAAACTGTCATAGGTTGTGCAGTTGCAATATTAGCTTACCTTTGAAGTGAATGGTCAGTAGCTATTAGCTGAGAAGACACAACAATATTAATGCACAAACACTGTCTGAGAATGAAATGAAATGCATTACACATAATGATTCAGTGAATGGTGTTAGTTTATGTCTGGATGCAAATGTTCTGTAATAAAGCTGTTTTATGGTTCTGTTTTTTTCTGTGCGCTGAATAAATACATCTAATCATGTAAGTGCAGAAGTTAAATAGCGTCGAACCACAGTCAGGTTTTACAGCACCGAGCGTGAGAGCATCTGCACAATTGGACGGAGCAGTAAATAACCCCTTTAACAGCTTGAACGAGACTAGTTTGTTCCACCTACCTCACAGCCCGTCGTTAACTCTGCTTTTAAGCACTTTAAGCGCTGACTGATGAAAATGGCTTTGTTTACGCGCAGAAGCCTTTTTGGAAAAAAAAAAGTTATTGTGCTCCACTTGTGATGAGTCAAGAAAAGGAACATAAACGTCAGTTCCCATGCTGTCTTTTGCTAAACAGCCCTCTGTATCCAGCAGTGCTGTGTGATGGAGTCTACCTGCCATGTCACGGCTCTACAGTCAAACCAGGCTGCCCACAGCTGAGGGCTGAAGACCAGATGGCTCAAGGTTTTGCTTTACTGGAGTGTCCTTGACAAAAAAAAAAAAAAGTGAGAAGAAAGTGAGTGAGAAGAAAAACCATTTGTGTTGTTTCCTAGAAAAACTATAGAAATTCACAGACTGTACAATATAATAAGACTGACGTTGTACAACATTGCTTTGCAATGGATGAGATTATCTTCTTGTGTTTAAGGTGTTCTCTTACCAAAAGTCTATGTGTCCTTCCAGCCTCATAGAAATGACCCACACAAGAAATAGAGTTCGAGCCTTTTCTGCTGGGACCTTTGTTGCAGAAAAGATTAACACTATCATGTCTGTATAAAAGCTGTGGGTGAAAGTGACATTTTTACAGTTTGACAGATGACATAAACAAATATAGCGTCTTAATTAGTGAGCTCTAAAGGGGCTGGCTGGCAGGTTTTAGTAACTTTGGTTAGCTGTTGTTGACTTGCATGGAGTCTGTTCTTACTCTTACTCACAACACATGACTGATTTACAGTCTAACAGACTGGACTAGACTCTGAGAGCAGAAGTTTATAACACTGACAGTCCATTGACTGCATTAATGGTGAGTGGTCACGATCAATGAAATAATGCCTCTTCATAACTGATTAAACACAAATGATATAAAGTAATTGTTTAACATTTTGGGACATACATTTATTTGCTTCCATGTGGAAATTTAGAAGATTAACACTATCTGCTGTATGTCTGTGCTGTAAATATGACATGAATATGCTATATGACCTGCTATCTTAGCTTAGCAGGTCATGGTGGTATGGAAAGTAAGACTCCAAGACGTCAGTATACAGTGTCTCATGATATGTTCTGACATACTGCAGATTAAGCCTTTAAATTCCTCACAGTATCCCTATCTTTCACCACGCTGTCATGAGTCCGAATAGGAGAAAAGTTTGTGAACTCAGCATTACCTCACTAATGATCAAAGAAGCATGCACTTGTCTTTAAATATTTCACACATGGCGTATAAAGAGCTGGAATGTCCCTGAGTGAAAAATAGGTTTTTGTGTGCATGTGTGTGAGTGGCAGTTCACCCCAGCCGGAGAGAGGACGACCTCCCCTGTGAGGGCTGTAACTGCTGGTGGGTCCAGCAGGTCCAACAGCCTGTGCTGACAGAGCTACAGCTCTATGGGTCTCTTGTAACAAAGACTTGTGGACCCGGAGCTGTTTTCTCAGCTCTCTCTCTTTGTCTGCTCTCTGTGCCCATGTTTGCTTTACTCGCTGTGTTATCGTCCCGGCACCATCGAGCCCCTCAGTCTCTGCACTGGTAATCAGCCACTCTCCCACAGCTTTTCCTCTATAGCTCATAGCCTTAAACCTTTCAGTCTCTCTCTCTTTCTTTCTCTGTCTGTCAACATTTATGGTTCCCTTGCCCAGTATTTACCATAGAGAGAAATCTGCTCTCTCTCAGTCATAATGCTGCAAGACAGTCCCAGTTTTCTAATTTCCTGACATGAATGCTGATGACTGCTTTGCGCAGCCACTTGCCAGGCTGCAGGAAAACAACCTTGAAGCTGTAAGTGCATGTTCCCCGATATCACATCGCTGCCTATTGTCATTTGGATGTGAAATTAAAGCGTGCAACTGGCGGGCGATGTGTCATTGCCAGGAAGTGAGGGCGAGGTTAAACCTCCCCCATCTCCAAGTGGTCTGACTCATATCACCTGGGTAATAACTCAGGCTGTAAGAGGCAAAATGGCTGCTTAGAGACTTGATTCTTTCTCAAACAGAGGCCTTTGCCCTTATACAGATGCTATTTCTATAATATCACTGTAATACCAGCCGAGGGGATGTAAGTTCAAACTGAAAAATAGATGAGTTGTTTTCTTCCCCATGCTATTACCTGGGGTGTATCATCCAGCAGCACATCTGATGTTTCCATCTGACTTGAGATAAAAACATTAACCTGAAATATATAGGATACGAGCGTGATTCAACACAATCCATCAGACACTTTTAATAAAATTAAACAACCACTACCAGAACACAGAAGCCTACTGCTTTCCATCAGTGTAATGAAACAGTACAGGCTACAATAAGATCAAGGTGGCTCTGTGTGCAAAAATAGAGCACTTGAAACACAAAAGTAATCATAACTACTTTCAGTGACAAACATTAAAGTAGTGGAGCGTAAAGGTTCTTTAAGGGTCGAATAAAGGCTGAACAGAAGTTCAGGACTGTTAGAGAAGAGAGTGTTATAACCTCTAGCAAAGCTTTGTTTTAAAAAAGAAAGAAAGAAAAGGCAGAGGAAAGCAGTCCACTTCAGCATGTCAGGCCTCTCCCGAAGAGCCTTATGGGATGTGAGAGAATCCTTAAAAATCCTTTTGAAACCCATGAATACTTTCAAGATTGCACGCCAGGCTTTCCATTAGAGCAGAATTCCCTCTGACATTAGACAAACAGACCAAACAGAATTGTTTGCATTGCTTTGTGGACCACAAGGCTGTTTTGTGCTTTTTACAAAGAGCCGCATTTGTGACTCCAAGAAAAATTGAAATCAAGAGCAATTTGGTTGTAGATACTTGAGGGCGCTTCACCTCTGATCCAAGACGACTCTTCGGGCTCTGTAAAGTTCTTACGGGTTATTCTTTGACTTTCTCACAGCAACACACAAAATATTACAGTATATCAAGACTTGAGGACAGATTTCAAACTCCGTGAGGAAGCTCAGTTCTAACTTTGAACTTCACACTTCACACAAATCCATATTCCCTCCTCATGATGTTGCTAGATAGGTCTGAGGATCACCAAAGTTGTTATAGGATACTGGGGAACAATTTGTGTCTGCAAAATGTTGAGGTGATCCATCTGATAGTTGTCTACATATTTCCCTAAAAACGAACCAAAAGATTCAACATGTTGGCGGGACTGAAGGAAAATGACGTCCTCTGGGGTCCATGAACATCTGCACTGAGCTCCATGGTGATCCATCCAGTTTTTGGGACATGTTCTTCTGAACCAAATCGGTCTCATAACAGTGTAATCACTTTTTCTCTGACTTCTCTATTGGTCTACCTGTAAATTCACCGCACAGACACTCTTGGGAGTTCCTCTACAAACTGTACACAGTTGATCCCCCCCATTAGTGTTTGAGTGAACTTGACTGTTCAAACAGTGAGAGACACACATAAACAGAGAGACACATGCTCATAACTCTGTACTTGTGTCATCATTTGCATGTGCACACACAGCAGTGTTGCGTCTGTTTACACACGGGGCCTCCCAGATTGACTCGCTTCTTCTCTGAGGATGAGGCGATGAGGCGAAATGTAAATAAATTACAAAGCCATTAACTCCATTAACATTATCTGATCAACAGTATGTAGATGTGTGCTGCAGTCAGATAAAACAAACATTCACATAATATTTTCACCATCTAACAAATGCAGTGGATTTACCAGACAGCATGTGATGGACGGCAGATGGCATGGATGGTTACATCCCAGACTGTAAAGATACAGTCATATAAAATATTATAACAACCACTTATGAGAATTGGCTAAAAAGAGTTTTCTGTGGTCACTGTGACCTTGACCTTTGACCCCTAAAATCTAATCAATCATCATCAAGTCCAAGGAGAAGTTCTGTCTAGGCCTCACTGGAGGGAAATAAGGAACAAAAGAATGGACATTCCTGCCTGTGTCGATTATTTCGGTTTTCCCTCATTTACTCTCTCCCTACTAATACAACATCCCTTGAAAGCCCCACTACTGGCTGTGGAGTCGTGTGACTCCTCCCCATCCAGTCTGCTACATGGAAGCGACAGGAAGGAAAACTCAAAAACCGGGCTGAGTCGCCAAATGTGCAAAGCAAGCAAAAGTAAGATAATCCTGGGTTTCCGCTATGTATTCTACAAAGTGTCGGTGGGCCGCTGCTGCTTCAGACAGAGCAGACACACAGACAGACACAGACAGGGCAGACACAAAAGGGGGGGGGGGGGGGGGCAATGATGACACTATAGTCATTCATGAATTAAAACAAAAAGTTCAATTAATCATGATTTTGATTCTTGCTCTAATCACCCACCAGTCATAAAAATAAGGAGGTTTCTTCATGGTTAGTGCTCTTTGACTTTCTCCTCCTGCTCCATGATAAAAGACACTAAATCTCCTTTTAAAAGTCTTGCTTTGCCCACAGGCTACAGCTGAAGATCAGTGAAATACATAGTACTTCAGATAAAGACACGGCTTTGAGCTACAGAGAGACATTTCATTCAACTTATCTGAGTTTTGTCATACAATTTATTCCTCAGAGTGGGAAATAAAGTGTCTGATAGATGAGGTTCTTCCACATGAGTCTTGCAGCTGCACAAAAACACACACCTGTACTATCCTCCTGTATGAGTATCCACACCACTGAGCTTAAAATAGGAGAAATCTTTTCAGCTGTGTGGAAGTAAATTGTTTATCATTGGATAGAATTTGAAACATTAATCATCATTGATTTCGGGTTAAATGACCTGAATTTCAATCCATGAGACTCTAAATGCCACTAATTTGGAGTTTTTAGCTGCAGCAGAAACTGGAGAAACTCTGGCAAGGACAGACATCAGACATTTAGTGCCTGAAAAGTGCCAGAGGCATGAGAGAGAAGGCATGGAGACAGAGAGGGAGAGGCACGGGGAAAAACATCAAGAGACCTGGGGAAACAGAAGGATGAGGGGAGGGAAGAGACAGTTGGAGACAGTAATAGACTGGAGGAGGCAGGGGGAGACAGTGGTAGTCCAGAGGAGACAGGGAGAGGCTGAGGGAGATGCTTGGCATTGCGGCTCCTTGTCTGCAGTTGCCCTTGCACTGACCCAGTGGAGCTATATTTATCGAGCAGCTGTATGATGTTGGAGCCTCGGAAAAACCGAGCAGCTCCAGTCCAGCCTGGTGGCGAGTCCAGCATTATGACCAACCAAAAAGCATAAACACAGCCCAACACAGCGACTTTGGCTGCTTTTATGTTGAGCCAGATGCCCAACACTCCAGAGAACATGATGGGTACCTCAATTTCTACGCATCAGAATTGACTGTACTGCGTTTCAAGTGATCCTCTGCAAAAAAAAGTCAACGTTTTCAGAAGGAAAATCTCTCTCCTGGACTTGAAAGAAGGCTGTAAAATGTTTGTAGCTTACTTCTCCAGGGAGAAGAGAGGCTGTGGTTTTGCTCGTGTTCATGACAGTTACCATGAATTTTGATAACAACCAGTTTTAACTGTGGAAAAAAAAAATCATTAAAACTAGTACTTTCTGTATTTCTTTAAGCTTCATATACAGCATCTGTGCTGTACACAGTTGCCTCCAGGGTTGCTCACACTCCAGCATGTCCACTGTGACTAAGCTCTCCTGCCTACTCAGGTTTTATATGTTACCAAACTAGCTGCCGGCCACGTCAGTGAAACTAATACAAAAGTGTGACTGACTCACTTCAACAAACTTTAGCTCACGGCAGCTCAGGCGATGACTGACGAATAATCTGCCTGTTACGCTGCAGATGTTACTCCTGATCTCCTGATATTACTCCACTGCTACTATCAGCATTGGCTACACAGCCTTCAAGTAAGTGGATTTATTAACTTGGTGTAACAATGATACATCCATGCCATCACACTTATCACGGTTAAGCAAGAGCAGCTGTTGATTTCATGTTACCACTTTTACGTGGCATACGTCCAGCTTCATACAAGATGAAGAATCATGTTTCATTTCACGGGGAACTCTCATGTCATGCTAGCGTGTCATATGAACTAACAAACTGCCATCAAATTTGGTGCAGACAGTCCTGCTTTCCTTTGCAGAAAACCAATTCATTTTGGTGACATATTTGGGCCAATTTCTCAACTTCTCAACATCAGCAAATGTTATGCTGCACTGGGAGACATGAACATAAGGAAAATAATCCTGAGCATAAACACACAAAGTGAGGCGTGGCTGCTTAACCTGGGAGAACTACCTCTGGAAAACTGTTTTCTGCTTTCCAACTATTACTTTTTTATGACATGGCTGAATACACTGCTGCTGCCTGAACCCTGGTGCACAGGGGCTGATTTAATTTGAAATTAATTCACCTAAGTCTGTCATGTTTATAGACAGAGACATTCTAGTGCCATAGATGCCATTCCCAGGATTGTGCACTTATTCCTAGTGTTCTTTGTGATACAGAAAACATTTCATCTATGGCTGACGGGTGGCTATAAATAATGCAGATCTTCCCCCTCTGAATGGGCCGTCATGAAATAGCAAATTCAAATTTAGCTGTGCTGTTTAACACCTAACCCCAGCTCTGGATTACAGCTCTTATCAATGCAATGACTTCCCGCAGCACCGATTTAAAGAAGCACATTAATGCAAGGCTCTATGGATGGTGTTGGCATTAAGCACTATAATTGAAGTAGATTTTAAAATTCCCAGCATTATTCTAAATGCAGACTGAACCTGCCCCCCATCAGTTCTTTTGTGCTTCAGGCTACAGTAGCACTTCAGTCAGAGCATCTAACATCCAAACTCCATTACTGGATTCTGCCTCATCCCACGATATATTCACCTCTGAAGCCTTTCAAACTTTTGGAAGTATCTCCCACGGCTGAGAACAGTGGTGAACACTGGTGTCTTTTGTGGATACTGGCAGCAAACTTATATCTGCAATCAACTGTGAGTCCCCCCGAGTTTTAAATGCACGTTTCAAGAGCCATCTGGAAATGCAAAACCGACTGTCTTATTTTCCACTGTTTGTTGTTCATAAAAATTTTCCATCACCATTGTTTCCATTGTACCAATTAGGCGGTGCTTCAGATAACCTTTGAGCAAACCACAGAGAGGAAGCCAGCCAGCCAGCCGGCACAAAGAGAATGCAAACAGCCTATAAACCAGAAGCACAAGATCATTTGTAGCTCGACTCATTAGAAATGTGTGAAATGCCACATACACACACAAAAAAAAACACATCTTTGAATAGAAGGTCGTCTTTAAAGGCAAATATATCTGAATATACGTTGTATGTATAATCCTCCTGGTTAAAATTGAAAGGTGAAGACACCCACAAATGTGTCTAATTCACTATTAAAATCATAACAAAAGAACATTTTCCTGCACCTTCCTTCTCTTGCCCAGCCTGACACAGCAATTTACAGAGCAAATGACAGAGCTCCAGACCACAAGATTAGTATTTCATCCCTCATGCCAGACAGAGAAAAGCCTGAATAACAGAGTGTGGATAAACAGAAAATGGAGAGCTCACCAAGGACAGAGACATGGAGGGAGGTGGACACAGGAGCAGTGTCCACTTGGCTACCAGGTGGTGCTACAGGGACTGAAGGTGGTGGTGGTGATGGGGGGTGTTGACAATGGGTCCTACAAGGACACAATTCTGAGCCTGTTTCTTTGACAGTGCATTGTTCTGAGGTGTCCCCTCCTGTCCTGGGTTTGATTTCACCAGCTGCTACACAGGGATGGCTGTTTGAGAACAACAACTTGTTCTTTGTTTGACTTGTTTTGACTTTGAGTGATTTTCTGTCAAACCCAATCATTAACACAATGCTCATGGCAGGCTCCACACTGTGTCTACCAAAATATCTTAATGGAAAAAGGCCATTGATCTGAGGCCAGTGGAGGTGAATATGCTTTTTCACTTTGGACTGTTCAACTGGCAGCCTGTAAATGCAAATATAAAGTCCTCCGTTCTCACAGACCCCCCATGCAAACGTGTCAGTTCTCGTGGTCCTGTTTAAAGCCATTTCTGACCCTGATGATGCCAGCTCCATCTGCACCACCCTGGACAGCTTACTGCTTGTTAGAGTCCAACAACAGTCAACAGCTTTATCTCCACTGTTTAGAAATACATAATTCTCACCACCTACACGAGAAAGTAGGATGCCCTTCATGGTGCTTCTTTCTGTGCTGGTGGGTGGACTGATCTCCACTTTTGTACTAATTTAGGAAATATAAAAAAAAAGCTGTGAAGAAAACACAAAGGGAGTGAGGGAGGGAACGACAGAGAAGACTTTTTTCTATTTCTAACTTTTCAGCAGTGTAGCAAAAAAAAAAAAAAAAAAAAAACTTACAGTAATTTTCCAGCCTGCATCGTCAATTAAACGACTCTGGGCAAAATAAAAAGGGAGGTCCATGGTTACAGGAGAGAAGAATAAACAAGATGTCAACAGCCACTGTAATCTGCCAACACACATGGTGTCATAATGTCCACAAATGAAACAAGCGAGTGTTTCTTGGCCGGCTAAAGGAGGGACATAAATCAAAAGGTGGTTTATCTGTCCCTCTCAGAACCTGGAAGTGTCTGTAATAATAGATGACAGTCTGGAGGAGCTGAGAGTTTAACCCTGGCAAGAAGATCCGACATTTTAAAATATTAACATCATAACCATTTTCTGACTAATGATTTTATTCCATTGCATTATGTTAATGTGTGTTAACCCACGGAGTCTGCAGGGACGTACCATTTTATTTAAATAACAATATCACAATCACTTACTGTGTACTTCAGTCTTGTGGGAAACACTGTGTTGACTTTCATCAATGCAGGTGGAAATGTTTGAGGCGGGATATGAAGCTGCATAGCCCCATGTACAAATCCACTTTCCCAGTGCTGTTAAATGGACCCTGTTACATCCTGCAGAGATGATAGAGACACTGTGAGAAATCTGTTTTCATTCAGGTTCATTAGAGCTTGAGGCCGCTTGTTGTTTGCGTACATCCAGCTTTTGACACTTTTGACAGGTTACTGCATCGTGTCTGTGGGCAGCAGACCCCACCGCATCTTTGTGAGCTTTGATTGTAACTGAAAACATCTTATGTAAGCAGCTTTTCTCTTTTTTTCCCCCTGTTATTTTCACCCCCCCCCCAAACCTACTGCCTTTCTGTTAACAGCTTACCACATTGATGTGGTAAAAACAATAACAATGGCAGCAAGGTTTTCAAACACACATGATTAAAGCAAAGCTGTAAAATTGCGGCTGCGGTGGTAAAACTGGCACTGATCATGGTTGGTCTGAGCTCCTGCCACTGTGAGGTGAGCTGCGGTGCTGGAGCGTGGCTGTGGAGGGCAGGGAGCGAGGCCTTCTGTCAACAGATTGAAGCGCTCTCCTCTCACCGTGAATAGGTAACTAGGCTGCGTTGTAAAAGCCGGTATGATAGATGTGGAGGAAGCATTAAAGTTCACTCGATACCTGCATAAAATTTCTCCTGACCTCTCCCCATCTGACTGAGAAGCCCTTTTAAAAGGATTCTTTCACCTATGTCACTGAGTCCTAGACGATGGAGACTCCCATTTTAAGACCCACTGGAGTCAAGAGGGATGACAAGGATGTCACGTTATTTACTGCTGATGTGCTCGTAGGAAAAAAAAGTGCATGTAGGCCGCCCGCACAGCAAGCTTAGCCGAGTTATACAGCTTACTGAAGTCAAACCTGTCTATCCTTTAAAAGCACTTAATGTCAGGTCACAAACACTGACTGAGTTGAATCAGTTGTATGTCGTCGGCCCAACAAAGACGGTTGGTGGGTTTTCTGTCAACACAAACGTTGAGCTTCTGCAGCCAAATCACAGACAGAGTTGGAAATCGAAACTGGCAGAACAATGCACGAAAACACTTTACGTGAGACATTGTAGAGGTTGTCTTTTGTAATTACCTGCCACCGAAGATAACGGACCTAACAGCTATGTTTTTTTGTCAGGTCTATTTACCACACTCCGGACGTACATCAGCGACGGCACAATGCTGCACAGAATTAGAATTTAGCTCCGACAAGAGAGGAAGAATGAGAGCGTGGATGCTCTGATGGAGTCATTGTGGAGCAGCAGATAGAGGCGATTAATTCCAGAAATGATTGGAAGCAAACACAATGCGCTCGTGTCGTGTGCACGCTTATTTATCTGCGTCTGCATGTTTTAATGATACGATTCTTGTTATCTCTGCTTTTCGCTTTCATTGTATTCTTTTTTTCCCCTTTTACCTTCTTGCATCAGTCTAATCCTTATTTTGTTCCCTCTGCCCTCTCACGTTTTCCTTCCCTTTATCTTCGACTGAATCCCTCTCTTCCACCTGTGCCCCCCCCCAGTCTGCTTCTCCCTCTTGTACCCTCTCAAACTAATGGAGCACATTACAGGCTTACTAAAAATAGCCCTGCTGCAAAGTCAATTCATTTTTTTCCCCCGCTCTGTCTTTCTCTCTTTTTTTCCCTCTCTTTCTCTCTTTTCTAATGCTCCCATTTTTTTCTCTCTTCTGTACCTCCCTCAGGAGGGAAATGAGTAACGGGGAGAAGGCTTGTCAGCTCATTTATCAGCTGGCAGCCCGTGTGCAGCTCTCTATGCTATCAGGGCTGAGCGGCTGATGCTGTGGGACCGAGGGCCTGGGACCGAGCCCCCGGCTGTCTGTCTGTCAAGGTTCTAGCTATACAGCCATGGAGCTGGGGGAACAGGGTGGAAATGAATGAGTGGTTGGTGTTTATGGGGAGCTCCAGGCACCGTGGACATCACCTTCTGGTCGGACTAGGGGTCTTAAATCTGTGGGATGGGCAAAGAGAAGATATCATGAGGTTAGAATGGATGAGATGTACTGGGGGGGGGGGCATGAGTGAGGAAAGATAACATTGAATCTGTCCTGCCCTCTGGAGACAAAATAAAAAACAAGATTAGATCTTGGACAGCTTGTTGGTAGAATTAAAAAAGGATCATTTTGGTTTATTACAGCCATCGATGCTGTTGTTAATAATGACAAGACTGGAAGCACCAGAATAGCTGCTGAAGTCTAGGGATGTGGCAACACTGCTGAACAGAAGTCAGACAAAACTGGGGCGCCGTGTGGAGCAGTGGGTTGAGCAGGCGCCCCATATACAGAGGCTTACAGTCCTCGCTGCTGTTGGCCCCGGTCTGAATCCCGCACCGGGCGGCCATTTACTGCATGTCCTTCCCCCTCTCTCTGCCTCCCCATTTCCTGTCTCTCTCACACTGTACTATCAAATAAATCATGTTTCATGTCTAATATAATGGTTTAGTGAATTCCAGCTGTGAATGTGTGCTGTAACCTGTTGATCATGTATCTGCTTGTGTGTCTGATGTCGACTCATCTCCCAACAATGACTTCAGCGAGTGAGCACAGACTTATCATCACAATGCACACAATTCACTGCGCTGCCTAGGCTATATTTACACAATAATCACTTGCGATTGCCAATGTGCTTAGAAAGAAATGCAGTGTAATCAGGATCACCTGGATCGAGGGAAGATTCTTAATGAATGTATCTGCAAAAGTGCCGCCAGCAAAACATTCACTGTCGTTTTTTCCAAAATGCAGCAGAGTCTAATGACGACACAGGCCGTGTTTACGATTTTAACATACAATTAAATTGTGTTACTATGTCCAATTTTTTATGTTTATGTTTTTAATCTTGTGTTTTGGTATGCAGCATACACAGTCCATGATTTTATAAGGCAAACCCATCATTACACTGTCTACATATGCTTTATATTCATAATATATATGTTTATATAACTTTTGAATAGAGGGTTGAAACTGTGCCCAAAAGTTAAGTGTGACTTATTAAATCTTCCCACTGAGTCATCCCAAAGCATGCAAATATTGCTGACAACCTAGCATTTGCTATTGAGTGTGCAGGATATGATAACCAGAGAATAAAAGAGGGAAAGCCTGCTTCTTCTGCAAAGCAAAACTTCACGTCTGAAATCCCACAGAAGCCTGGAGAAGAGACGGAGGCAGCAGCAGAGGTTAATGGCGCTAATCGCTGAGTGATGGCCGACTCATTACGACTGTCATCTGAGCGTCTCTAATGACGCTGCGAGAATCTTTCACCCCTCGCATCTCAGCACAGTGTAAACAGAAATGTATGCACACGCACAAACACACATCGCAAACTCTGACAGAAGGCTTTGTGGCGCACCAAATACTGCAGCACAGTCCAGCACCACCATTAACTCCTGGGTCAGTGGGAGAAAAAAGAGTTTCTGTTTCACAGCGTGAACACACCAGTGGCTGGGACCACTGCGTGAGCAAATAACCTAATGACAGTGGAACAGAAACAAAGAAACCCAATATGCGACAATGAGAACATGTAGCTGCTCATGGCAATAAGATGTGGTTACAAATGTGCTCGTGTTCAAAAGCACAATGACACACTCGTGCACATGAACACACTTTCTATTTTTACGCTGCAATAAATTCAGATTAATTAGAAGAGTAACGGAATGAGAACTCCTGGAAATAGCTTTGTGCTGAAGATGGAAATTGGATTCCTTCCTCCTCTTCTCCTCCTCTTCTTGGTGGTGAACATTAAAAAGCACTTTCTAGTCAGATAAAAGTTGATCATTATTGTTAGAAACGTGACAGATGCACAGAGGTTGTGGAACTGCAGTACGGTGGTGGTTAAGTGTTTCTATCAGCGGTCGCGACCTGCATAAATTAAAATCTATGAATGAAAACTTTGCATCTTTCTTTCTTTCCTGTGTGCACTTTCTATTTGAGGAAAAAACATATCTTCATTCATTCATTGTGTATTCAGACAGTGTGGTTTAGGGGTTCCTGTGTTGACTGACTGCATCACAGACTCTGTGCTGGTGCTGACGGTGCCACTCTGGCAAACAGACAAGACTGTCGCAGCAAATGAGCCACTGTCGTCCCTTCACTTACTCCTGTCTGATGGATTTGTTCAACTTAGCAGGAGTAATCGGAACAGCAGCCATGAAAGCCAAGGCAAATTACGTGTGTGTGTGTGTGTGTGTGTGTATGTGTGAGTGTGTGTGTGTGTGAGGCTGGCCTCCCTGTTAGTGGAGATGAGAGAGCATCTGCAGTTCCTCTCGGCAGACGGCGGCACGCATCCTGTGAAGTGATGCATCAACATGGAGATGACACGGCGAACATTACGTCCACCACCACCGGGTCTTCTCAGCCACCTGCCCCCCTCTCTCCCCTCTTACCCAGCGGCACCTAGCAGATGCTGCAGTGGCCAGCATGCTGCAAAGCAAGTATCACAATGAACCAATTTAATGAAACAACATAAATAAAAATATTCAATTGCTGAAGCCTTAGAGCCTTTTAAATGGAGCGGTAGTTCGAGATGATCTGGAGACTTGCCATTCTCTCATGTCACATAAGAAGATCTATCAGCAACTTTACTGACACATCAGACGGTTTGTTTAACTGCACAAAAGCCGGTTTTACAGTCATCTAAACCAGGTTCAGCTACAGCGCCACTCTGTGTCTCCATAATTCATAGGGACATGTGACATCATGCAACATAATAGAACAAGGAGGAAACCTCAGAGTCACTCCTCCAAGGTAGAAATCTAATTACAGGATAAAGTGTGAACGTCAGAGCAGAGTTTCTCTGCATTACAACAGTGCTTAGTCTGAGATGATGCAAGTTAAAAGGATCTGCTTTCACAGTTATGGTTATTACATAACACTTCAAGTCCAGCTGCTGGTGGAGTTTAGCTGCGACTGGAACCTGTGTGTAAAATAAACAGGTGGGTTAGAGAAGACAGGAGTGCTGAGAACGAGAACCTGCAGGTGTGACTGTAAACACTCCACCGGATTTTAAATCATCTTCTTTGAGCCGGAAACACACCGTGCGTCCTGATCCACCAGTTAATGTGACTTAATCCAAAAGGTTAGCTGGTGTAAAACTGCAGTAAATCTGGTTTAAGTCACATTGTGTTCCTAAACTGTCCAATTATCTTTTAACATAAGGCATATGTGATGCATTACACTTCACAATGACACTGCTGCTTGTTTATCTACTGTAATCTACACAAATTCAGCTCCATCTGCAGTATGTGAGGCAAAGATAAAACAATTCATCTCCATCCTTCACATCCATGTTCTGTGCTGTTTCCACTTTTAAAACAATAATCCCCTTTATCTCACTGTTTACGTCTGAGAGAGCATGTGCTGCATTAAAAGTTAAATTTGAGCAATGAGCTCAAACAATTACCAATTTTGAGAAATATTCAATATCCATTTTCTCAAACACAAAAGGTCTCCACAGCCGGTGTGAGTTAGGATTTACCCCCCACCACCACCACCACCACTACCACCACAGAGTGAATTCAGATGCAGCTTCAAAGCTTTTCCCTGAGCTTTAATCATGTTACAAACAAAGTGCATTATCCTCAGCAGGTAGCAGGGGAAGTAGGAGCACTCAGTCTGAGTGCTTTGACTGAGAAATCACAAGCTCACCGGCTCTTCTTCCCCCCTCACGGTCTGACAGGGTTAAACCTGATTAGAGAAGATTGGTAAGATTGGTTAGGAGCCACTGATGGAGAAAGAGCCCTCGGAGCTCTTCTTTTTCCCGTCAGCACCACTTTCTAATTAACTTGCAAGAACCTGTGGGTGTCCGTCTGTGAGTGGGTGGAGGACCAGCAGGGTGGCTTTCAGGGCTAATTCGAGCCTGATGAATCAGTCCCAACCTACAACCCTCAGTGGGAGGGTGACGTGGGGTTTCTTGTTGGTTTGGGTTTGGATGCTGATGTACAATTTAAGTAAGTCAGACCCATGTTTGCATGTGCGCCTACATGTGAGCAGTATGTTCTCGTTCTGGTACGTCTGTCAGCGACCCACTTCCAGATGGCCGATACGCATCCAGAAAACAACTGTGGTCATCGTGTCAGTGCTCGGCTGTAAATCCTGTGTCTGTGTGTGATGAGGACTAACAGGAGGGGGGGAATGAGTCCTTCTCATGGTTTAACTTTCTCATCACAGGCAACAAAAACAAAGCAAGAAAAGATGTAACAGAAAACCTGCTGTACAGCCATCACGGGAAAGAGTTGGAAGAAATAAATTCACACAGCTTTTTATCATGACGGCAAAGTGTGAATTCTCTTCAAACAAAATAAGTACGACACAAACACAAGAACATAGTCCACTTGTTTTGCTATGATTGCCTAGAGGGGCTTATTGTGACATGAAATGCAGATGTGGGCAAAATACAGTGAGGATAGGATGCTGTTGACGCTTAATGATGGATGACTGTAAGTGAAGTTCCTTATGCCCCGCCCCCTTAATTACTGCTGCTAAGCCCGTCAAGCATGTTCATTCTTGTGTGTCAAGGATATCCAGGGTTTGAAACTGTGAGGCTCTGAGATAAAAACCTCTTTTAATTTCTATTTGGTGAATGTCGCGTTTGACAGATGAAAAAAAGGAAAAAATGTTATTCAAAACTCTGCTGACATTTTTAACCACATTAACATCCATCCAAGGCTCACACAGCCTCTGATGTCTCTGATGCCGATGCCTCTGATGTTGTGTGTCTGGCTTCATATGTTAAGATAAGGGCAGAAATCAAAAATTAATTAAAAAAAAAATTAAAAATCAATGAATCATTTGCTTAATATTCATGTTTTCAGTCACAAAGTGAATACCATTTCCTCTAAGCCCCCAGATGGCCATGGAGCCAAGGGGGGCTGCCGTTAGCTCAGACAAGTCTGCAATCACAGCAGGGCAGAGACGACCGACCGCTGTGAAACAACTAGAAAGCCAAACACACGACAAGAAGAGAAGAGAGCATTAGAGAGTTTTATGGACACAGACAAAACCCATGTCACAATAACGTAAATGCCCATGCTGCCTCGTTTTTTGTAGTGTTTGCTTCCCCATGTGGGCAACAGTGTTGTCTCTGCTAACAGAGTAATTAGTGTTAAACTGCTGTAGATGACAATTTGTCTTAGAAAATAATGGCACATAACCCACAGTAACAGCCTAACTCCCTCAAAAAGACCAATTAGGACCTGCTGCATTGGTTTACAGATGCTAATGGGACAGAGGCAACCTTGGATATGATGCCAGCTCCCTGTATTGGACCATAAATTTTCTCAATACATCAGGAACAGCAGTAATTGAAGTTCAAGTGACTTCAGTCAGTTTTTGTAGCTGCTGAAGTTTTCGTTCTTGACTGACAAGCAGTTATTGATTTCCTTGGGTTTTCAACTTTCGCCCACTGAAATATTTCACTCTAGACTTTTTATTTTTAGGCTACTTCACCATCAACCATCAATGAAACAGCCAGCGGCTGAATATCAATTGTTGTGTATCAAACTGACATTTTACATCAAACTTGCTGCACTCAGATATTAAATGGCCTGCAGTATCCAGTCTACAGAAAGCTGCTCATAACTGTGGACAATACAGTGTGTGATACAGATGTACTGTTGTTCTGAAAGATATGTTTAACATTTAATGTATGCGTAAAGATGCCCCCAACGTAATACACATTTTAAACTAGGGAATACAATCAAATCAGAATCTGTGCATTTTCTATCTTGGATTTTATTTTGGAGTCGATATCAAACTGATGTCCAAAGAGAGACAGCAACGCTAAGAGCTCTGTGTCTCTATCCTCCATTTCTAAGTCAGGCTGACTGAATATCATCAGTATCCTTATCATTTAAACCTCCCAGTTCTCTGCCAAATGCATCTCACTTTGAGGGAAGCTCTTAAACTGTCATCAGAGAAGGAAATATCAACTTATTTTTAGCCAGCTGAGGTCAGGTGTCCTTGGAGTGACCACCATTGATTCACAGGCTGTACTTGTCTTTTATGAGAACAGTTATCCTGCAGGAATGTGGCCTTTATCATCAAAGCTCACAGTGCCAAGATCAGATTTAAGAGCCAGAGAGTGGCATCTTGATGCCTCAAGATGGATGACCAGCTCTCACGTAAATCCTTTACATCCGAGCCTGTGCAGTCCAACAGGAAGAACAAAGAGAAACAGAAAGAGGGGTTTTCAGAAAACAATGTTGTGAAATCTGCTGAGTACGTTGATGCCCACCAAGAGAGAAGCCATCGGATTTTTAAAAAACACATTATGTTGTATTTGAAGAGCAAGCGATTGCTCATTTTCACTTATTGACAAAATCTACCAGGTTTGTCTGTGCAGGCTCACATCACTGAAATCTGAATCGATGAAATCTCAACAATGTGACAGGAGCAAAGCGCTGAGCCTTGTTCTACAAATGCAGGGCTCAAGCAGACAGCCAGCACCGCAGACGAGGCTTTGGTCAGTGCCCCTCCGCCAGCCCTGCGTCCACGTTCCTGATCCCCCTGATCTGAATGTCAAATCCATAATAAGGTTCCTGTCCATCATCCCCTGTCATCGACAGTCTTCAAAGCCGGGAAGATAGCAGCCAGGTAGCTCTTATCTTGCTGAGACACAGCTGGGCCCGGATAGACAGCCTCCATCTTTGCTTCCTCCACGGGTAAACAGAGCCCCGTCAATACACACATCAGTGCTTCTGTCACTACACAGCACAGAGTCAGAGGAGGGAGAGTGTCAGCCACAGCATGAAATACTGCATTAACTAAAGTTTAGGTTTATTTATATCATGACTCCTTGAGTAAAGGCTCTCAGGGTGTAGTATTTTTCAGACAGTCTAATAACAAATCATCTGCTCTGCAACAGCTGTGTAATGTAACTTGCGACATACGTAATTCAGTTCTAAAGAAATTTCTAACCAGCAACAACAAAAACATGTAAAATTGATGCACTTCTCCGTGCATTTGTGTTATGCTGGTGTGAGGAGTCGGTCCGTTGAGATAAACAGATGGTGCTCATCCTCCAGGTGCCATTAAACCACTGCAGAAGAAGAGGGTTCATGTTTATTTCATGTCTTAATTTCAGAAAGGTCTCCACACGGATCTGATGTTTTCCTCTGCCTCTATTTTCAGCCTCCCCAGAGCACTGGAGGCTTCGGTGGACATTTCAGTCACGTGCTTTATGTAGGTCATAATTAATTCACCAAGTCCGTTTCCCTTGGATTTTTATTGTTTCCTTTTTCTCAATACTTTCCCAGTCACACTCCTGTTTTATCTGGCAAAGCCAAACAATGTAAAAAATCAAAATAATCAGTAAATAATCTGGATCATTGCTCCATCCCTTCTCCAAGTGAGGTCAAAATCAGCTCAGTACTCTGTTTCAATCTGACAACCAAAACTCTGATATCTGACTTCTACTGATCAATATCGGCCAAATTACAGATAGGTCTGATAATGATTATAGTATGAGCCAACATTGCCTTGATTTTGCTCATTTTCAGTCCATTTGCCACCTGAGTTGATCTGAAACAGAGTCATTACTGCTCTTGTTTTTGTTGTGATTAAAGTGCTGATGTCTGTCGTATTATTTGGTTCAGTCAGAAGCAGAGCTATGATGTTAAATTCATCTTTACTAACTACATCTTAGTCTTTCTTTACCTCAGGTGTGTATGTAACTTTCAACATACTTTCAATGCAGGTGAATGAATATCATCATTGTCTGACAGTTTTCCATTTCCAGTCTTGTATCTGCTGACACTACCCCCTTTGACAGTAACCAAGGCTCCTGTGACCTTCACCCTCGCTATTCTCATCCTGTCTTCATCCAGGACTTGTCCAATCGCCACCGTGCCCCAGCACCCCAGCAATAATTAATCAATGGTGCTCAAATGCAGTTGTTGCTAGTGGAAAGTTGGCTAACCAAGGACCAGTTTCAGGTCTCAATCAAACTGTCATGTTCTGCAGACGTGTACGACTAATGAATATGAATTGGTGCTGGAGAAATGAATGAGTTTCCAGCCTTTATACTGGCAGAATGCCCTCAGGAGGATGTCACCTGCAATGAGCTGTTTTATAGCCCTCCTCACTGCTGCATACCAAGCAGGGCTGACCGGCCTCTTAGAGCTGATGGATGTCCGCGCACGCTGATGGAAGTTGTACACCATGTTGAGAGGGTGATAATCACAGTCTCAATTAAAGCTGATTAGCTTAGCTTTTTCACACCAGCGCAGGACATATGTTATGTTAAGACAAATGTTAAAAGTCAAAGGCGGACGTGTATGAAATTGGCGACGGTGTAAGCTGTGGCAGTCTGACTGAAGGATAGGCGAAGCTGGTGGGAGTGACTCCCGCCTTTCTAAATATTTAAGTTGCTGCGTTTAACCTGAAAGGGAACACGTCAGGCCTGGGGACACGACAGGAAGGAATTCAACCTAATGCTAAATGACTCCACCGGGAGTTATAACAAACATGGCGAGTCCCTGCGGCTCCGACAAGCTCTGGTGAACACGTGAAATAGGTTTCATAACCCGCCTTTGGGTTTTGGAAGGATTTATGCACAGTTACACACACTTCTACATAAAAACTACACACACACACACACACACACTGGAAGGTGCCATGTCCAAGCTATAGCCAAAAAAAAAAATCCGACATGAGAGTTTTTCTAAATGATTTGTCAGAAGCACGTCGGTCAATCAGTTCAAGAAAAGGATGATCATTAATGACCATGTAAACATGCAACACACATGAGAATTGATTAAGCTGCTCTATCAATCACCAAACATCTGCTGACATATGAAGACTCATTTAAAGAATGCGTTTGATGAATCGTGCATGTGAGACATGCACGATTCATCATTGTCAAATCACTCGTTACCACAAAATGATTTATTGCGTTGTAGCATGACACAAAATCACAGTAAAAAGAAAATTCCTCTTGCAATTATTAAGATATTTAGCTCCGAACAAAGACAGTCAACCAGCTGGCTAACTTTGATTCTGCAACTTGTGGTTGTGTTGGTTTCAAAAGTCTGTGTCTGCTCAGTGTCTGAGGGTTTGTATTTTGTTGATTCATATTTTGCAGACTGTGTGTGATCTGCCACATTAGCTTAAAACACACATTGAGCATCAATCTGGGCTCCTTATAATAAATGAGACAGAGATCAGCAATGATAGGGCTAACACAACAAACAGCTGTGACCAAGCCACGAGCACGCACGTGCGCACACACACACAGGCGCGTGCGCTAACACACAGATGACAGCTCTTGTTCAAAAGGCGGGAGTGATAAGAGGTTCATTATGGAGAGTCACAACAATAATAGGTCAGCACAGAGAGGCAGCTGGAGAGGCTTTCTATTTCAGATATGAAAAGTGATGAACAGCCAACCTTCTGCGTCACCACTCACCCACTCAACAGGTTAGAAATAATACAATGGTTATTATCCGCATGGCAAAATCACAAAGTGTGAGTACCAGTCCTCTGAGACTCAGTCCACACTAACGCACTGTTATTTAAAAAAGACTTTAAAACTGATTGTGGTCAGGTGACTGCACACACACATACACGACCATTCATGTACACCGAGGTTGATCAGGTGCACAAAATCAAACCAACGAAGAACAACATACGCAGCTCAAGGGTTACACTGCAGCCTTCACCTGCACAGGAGCTGCTAGTAAAGACAACAAGGTCAGTAACACGTTGTGAATGTTATGCACATGCCTAAGGATTTATCATGGCCAAATGGCACGAATGAAGGACATACATTGTTTGGCTTGAGGCAGGTTATAGAAACAAGTTATAGCTGAAAGTGAATAATTGATAACTGAAAGGTAGGATAACTTTGCAGACCTCATTAGGTTGGATTCACCTGTGTGTCTTGTAGCAGTTTGCAGGTAAGTGCAGTGCAGCTGATCAGTGTCGTCTTGACGGGGGGGAGGGGGGCATAGTTCTTTATAATCCCTCTGAGTTTTGTTCGAGGGGGCAAAAAGGATCATGGGAACAAAGGGAGACTGTTTCATTAGTGACAGTCAAACCGGCTCTGCACAGGGCTTGTTATTAAAAAAAAAAAAAAGTGTGTGTGTGTGTGTGTGTGGTGGTGGTGGTGGTGGTGGTGGGGGGGGGGGGGGGGGTGTTGAGAATGAAAGTAGAACTCCCAATTTACTGGTTTATACCATTCTCCCCCAAAGACATGGCACAGAGTTTCAATGGGTTGAAATGACAGTCCATCAGTGCCACAGAGGTGAAATGCTGAATCGGTGAAGTGGTCTTTTTTTTTTTAAAAAAAGGAGCCAGTCTGGGTTTTGGCATCTGTTTTGGATATCCTGTTCTGGCACCACCATGATTGAAAGGACAACACCAGGCAGTCAGGAGAGGCTGTGGGACGTGGCTGAAGAATATTGTACCTGAGCAGCCTACAGATAACTGAATGCAGCGTATCAGCATAAATGAGGTCACATCATGTTCAGCAAGAAGGTCCACATTTTTGTGCTTAATTGACACTTTTGAGCAGCCACTTCTGCACTCTCTTTGGGATTAGCAGGACCGTGATAAGTGTAAAAACGAGGTTTTGTCACTGAACAGGAAGGGGTTATATGGGGACACTGGATTAATTAAGTGACCGGAGCGTGACAAATGATTAAGTGTGATTTCGCTGCCTGAGCATGGCAGTGCAAACTGCAAGCAATGCAACAAATCGAAAAGCCTTGTGATTTATTCAGTGTTTCGTAATTTTCCTTAGTGCCTCCCTGCGCCATGTGCTCTTGTCTGTAGGGACAATTCGTCACACCTATTGGCCTGTGAGAAATGCTGCGGAACAGATGTGTTCGGTTTGCAAGCAGAGGAGCAGATCACAAACCTGATGACGGCCCAGTTAAACACTTATTAGAGAAACAAAAGTAAGCAGATTCAGTTTCCAGTTATTACATAACAACAGTGAATCAGTTACACCTGCCTACATCTGACTTTCTCATATTTGCCCTTATTTATGTACAGCAAAAGAGGGAAGGACCACAGCTGCTGCAGGTAGGACTAAGCTCTGGAGGTATGTGCACTTCCAGGTAAACCACTGAGCCCCAGGCCAAAATACTGAGTATTAAAGTGAAACTGCTTTATAAGTGGCCCTAACAGCTGTAAACGCCTGACGACAACAAATCTGTGCAAAATTCAGCTGCTGATAAAACCCCCCCTGAACTTCTTGTTCACCAGTTATAAGAAAAATCATAAAACAAGAGTTAGCACCAACCCTTCCCTCACATTGCATGTCTGTGCCAAAGCATCGACAAAACACTGACTCTAAAATGTGAAACTGCTTTATTCCACGCTGCTAGCAGCTATTATCATTAGATCTGTTAGACTTTCTGAGCAACTGACGCTCAGGGAAAAGTCAAAAAAGTGGGAAAAGCAAACAAATCCCACGCAAATTCATCACTGTTTTGATTGAGGAGACCCCTAGTGGTCGAAAAGTACATACAGCGTGTTGAGTCGTCTTCCTAAAATATGCGTGCCGCATTAAAAAGGAGCCAGTGGGCCTGTTGCTGGCTTCTAGAGTGGCCCATTTCCATGCAGCTTCTGCTGGGTCATTAAATATGGATCCTCTCCCCAGAGGATGTCACAACTGCAGGAACTTGAGGGAGAGAGGGAAACAGGAGGGAGAGAAAACGGAGAGCGAGAGCAGAGTGCAAGAAAACTGCAACAAGGCACAAACATTTAACCCTCTGTTCCCTGGCAAGGTTTGATGCCAACATTCACACTGCAGTCCTCCTCATTATCATTTGCATTTACGAGGTCGCTGGGTCTTCTCTCACTCCTGAGGAATTCATTAAAAAACATTGAGCTGCCTTTGTGGGCACTACCGGCTTACACAGTGTACATCACATGTGTTTTGTGTTTAGTTTCATCTCTGTGTTCAATTTTCTTTGCTTAGTTGCTCATGAAACACAATGATTATATGTCAGATATCCAGATAGAGGGAGGAAAATGATCAGAAATGGCATGTGACATCTCTATCTTTTTCACGCACCTGAAGACACCACCCCTCGCCCCCCACCCCCCACCCTCCAAAATCTGTCATTCCTCCAGACACACAAGTTGTTTGTTTCTAGGCCAAAGGATGTAGGCCATGCCCCTCATGCCCTCCTACGACGCTATAAGATTACTCACCTCATCGCTCAGTGTAACCTCAATTTCTCTCAGAGTGGGCTGGTGGGAAAGACACAAACTGTGATTGCTGGGGTTTTGCTCAGAGTGACTCAGCGTTTTGAGAATATATTCCTGCAAGAATTTGTCCTTCTTTTGTTGTTGAACTTGTTTAAAATATATATATATAAATATATATATATATATATATATATATATCAGACTGTCATATCATTGTGTTTCTTTGATGGTTGGAGTCTACAGAATAAATTGTTATTTCAGATGTGTCATTTATCTCAAGTATCTCTGACACTTTATTTCACCCTTCAATTAGCACAAGCACAGCAGTTGTGATTGTTGTGTCTGTGGCGCAAGCCAGTTTTAGGCTGCTAAATTACTTAACAAAGACTGTGAGAGAAAACAGTGCAGCATGCAGATCTATAAGACCCGATCCAAAAGTCAGGACTGACATTACCTTTATTTATCATAGGAATGTTTGGCTTTTTCTCTGGATTCACTGGAAACTTGATAAGAGATTGATCACTTTTATTTTCTGGTTCAGTTATTAGTCTTTAGTGAAAGGATACGTGCAGACCTACATTCAAGAGTCACCTGGTTATGGTCAGATTTGGAGGGCACATTAACCCAGCAGCTCCACCGAGGGGATGGGATTTTAAGTGCTGCTACCTGCTGTCACCAGAGCTGACGCTACCAGCTTCCTCTTGTGTCAACATCTGAGTTTTGACTGTGTAAATCAAATTGGTGCTAAAAAGTACTGCTTAAGTGTGGTGTCCTCTAAGATAATTAAACACTTAAATTTGACAGCTAAGATGACATTACAAATGAGCACAGTATTTTAATGGAGCTGTACATTTTGCTCTTACGGCAGCGGTTAGAGTTAAAAGCTGTGAAGTGATCTCATGACTTCAGCATTGGACCTGATTCCTGCTCCCACTCAGAGCTGACTGCAGGGGTGGAAAGCACTGAAGTTAGCACGCTAACCAGCTAGCCTCTACCCATCTGGTTACTTTCCAGTACCAACTGACTGTAGCCTCCAATCTGCCCTGAGGACATGAGCACTGCCCACAGGGTGTATCTTAACCTCTCGTCTTGCCGATGCAATGATGATCAAAGATCAGTGAAGAGAAACCTTTCCCACTGCTATGATTCCTCAAGGCCAAAGTATTTTTACGGTGTGGCTTGTAAACACAGCAGTGTGGCTCAATGCCAGAATTCAATGTGAATGTACAGTATGCCCAACAGAATAGCACCTTTCCCCACAGGTGGAAACACACATAATGCACACAGGCAACAGAGCCAGACATTAGCAGATACAGTGATAAGACCAAGATCAGAATAGACCAATAGGGCGAATTTTGACACATACACACCAGCCAACACTGCAGATTTTACAGTCCTAAAATAACATGTAGTCGACCCAGACCACAGCAGCCACAACAGCATCAATAATACCAAGGAATGATACAAATGTTTACAATAAACAATTGGGCAATCAAGACTGCAGCAGAGAGAGCCTGAAACAGACAACATGCAAAATGCAATAACTAAATAAGCACTGTTTCCAAAAGTACAAACTATATTCACTCACCACTGAAGTTTTCCAAGATGTGCAATCTGTCAGTTGTTGTTTAAGTGGAACTAAATGGGACTGGTGCCATCCCATAAACATCGGCAGCTGAAGGACAAAGTTATTTCCATGTCAACCAAATATTGAAGCCAGCTGTATGCGTCATACAAGGCAGCATTAAAAGATCTCTGCTAGTTATATTAGCTGGGCGCTGAGGTTCATCCCGTAAGCTAACGTTAGTGACAGCATTAGCATCACAGCTAGCGCCACCAATCACCCGCTGCTGCTCCATCTCCTCGTCCACCTGAGACTGCCAGCTGGAAGAAGCAGGGCCGTGGCCGTGCCGCTGTCAGTAAAAAGTGCCAGACTCGTTCGTGAACGTCCAAACGTCCCGCGGCCAAACGGGGCTCCGTTTTTAACTGTTACAGGTGGAACGTGACGTCATGCGCACGTTTCTCAAGAGCCGTTCCAACGCCGCCATCTTGCCGGTTGACATTTCCGGCTAATACAAAAATGGGCAAAGAGGAGGGGTTTGTGCGGAGCTGACGACACTTCTTTGCCGGCGTAGGCTCACTCACCTGTCACTCAAAGTGGACACGCCCTCAACTCAGCATGTAAAAAATGTCAACAAATAAATCTCCTATGTAGCTGCAGTCATTAAAGCCGATATTAGCAAAGAGATCGAAATGTTTCTTGTAGCTACCAGGCTGTAAACCAGTGTATTTCTACTCTAAAGTTGGACATTTTAACAAAGGAATCCGTGCTGATTGACTCACTCTTGGAGCCAGACTCAAGAGGCCATTGGAGGAAGTGTGGTTTTTAATAGGCCTCCTGCTGAGCTGGCTTCATTTTTCAGCCTGGGAATTTTTTTTAAACCCTCCAAAGTGAGTATTATGTAATGCAAATATCAAGTAATGTACTTAATTCCCTTTACTATTCACTAATTGCTATTTTTAAGTAATGCATCCATCCATCCATTACCTTTACCGTTTATCCATGCAGGGTTGCCCCATGTCCCACCTGACACCTGACCTATCTATCTCAGGGCTGACATGGACAAACGATATGCTACACACAATCACTTTCACACCTATATGGGCAATATAGAGACTCCACTCCACACAGACACTGGGAGAACCTGCACAATCCACTCAGACAGGCCCCAGGAATCAAACCCAGAGACTTCTTTTTAACCACCGTTCTGCACCTAAAATAAAGCCTACTTTGTCTTGTTTGTTACTTTCAGGTCAGTAAGGAAAACAGTACAGTGTTAGAGAAAATAATCTTGGTAAACACAATCTGCTTCACTGTTTAACTATTATATATTGTCACATATTGTCCGTCAGATGGATATGACAGCAGCGGGTTTGTTTGTTTCATCTTCATAGCCACATGGAACAAAGAGCCTGTCAGTTTGTCAAGTATCTTAAAGTCCCATCAAATAGACACCAAAGGATATCAGGACGACACAGGAATGACAATGTGTAACTGTGTGGGAGGGATGTTGATAGGGAACGAGGAGTATTTGTGTGAGCTGGTGGGCAAACATGGACTGCACATGCTTTCCTGTTGCTCCCTTGCGAATCTGCTCAAACTACTACCTTACCTCATCAAAGTCAAAACACACACGACAGTGAATTAATTCAGCTGGCTCCATTTGATCCATTTCCAATGCAGAGACCCATCCCACCGAGTGCTACGTGGAGCAGCTGATAATGAGGTGGAGACACGAGGCTTTCTCTTTGAAACAACACTTCTAATGTGAGCAAAAGTCTGTGAAAGTATGATGCACACAATTTGGCGAGGTCTCCTGTCTCAGGAATACAAAAATACACCAGCACGCAGCTCATAGTCGCAGTGCCTCAAGCCAGCGATCACTGGCAGTGTGCAGAATGATTGATGTGGTTATCATTTTCCTATGGTTTCCCACATTAATTTGATCCTTGTCTTGTGTGTGAGAGTTAATCTTGAGGTTGAATTATAATGTTATCTAATGTCTATCATGCCATAATAACCATGGACACTTTGATTAATTGCTCTTTCCCACTCAAGGATCCTGGCATTAGACCTACCCCCTTTATTTAGGGACAATGCAATACTTTAGCCTCCGAAGGCAAACGCTACATCAACTGCTGTAAACCACAACCATCACCATGACTCATTTAAATGCCTGTGTAAACACAGTTCATCATCAGAAGCCGCCATCAAAAGCCGGACTCATACAATCAGGCAGCATTTAAACCACAACACACACGACAAGCTTCCCAGTCAACCTTTGATCTGTCAATCATCAGATCGAACATTGTGTTGCCGTGAATGACGGCTACATCCGTTCTTGTCCACAGCCTCATTTCACAACACAGGGGTCTAATCAACATAAAACAACAAAAGAGACCAAACTATGCAGCTACTTTGCTAAAAACAGCAACAGCCTTTAACATCAATGCGTGTGTTTCTGTGAGCATCTTGTATCTCGTGTTTGGATCTCATCACCGCTGATGTGTAATTAGTCAGCATTTGTTCTAACACTGTAATAAATGACAGCAAACATCAACAGACGATCGCTACAAGGGAGCAAAATTTTAATAAGAAGCTATCAGGTCCAGTGTTGCCTCTTGTCTTATCAGTGTTTTGTTGTGGGAAAATGAGCGGTTGGGGTGGGTGGGTGGGATGGAGGGGGGGGGTAAATAAAGAGGCTGGTCTTGCAAACTGTCAGGGCGAGATTGATGAATTGTGGAAGGGACGCTATCAGCAGCAGCAAAACCTATATATCTGCTTCTGGTGGCCTCATGGTGGAAAAACAACACAGTGATGAGTAGCAGTAATGAGGTCCCAGGCTTATGCCTGCCTCACTGAGGCCAATGATCCACCTGGGTACCTGTCAGACTGCGAGCCCACTGCTCAAGGTCTGCCTTTGATTATATAGAGTCCTGTAGGTACCATTTAACAGTCAAGTGGATTTGAGTCTAGTCCCTCCTAATTATCAGTTTTGTGCCTCTGCCAGCAGCCCAATGTGTGTGCTAAGCCGACTTAATGGTTTGATTAACAAGCAATTTAGGCTGGGCTGATTAAGTGCATATAAAAGGACTGATACTATACATGAGCTGATTGTGATTATTGCACTACAATGTGGACTTTCCTTTCCTTTTTACAGACTGTAGACAGTCCTAATCCAGCTATCTGCTTAAATATATTGAGTCTGCTTCCAAACAAATGTGTGCTTTCAACTTCAGGTTGAACTAAAGAAACAAACAATCCATGCAAAGTACTGTATGTGATTGCTTCAAAGGGGATGAGGGATGGTTATGTGCTGTACCCTCCTCTGGAGTAGTAGTGTGGTGGAGTAGAAGCTGTTTGCATCTAAATCCCAAAGTGGGAAGAAAGCCAATGCATGGAAAACATAACTGACATGAAGTGCCGCCATATGTTAATGACACAGCAGCTGAAAAAAGCTTGGAAAAATTCTTAAAATGTGAAGAACATCTTTGCTACGTGTGCCCTCGGCAGATGATGACATGGGGACATGCTCAGAAAACAAATACTTCAAAAGAGAGGCATGTTCTCGGGGCTGGTTGAGGCGTCTGAAAGTTGAAGTGAAAGTTGTTATCAGGAGGTGACAAAGAAGTAGAAAGGGAGAGATATTTCAGAGGAGCTGCAGTGGAGGTGCAGCTGGAAGAATTATTTTGGAGATACAGCACATGACATTGTCAGGGTCAACATTATAAATGAAAGATTTGCTCTGCCGTTTGATGCTGGACTTCATACTGTAACATCCAGAAATAGACAGTACACGGCCGTCATCAGATCAGATCCACCGGCAGAAATACAACATCAAAGTGAAGCCTCTTTGAATGGTTCATAATAAAATCAACTAGGTTTCTAATCAAAAGCCTCAAATTTCTCATAAAATCACATTGGATTTCTCATGAAGTTGTATTTTCCAGGAAATAGTCACAGTCTATATAATTCAGACCAGCAGTGGATAATCAGAATCATGTTCCTGCTAAGTCAACTGTAAAAAAAAAATGGTAGCGGTTACAGCAGTTCGACGACCATGATTGTCCTCTGGCTAGCCCTGACCCAGAAGTATGGGAAATTGTGACCGCATGCCGAGTCTAGAAAATAATGAGTTCCTTTAGTTTATATGACATATATAAAACCTTATGCTGCATTCAGGTCACATGATGCCAGCATTCGCAAAACACGATTCAAGATACTCTGCAGTGACAATAAAGCATCATATCCATTTAATTCCCTCGAACTCTGAATGTGACACGTCCATATCCACCTGCTTTTCAGGGGAATTATGATTCACCAAGTCAGATTTGTGTGAGTTTCAGAACAGGATGTTGTGAAACTGGTAAACACAATAACTCAGATATGGCATGAATGCAGCATTACACCGGCGGAACTTATACCTTGTGTATTGCACTGTACAGCTGATAAGCCCCTCTCTTTATCCTATTATCTTATCATTTCCCTATAATATTTATAGAGAATATTCAGTCATGCATGGGCACTGGGTTTCAGTCGTTGTGTTATCGTCAAGGCCACATGTTACAGCAAAGGAGTCAACTTAGGAAGGGGATGAAACAAAGCTGGATGGAGAGTCAGGGATATATATAGCTATAGCTATACATATATATGTATTGTCCACTCTGTGAGACAAGCCAGCTTGTTCATGCCTGTGATTTCAGTGCTTATATGCTTTATGAAAACATCAATAGCACCAGGAGACCTTTTGGTCAGGCTGTTTTTTTTTTTTTTTCATTTAAATTGAATCACTGTAAAACAAATCACCCAACTAATCCAAACTTTGTTTTTTCTGTAAAGCACAACTCTGCGCTCTCTATCAAAGAACCTGAGTTTTAGGCTGTTGGGAACATCTGCTCCTCATTCTATTGTCACAGTTCATCTATGAAAACTTGTATTTCATCTCCAAGCTGAGAAACCTATGTGAAACTGCCCGAAAAATCCCCTCACTCAGCCGGAGCTGAACCTACAGTGAACTGTGGATAAACAGACATGGAAAGAACAAACGCTGAGTCCAAATCAAACAGGAGGCCATGCAGGAGAGAGGGTGTGTGGGTGGTTGGATGGGAAAATGAAATACAAGTTTGAATATTTATTAAATTCGACTTCCTGTGAAGTGAATGAATAAGTAAAGCAGCAAATACAAGTGTGCTGTGATTTTTACAGCTGCCCAAGCTGGAGCATAAACTGTATAATTAATCATCTGACAGTTGTTCCTGTAGCTCTCGCTGTACATTGAAGTTAATGAAGTCCAAGTGATTTGCTGCTTCTCTTACTTGCGTGTGTGTGTGTTTGTAAGTGTGTAAGCTACAATTCAGAAAGTTCATGTTAAAATGAAAGAGGCAGAATTGCCTAATTAAGCCTCACAAGGCTGCGGTGCCCTCTCAAAGATAATGACCAGCTCCTTATGCACACACACACATAGACTGAATCAAAACACAGACCCTCACTATACACCAGGGGAAGCAATTATTGTAACTCTGGACAATGGACAATTAGCATTGATCTTAGCATTGCTCGCTTATCAGTGGGGGAAAGAAAAAGAAAAGGCATCAAGGTATTTTCAGCAGCAATCAACCGTGCGATGATAAAAGACACATCAGATACTCATCAGAGGGAGGCACAACGAGATAATTGAAGTGATTTCAGTGTATCTCAGATTCTGATCCTCTCGCATAGAGACTGGAGGAGGAGCGATGACCCAGGGAGAGCGCCGGCTCATCTGCTGCCATTGTCAGAAATGATATACCGCACATTATAAGAGAGTAATTACACCGAGATCAAAGAACATTTTAGCTGTAATCTGCTTGACTGTATGATCAATTGTCTGTGTGGTGAAACATTGATCACACTCATATCCAGGAGGAAGACCCAGAATTCGTAGGTGTTGTTGGCCATGCTGGTTCACCAGACTGAAACATCTCAACTGGATTGATACGATCTTTATGTGCATACATTCATGGCCCTTGTGAATTCTTCTGTAATTTGCATCAGCATGGAGGCATACAGTCTACATGCTAAAATTAGCATGTTGCTCAAGCTGGTACAGCACCACAGAGCTGGCTGCACATTCTTGATTATATTTGTAGGCAATCAATTTGAGGCTGCCATGTTTATTTCCATGAATACATGCAGTAAACCTGTGCATAATGCATGTGGCCTATCCATGTTTTCATACATTATACATGCATGCAACAGGTGTGGTGACATATAAAGATGGCACAATGCAAAGGCAACAAAAAGAGCACCGGGGGCAGGTTTCTATCTTGGTGCTCTGCTGCTGCTTACTGCCTGCTGAGTGCCTGCCCACCCTCTCTGTTGAATAATGTAACAAGTGGCGAGTGGTGTGGGTGTGAGAGAGAGGGATGGCCTCTCCTCAAAATAGACTACAGTGCAAAAAAGCTGAAGACTTCGCAGAGGAGATACAGTGGCACAGCTCTGACAAGCGTTGTGGTACTCTGCAGTAATTTACAGAATCACAACCACTGCAGTATGAGCATGAGTCCTGTAGTAGGTGAGATCTCCAGAGATCAGTCTGGTGAGGTCAGAGTCATGACAAAGGATTCAAATTGTGCCAAGCGTGTGTGGAGAGATTTTCATTAGACAGGTGGGCACTGCATGGATTTAACAGCCAGGGGATGAAAGGGGCAGCAATAAGGATTAGTGTGTGGGGTTAGTGTGTGTGTGTGTGTGTGTGTGTGTGTGTGTAGAATATCCTGCTCCATCCCTAGAGTGAACAGAGCAGGTGAGCCACAGAACTGGCGTGCAAACAGCAGCCAGCACTGATAATGCCTCTCTGGCCAGTGAGGCAGGAGCGGTCACTCCCTTGTACTCTCTCTGTCTCGCTCTCTCTGTAAGTGTGTGTGTGTTTGTGTGTGTGTTTGCAACCTGGGCACAGAGCGTCCTCGGGTTTTTTTCCTTTTTTCCCCAGCAGAGTGAACCAACTTCAACTTTCTCTCTGGCCAGGCGGCGGTCAGCACTTTGCGGAGATGGAGAGCGAATAAATGGCGCAAAGAGCTTTTGACTCCAGAGGAAAAGCCACCTCTTCCTCATCCTCTTCCTCCTCCTCCTCCTCATTAAAAGCACACGAAGACTGTAATGGTGGCAATGTGTTGATAAGAAATTCGTGGGCACGTTCTGAGAGTCATCAGATTTCTGTGCATGTAGTACTCAGCAGCAAGTCTTCCCACTGTGTGAGGCAGCAGCGGCTGCATTGGTACTATTTTTAGAAACAATGTTGCGGTGGAGGAATCAATCAAACTGGGGCTAAAACTGTGTTTTCATGACAATCCGCTTTCACTGCTGCAGCCCACTGAGATCTGAGATCCATATCTGCGCGCTCCAGGTCACAGCACAGGACGATAGCCTACATTTCTATCTGTTTTTTGTTTTTTTTCCTCCCTCCCTCCATCTCTGCTGATTGATGCCTATAGTGATGCCTTTTGCTCTCCTCGTCTCCAGGAACCGGTGGACTGCAAACTTTTGCACCATGGGACCCACCACACTTTATGGCAACAGTGGCTGCGACGCTTTTGGGACCTCGTGCACCTACTTCTTCTGTGTCTCTTCACAGTCTTGTAATTTCCAAAGAACACTGCAGTTTGGGATGTGAATGAGAATTATTTGATGTTAAAGAACTGAGAACCGGGAGGAGCGTGTTGTTTCTTTTATTTTTTCCTCTCTCTCCCCTCTCTCTCTCTTCTTCTTCTTCTTCTTCTATCAAGTGCAAGCACATTTTTTTTGCCGGCTCTTATGGGAATTAAGCACTCGTCCCGCTGCATGCTCCTCAGGAGAAAAATGGCGGAGTCTGAAAGCAGTGAGGTAAGTGTGACAGACACCTTTGATTTTCCTGTAAGTAAAAGCTCAGTTTTTTCTCCCACTCCTTCCTTGGAGTCCTGAACGCACCCCGCAGCTCGTGTCCTACCTTTAGTAGAAGTTGCATCTCGGACAATAATGCAGGATGCTGCTGACTGTCCGGATAGTGAGACAGCAATCTTTGAGTAATTAGTCTCTGTGAGGATGTTTACCCCCCCTCCACACACACACATACACACACTCACACACACACACGTTATATGACAGGGATTTTGTGCCGAGCAGGCGCGAGGGAAGTCTGAGTGTCTCCACCACCGTTGATTTGTCCTGGTCTCCTCTGTCCCGAGGTGAGGTCGCTGTGCAGTGGAGCTGGAGTGTGATTTCACTTCTGTTCTGTGACAGTGGCAGGATGGAGCCAGAACTATCTGCTCTCCCTCCCATCTGTTCCCTCAGACACCAATCTAGATGTATTTGCGTTAAAAATAAATAAATAAAAATGCATGTTTAAAAAAAGAGAGCTCGTTGAAATGTCTTGGGGGGGGGTTGGGTCGGGGTGGGGTGGGGGTGCTGCTGCTTGACGCTGCACCGGGATCGGAATGAACTTGCGCTGTCCAAGGTACTGCAGCACCTTGCAGAGGGAGCGAGGAGCGCTGGGACTGGAGAGGGTGAGCAAGAAACAGTGTGTCTGTGGCCACAGTGGGACACTCAATGGGGGGGGGCTCTTCCTGAAGAAAGGAAGTAGCCACTTCAGAAAACCTGCAGCCCCTTTCACTTCTGGCTCCTCTCCTTTTTTTTTTTTTTTGGAGTCTGCACATTCAGCAGAGAACAGCATGATCCCTATATTTCATTGAGTCCTGTGCCAAATCTGTATTCACACAGCAGTGGCTGGACTGACTCTGTAGGAGAGATTGCTGATTTATATGAAAAGTGCAGCTTAGAGGATTCAAACACTCTGTGAAGTTGTAGACAGCCTCGTGTTGCTTTCCTCCTGCATTATTCATCAGGAAACGTTTCTCAAAGCAAGTTTATTCACGGGAGAAGCCCTCTTCCTCTCTCTCTGTTTTTTATCAATAGGCTGATGCGTCTGAGGACAAGAGGAACTTGATACATGATAATAAGAAGACACCAGTTGGAGACATAGATAGATGGGTAGATGAATGGATGGAGCTCTCTCTTCCACCGCTGCTCTCTGCTGTGCTGGGTTGTCAGTGGTGTAATGGCAGAGCATCAGAGTGATATGAAATACTAAGATGCAGATTTCCTTTGTCTAAAGCCACGAAGTACTACTTGAGATTTTTTTTTTTTTACAGTTTACCCATTTACCCACAATCCAACCCCATGACTTTACCACAGGAGTAACAATACACAAACAGAGGCGAATCACCAGCAGTTAGACTTGTCCCAAAGTGAGTGTGCCCCTCACTCACCAAGTACCCAAGTGAAGGTCCCTCTCAAATATCAAGTCTCCAGCTCAGCGTGGAGATGAGGATCCAGTCTGAAATAGAAGCTCAGATGTGTTGATGTGTGGTTGAGGGTCAGCAGCAAGGACGAGTGCCACCGCCACCAACACCCTCTCTGTCCTGTGTCAGGGTGTCAGTTACACTCACTGCAGCTGCTTCCCCCACCCCCTGACTGTGAAGTCTACTTTAATCTGCCCCTTAATGACACCCCGTAGTGACTTTTGTTTTCTCTGAGCCGCACCCTCTGATTCTGTATTAAACTTGGCACCCTTAATCACATCCTCTGTGGCCCTGTCTTGTAATTATTGACTCTGAGCGTTGGCTTCCAGCCAGCTGTTTATCAAATGCTGATTTATTCATTTATTGCCTTATTGCCAAGATTTAATCTGATCTGTTGATGCACCTCAGGTCAGACGCTTAATGGAAACATCTGATTAATTAAAGCACATATTCAGGCCATTACATTAAAGTTACCACCACGTCTTTAACGATTAACATCTTGTGATATTATCTATGGCAGAAATAGTAGGTTCATACTGCAGCCTGACATACACTGACTCTCTGCAGATCAACACCATGGATTAATGGATTAATAGAAGTTCAACAGTTGGTCTTTGCTTCTAAAATAAAGTCAAACCATCATGAAGTGTGTCGCCTTTTATATAACTATTATGACTCTGAACTTGAACTTCACTGAGCACAGACCATGATGTCGCAGGAGTTGGTTGCTAATGTTACCCAGCAGCATGCATATAGGTTTACATTTTTGCATGACTTTACCCTCTATTCGTTCATTCAACCACAAATACTCTTGTTCAGTTAGAAGCTGCGGTTATCATCATACAGCTACACCTAACAGTATGGTGTCGTTGACCCTATATGAACATCTTACGTACAAGGGTCCAGCTTCAGCCTGGGTGCACCGTGTTGTTGTGGCCCTAGTCTGTGCTGCAGCAGAAGAGAAGAGCAAAGAAAAAAGTGAATGACAGTTATTGTGAATGGATGGATCCAGGTGAGAGGAAAAGAGGGAGCAAAAGAAGAGCAATTGACTTGCTCATGGAAAAATCAATTCCACTGAAAGAGATCTGGCTTCATGTCCAGCAGATCTGGTGCATGTGCTGTCGCTGTAAATCACACAACAGTGTGACTTCATTTATTCATGAGGCTGTCCACCTCTCTGACTCTGCTCTATGTCTGTCCTATTAAAATAGACTGAAGGATGAATGACAAATGTGGCAGTGAAACCATTCACTGAAAGTATCACATATTAGAGAGGATGTCGTCCACCGTCTCACCAGTGAAGCTGGAATCCCTCAGTTACATGTGACAAAATGTGCAACACATTAACTGCAGCTCTGAAAGACACAGTGGCCAAACTTAAAACATGCAAAAACTGGTTTAAATTCTAGCAGCATGTTTCATAATGCACTGCAAGATCAGACTGATAGATGCAGACTGAAGAAGTGATAACAGTAGAGAGGAGAGGCTACAGTTTCATAAACTAAACTGGCTGTATTGCTGAAATATTAAATATATACACTGTTATGATACTGAAATATCCCTGTCAGCTGTCCAACAACACACATTTCTGTCCACCTTCATGTATTTATAGAAGCTAGAAAGTTGGAAAGGGAATAAACACCAGAACGGCTTCTTGGCTTGACACTGAGATGCTGCTTCTCCATCCCTCTCTCTCCCCTCTCTGTTAGACTCACACACCAACACACACACACACATGCACTCCATGACTAGACCTTTCCCAGCATGCCTTAGAGGTGATAATCAGGGCATTATGGATGTACCTTCTGTGCAGACAGACTGTATGTGAGTGATCAGTGATTCTCCAGACTCAGCTGGACTCTCTGGTCTCAGCAAGCTGCAGGCTGACAGATGAGCTGAGAGGCACCAGGGCAGATAAAAAATATTAAGGGGAATTGATAATGAGCCTAAGCCAATTATGTCCTTGAATGCAAACCACACCCTCTGGGTTGCTGTCACATCCTTATTTGGCGTCTGTACTGATCAAAACCCAGTCATCCGTCTTAATAGAGGCCTTTTTACTCCTTTATCTCTCCCTGTGCAGCCGCCACAGTCGCAGCCACAGCCACAGCCCCAGCCACAGCCGCCGATCCGCATAATACCATCACAGTCGGCGCAGCCCACCTCGTTGCCCAAGCCTGTGCCTTCCATCCAGCATGCACCACGGCCTCCTCTACCGCCGCACACGCCCCACGCTGCCAGCCTCCCGAGCTGTCCGGGGCGGGGCAAGATGTCCAAGTTCCTTAATCCAGAGGAGATGACCTCACGGGACTACTATTTTGACTCCTACGCCCATTTTGGTATCCACGAGGTACGTCTGTGAAAACATCGATCTTGTGTTATGTTATTCTCAGTCATAATTATGCAGATGTGAAACATACATCAACAATAACATAAAGTTAACATCTTGTTCTCCACATTGGATGTTACATCTGTAAGAGTGCAGTCAGTAAACAGCAGTGAATGCACCTGCTCTCCTGTGCATTGTGCTTGTAAAACTGCGTTTGGACATTGAACCAGATGTAGCTGACATTTACATGGCCTTTTTTTTAGCCCCCCCCCCCACTCACCCTCATAAATGGCTCAGATAATACAGTTAGACTTCATGACTTCCTGTTTGATCACTGGTGTGGCTTCTCAGTGAACCTCTGGCAGAGTCACAGTGACTGCAGATCACCGTGCTGTGAACTCTCTGGGTAAAATGTCATTGTAGTCACCATCAGGAGTGATGGCTAAATTGCAAATGTCCAAAAGTGTAAAAGTTAAACAAAGAAATCAAACACAACCAGAGTTATTAAAATGCAGATTGTTGGTTCTTTTCCTGTTTTAGATGTAATTGTTTTAGTCTGATGATGATTTAATGATGTGAGACTTTTGCTTCACCCTCCCAATCTGTGCTGCCACGGCAACCTCAAACAACCAATTGCTTTATGTAATGGATGGTTAGGGCCGTGATTGTGGTTTCGGTCAGCCAGTCTCATCAAAGGACAGGAGATCTGAGAGAAAGTTTGTGCCCGGGAGGCTCAGCTCAGGGCAGCTGCCATGTTTAAGCTCCACACAGAGTCTTGGACTCGATGGAGAACTGCTGGCCACTGGTGCTTGTTCAAAGATCCTCAAACTTTTCAAAAGTGAGACATTATTTATCACCTGTCGTTACAGTATGTATCTCATATTTTCGCCACTCAGGAGCTGGTGTTTTTTTTTTTTTTTGTCTTTCTAGGTGGTTACCCTCCCCCCTTAGGGTTCAGCTGCAGTCTAAAAGAGAGGAGAGAGAAGGTGTTAGAGGCGGCACAAGAAAAGAGCACGTTTCTTGTGTGACCTGCAAGATGAATTTTTTATATTTTTGGAATGTAGGTCGGGTGTATTTTTGTCATTTCTGAATATTATTCACACTCAGAGAGAGAAAGAAAGAGGCAGAGACAGGGGAAAGGTGCAGACAGGCTGATCCTGCAGGCTTATTCAGAAACACCATGCATGGATTTGAATGTAGAAGCATACGTATTAGATGGAATAGAGTGAGATTAGGTGAAGCCTGTGTGTTATTTGTCGTTGCTGTGCTGCAGATACCACATTGAACCCACACTCCCAGTGTCCACACAGTGTTTTTTTTATAATTCAACACAACAAATTGTCACTCTCCCCAGGGGTTAGCAGAGTCAGCGTCCTCCTGATATTATTTATCATATGCTAAACCAGGAGATGCTGAAGGACGAGGTGAGGACGCTCACCTACAGGAACTCCATGTACCACAACAAGCACGTCTTCAAGGACAAAATAGTGCTGGATGTCGGAAGCGGGACTGGGATCCTGTCCATGTTCGCAGCCAAGGCCGGGGCCAAGCACGTGTACGGGGTAAGACGTGTTTCTTTGCAGTGGAGGAGCCTTATCACACGGAGGCATGAAGGATCTGACAGGCTGCTCACACATATAGGATACATGTATGACTGGTTTCTGCACATGCATTTGAACCATCCTCCTCCGACTCCTTTCTCATCTTCAAGGAATATCTATCTTGTCTGACAGGCAGGTGATAAATCTGTGTGGCCTCTCAGGCAGGCTGACAGGCTGAGCCGTGGCCATTTGAGAGCTCTCAGTGTTATCGCATATACCGGAGCAGAAGTAATTGTTAGTCAGAGCATGTCTGAGAATACATGCCAGATACACAATCCAATAGCTTTGGATAACCACATGGAAGTTATTTTTTATTTTTTTGATTTTGCTTCAGACAGCACATATTTGCTTCAGGGGGAGGAATGATTAACTCAGAACTGCCAAGAGAGTTGTTCTGAGCTACTGGTTGACATGTGTTTATGTGTGTGTGTGTATGTCTTTGCCTTGTGTGTGTCTTGTGTTTGTTTGCCTTCCCTCTTCTGCTGCCTCACTCATTTTCTCTCTCATCCTGCTTTATGTGCTTTAAAAAGTGAAATCTCACTTGGGTTTGGGCCTTAGCTCACATTTGTGTTTGTGCTGTCCGTCTGGAAGGGTTTTAGCAGCGTAAATGGGCATAAGATTTAGAGGATTTAGTTCACTTTTGATTTAAACCCCCCCCCCCCCCTCCCCAATATACCTTTATAATACCTAGAGCTCAATATGAAAAGTGGAAGGACATGGGCTCTGGGCCAACGAGAACATCATCCTGTCATATGGACCTCATTAGAGACCAAAGAAAAAATGATGACTTCAATTGCAGATCCACCAAGTGGTCATAAAAGACTCTTTGGTGCTACTAAACTCCATATGTCAGGGAGCTAGACATCCTGATACGCTGACTTTAGGAAGACTTTAAAGTTGAAATTGAATAGAGAAATCCATAATTAAAATAATTCCCCCCTGTTTTGTTTATCTCTTCATTATACTTTGATATTTTCTGAAGTCCAACAGTGGCAGTCATATTATAACGCTTATGCACACCCAGACAATCTGCAGCGCATGCAACCAATTGCTAAAGCTGGTATTTCAATCAGGAGAGATGAGCAAGAGGAACAAAACAATATAGAAAATTACAAATGCAATCTAATTTACTATGAGCAGAAAGAACAGACTTTGGCACTTACACCCCAGCTGGAAGTGGATCACAATGGAAAGCAGTCCAGAGGTGTTAAGGTCCTTCCAATTAGAGGAAATTTCCCCTCAGAGCCCAGACAGTGGTTGGTGGTGGTGGTGGTGATGAGGGATCATGGAGCGCAAGAGATGAGAACATCTTCGTGAGAGGGGAAACTTCAGGCGGGTCATGAAATGTTCCTGGTGTTGAAACGACAGTTGAATGACAGCAGAAAGAGAGAGAGGACATGTTTAAAGTTAGACAGCTTACAAGTGACTGGCTCAAGGCCAGGGATGTCAGGTTGTGATTGGATGAAGACAAGGAAGAGCTGGCAGAGCTTAGAGATGAGATGGATGGACAAGGAGATGGACAAGGAGACTTACATCCACACAGAGCTTGGATTACTGTATCTGTGTAGGCAGCGTGGTCAGTCCATAGCACAGCATAAACGATCTGATAAAAGAGTTAGAGGGCCCTGTGCTTTTACACTTTTGCTCTGAAAACTTGAAAAGACACATTAAATGTTAATGTGAAGTTGGTGTGTCAAGTTGTGTCTGTAACAAACTGTCACCAGGGCGTTGTAGCTTTGCAGGCCCCTTTGGATAGACAGTGACTCCACTGCCTTGAGTGTTGCTCTGTCTCTGTCTGTGAAGGTGGTTCTGTCCTCTTCCACTCACTAAACACAGAGACATGTGAAGTATCGGCTTCTGCTGTTCTCACCGAAAATAGCTGGGAACAGTGAAGAGAGTCAGATAATTTTTCAAGGAGGAGTTGATGGAGCATGATGACTGGGCTGTATGTGTTGAAGTGAGGTGAACAGAGCTCCCAAGGACAGCTGCTGAATCCTAAACAAACACAACACAAAGAAACAAACAAGGGGGTGATCCCCTCGTAGAGACAACATCCAGTTCTTATAATCCTCCACAGTACAACATCATTAATACTGAAGTACTTGCAGCTAGTGCTACCCTTGGTCTGATTAGTTATGCATGAACACATTCTATAGTTAGCTATGATCGACCAGACACCTCAACAATATGGCTGCTACTCTAATACCAATATAGTAATAGAGACCAAATTCTATTGGGGAGTTACAGGGAGTTATAGGGAGATTTTTTATTCATTGTGCACATAGAGAATAAAGTCAAAATACAATGTTGAGAGTGGAGTGCGACTGACAGTTGTACGCATCCTGCAAGTCTATTCTCACCATTGTATTTCAACTTTATTCTTGACATGTGCATAATGAAAAAAAATATTCCTCTTCTTTTTTTCATGAGTGACCCTAATACTCTTCTGTATTTGCAGTCTATCAATTAAAGCAACAATTTTTTTCTTGTACAGAAAGTGAAGATGCAAAAGCGTCTTTTGGAGTGTGTATACTTTTAAAGGGGAACTATGCAAGTCAGGTTGCTTTTCCTCTGTTTTGCTAACCCTAAGCAATCAATAAAGCCGTACATAACGTTATTTATCATATACGTGTTACGATGTGTGTAGCCTTACCTGTCATAAACATGAGACTACAGGTCACAGGATGTGTTTGTGTCACGGTGCTGCCAAGACGAGAGCTGGGACACCAGGTCAGAGGCTCTGATCTTGCAAGGTTGGTTTTCGGCCAAGAGATGCTAGGTGGAAGGCAGAGAGCCTTCATTCTCCCTGTAACAAGATACAAGTCATTTATCTAATCATCACAATTACTCTGAAGCGGTTTAGTTAAAATAAAAATGTAGCATAGCTCCTCTTTAAGTTGTGTGTTTGGTGGACTTTTTGGTTTGGTATCAAGTATTAAACCTAGCCAATCCCCTATATCTTTACAATATTTATGATTATGTGTGTGCGACTCAATATTGAGATTTCACTTTGTGTTTAGCTTTATTGTTATCCAGACTTTCATTGGATGTACTCTGGTCTTCTTTACTGGTTTCCAACACACTGTGTAAGTGGAAGGTTAACAGCTCAGACCGAGGGGAGAAGTGCCATGACACCTGGGCGAAGTTACAAACTTGTACTTGCTGTGTCTCTGGAGAAGAGGCCCAGTGTGAGCCTGCAGGGATGAGCACAGTGACAGTGACTCTTCCTGACACTGTAGTGAGAGGTGCAAGAAGAGGCATCATGTGAGGGGGTGTTGACTGTAAACACGCCTCCAGGCTTCAGTGCTCTCACTGAAGCGTGACTCTGATGGACACATGGCTAATGGCTGTCTCTCCTCACAGAGATTCAGCAAGACATGAGGAATCATTGCCAATTAGAGGGCTGGCATTGGCAGCCCTAATATCACACACTGACAGCACAACACACACACACACACACACACACACACACACATCTGAGTGCACATCTTCCTACATCTGTTATAACGTTAGGTTTTGCTGTTTGTTGACACAGTTGATACAGTCTCATTTTTAATGGGCAGCTGCGTCAGAGTTATGTCAGCAGGCTGTGGGCACCACCGGCAGCCTCCTGACCGGTCCTCTACTAATAGGCAGCAGAGAATAGGGTTGCTCCAGGGAGGCTGAGAGCTAATGTGGAGTCCTGCATCCTGTATGCATACTCAGTGGGAAAACTAGAAACCTCAGCAAGAAAGCAGAAGTTCATTTCAGTACGCACTCTGCAATCAAGTACGTGAAATACCCCTTTATTTTTCCACCTCACAGTCAGTGACTCGCCCATAAAGCATGTGTAATCAGTTCCTGCCCCTAAAATAAAAGACCCCGAAGACCTCATTCTTCAATGAAAGTCCGAGGCACAGCTGAGCGCTTCAACTTTTAGGCCCACTCTCTAGACAAGGGTCCCAGCCTGGCTTTTGCTTTTTTTATGATCCAGAGCACCTAGAGTTCATTCCAAAGTCCTCTGCTTGATTACGACCAGATGGATTTCTCTGGCAGCATGAATAAGTCCGCACACCTCTGACAAACAGTCAGAGGTCCCGCGGTAAATGGAACAGAGTGTGCACACTCATGCGAAAAATCTATACTCTCTATAAAAGCTTGGTATTTGCAAATGCCTCCTGCTGAATTGTGTCCTTATTTTGTGTTCATTCAGTTTGGAGTGTGTTCTTTTTATAACTCTATAACGCTATTACTGGCACCTCAGTAAATCAGTCATGTGCTGTGCGTTGGTGGTGGGCAGAGCGGGAAGTAGCAAAAATATGTTACAGGCAAGGAGCTGCTCAGGATCCAGAAGAGAAGATGAAGGGAAAAGGTGATGAAACGTGAAAGAGAAGCAGATGGAAGCAGTGGGGTGTGGACCTTTTAAAAGGACCTGAAATGTCAAAAGAGTAATGGAAGTAAAGCTCAGGGTCTCGCTGTAGCTAAATGGCTGGTTGGACATGAATAGTGACTAATCGTTAAGGTAATTACTTATAAAATAAAAAGGCTGTGGCAGCACTTCGGCTTTAGCTTCAGTGAGAGCGTAAATTCTCTGTATCTTCTGGTACCCTGCACTATTTTAAAACTGACTCCAGGACACCTCTTGTAACGCTCAATTCACCTCAGTGCAGGAAGCCAGATGATGATCCTTTTTTTTCTTTTTTACTCGCAGCTGCTGCCTTCAGGCTCACAAGTCACAAACGCACTGTAGGTGATAAAAAACCAATCACACGCTGCTCAGTAGCTGACCCCCGACCAACCAGCTGCCAGCTTTTCTATTTGTTTGGTGTAAAGGGAATAAAGTCGTCACAAGAGTTTCGTCTTCAGCTGAAATACATGTCAGAGCTTTTCTAACCAAGCGCGAGCCGACAGTGTTTTACTCAGGACTGGAATGGAAGTCATGCACAGAGAGAGAGAGAGAGAGAGTTACTGAACAAAACTGATCTTGTTTCCAACCCCAGAGATCACCTTGTGGGTGTTGGACAGACTCGCTTGCCAGGAGCAATGATTTAAAAGTAAAGACTCAATTTTGGACTTTTGGTCCAAATCGCAGGAGGAATTGGGGGGGGGGGGGACTGGCTGTAATAAATCCAATGAGGAACAGTGATGAGATGAAATGTATATTTGTGTCACTCTTCAACTAACGTTCATACTTGTACTTGACTTAGGTATTCTCCTTTTTATGCTACCGTATTTGACTTTGACTTTTTACTCAGCAGTCAGTTGACATTCAGTTCAGACTTGACATAAAGCGACATAAAGAGATATGCAGCTCGGGCCACCTGTCACATTTCACATATATTACTTATTAGCAGCTTCACTAAACTATCATTTCCACTCCAAATCACAATATTTCGAAACTAACCAAAGTCTATTACCATCCAAATCAGTTTAATCTGGACTCAAAGAGTGGATGTTTCTGTATTACTTATATTCTTTTCAAACTATCAGAGGTCCTCATGTGCAGGTCGATTAATTCCATTTTCTTTCTTTTCTTTTTGTTCCTTCCAGATTGAATGTTCCAGTATATCAGAGTACTCAGAGAGGATCATCAAGTCCAACCACCTCGACAGCGGTAAGAGCTGCAGCTGTTCCTTATCTCTGCAATTTGATGACACTGCACTTCATCCTGAGCCCAGGTTACAGACATGATAGATATGAGGAGAAGGGAGAGGAGGCTGTAGTGTAGAGGAAGAGGAGGGGGTTTGGTCAGACTCAGAATCTGTTTGACATCACCACTCACTGCACTGGGTCGGCTTATGTGCATTCATTTTCTTAAGCATGCTTTCAGCTGGTGCCTCTTCAAAGCACATGTTGTATCATATAACACCTCACATGTTTGGAGCAAATTTTAAAGCCAAGCTAGAGACTACTGTGCATCCACCAACTACCAGCGACTGAGAAGAAATCTTCTCTGAGTTTTAGACTGTGAATGAGGAGAAAGTAATCAGCAGGCACTCGAATCACCGAGGAAACTCTTCAATAACTTCTTACCGAAGCAGAGCAAACAAAACTGAAGTCGGCTAATCACAGTCAGGGCAAAGATCCACTCCTTTGTTGTGAAGTACAGCAGGTCCCAGCTGGGCTGATACCATACAAACAGCAGGGATGCCATGATAAGCACATAAAGCATAAATTCTTTCTTTCTTTCTTTCTTTCTTTCTTTCTTTCTTTCAGTGATCACCATCTTCAAAGGTAAGGTGGAGGAGGTGGAGCTTCCTGTTGAGAAGGTTGACATCATTATATCTGAGTGGATGGGCTACTGCCTCTTCTATGAGTCCATGCTCAACACCGTCATCTTTGCCAGGGACAAGTGGCTGGTATGATAAGTGGAGTTTCTATCAGTGTGTGTTGCGCCATGATGTTATTCCTATAATAACAACAACAGGGAAAAAGCAGCCTGGAACTAAACAAAACTCTGTTAGAAGAAAGAAGGTCCAGAAAAATAATTGAGGAGATAACCTCATAGAAAAATAAATCAGCGAGCGTGGCTCTTTAAAACAGTTTATGACCCCTTTAAAAAGAAGCACTGTGTCCTTGCAAAGTGTTTTTTCATGCTTTTTGAATATGAATATCTTCCCACCAAAGTAAAAATTATCCTGGAAAAAAACAATAACAATGAGTTAAGTCTGAAATAAGTTCACTTTTTGTAGCATGTATGTATTTTAATTCTTTGCTTTGTTGTTTTTATGGAAGACCATTACTTCTAATTCTTTTTGGGGTTTTTTGTTTAAGTTATTCAGATAACGTAGGATGAAATAGGTTGAGATTAGAGCAAAGTTGTCATGAGCCAAGGAGCCTCAGTGAATATGCCATATTGTAGAGGTATGTATTAGCTATAATGCTACAGCTAACAGCAAAAGATAAGTTAACTTCATTATTAAACTAGATTTTTATAAAACTAAAACTAGAAATAGTATTATTTTTATTCCATTAACATACTGTTGGAAGGATTTTTCCATTATTATCTCACTGCCTCCAATTTCTGCTTGATAATTTTTTTTATCTTTGGTTATAATTATAGTCCTGTAGTTATTAGCAATAACGCCTCAATTGTTCCAACTGGTTCTTGGCTGAGAAATGAAATGTCACCAGAGCTGTAACGTGGACTTTTTCTAATGTGTTCAGGATTAATTGCTGAGTTATTTCCTCGCCTCATTTGTAAAACAGAAACCTGGTGGATTAATGTTTCCTGACCGTGCCTCTCTGTATGTGGTGGCCATCGAGGACAGGCAGTACAAAGACTTTAAAATACACTGTAAGTTCAGTGTGTGTGTGTGTGTGTGTGTGTGTGGGAGTTGAGTGTGCCCACTACCTGAATCTGTACTGTGAGATGCCACTTACCCACACTGTGCTGGTGTTGCTCGTCATTGCTCTCAGATGGCTGTGACCAACATTATGTCTCTACATTATAAATGAACCACGGATGTCGAACATCATCCACACCTCCGCATTGCACTGCATGTTGCACTCATACAGTGCACGGGCTTGCCAGCTCTGCAAATGATTTTGAACTTTTCCTCAGGCACAACACTGGGGGCGATAATTGATATTATAAGTCAACAAGCCTCTCCATCTCTGTATCATCCCACTTTAAACCCCGGCAGGAGGACTGTGGGCGATGTTTTGCTGTTGGACACAAAAGCCCAAGAACAGCGCCAAAGTCAATGTTAAGCCAGTGCAGAACCTAGGATGACAAAAGGCAAACAGAACTGTAGCCCATGGGCCTCCTCCTCACACTCCCCCATACATGTGGGAAATTATACAACCACAGCGCACAAGATAATATCCACAGAAAGTCATATCACATTCTCTGGCTTTCCACGTCTGGATAGTTCCATTAAGTTTGCCATATCTCAGAGGTTTACACATGGACAGACTGATCTGAGAGGTGAGACAGGTGCAAACACTGACCACAAACTTCTTTTTCTCCAGGCACATGACCAGAGACGACCTTTACAGACTGAGTTAGACGCAGATAGTCGTGTATTCTGAGAGCATCCTGTGGTCATTAGTGCTACACTGGGCTGCACGCTGCTCGAGTTAAGTGGGAAGCAAGAAATGCAAATAAAGTACATTACAAAAATCCCCCGGTGGTTTGTGACCTGTTCATTATCACCAGCCCTCGAACCCACTCAAGCAGTTCTCTTCCTCTGGGTCACAACAGAGATGTTTGCTCACGCACTATTTTCAGGAGCCTGGTGAATAATTCATAGGATGATTTAGCCCAAGCAGCGAGGCCATCCCAGGTAAGAGTGGAGTCTGTTTTCAAGGGTTGTCTTATTTACTGATCAATACGATGTGACTTTCATCCATCAAAATGGAAATTTCTCCAAACAAGAGAGAGTTGACCGCTAAGGTCACACAGATCACATCGCTCTGGGAAACTCTGTGAATAAACAGCCGCAGTCCAAACATTCACATCTCCTGTGGCTTTTCTCATCCCAGAAACTCAATGATGACTTGAAAAAAAAGGAAGAGTGTGTCGTGTGTCTGCAATTTACAAAGATCAAATATATATATATATATAAAGAATATATATTGAAATAATTCATCAATCATGTGTTTGACAGGGTGGGAGAACGTGTATGGCTTTGACATGACCTGTATCCGTAATGTGGCGATGAAGGAACCACTGGTGGACGTAGTGGACCCCAAACAGGTGGTGACCAACTCCTGCTTGGTCAAGGTCAGTGAAATGTTGATCATTCTTCATCATTCTTCTGGCCTGGTGAAGATCATGAAATATGACTGAAAGCTCTGGAAACTTACATCACTGTCAACATTATCAGTACTGATTTTTACCAGGGTGCTCATGGCACACACAAATTCACTGATCAGGTGTGACATAATAACCACTGACAGGTGATGTGAATAACACTGAGTAACACTTGATCATAGCACCTGTAAGTGGGTGGGATATATTAGGCAGAAAGCGAACAGGTAAAACAAGTCAAACGGGCAGTGTAAGGATCTGCAGTGGTCAGGATCTATCCTAGCAAATGCTGGCCCATGTGGTCCAATCCAATAGACAAGCTCAATAAGTTAATGCTGATGGAAAGGTGTCAAAATAAATAGTATAAAGGGGGACCAACACAGTTTTAGGCAGGTGGTCATAATGATATGCCTGATCGGAGTAAGTACACACTGTAAGTTCCTGTTGACAATGATTATAGGTAAACATATTGTGTGACATGCAGCAGCTCCAGTTTGACCTTGACGTGTGGCCTCGTCTGTGCTTTTCACTGTGTGGATTAGACTGATCAGATTGATTGATTAGACAGCTCTGCCCTTACTCACCTCCATCCTGGAGGAAAACTGCAGCGCGATCACGATCATACCCGGAAGTCAGCGCCTTCGCTGCTGATTGATAACAAAGAAAAGACAAACAAACAGACTTTCATTTTAAATGCAACTGTAACTAGCAAAGTGATCAGTCATGGGAGGTAATCATAATCCGTATGAAGCTGGTGGGAAGGCTGCTCATCGGCCGGCGCTGTGAGAGAGGGAAAGCAGTAAAACAATGTTACCCCTCTGACAAGCTTTATTGTCTTTAAATGGATTACTGCATGACCTCATTAAAGGTGTATAGCCCAGTTATAGTACACCGAGGACCTGGTGTTATTACAGTGCTGCTTGAAACTTTGGTAACAACGCTCAGTGAGGATCAGAAAATAATTCAACCTGCATGATGATGGTGCTCCTTAAATATTTATTTTGCCTTCAGAGGGTAAATACAACAGGGCGTTATGTTGCTGCACTAAACTTTGAAATGTGACTTTGAGAAGATTACACTGCATGACTAGAGTAAATATCTGGTAAGCGTGTTAATGAGACTAATTATTATTTAAAGGCAACAGGGGGTGGAGGGGGGGTCTGACATTAATATTGCAATGTTTTTATTGCCAACAAACATAAGGCCCATTCCTCCACAGCAAATGTGGCATCTGGCACCAAAGCCAATGAGCAGGCAGCGAATATCTATTAGCATCGCTGGTACATGAAACGCGATTACCACACCTCTGCCTACATGTTTACCCTGCAGCATATGGTTTCAGGTGAGCTGCACCCCCTCTATTACTCAGTTATCAAAGCTAACATAATATATTGTCGCAGTGCTGTTCATATGGCAGCGAACCAGGGTGTAGAACAGCATGTTCTGAACACGGCCTAGAGGGAGGAGGAGGTATCACATACCCTGCTTAACTGACTGGAAGCAGGGGGACATACACATGTTTGGCTCACTAGCAGCATACATGAATAACACCTGGAGTCGGACAAAGGAGTGTTCCCACAAGCGTGACCGCAGACAGACTGCCTCATTTGTGGTGTGGGGTGGAAGTTGTGCTTGTCCTTTGATGATGTTCACTTGGTCTCCTTTATGTTTTGTACATGACATCATGCACAAACCGTCTGAATTCACTGTGGTTCTGCAGAAGCTTCACAGCATCAAAGTGGTGGTTTCTCAGCTCCTCCTGTTGCAAGAAAGCACATAAGAATTTCCCATAATGTTAAAAATGATTCCTTTCAAAGAAGAATGAGGGTTAAAGAGGAGACATTCAATATCATTTGGTACTTACTCAGTGTTTTGTTTATGGAGTCCATATGTGTCCATCTCTTTACTCACTTTCAGGAGGTGGACATCTACACAGTAAAGACTGAGGACCTGTCGTTCACCTCAGCGTTCTGCCTGCAGATCCAGAGGAATGACTACATCCACGCACTTGTCACCTACTTCAACATTGAGTTCACCAAGTGTCACAAGAAGACGGGTTTTTCCACTGGTAAGATGCCTTACTGGCTCCTCTCACATTACAGCTGCTTCATGTCTGTTAATGTGATGCCAATGATCATCTAAACTTAAACCTTCTTCATTTGTATTATTTATTTATTTTATTTTTTTTGAGTGAATCTTCAGCAATGAACCAGTGCCCTCCAGTGTTCAGATTCAGTATCTCATTGAAGGCCACTGATAGCGGAGTGGATGCCTTCCTGAAGCTGTGGTTGCTTTCGGTCACACATTCGGTTCCACTGCAGGCCTGTCAAACTCAGTCACACAAGGGGCCAAAACTTAAAACACAAAGTGTAGTTCTGACATTTACTGAACAGAATAAAACTTACAGGATAGAGTGGAGGTGTGGATCAACAGAGCAGCAGACAGGGCTTGGAGCTTGTCGATCTTTTGCTTGGACATGACCGCACAGTAGTTGTTGCAGTGTGTCATTTTCATGGGCCTCCTAAGATTGTATCGTGGGCCAGATGTGGCCTCCGGGCCTTGAGTTTGATATGTGTGATCTACTGTTTTAACCTCAAACTGACAGAGAGCTTCTAAAAGTGTCCAACATCATTTGTGGGACACGTTTCCTGCTGGTTGCTTTAAAGTAAACATACATTAAGGGAACAGGGTAGAATATACTGCTGGACTTTTATGCTTGGTTATTGTTATTGTTGGAGCTAATACTCCCTTGAGTCTGAAATCCACTCCCTCAATTTCAGTACAGCTTCATTTCTCATTTGCAATATTAATGTAGCTGGAGTGAAATAGGAGTACTGGGATCAAAACATGAAAAGGCCCCTGCCTGGGTGGTGTTCATAGAAGTAAGTAAGCTTGTTATCTGGTTACCTTTGCTAGATAGAGGAGGTAAAAAGTCCGGCTGTGCTTTGAGTGAATTCACTTTGCAATCATCCCTCGAAATGATTAGAAAAACCTCTAATCATAGATGAAAGAAGTTTTCTGATGTGGTCCTTGATGAGGCTTTAAAGGCAAGGGTCACTGTATATTAGCGGCAGATCAGATCAGACTGATACTGAAAGGATCCAAACAGTGCTGCATTGGAGGAACTTTGTATGGCTGGATGTTTCAATGGTTGTGTGTGACTGACCTCTAGTGGTCTTGTTGTGAAAGACATCTTTTAAATGACAAATGCTGGTTTGAGCGGTTTACATTTTGGCCTTCTGGTATTAATACCTGTGGGGAATCACTGCGAATTTGCTTTCAAAATTATGACATCGACTATTCTACATAAAGAAATATGTAAAAATAAATCCCGAATGTCAACATTTTTCGCTGCACCACACCTCCATTCTGTCGATCTTCTGTAAGCTTGTCTGTCAAGCAAAGTTTTCCAGTGTCAGCCTTTGTCTGCCAAAACTTATGATATGGAAGTGTGTGATTGATTGCCCATACAGTCCAACTCTCAGCCAAGGGGAGACATTCAGGTAGAGGTCAGAGATTACAATTCACACTGGACAGAAAAGATGCTGTTTCATCGGCCGAATTAGTATAAGAAATATGGCTAACATGTCAGTGTCCTTATTGAGCTATGCCCATAAACCAAGAGCCAGGGCTGTGCAGCAGCCATGCTGATTGGCAGTCTCTTTTATCTATATATACACACACACACATACACACACACACAAAGAGCTCGAGTATAAAGGCAGAGCTACCAATCTGCCCCAGGACAGCTGGCAGAAATTCGATTTAAGTGCTGCTGACCTTTTGAATCGTAGCCAAACGATCAGTGATGGTCACTGGGGGAACGCGCACATTTGTTTTAGGGGCTTGGGTTTCATGTTGCATCCACCTATGTTTCCATACACACATACACACACGGACAGATGATTGCACATAAGGCAGCACAACAGACACAGCATGAAATGCTAATGAGAGCAGATTGACTTGAGCAACAGGGGAGAGGTCAAGGATGTCAGGCACTTTCTGCCTTCGACTTCCCTGCTGTCATCTTGAGCTCAGGGGGAGATACCTGCTCTTCACAACAAACACACCGGCTCAATCCTCCACTTCTGCTTTTTCTCTGTACATTTTCTTTACTCTCTGCCTGGCATTCATGTCAGAGTGATAGGAGACTCTATAGGTAGAACTGTCACCCCCTATTGGCCTCCTTTCCCTCCACCGCCTTCTGCCCAGTCTATACTTGAATGTACATCACATCCTTGGCAGCCGTAAATGGAAGTTAAATGGGCGGATAAATCACGCATCATTGACTTATTTACTTTTGCTCTGATAGTGAGACATTGAGTTGGTGTGTTGCCAAACTTGAAAAACTTTTTCAGTGCAACTGTAAGGCACCATTTGTAGGGGGTCATATTGTACCTACTCACCTATGATCCCATATAAATACATCATTAAAAACGTTTAAAATCATTAATAAATACTCCCTGGTTTCTCACTTTTTAATAAGTCAGCAGCTACAAACAGGATGCCACCACTGAGGATATTTGTAAGAAGTCATTATATCTAAAGTTCACAGTACAAGTTCAGTTCTCCAGCACTGATTATATCTGATAAGTCTGGCATCAATACAATACTAGTCTTTATGCACAACTTGTAACCTATATAAAGGCTGCCTTAATGGAAAATGGTACAAGCTTTGATGAAGTGTGTGTGTGTGTGTGTGTGTGTGTGTCCCAGCTCCAGATGCTCCATACACCCACTGGAAGCAGACTGTGTTTTACCTGGAGGACTATTTGACAGTGCGGAGAGGAGAGGAGATTGTCGGCAGCATTGCTATGAAGCCTAATGAGAAAAATATTGTGAGTATTGCACAAGCTAATGTTCATGTTGTGTTGAGTAGTGTATGGAATTATAAAACAGATGATGATGGACTCAGGGTTTAATCATCAGACTGTTTTTTTTCCTTACATATAGCTAAGCAGCTAAGAAATGAGTCATTTCCTGAGCTGTCTGCCCACGGCAGATTGTTCTCTCCTCGGTGCTGGATAGCGGTCAAGCAGGCAGCAGCACTGCGGCGACTTTAAGACAAACAACAACAGCTTCTATCGTTGACCTTGATGGTGTCCTCTCCCACCGCTTTCTCATCTCATGTTCCATTACTTTTCTCTCTTTTTCAACCTGCAGCGCGACTTGGACTTTACCTTCGAGCTGGATTTCAAAGGACAGCTGTGTGAAGCAGCCATATCACATGACTACAAGATGCGTTAAGTTTGACAGAGGGGACCTCGGTGCCCCCCTCCCCTCTCCACCTTTCAAGTACAACCCTTGAGCACCAGAGGGAGACAGAGACACTCCCATGACAACAGACATACTCACTGAGTGATGTAACAGGGGCCGAGAGTAAAGAGGGAAGACGAGGCCAAAGGCCAGGCAGAGGTGGCCCTACTGACAACATCACCATTGTCACTGTAGTGTATGATGAAAGCAGGAAGTTACTGATGCTGACTGTTAAACAGTTCTGAATGTAACACTGACAAAAAAAGAGGTCAGGAATATTTTCTAGTCTCAATGAATGTCATAGATTATTGATGTACGTGTGGTGTGAGATGGAGTGATGTACCTGTGTGTTTTGTTCGGTATTCATCTCCCACAATAACTTGGACCTCACTGAGGGAGAGTTTGGCATTTTTCAAAACACACTAAGCTCATCTACTGAAATTACTGTATTGCCCACATTCTGTTATGAATAGATAATAAATTTTAAGGCGTAGTTCTTATGTCATACGATGTACTGTAGGGAATGATTGTCAGAGAAACATTTTAATTTATCGCTGTTATTCATTTAGCAAAAAAACTGACAACAATGGAAAACAACACAGCCAAGGACAGACCTGCCTAGGTTATGTACTGTGTGTGTGTGTGTGTCATGTGAAAGGTAATGTGTTTGCATAGTGAGTGTACTAGTAGCTTTCTGTGAGTGTGTAATAGAAAGTGTCGAAGCTCACACTGTTGCACAGCTTGGACTCCAGATGTGGCCTGTGTTGTCAGTTTGAGCTGTGATGTTGACATGCCAATAACACCCCCCCACCCCCACCCCATCCCAAATGCCTTGACCAAGTGCCGAAGTCTACCGAGGTCTTTTCCGCACTGATGCATTTAGCTGTTTTCTATAGTTTCATGTATGGACATTAAACAATCTACTTTTACTGGTTTGAGATAAGATGTGACTTCAAACACAGGCTCAAGCCATGAGGCTTCTTTAGCCTACATCTGGCTTAACCCTAAATCACTGTATCTATTCATTTGTACCTGGAGGTTGTGCTCATTGACAAGGCTCGTTTCTAATCTTTTTCAGTCAGTGACATGACATATGTCCTTTCAAGAGGACTGAGTGTAATGCTGATGAAGCCTGAGACCTGCACTTTGTCCAGCACTGATCTAATATATGTCTAATGAGATCAGGAATCATGTTTCCTGTGCCATATATACAAGCTCCAAGATGTGGCACTGGAGTTTACACTCTATCTCAGTCTGCAGGTGTATTGAAGCTAATGAAAAGTATCTTTACACTTCACCTGTGCTCTTACTAAGGTCATTGCCAAGGTACCTACTAGTGAAGGTATTTAATCAGTTAAGACATGTAGATCTGGGTAAAGATGGGGTTTTCAATACATCGAAACCATCACTTTAGTGTTCATAGTATTAGCCTCAAATGTGCACTAAGGATTACATTATATGATACAAAGTTGTTTTTTTCAACTCTTCCCCAAATTGTAACTGTGTGTTTGATGATATTCTCCCATCCAGAACCAGCCTCTTCTACAGCGTAGACATGAAGCTTTTCAGGGCTGTAACCAAAAGGCACAGTGTGAAAACTGTGTCATTTACGACAAAAGCAACTAATGCTGATAACAATCATTAAAAAGCGCAGCCTCAAACTGAGTGCTGCTTCCTGAGAGCACACATTTCTGTGACCCTGTGTATTTTCCAGGGCGACAGCTGGTACAAAAAAAACACAAATGAAGCAATACGATGTCATGAGTTATTAATGCTTAATGTCAACTATACATAGTCAATAATCTTAGAATGATAGTATAATTATATTGAAAGAGCACGTTGGGAAACTGTCCACAGAAACGTGTCTGAGCTGAGCTGCTCTACTTAAACACAACCCTAGATTGCCATATGATTTATAAGTCATACAGATTCTAATAAATTGGCATGTTAATTCCACATGTATTACTTATATTGAATATGTTGTTTCACATATTGTCATGTCAACTTAAAAAAAGAAAAAAAAGTGAATAAATAGCAATGTCCAAACTCACTTCACTGTGTGATGCTGTGTATCTTATTTTAATTTATTGTACCAGGAGCAAATGGTTTAGTTACCAGGTGCTTTACATATGATACACACATTCATTTGGTTTTATGCTAATTACATTTTTTTAATCTTTACATTAAAGTGATGTGCAAGATGATGGCAGTAGTGAAGCACTATCAGTGATTATAGCGCGATATCAAACAGTAAAAACCCCTACGACTGTAACCTACCCGTATCACACAGGTAAGAAAATCTACTCAACATTACAGGTACAGGGACGTTCATAAAATACTTGGCACTGAGGCAGATTAAGGTGATGTGAAATAAATATCATGTGCACTCAGCCTCATTTGGTGTGTATTGTCCCAAATATATTATATATATAAGTACAACACCGCTGAGCTAACGTCCCAGCATAACAACATCCTGTACAACAAAAACTACACCTAATTCACTTACTGTACAATTCACACAGAGTGGACAAGATAACATGAACACCTGGAAAAATGTAATGCTATTAAATATAACAGCCAGGGAAGAAACACTACATTTGATTTTCATTTGGACTCACTCCTTGATTATTTAGGTTTATTCTGTGTGTGTATGTTGCTTCTGTACTGTGCTGCATGATAGTTAGTGTTTTTGAACAAGACGTGAAGAAACTGAGGCACCTGCTCAATGCCTGGGGCATTCACAGCCAGTAGCAGTGCAAAAATCCCCTCTAGGACGTGACATCAATGAAAACTGAACACCATGAGCTTCATTAAGTTAGTGTTAAGTCATGGTTGTTTTCATTTTACAGGTGTTCAGGTGACTGTGTCCACTACATATAAAGTAGGATCCAAAAGCATGAGACTGTATGTGTACAAAAATTACAAAGCAAATCACCTAAAAAATTACACATTTAACACTGAATGAATATATTAATACATACAGTAAAATGCCTTTGGAAGCTAAATAAATAATTGAGAGTTACAGTCAAGAGTTTGAGGGAATTTTCCTACATTTACAATGTGAAAAAGTCTTTGTTTGATTCCAGAGGGAAAAAATATTTGTTCAGTGACCTTTACATCAAACCCTCAAAGGGAATATTTGAACTTTCATTATATTGTTATACATGTTTATATTATTATTTTACTTCATCCTCACAAAAAGACATTTAAAGGTATTTTTAAACTGCAACTGCTACTTTGGGGAGTAGGCTCTTACAATAGTGCAATAGCATGTGTGACAGGTGACAGTGTATATTCTGATGTTGGGGTTCACCTGGCTGCTACAAGGCTAACAAGAAGGTGAAAACCTGACATTCACTTTAACGTTTGCTCACTGACACAAGTGGTCACACTATCACATTGTGTGTGTGAGTAAAGGGTAGTGCTACTGTGTGTGTGTGTGTGTTTACGGTTTAGCTGTTAGCAGCAGGATTTCTTCTTCTCTGGGCTGCTAACCAGCTGGACAGTCTTCTCCTTTTCTCGGTCCTCTTGCTCCTTAAGAATTCTGTGAAACATAATAAAAAGATATAGATATATAAAACAGCCAGTGACAGGACATCCTACTGTGTACCACAGTGTCCTCTGAGCTTTATACTTGTTCTGAAAACTGATGTGTGCTTTTGTGGCTGCTACAGCTACTGCAGTTCAACCTGCGTAGGCTGTACTGTATCAGGTCTGCAAGAGCCCTGCAGGGCCGTTGTTTCCCACTGGGGGATTAGTTGCAGCACTTCCTGCTGTTATTTGTCATGTAGCAAACGTTGTATGATGTGTCAAGTCATTCGAAACAGTACTGTGTGGTTACTCCATGCAGAAATGTCAGTGCGAGGAGATTAAACAGGCACTGGTGCAGTTTTCTAATGCAAAAGAATGAAGCACACTGCAGCACAATCTGACAATAGGTCTCCAATTAAAGAAAGTCAGTGACAATCATACAGAGTGGAACCGATATTTTGTGGACAATGACAGGAACGTTTCATTTTCCACTTCAACCCAATTAAATTGTGAACAATGCCAGATATTTTTACTTGTAAGTGACTGTTTCCTTCTGAGCTGTACAGAACCGGCTTACAAGAAAAGGTCCTTTGTGCCTCCACCACAGTACAAATCAAATATTTGGCTCTCTATGAATTGCCTTATTTCACTGCAGAAATCCCACTTTGAAAGCAGCTCAAGCAGACAATAGTTCCATATTTAGTCAAACACAATTACTTTTGCATAAAGTTACACATTCACACACACAGCCACATGCTCACCTGGCTAAATAAACCATGGATTCCACCACGTTGTGTCCAGAGCATGCACTGCACTCATAGAAAGTCATTTGGTAGTCCTGAAAAAGCCAAATGATGGAAGTTGTCAAAAGAGAAATGCTCTTGGGATTGACATAAACACCTATCAATAAGAGCAACATGGAAAAAATAATTTCTCCTATGACAAATTTGCGTCACAGTCGTTTCCTGTCTCCATAGAAACTACATTAAAAAGACAGATGAGGGGAACAAAAAAATGAACAAAAGATGAATCAGAATCATACCACTTCCACATGAAACTCTATTCAACTGTAATTGCATTTCTTTCATTAAATACAATGAAAAAAGGCACCACTTTGTGACTGCGGTCTGTAACCAACACAGAACTTTGAACTTAGCAGAAAAAAACAGAGACAGACCTTGGCTAGTCTTTCGCCCACTCCTTTCTGAATTTGCCTCTCAAGCTCCTTGTCTGTTTTGTTTCCCAAAAGCATAATGGGAATGTCCTCGCCTGCACCTTCCTGGAAAGGAGGAGGAGGAGGAAAGAGTACAGCACAAAGGGAAATCAATTTAAGAGAGTCCACTGTGGTTAAAGGACGACTGTAGTCCACCAGCCTCCCTGTCGCTCTTTGATCCTGAATGGAAAACCAGTCGGTAGTGAATAGACACATCACTGTGAACAGGTGCAGCGACTGACCTACATTTGTCACATATTTTCTACGTTAATATACTGTGATAAATATTCATCACACACCCACTCTGCATCTTAGAGAGCAGCATACTGTAGGGAATCAAAATAACTGCATGGGGACACAAAGCAAAACAAAACCATCTGTTATGTGTCTCTGCAGTGAATGTTACTGTGTCACCTTTACACTCGTCAGCCACTGTCTGACAGCTGTGAAGCTCTGCTCAGCTGTGATGTCATACATCACAATCACACCATCAGCCTTGCGAAAGAATTGTTTGGTGATGCTTCGATATCTGCAGGAGAAGGATACAGGCAAAAGAGGAAGTGTTATGTTTTCACTGGTACACTAGAAAACTCAGACAACACAGAAAAAGCATCAGAAAACTTTTTCAAATTTTCAGAGAATGAAATTAACTTTATTGTTAGTCTGCTACTGAATGGTGGAGTGCTGTGTGTTTGATTTTCTATCAAGTGCACTAGTGTTGGTGATGTGTCATGGAGCGACAGTGACAGAGGAAGTGAATGATTGTGATAATCGCCCAGTGTTCATTTCATGTGTGGAAGCCGCACCTTTCCTGTCCTGCTGTGTCCCACAACTGCAGTGCCACCTGGCTGTTATCCACAGTTATTGTCTTTACACTGTAGTCTATACCTGCATATAGAGACAAGAATGAGAGTGAGAATGTGCACACTGACCAGAACTGGATCAATGGAGGAAATTGAAAAACAACAACAAAAAATTAGATAGAGCTTTTACTGATGAATACAAGATATGCTTAAAATATTTACACAGACCATAATTTACAAGCCTTAAGTGCAATGCTTTGCCTTGTAGAGCTGTTTTATTGTTGCACATTTGAAGAGTTAAATCCCTCAAAAGTCAAACTGAAAATATGTGCTAAAACCAAAATACTTCACTGTGCTGGAGGTTACCAGACCAAAACATGAAGCTTAGAAGCATAGAAGTGCTTTGTAGGCAAACACATAGAGAGCCTGAGGTCAACCAAAGGGCTAGCTGTTCCGTTGCCTTCGCTGACAGGAACTGAGCAAAGGCATCAAAAACACTCTGTCATGTGGCTGACCTCAGTCTGTGTATGCGTGTTTTGCAGTGTGCAAAGTACATACCCACTGTGGCAGAGGTCCCAGGGTGGAAGCAGTCGTCGCAAAATCGTTTAAGGAGGGAGGTCTTTCCAACGCTAGAGTTCCCCACTAAAACAATCTTGAAGAGGCGGTCAGGAGGCGAGGGACTGCCTTCATCCTGGTCAAAGAGAGGAATCATGGGAGCAGATGTTGGAGGAAGATGTAAGGTACTTCCTTTAAGTAGTCAGCCAGGTGGCTGCCTCTTATTTTTGTGAGTTGAGTTACATCAGGATAATGATGAGCACCTGTCTCCTCCCAGTACACTTTCTATTTTTTGGTTTGGAAAGACTTTTTTCCAATAAACAGAAGAACATTTAATGATCTACAATAAATGCATTGCTGTTGATCACAGAGATTAAATTCTGTGTCAAGTAGATCTTATGCATTCAATGCCCACATACTTACACTTATGCTGGTCTCCTTGCCAACAGGCTGACCCCTTGGAGATGTGGGGGTTTCCCTTTTCTCCACGTTTCCCTTTGACTGGGCAGAAGACCCAGGTGGGTAAATGTCACTCATGACCAAGTCTATATTCTCCTCACTGTCTGAGGGTTCCTCTAGTTCACTACACTCCTGCAGAGGGGGTTGAGCCTGACAGTCATCTTGGAGCAAGTGTGGCAGGTGGTCCTCTTCAATGGAGATGATCCTCTGGAGGTGCCCTCTTGACTCATTGGCTAGACTCGGCCTCACAGGGCTGGAGGTCAGCTCCTCCTCAACTCCACTGCAGATGCAAAGTAACAATACAACCCAACATGACTGATGGAAACAGGGACAGAACCAACACATTCGAAGAAGCCAGTAAAAGAGAAACACTAAATTATGCCAGCAGAAACATGATGGATGTGACGGTTTACCTCCTGAAGACATTTGTGTTTGTGTGTTTCAACACACTGTTTAAAGGCCTCGGCTTCAAATACGGCGTTTTCTTTGTATTCTTTGGATTCTGCAGAATTACAACATGACGTTTTTATGTGCAATAAGAACAAGACTGTGGAATGAGATTCAGGGTTGGGTTTAAACATTGGCGTTGCTGTTACATGACATTTTTCTACCTCTATCAGTGAGGTGCTGGAATATAAATACTGCAGAATTATTTTTTCTTTAATTAGCGGCACATACCTGGTAGCATATGTCCCTTTCATCCCGTAAATGTTTGTTCATTTCCCTAGATACAAACAACAAAGAAATACATAAAGATAAGATTAGATAAATGAAGATGCTGAAGACATGGCGAAAACCATATCTGACTCTGACACACACAGTAGAAGTCATCGTTATAGATTTAGCAGCTCCTTCCCTCTAAATGAAATTTTAAGCTCAGAAAGTCCAGCTTTGTGCTGTAACCACTGCAGTAAGATGCACCAGTGTAAAATGACTATGTCTGACCAATACTGTAATGACGAGACATCAATAAGTTTGATATCACAAATGTCATGAGACTACACCCATGATATCTATGACTGGGGAAACATGATTGGCATGACCTGTTCTGCTTCACAGAACTAAAGGTCAGCTCTGACTCATCTCCACATATGTTATATATGAATTGATTAAGAAAAAAAACACTGCCTCACTCCAATTTGTGGACTGCGCTTCCCAACTCATCATATAAATTATAGCAGAATAAAAACTTCACAATAACACTGCCTTTTTCTTCTGATCATACCTCAACAGATCCAGTTGTTTGAGGAGGCTTGCCCGCTCTCGCTGCAGTCCTTCAGTCACTCTGTAAATTTCCCTGTGATGAAAGAACAATGCATCCTTTATTACTACTAATGACTATGATTAAGCTGAGTTACACTTTAAAAACTGGCAAGAAAGTGTGACCTGGAGCAAAGAAAGGCAAAAATGAAGAGTGAGTTAATAGGAAATGGCCAAGTATTTTCTTTTCTACTCTCTTCAAGATACAGTATCTTAGTGTTTGAAACATGAGACCTCTCGTTGTAATACAATGTGGATGAACAGCATAGGAGAATAAAGGTCTGAGGATTCATGTGAATGAGACAGACAAAAATAATCTGTGGGTTGTGGCAGTGCGGTATCACCATGTAAATTATCTCAATAGCTTTACAGCTTGATGACAACAGACACATCCAGATAAGGGAAAGACAGTTGATAATATTATTACAGGCCACACAAATGGCAGCTGTTCAGCTCTTGCTCTCTACAGTATTGTATATGATCACATTGTCATATTTTACTGCATCTCTGTTTGTTTACAGCTATTACATGTGATTGCATCCTGGACACTGAGGGAAAAAAATAAATAGAGAGGCCAAACAATTTCTAGAAACAGATTTACAAGACAATGACAAGCCACAGTGTTCACATCTACAACTCACATCTCCTTCTCTTCATGAAGCCGTGTGGACTGCTCCTGCAGCACACTCAGCTGCTCCTGTGCTAAGATCAGCTCTTGGCTGGTTTGCTCCAGCTCCCGTGCCAACTCGTCATTCGTCTGCTTCAGCTTCACGTTCTCCACCTTGGTCACATGTTGTTCACTATGAAGGTCCTGGCACTGAACCTCCAGCTGCAGACAGAAAACAAGAAAAGAGAGGACAGTAGATAAGACACCTAAACATTTTCTGGATGAGTCAGTTGTTGCCTCTCTGATCTGCTTGGCATAAAAACTATGTGTAAAGTATTTATTTATTTGAAGTCTATGTGTGCACATTCCTAGTGTTCAGTACATATCTCAGAAATGCATGGCTATTAAGTAAACAGTGACCCCCAGTCATAGGATGAACGTGTGACAGCATAATATGAAGAAACAATACAAGCAACTCAGCTGACTAAACAAACTGCTTTTGAAGGGACCGTCAACAGTGAGCAACACCAAACTAAATACTTCTAAAGCTGTGCTATTAGTTACACCGCTGCATTAGTGTTCTGTACAACCAGGAAACTTAGTAAACACTTGGCAGACAATCAGCATGTTAATTAGCGGTGTTAAGGAGCTGTGAAGAGAAGAAAAGTCCTTGTTGGCGGGATCAGAATTCATTTCAGTTCACTAATTAGATTTAAAAGCCTGACTGCAAGTCTGTAAATAAAGCTGTGACAAAACTTATTAACATCTATAAGGACCTATTAACACAAACCTCTGCTGCTGCTGCTGCTGCTGCTGCTGCAGAGGAAGCTCACTGGAGAAGTATTGATTACACCATGTCTAATAAAAAGTTTCAAAATAAAAACTCCATGTAATTGAAGGTTAAAGGTTGATGCTGTTATACAAATCTGATATCTCATAGCACTGTACATATCAAGTATATTAAATTAGTGAGATTGGTCATAGCCTGGGGACTAACCCAGTCATTCTCTGGCCAACATTAATTATCACTAAATGCCTCCATTTCTCATGTTGTTATGTATTGGACATGTTCAATGCTAGTAAATGCAGGAATATTCACCTGACTAGGAAGCCACTGGGCACATATATTTATCCCTATGGCATTTCAATGGGTGCATTGTTGACAGAGTGGTACCTAATCATTATAGCAGGTTTTTACAGCTCTGTGTTATCCATCATCTTGTTTATTCTGTCTCACGTGAGTTGCTGCTCTGACAGTCTGACAGAGATTCTCCACGGGATCACTGAAAGGAATCATGTGCATGTGAAGCCTTTCTCATACACTGTGAATACTGCAGAATGAAGTGCTTTCCGTGGGGGAAGTGCTTTGATAGATCTCACTCACTCTTCTCTGTTTCTGGAAGAGTTGCTCCAGCTCTTTCTCTTTGCCGGACAGCTGCAGCTCCAAGTCTTGACTCCGAGACAGAAACCGCTCATAGTCCTTTAGGCCGGTGATAAAAGAGCGAGGGAAGATGTGAACAAAGCCAAAGGGCGAGAGGGAATCAGATGTACAGTATTTGACAGACTTAACAAGGTAAAGAAAGATGTGTTTGACATTCCTAACTGATGTGTACCTGCAGCACAATCCTGTCTTTTTCACTTTTTATTTGCTGCTCCATTTCTTCATACAGGCGCTGGATCTCATTGTCGTGTGTTGCAGTTTTTCTGTATGGAAAAAATTCAGATGTGATAACATGCTCCATACTGTTTGTGAAATATCTGCCTAGATTTAAGTCATCTTGTATATTACAGAGATCAATAATCCCACTGATATGCCCTAAAAAATATAAAGGCTATGAAAGCCAAAGTCATGAGGCACGGAAACAGCTTCTGCGAATGATGACGTGTGCATCTTCAGTCAGCCAAATCAAAGATGCCCCATCCTGACCTCTTGAGGGCACTCTCCATCTCCTTCTTCTCCTGATTCGCCTCTATGATCTGGGATGTCACTCTGGCCAAGAAGTCCTCAAAATTGGATAAAAGGTGTGGTTCATCTCGGCGCAGCTGGGCCCACAAACTGCGCACCTCAGCAGGACTGATGGGATAGAAAGAAGGAGTAGGTGTAAGTGCTGCATCGTGGTCAATTTCTTTAATCTGCACTCTCTGTTATTTGGTTTAACTACGAATTGATTATCCAATTTGAGGATGAAAGTATAAATAATGAGAAGAGGAAATAGGTGGAAACACCAACACAAACACAAACAAACAGTGAGGCAGCTCAGCAACCGCATGAAAGTGGCTTTTTACAGGACATGGTGTTCTTTGCTTTGAAAAATCAATTTATCTTCACATTAAAAAAAATAATCTGGCACCTATTGTGGCTGCTTTTCTGTGTTCCAAGGTCTGCTACCAGTACACTCACAAGACAGCACAAGAAAACACTGGCTATATGCAACGATTTAAATGGTGAAATTTGTATTAAAATCAGTTTTTCAAAAAATAAAAAAACTGCGTAATGCTAACACTGTAACACTGATGTAATTATGGCTGCACAAGAAACAATGTAATGTGGCTGTGAGTGATGATGACCTAAGGAAAATTTAAACTAAAAGTCTGTAAAAGCCTTTTCAGCTGTTACAAATATTTATCCTTATAATCTGGCCAGCATCGATATCAGTTGGTGCTGCACAAAATGATCTGATCGAAAATGTCATCTCTTGGTCTACCCAGGTAGGTGGAAGCCAACAAGATGAGTATATCTGGCATCCACCTACACTTCTGTTTACTTTTATTGAGTTGGAGTTGTTTGTTAAAGGTGAGTCTTGATGTGAGTCTAGTCATGCATTTCATAAGATCCTGTTATATATTTATATTCAGACTAACAAAGCAATGACTTAACAGACCTCAACTAGAGTTACCTCTGACTTCTGTGAAATAACAATGCAAGGAAATGATGATTTAGATTTCTGGATGAAGCTTGAGCTTCGACAGATTTGTGATTTGTGACGAGCACAGCTTTTTGTAAACTACCATCTTTGGTGTGATGGAAACTTCCAACCCTTGTGCAGTTTACACAGCTGATAACAGTCCCAGGCTTAAAATATGATGTAGGCGCAAGGGAAATGTTGACAAAGTGAGCAAAGATATCAGGTAGACACCCCCACCCCTCTCCACACACACACACTCTACTCACTCTTCAAAGACGCTGTTGGCTCCAAGGCTCTCCATTAACATGCTGAAGTGTTTCTCTTCTTCATCCTCTGCTCCTCTTGCCTGACTCTCCTCCCACTGGGTTTGGTACAGGACCTCTGATGGGCTCTTACAGGGGGTTTTCTCCTCCATACTTTCCTCTACAGAAATCTCTTGGCCAAATAAAAACTTACCTACAAAAATCAGAAGTGCAGGTGCAAAATCAGATACCTGACGACATTACAGGCGTTGTTACATGTAGAAAAAGACTGTAAACATACTAAAGCCTGAGGAGAACTCATCGAGGGTGAGGTATCCGTTGCTGTCGGAATCGAGGGTATCGAATACGTTCTCCAACTCCTCTGCACTGAGAGGAAGCTCGCCGTTCAGCCTCTGTTTCGCAGGACACAAAACACAGCTGCTATTGACATGAACAAAGCCTCAACAACATTAACTATACTGTAACTATAACAACTGCTACTTGAGACTCATAAGGACTGTCATTTGTGCAGTAGCAATTATAGGTTACACAGCAATTAGTGGTAGTGGCCAATAGTTTTAACCCTTGCCGCTCTCAGTTAAAGCAAATTAGCTCTAATCACACAGGATGTGAGTTATACTCCAAATAACCTCTTTCTAATTCTCATTTTAACTGGAAAATGCTTCATGCACATGTATTCTCTTCAGCAACACAGCACTTCACAGTCATAGTTTAACAAGGGAACAAATGGAGTCTCTCTAGTGTAAACTGTCTTTAAATCCTGGGCAGCTCCACTGGAACAGAAGTCGACACAAGTGAGTCCCTTTATAAAAGATTCAAAGTTGATAAAGATGTGATACTTGAGGGAGGAGTGGCAGCTGCTTCTAAGGTAAGCTTTTAAGGCTTTAATGCAATGTGATGCCTAAAAAAACTGTCTGACCATGACAGCAACTGGTGGACCATGTAAAAGGAAAGCCAACACAGCTACACCTCTGTAAGCAGCTTGTTTTTATACTGTGTTTACACTGCTGCAAATGTTGACTGAGGCAAGCCATACAATCCATGGGAGGGACAGGGAAAGGATAGCATCAGTGTAACACTATCCCCTGTAAAATGTCTTATCTGGGCAGAACATATCCCTTATGTCAGCAATGAGTAGAAGTGTAAAGCTTGTCTCTTGGCAGTCAGGGTGTGAAACATACTCGAACGCAGACAGTGACGATGACAGTGAAATAAAGCAGAGTCAGAAAAAAACAAGAAGTTCAACTTCTCATCTACAAACATAAGGAAACTATAAGACAAATAACAGTAACTGGATCTGTATCTGCTGCTTTTAAGTACAGCCTGCCAAACAGTTGAGTGGACCACTGTCCTGGTTGTCATCTAATTTCCATCCATTATCATAAACACCAGATCAAAGCCTCCCTTCCATGTATTTATGAGCCTCAGAATGAAAGCCTAACAAGTGCTTCATCAAAGGATTAGCTGTGGCAGGGATGAATATCCGCAAGCGCAAGTGAATCTGCACAATAATGTGAGTGGAGGAGTTGTGTGACAAAGCTGGCGCATCATGGCTCGCTGCGTCTCTTTTATGCTGCTTTGAATGAGGTACACATCCTCTGTTTGTGTCCTGTTCAGAATCACTAATGAGCACCATCCCTGCATCTCATGTCCACTGTGAATGATCTGAAAATTAGGGAAATGTGAACGCAATGCTCTGTACACTGTGGATGCTAAAAATCTGTACTGATTAGGTTTCTCCAAAAGTTATTAAAGTTAGTAAAAACATGTTTCTATAACTTTTCCCAAGTAGTATGCCACTATATGTCATCTGCAATCTGAAGAAAGCAAAAGGTTTTCCCAGCTGAATTACTTATAAACAACAAAAATCAATCCTCACACACATCAGAGCTCAATAGGTCAGCAGCACATATCACTGATTCAGTAACCTCACCTGCATGTCCCGTCGGGTGATGAAGCCCTTGTTCTCGATGTCACACATCTGGAAGAACTGCTGGGTTTTTTCCAGGATAGTGTTTTGCTGCTCGTCCCCGTTCTCATACTTCCCCTCCTCTTCGCTGCTTCCTTGCCTTGGCCATGCAGTTGGGGCCACCGCGCTGGTTGTGGTACTGGAGACGGCACAAGGAGCAGTAAAAGCTGCCATGATATATAGATTTGTTTTGAGTCTGTTGACGTATGATTGTTTCCCGCGTCCTTCACATGAGCCAGGTACAGAGAGAAGAGGTGTAGCAGAAAAAGATCCTGGAGAAGTAGAGCTTCAGGCTGTTGTACATCAGTCGCTTTCACCAATGTCACAGATTGCCATCTCTTAGCAACCACCTCTTTAATTAGTCGATGAAACCTAGGAGAGAGACAGGAGCACAGTCCTCAGTTTAAATAAGTACAGCCTTGCCCATTGAATGTAGTTAACACTATTCTAAATGAATACTGCATCAAATTGTAGTATTTATACTCAGTACATTAGTGACACATCACAAAAGAGTACATCACATCGCTGTCTCCTGCATATTAAGAACTCATATCAACTACTATCAAGGTTATTGAGTAAAATTAAAGAAATAACAAAACTCAGCTATGAATTTGCATTTATTGAAAAAAAAGGATTAAAAAAGAACTCATTGAAAGTGGGGTTGCAATAAACTGAAATTACAGAGATAATGTCTCACATTATTGACTAATTATTCCATATTACAAATAATAAGGCAAAACAAAGCATTTTTAAAAATGAGCAAACCAGCTTTAAAAAAAAAACACACAATCAAAATGGGTCATAAAAAAGAAAATTAAAGTTAAAATGACTTCAAAATCTATCAAAATCTTGACTATTAGAGAGTAATTACCCTGACACTGCTTGGCCACTCTCTTTCTGACACTCTTTCACACACAATATCTATCTGATGCTTAGATAGATCTGTAGATACAATATTAAACATGGCCCACCGCATCCTGTACATCTATAACGACTGCTGCTCTTCTACTTCACTTCAAATGACGCTCTAGCTGTGACTAATGTCATCTGACAAGTAAAAAAGTAGAGCCAAAAGTAAAACGAAAGTTGTGGTATGACGTGGTGGGGGTGGGGTCCTCTCTGCCTGGAAGTATTGACTTTGTGGTGGGTCTCATGCAGACCACAGTTCGCTGTGCAGTGGTTTGGAAGACTTGCCTTCCAGAGGCGGCTGTGCACTATAAGCTAGCTGAGTCGATTCACGAACAAGACCATCTGACTGTGTGTCCGTGTGTTGACCCACACAAATGTAGGTACGTGGGACAAGTACAAGTCAGCAGTGGAAAAAAAGTGACATGCATGTAGGCAGACAGAAAATATAGAGTCAAAGACACATACACACACACAGACTGGACTCAAGGTTTCCACATGTGGCCTTGTTCTCACTAAATATTTGACACTTCTTAATATGGCATTATGCAACATCTTGCAAGCACGACAAACTTCACGAGGAAAGTCACCAGCCCACACACACTAAGCAGGCAGGCTTTCAGAAAGGGAACTATTGCAATATAGGCGGCGTAATGTCGTGTCAGACAAATTCTAACACATGATATTGTCCAATCTTTGGTGAATGTTCCTCCGGCAAGAAGCAAAACATTTATGGCTCCTTCATTAACTCTCCCTTAGGTGTGTTTGAGACAGCTGGCCAGTGACCAAAGATTAGAGCAGAAGGACATCAGACAAGAAAAACACTCAGAGGCCATTCACAAGGATACTTTCCATGCAGGTGCTACAAGAGGACACTTTGTCTAGAGAGGACCACACCTAGTATATGATTCAATCCTCAATTCTCTGCTCTTAAATGTAGAGATAGTACTCATTCACACATTTGGTCTAACTTTACTAAACTGCCGTCAATTATAAACTTGGGGAATAAAACATTTGAATCGGAACAAAACTATTTCTCATTTTCCTATGATCTGTGGTATAACGCTGGAGCTCGCTGCTTTGCATACAGTTAACTTATCTGTTTTAGGGTTTGACCTGAAACAGCTGTTAGAGCTACAGCGGCTTAATAAGTTTAAACAGAAACTCACACTGTCCCTGCCATGCATTTAGATGGCTTTAGATTGACGCAAGAGTTGACAGAGCTGTGAAGGGAACTCATAGTTGTGAATAATCACTACATTCAACAAGCGATGTGCGCACAAAAGAGGTGCAATGTTCTCTTGTCTAACTCACAAGCTATATTTAAAGGAAGGTCTGACTTTGTGGTGATGACACCAGAGAAACAAATTTAGTTTGTGGTCAGACTGAAACCACACCAGCTTCGAAACATTGTCCATTGCCTAAGTCTCTATTGTCGACAAAGGTGACTCTCTTTCTCTTATGCAGGTTACTGTCCCTGGGAAATTGATTTGCTCAGATAAAATCGGGTTTTGAATGTTTGTAGTATAAAAAATTAAAGGGATTTTTAGATTGAAACTGACCCCTGTTTGGTTTTGAGCTTCAGTGACACCTGTCTCTTGAACACACCTATCGTGGAAAAAGTCATACCATGTGTTCATGCGGTCGCACCCGTTTTTAATAACATTGTTTTTGCTTTATTTTGGACGATTCCTAACTTCAGGCCCTATCCATCTTTTGTCCAACATCTCAGCTTTTTCACAGCGCTATGGGCTGCCATATATTTTCCGACCCAGCACAGCAACCGTGCCGAGTGATGATGCACAGGGACTATTATGTTTTTTTACCCAAACATGCATCAGTCTAGACATCCATCTGACATAACTGGAGGTATTTCAGGTCTAACAAGTAAAGTCCCCAGTCTAGTTTTAAATCTACCCCATTTCCTGGAGAGAGAGAGAGAGAGAGAGAGAGAGAGAGAGAGATCATAGTGATTTTTCCTCACACATGACAAGTAACTGCACATCAGTCCTGTGCAGCTACCGGAGGTCACCCAGTGAACAACAGCAAAAAAAACAACCAACAAACAAACAAAAACCACCTAATTGCACCTTGCAACAATATCTTACTGAAAAAATAACACAAACAATACTCACAAGTAAACATAGCATAAACAGAAGAGGAAAAGCATGTGGTAAGAAAAACAGTGGTCAGATGGGGTCCACAGGTTCTAGCTGCACAAAACACGTGTAACATGATAAACAGTCCACTTCCTACCCTGTAGCCACGCTTTTTTATGTCATTGTGAAACTTCCCGCGACACGTAAAGCCTCTTTGATACCTTTCTAGTACACATTTTACGTAAACGTCAAGTTAACGTTAGCCAGAAAGCACTTCCCTAAAACACGCAGCAGGTAGTAGTTGTTGTAACTTCACAATACCAACAACAACAGCAAAGAACAGGCTTGTCAGGGCTGGCGGCGGGGGACAAAACCTCGTTACGTACCGGTCAAAGTGAAATTCAGCATGGTGGGATTCATTGACTCGCTCTGTGTCGTCGGCCTTATCCGCTTTGTGAGAAGTTCTCTGTTTACAATGTGACAACTTGTGAGAGTGCAGGAATTTGACTGAGCGCTGACGGAGCAAACCTGGAGGGAGGGGCCTCGGCGAAGTCAACGCCGGTAACCATAGCAACGGTAACTAGGAAGTCTACAGGCAGCAAGCGAGCTCGAGTTCACTTCGTACTCTGTTCCTTTTTGTCAAAAACAAACATTGACGTGGCAAAAAACATTGAATGGTTTCTCTACAAATTTAAATGTATTAATCAAAGAACTCAAAATTAACTGGCCATGTGGATTTACAAATGCCTTGTGTGATCTTCATCTCTGTCAGTAACAGCCAACAGAGACAATATTCAAGGCTAATTTTAACAGAGCCTACAGTATGGTGATTGAATTGTTCCGGTAATATAAAATAACAGTGTTTGGTGTATACAGTATTGTTGTGCAGTGCCAGCGAGAAAATTATTTCTATTGTAGACAGTCTGATTATGCAAATTTGTCAGAGAAACTGTGTTAAATGCCATTTTGCTTTACACTTAAACACTTAAATTTTCTTTTGCAAATATAGGTGGACATCAAAAGCAGGCCTCACTCTTGTACTGTATGAAAAGTTAAAAAAAAAAAAAAACTTGTTCTTGACCGTGAAGAGGAATGTCACGAGGTCAATGTAAGATGTGGAGGAAAATTCCTGTGGAAGGAGGAAATGTCAGTGAAGACAATAAAAAAAAGACAATGGCAATGCTGAGACTGCACTCTACTAGTTTCTCCCCTTCTATTAAACCAGCTTTGTTTGAAAGACAAGGAAGCAAGTCAGTGACAAAAATGAAAGTGACTCAAAGTAAGATTTCCAATCCAAACCAGTTTATACCCCAGGTATATTCAACCATTACCCACAGCAGGTGACATCAGACATTGTTAAAAATTCAAAACAATATTTCTTTTACTTTGAATTTGTATAAGTTACATTTATCAGACAAACTATACATATCATGACTATAGTACATGCATCTTCAAAGCAGGAATTAGAGTGTTTTGTGTTTGTGTTATGGTGTCACTGCTTCTCTGAAATCTACCTCCACCATCGAGACTAATGTTGTGAAGTATAAAGTATATTTTGTGTTAGTTATCAGATAAGGTGAACAAGTAGTTTCAAAAGATTCAGATGTAGCCCAAGTACCTCAAATGGTTTCCTGATACAGTACTTCAGTAGTACTATTTATTGTGTTTCACAACTGGGTTCAAGTTACAAATAATCTAGAAAGGGGAAGTGACCATTTGAGCTCACCTACTCATCATTCATCTTCAGATCTACTCTAACTGTGTATAGGATTGCTTCACATTTCTGTCCTCATGTCGTGTTGCGCTGCCGTTCCAGCACCGCTTTTCCACTTCAAAGGCACCAAGTGCTAGGTAATACTGATGCAAAGCAAGTGGTGTGTTTTTGAACTCCATACACTGATTACATATTACTGTAGCTGGAACTGTTATTTGATCATTTTGACTTTCTCTTCAAATAGTGTTCAGCATTGAAGGGGAGATGAAAGTCCCATAGAGTGAAGCGAGAATCGAGAATATGAGTTTTCAGGGTTTTTTTAGTTCTTGTTTGAATTTCGCTTTCACCTGTTTGAAAGAAAATAAATGTTTCATCACTAATCAGTAAGGACCAGGCTCTTATTAACACTACAAGACATGGCTAAACTGTTGAAAATTACTTACAGTAGAGCTGTAATACCAACGACTCTCAGATGAGGGCAGTATAGGACCCCTTATGGATTCATTAAAACCACCTGAATGTGTTTCTATACCAGTTTTTCCATCATAAAACAGGAAACTCGTGTTTAATCAGCTGCTTTATAGAAGTTATTATTGTACTTATTGACCTTTCAACACACTGAAGTAGATTTAACACTCTCCATCTGGCCAGATACAGTCCAATAAATGGTTCAGATGAGCTTGGACTGCGTTTTATAACAAGTGGGTCTAATTTACAGGGAGAGCAGTCTTATACTGTACCATAAAAATGTGTCGACTCCATCACACAGCAGCCCAGCACGTGTAAAAACACTCTCCTGGGCCACTAGTGTCACACTGTCCAACTTCACAGACTAAAACTACATGAATGTTCCACATGTGTGGTGGTGATGATGAGGCCTCTTGAGTCTTGACTGTCTCCTCCTCAAGTTGTTTTCTATTTGCAGCAACATATGCAGGGAAGGAAATGCTCCAGCTGAGATTTCAGAGCCAGATGTGTTTACACGGGAGGACGCTGAGTAATGAACATTTAAATGGCACTCATTTTGTGCATGAGTGGAAGCAGACGACACCAAGGAAGAGTGATAACCCTGGACTTGTTTTTTTTTACTCTGCTGTATTTTCATCTGTATGAAACACAGAAATCTACTATAAAACATTGATTTCTTCACGTCATTACAGTTCTTCAGACACCATCAACCATGAAGCTCAAAGGGGAGATAGAAAACTAGAGCCAGGCTCTGCAGGCACGCAAGGATCCACTGCTACAGGACCTCTGGGAGACATTTCCACCAGCAGGAGAGAAGAACCAGAGCAGAGTGGCGAGAGAGAGAGGAGAGTGTGTGCAGCCAGTGTCACCACACTGCTCTGGTTTAAGGTCTCGGAAGGACTGACATCACACTTGGAGAGCTTCATCCTGCTCTGCATCTCAAGAGTTTGGGGGGGTGTGCGGTTGGGGGCCTGGAGTCATCTGTGCCACTGCTTTAGTGGTCTTTCAGTGCCTCTGGGATCACGCTATGTGGCTGTGATCAGCGATATGCCAGCGGCTGGGGATGTGGCTACGCATGTGGACATTTCTTCCATTCAAAGCCATGGCCTTTACTGTATCATTGTCTATCTTTGTGGCTATGGTTTTTGGGTTTTGCCTGTCTACAGACTTGCCCTTTTGTGCTTGTCTGGTAACGATGCAAGGACTCTGTGCCAGGGAAAACTGAAGAACTCATTCACATATTTGTTCTGCAGCAGAGAGACTGTAAAAGTTATGAGGAGTTCTTGATCTTTTTTGTCATTGCATCTCCACAGGCCGGGTAAACAATTGAAAACTCACATGTAGGACAGACCTACTTTGAAGGGTTGTTATCACCTAGAAGACCTCCAAATTTAGACCATTTCTGACAACTATGATAGAGTGTTTGCTCTTATTTTCACCTCTAGGATCCCCAGTGGCTCTCAGACTTCATTTACTTCAGTGCCCCTTTGCTTAAGGTTCACTGGCGATTGTTCTTTTGCAGCCTCAAGATAACTGTAACCTACTTGTTTTCATATTGAATGGAAAGAAAAGTTGCAAATAATATTATCTGTGTACGTGCACCAGAAATGATGGGTTTTAACACGTCTGGCTGACAGCTGTCAGCTCTCCTGGGTTGTTTAATTTCTCACTGGAACCTCTAGATGGCACTCTGAAGTAGGTTAATGTGGTGAAAGGGTCCAGCTCGGTACCTGTGGACTTAATTTGGTGCCAAAACACTCGCACTAATGAGCTAAGGATATGGAGATTGAGTATGTCAGGGTTAATTTATCGCTGCTGAGTAGTAAAGATGATTTTATGAATGGATAATCTAAGTTGTTCCATTCTATTGTACATGTATTTCTGCAATAGGAGGAGAGGATTCCAATGTGCCGTTCACTCTTAGTACCGTGAGGGGAGGAAGGGATTATTTTTGGAGAGAAATGCAGGTACTTCATGCTGTAAATTGGGTGTGAGAGTGTCTGGGAGCTATGGTTCAGTTGCTGCTGCAGCACAATACCACAACTGCCTTACTTCTGTCACAAACACCTCCGTCCTCCATGTTCTCCCTCTGTAGTCTGCTATTTCTCTGTATTTTTACATTACATTGATGAAAGATCTGACCGATGTGACTTGTTTTCCAAGGATGTGGTGATGGTTGAGCGCACACTCATGTGGCAACCTGGGCCAGGACTGTGGCCAAGTTGGAAGCACGGTAGTGTGCATGCAAAGCAAGCATGCTGCTGCTATTGCTTCTTATCACACAAAGTCTTATTGTGCAAGACAAGCTATTACACGCTCCATTTACAGGTTGGCTGCTGATACACAGAGGTCCAGAATATCTAGCCTGACATGTGACATAATGGAAAGCTGCCATAGTTGCGTCATCAATCCACCCCACTCACCTTCTGCGGATTTCATTATGATGCGCTTAATACCTCCAATTGATTAGTTAAGCTCTTCTGGTGAACAGTGCCTTTACTGTACATTTGCATTTGGGATTTCCATTCCCTCTTGCAACAGGATTTATGCCATTAGAAATGATTGCATGTAAGTACCACTTGACATAGGCCTCACCCCAGGGGGATATGAAAACATGTGTTTCCCATTGTTTCACAGGTTTCTTCACACTGACCACACTGACTTTTCCATTATCTCACTGCACTTGTGTACTTCGTCAGATGCTCTTATCATTTTGCAGTTTGCCTTCAGGTCACCTCAAGGATCTACCCTGGTCAAGTAAACCAGTAAATACATTTTTTGTTAACTTAAAGCCTATATGTAATATGGTTTGGTTCCAATATTTTGGCATATGGCTATTTGCCTTTTTCTGATGTAGGTGAGACACAATTGTATTGTATAATGCATGAGGGAACATCGTGCTACTTCTGTGTTTTTACAGGTTAAAACAAACAAGATTTACAGCAAAGTATTAATTTATAACATTTAGGTGAGCTGGTAGGCAGATTTTAAAAAATGATCTTGACAGACACAGGCAGCTTCTGCCTCCAGTCTTTATGCTGATGTAACCTGCTGGTTCCACTTTTATATTTAGCATACAGCCATGTGAGTTGTATCATTTTTCTCATCCAGCTCTTGGAAAGAAAGTGAATAAGTAAATTAACCAACATGCTTAAGAATTCTTATTATTATTCTTGTAGTCTTTTCACTTTCTGTCCCTGAACCAATATTTATTATCCTCAAAACTGACTCCAGTCTGATGAACTACAGGAGCAAACAGATTTTTTAGACCTTTAATAAAATACGTGGAACAAAATTATTTTCCCTGTGGTGTTCGAAACATGTGCTGCACTTTCAGTCACTTCCATAACTTGGGCAAGTGAAAACATTATCTTTTCATCTTTTATTTGGCTCAGGCTTTTCACAAGTCCTGTTTTACAACCCACAGGAAGAAAAAAGGCCAGTTTTCTGGCCTACACGACTTTATGATAAATGTTGAATGCAGAAATGAGCTGGAGGTGTTATTTCAATCAACTTTGTCTTAAGGTCAAATCAGCGAAGGTGCTTTGCTGTACAGTTCAACCAACTGCAGCTGCATCTGTCATGTAGTGTTCATACCTTCACAAGTACCTTCAAGTATACACCCGCCCCAACAGAGAGAGAGAGAGAGAGAGAGAGAGAGAGCTGGATTTGATGTGATTAGTTATTCTGAGTATGTATACTTTTTTAGATATGCACGTCACACAGTGGTTTGGCAGAGCTTCTCATCTTCTCAGTTGACAGGATAAAATATATTTCTGAGAGTTCTAGTAATGTAAGTGTGGAAATGCAAACAGATCGGTTTATAAGTCACTGATCGACATGGTCTCACTTGACGGCATCATTAATCCAGCTTTCACTGTCTTGTCTCCTATAGTAGTGAAAAAAGGAAATCTCACAGATAAATAAAAACTCAACCTTAACTTCTCCACTGGGTGACTATTGCAGAATACTTAAGCATGTTTAGTTGGTTTGACCTACAGGTGCTGAGTTTTATTGCTAATTTGACCTTAACTCAAAATTACAAATAGTCACCGTACACTGAACTAAGAATGAAAGACCTGAACCATGAAAGAAAAAGTGTTTCATGATGAAAACAGGACAGCTTGTTTCAGTTCTCCCCAGTTTCACATTTACAGATGAATAGCGTCATCAGACAGTTCTTTTTTCTTTTCGTTTTGCTTTCAAACATCCACAGACTAAAATGACCCTCACGGTTTTTTAAAAGTAGATAAAGTAAAGCTAAACTTACAGGCTGCGTGTCAATAAAAGACCTCTGGGAATCCTCCGGAGTGAGTCTGAGGACTTCTCCCCTCTCTTGTAGAGGGATGGGGGGAAACAGGACCTTCAAAACTCTCTCGACTTCAGCAACTGAACACTTATAATAACACATAATACACAGTGTTGCCTTAACATTCAAATACAGTAATATGCTCCAGATTGTGATTCAGATTTCAGATTTTTTTTTTTTTAATGGTTGATTGGCTGGTCGAGACTTTGAAATACCTAAAAAAGACAACCACGGTTCATCAACTGTGTCTCGGATACACGATCTGATGACAGTCTTCAGTAAATGAAGACAATTTATGTAAAGTTATAACACTGTGTGATACCCACTTACACATTTGGGGAAACCTTCATCCTATGTTGTCCAACATGCTTCCCACTATCCCCACTCCCCATATATTTTGGTCCATGGACCAGCTGTGTGTGGGAAGGTGACGGATTTGGGCCAGAGAGGAAGATGACATCAGAGGATGGAGGATGGATATCTGACAAGTCCGCCAACAGTAGTGTATTAATTCAGGTGACTGATAAAATAAAACAGACAGAAGGTGAGTGAAATGAAAAGAAACATGCTCTGGCAACACCGGCAGGCAAAGCACCTCATTTTGTCACATAATCTGAATACAGTGTAGTCATAAAGCAATTAAACACTTTCTTACACATGTACGGACACTTAAATTTATGTGTTGCTGCTAATAAAAGTGAATTGTCTGTCTTGCACAATTTTAACACCCACTTACATTTTATCAACCTCAGTGTGACCTTTGACCTCTTTCGCATAGCAGGCCTCTCCTGGGTGTCCTAAACTTTTCAAAACCAGCTTTTATCAGTGTTATACAGAGCAATATGCAAGGTGAAGCATATGTAAAAATGATATTCCAGGTCTGCCGAATTCTTTATAGACCTGACCATAAATACATGAGTGATTTATGAAGCTGATAGGCAGCCAGATGAAATAATCTAGTTCTGTTCCTTAGTTCATACATGTTGTAGCGCTTGGGTCTCGTTCCTCTATTGTCTGACTGCACTGTAGTAAAAATACTTTATTCTTGAACTTTCCAAAACAGCTCGAAGGAGCATATCTCGAGATCGCGATCAGGTCTTGAGGGTGACACGATCGAGATCACACCGGTGCAAGATACAAGGAAAATCTTTAAGAGGTGAACGAGATAAAGTAAAGTACATGTCAATAGAGCATGTAGGCTGCACTGCACATCTTGAAATGGTTTTGAATTTCCACTATAGTCAGCAGTATGTGAGATGTATCTCTGTGCAGCTGCGCACGTCATTAGGTCAACAAACCCAAGAGTCGACCGCCCTCTTTTCAGAGTAGGGTGTGGTACTATATGAAAATCTCTTTCTTTTTTTATTTTTTTTTTCGTTGAAGAAATCCAGGAGAGAAAGCATAAAGATTACATTCTTTGGGTTTTCCCAGAGATATTGTGTGGTCTTTTGCACAGAGATCAGTCAACAGGGTGACCTGAGGGAACCGAGGAAGTCAGGGAAGGTCTCATTTTTTAAAGTTACAAACTGTTGACACATTGGCAATAAAAAGGGATTAATAGGCTTACATGTATCGCCCTGTATTCTCACATTAGACTAAACATAAAGTAGGATAATATGGTGTGAAATGGTGCTGTGTATACTTCTTGTTTCTCTTTGCCTCAAGAGGACAAAAAAGTCTCTTCTCAACTAAAGTACTATAAAATCATGGTAAACTTGAGACTCTCACCATGAGTTTAGATTTTGTTTTCAAACTCTGAAATCACAAGGAGGACTGTGCTTGGTTTTCATTTTATGCTTTATCCAGTACTCTGGTTTGATTTTGTTGCAGTGTATAACACTATTTGTGTTTATACCATCTACCATTATCAATCTTGTTTCTTTCTGGAACAGTGAACTCCTCTTGTGGCTGAGACCAACTGTGGTTTCCAGACATTATCACGAGTTTGTTCATTCTACACATGCGTTTTTTCGGGGAGGTTTTATATTCCTGACCAGAGATTTTTCAAATGTTAAATGAAGATGAAGTACCGTCTCTTTGGTGAGGGGAGATGTTGATCATTCATGGAACTGATTCCCACAATTCACAGAGCTACCACTACATGGAGTTTGTATGGGCCGACTGGGGGGGGGGCATTATTGGCCGATGGCCATAATAACATAAGCTAATGCTGACGCTTGTAGCTATTGAATGAAATAGTGAATTCATGTGTTGATCCATAATTTAGCAGCTGACAAGTAAAAACCATAAACACAGGTCGGAGCTCTCACAGTACGGTTACAGTTAGTCACGTGGTCTACCTTTGAAATTTGCTCGACTCTCTCTCACCTGACTTCTCTCTGCCTCCTTGTAAAAGACTTCATGCAGACATGCACAGTAGGGTCTGGCGCAGCTGATCGGCGCTCAGATGGAGGTCAAATCAGCACATTTTCAACACTTTTTGTACAAGTGCAGCCAAACACCAGGCTGAAGAGAGGAAAGACAGAGCGCTTCTCTGACAGATGAGCTGCAGGTGAGTCAGCTGAGCACAGCACCGTCCTTACAGGTGATGCACATGCAGATGTCCGTGTACGTTGTCGTCTGACCTTCCTTCAGGGGGACTGAGCTGCGTAACTGGCACATGTAAGTCCTCTCGTGTAACTTTTTGCTGCAAGTGCGGTCTACAGGTGTCCACACGCTCCCATGAGTTGATGACATCAGGAGCCAATTTGAAAAAAAAAGTGCATCCCTAATGCACAGCCTTCATTTTTGACTTTATTATTTGTGATGTTTAAGCATCAGATGTACTGGGGGGCGGGGCATTGCACAGGAAACCAGTGAGTGTCTATGGGCTTTATGTAGACAGAGGCGGTGTAAAAAAGGAGCAGCAGCTAAATCAGACATAATTCCTATTTATAAAACAGCTGTGACGATAAAACGGCCCGTGACGAAACAGCGGCATGCCAGAGAACTTCAAGCCCTGCACTTCACCTGAACCAGCCTCAGTCATACACACTCTGTGAAAGACAGGGCTGGAGAACTTCAAGCCCTGCCACTATAAATGAAGTGCATGTTTTCCTACTTTTGAGAAAACAAGAAACCTATATTTTTCAGTTGGATCACTCACTTACAAAATGTAATGTTATATCATATCATATGTTTCTGGATGGGAACTTCACTTAATTCTGTGCTATTTATTAACCCTTGACTGGTTTCTCATATGCCATAGCAGCACAAATATACCGCATATATTTTCTCCCATGAGAATTGCCAGAGTGTAACTGGCTTCAAAGCTTGCTCAATAAGTTTAATATCACCCCGAAGCTCTGTAGAATATGAGTGTGGTGAGAACTATATCTTCCTCAAGAGATCAGGGGGCTTCAGTTTAGAGCTACAGCTCCTTTTCCACAGCCAGACTCCTACTGATACTTTCCATCCTGGCTCTCCGTCAGCACTTCTGCCAAAATGCAATCTTTTTCACACAGTGAGAATCTGTAAACCAGAGAGCACAGTACACATAGCTCAGCCGCCTCAGAGACTTCCAGCTGTCTGCGGGGTGGTGGGGGTGGTGGGGGGTAGAGCAGCTTCTTAAAGGTGGATGATTGGTTTTCAGGTGAAATATTAGGTGCACAGACTTTGTATTATGGTCACACCTGATCTGAGGGATATAAGATTTTCGCCATTATTAAAACTCAAACGATTTATCATGTAGTAAAGGAATTTATCACGCAGACATGGAGTCATAGTATGTACTGGGAGAGACAGCGAAGGAGAGACTGGACCTCCCACTGATAATCGCTGTGCTGAATGGACACTGCTTTCTCACTGGGTGGCACATCTTGTAAATGCCTGCTCAGACCAGAAGGCAAATACCACAGCAGCAACAGCCACGTGTTAGGTACGACTGCAGGGCAGGCCAGGGAATAAAGGTTTCATAACTTCACCCAAGGCCGAGCACAGCAGCTGATATACAGCAGGTTGTTATTACAACCACTCTGCGGGTGAAGTAAATACTTTTAATTTTTGGATGCCGGATGACTTTACTTGCTGTCTCAGACATGACTTAACACAAACTGAAACACTATAATATGGTACATGTTGGTTTAAAGTTGATGAAACGAGTTCTGCCAAACTCCAATTCATGGATGCGAGTCTAACTAAAGCTGAATTTTGTTGACATTATCACTTACGTCCCGTTCCTCCACATACATCATGGCGAGTTATTCTATGAAGTCAGTCTATTTTCCAGAGAGCTCTTTTACACCAGAAACATTCTGTTATTTGCAGAAATCATGATTTAGGATCGCCTCCTTCGGTCCAACTGAAAGATAATTTAAAACAATTGGATTTATTAACTTTTGGCAAAACTCTGAAAGTCACCCCCATAAGTCACAGATGTTTTCTGGATGAGCTTCGCAGAATTGATATGTACAGTTGTACATGACTATTAATCCTGGTTGCTTTTTTTTGTTGTTGTTGTTGCTGTCGGAAGCCTGAGGTCTTGTTTCTGTCCTGTTGAATATTTAAGTGAGTCAGTCTCCTCAAAATGTTACCACGAAGCTTTAGGGATGGCAGACGGTCATGTATACTCTGAGCCTACTAATCAGATTAAAGTGGGCCATTGATTTGGCTTGGGTTGGGATCAGAGCTATGTTTAAAAAAAACACCACATTAAAGTTAGGGAAATCTAGAACATCTTATTTCTTACTCATCTCCAGTGTTGGGCCACTGAGAGTGACTCTTAGCATTACAATCATCATTTTGATTATAGGAAATAACTTTTAATTTCCTTTTCTTACATCACTATGTCTTTATTTTTGTTAGTCAGAACAGCTTTCCAGCAGTCCTGTTCACACAGTCAAGCTGTGGGTTCACATTTTTAGCGCTCAAGCTAAAGGAGCAATGTGTATTTAAGATAATGTTGGAGTCACTGGAGTCACATGTCTTATCTTTTGGTGGAGTACTCCCCTCACTGCCAGTCACTATGCCATGCAAACACTTCCTTCACCAGTCCATCCACTGAGGTATCAATCATCCATCCATCTTCTGGTACGATAGCAAAAAAGCTGATCTCCATGGCAACTGTATTGTACCGCAAACTGTAAACCTTTATACTTCTCAATAACCCCCAAAATAAATAAATGTACTGCATTACAAAGTATACACAAAGCAAATATCCTTTAAGCTATCATCTTTTACAGCTGGCCAGCTAGCTAGGGATTCTTAGCATCAGGAATTTTTTGTGGAGGTGTTGAACAGTTGATGTTGGCTTCAGATGCTTGTGGTTGGAAGGACAAAGTATTCTGGGAATAAAAAATGTCTCCATTCAAGCCATGAAAGCGTCTTATCGGAGCACTGCTGCAGCGAGGGATTTGGTGCTACATGAGTGGCTTGTTTACTTCAGTAAAAGTAGTTTTCAAAACATACCACTTATATGGTTTGACCTTTCAGCCTCAGGGGTTTGTGCTGTCTCAGTCTATTACATCCAAAACAAAAAGGAATATATTGTGAACAATATAGTCCTTGGTCAATATTCTACAATAAATTCGGAGGCCCACGAAAGCTGGATGTTTGATGTGTTTTACGCCTGTCAGAGTGTGAAGTCAAATGGGAGCTGTCACAACTCTGCATCTGAAACTCGAGCCACTTAGCTGCAATTTCAGTCTGCCCTGAAATAAATCTAACTATAGAGCCTGTTCTCTAGCCCACATCCCGTCACAGATGTTCCTATGAATAGATTGCGTGTGAAGTATCTTGGTTCTTGTTATGGATTATTTGAATAGATTGCCATGTAGACGTCCGCACGAATTTACAGAGCTGCAAGTTTTACTTGTGTTTCTGCTCCTTTCTTACGGTGCGCTCTGGAGTCTCCATTGGAGCTGATGTGAGTCATGAACGTGAACTCGTTTGTTGTCTATGGGGAAGCACTAGACAAAGAGGTTCTGTGCACAATTAGTGTGCTATTCTCAAAACAATAACAAAGCACCAAAAACCACATGATGTAATATCAAAACTAAAGCAGCCACTTTCCAATTTTATGAGCCTCTCAACAAACAAGTACAGAGGTTGCTTGTTCCTACATTAGTGAGCGTAATGTGAAGATAATCTAATATAATGAAGCCTGCAGCACTGGCATTAGACTGTTTGTTTTAGGATGTAGTGTTATGTTATGTGCAGACAACGTGCCTTGGATTCAGTGCAGCTTCTTTATTTTGTAATTTCTGGACTGAAAACAGTGGCTGCCCACAAATCAGTTATTACTAACAACTGCAGATGGGCATTTGTTAGTAAATTCAATATTTGAGTTTTCTCATTACATTACCTTATTGTTTTTTTTTACTGTGAAGAAAGAACTACGGGGGCTCCCTGTCCAACTAGAGACACAAGTGGATGTTAAGCTTATGTTTCATGTGACAAACACGGCTCAACCGAGCCTCTGATTTGGCCTTTGGAGAAAATTACTGCCTAATACTCGCATATTTTACGTAAATAAAGACCCAACAATGGGAAGCAAGTGCACTTTCATGTGGATTAAATGAACAACAGTAAGAGGCACTTTCATTACGAGTTAAATGTTGTCAAAGCAGTAGCAGACTATGGACTTCTGTACTGTGTTGCTTAACATGTAATTCTCAATCAACAGCCTAGATCATAAATTTTGAGTTAAGATAAATATGTTTTGTCAAACATAAACGGCTGCCACGGTACACTGACGCCAACTGAGTTGACCTATTGAAGCCAGAAATAACACACGAGTAGTGAAACGCTACTCCAATGATGACGTGAGCAACTCAAGCACTCTTACCCATCTGTACCCATCTGCACCAACAACCCAGCTTCCACCCACCGACATCCCCTTCAGTTTGCAGGGTGAATGATATTCATATCCATGTGCCAGTCCTTGTTACTCTGGCAGCGGGGTCCAGGAATAGTAAGACTACATTAAATGAATTAAGTTGATGTATAACTGTTTGGCAGAAATCACCTGTTGCTAATTTGTCCGTCATGATTTTCCATGCTAAGGTTTCACCGTCTGAAACCTGCTACATTCCTATCCTCATGCTTTCACACACATCCGCAATATCACATGTCATATTTTCTAAGAATACTGTGCATCTGACCTTGAAATAAAACAATTGAAATGAATGTAATGGATGTCTGCAGGGGGAGAAATATGTCCAGCTATGCAGAGCACATAAACACAACACCCCTCCAAGTAATCACCTAAAAATGAAGTCATTTTTAATCCATGATGGATGACTTGTTCTTGACTTCAGTTTCTGCTCCTTAAGTTTTGTTAATGGCGGAGCTGTGCTGGCCCCTCTCAGCATATTAATCATTTCTGAGTGTTGCTAGTACAGGGAACACTTTGGGACTGGCTTTAAACGAGCTCTAGTTCTGGCAGAGGAAGTGCAAACTCTGTGAGGAAATTGACTGCTAGAAATGATAATCTGATGGCGGTGGTGGAGGAGTGTGTTTTGGCTTTGGTCAGCAGAAATCTTGCGTTTCACTGGAATCTGGTAGGGCCAAAGAAAAATCAAGGAATCCACCATGATTCCTTCCCAGCAGAATCCAGACATACAGATGTCTCTTGATTTAATGGGAAGGTGCTGAACTTGTACATTTCCATCAGTCCACATCTACTATCTACTCTGGCGTATTTCATTGTATTTTATAAAGCGATTTCTATCTTCTAACCGACACTGACTTTTTGTTTCGGTTAGCATAAGGGCCCATAAACACCTCCAGACAATTGGAAAATAAACCTAGCGTGTCTGGATATTGAGATATAACAGAGATTTTCTCATTCTCCTGCTTCCTGAAACCTTTATTCATGCTGAGACACGCATTTTCCACAATGGAGAACTGATTATGATCAATCATCCCTCCCTGGAGGTACATCTTTGAGAAGCAGATCCAAGAAATACTAATAGTTTATCGTATATATTGTCCTCACGGGACAGGATAATTCCACTGTTTTCCAGTGTGCCTTCCTTTAAGAGCAGATTTGTTCGTCATCTGCTCCTTTTTGTCATGACGCTAACCTCCCAATACATAACAAATAAAGAAACATGTGAATTTGATTATTGCTACACCTTTAAGTACCATTTCATCAATTTTATTCAATGTTTCAACAGCGATTATGATGCTAAATGAACTGGAAAATAGATTTTTGTTTCCTGCTTTGGCGGATAAATACAATATGTGATCTCATTGACTTTTGAAAGCTGATATGTTACGCAGATATGTTGCTGAGATTGTAGGGAAAGTGGGGTCCATTTCTACATTAACTGTACTGTACACACAGATGCCTGCTGTCTGTACCCATGTGGCCTCTGACACTTGCAAATTTCAAGTTGTTTTTCCTGAATTGGCACACCTTAATTTTTTCAATGGGTTGAAATACATCAGTAATTAAACTTAATTATTACCCTTTTTAACATTCTAGCATCAATCACTTTACGGCTGCTTCTTCAGCATTGGTACTCTGCAGTTTGACTCCATGCCATTCATCTTAGATCGCAGAGGATTACCTCATTCTCCTCACCTCAATCATACACTGAACACACTGGTTAAATAAATGAATTAAGAAGGCATTTGAAAACAAATGTTCTTTTGTGGCTGAATGGGGGAGAGCACAGCAGGTCATTTTGATTTTCTTCCATCTCACCATATGTTTCCCGTTTTTGGTTTTGTTTTGGTTTTGAGAAGCAAAGACCGCTGTCAGAGAAAAGATAAGAGCCATCAAGCTGCGCAAGAAACCATGAATCAAATCCTTTCTTTTCCAACATATGATGAAGTATTGTATAAATCTGCACACCACATGGTCGATAAATTCTCCTGAACTGTACCTGGACGAAAAGGCTCGGCTGTAGTATTCTGTATGCATGCAATCCTGGTTTTTCTGAGCGGGGTCAACTCGATGAGTAACACTAATATCATACAGCACAAACAACAAAAACTACATTCTTCAATGCTTGCATAATTGCTAAAAATCTCCTTTGATTCTGCTGTACACAAATAAGGGGTTTGGTGATTTGTTCCAGCTTCCCTGTTGTTTTACAGGCCTGAGATGTCCTCTGGATAGCTTTTTTCAAAGACATGATGAGTAGCACACTGTCCTCAAAGAACAATAACAACAATCCCCCCCGAGGACACTGCCTTGTTAAGACCGCCAGTATTCAATTTGATTTGACATCACAATAAATAAAAGTGCAAATATCTGTTATTGCAGTCTGCGGATCTCACAGTCATGTCCTGAGACGGAGCCAAGCTGAAAACATCCATCATCATGGATATCATGGTACATGGGAGAGCATGTACGGTGTTTGACAGACTTTAAATGGCTTAAGAGTGATCATATTTTTTGTTTGCATGCTGACAATGTAATGCCTATATGAAAGCCAGACATCAATCACATATGAAGAACACTAGTGCTCAAAAATTACAAAACTGATATTGATTTTTTCCCCACAGATTGGTTTGCTCGAGCTATGGATAAGGAGGGAAAGTTCTAAAAGCTGCACTAATATACGTATTAACTCATATATTTAAAATGCATTGTAAATCATGTCGAACCAAGCGGGGATATTGTGTTGCAGCTATCATGCATGAGTTGATCATTAAAACAAAAGTCTGGGGCTTTTAAGATGTCAGTCACTGAAAACAAAACCTCTGTCAGTTTGAAGCCAATGAGTTTCAGATGGTGCGACTAAGACGATGTGGCTTTTCATGGAGTCCCCGGAGAAGGGAATGTTTTGGTCTCAAAGCTTATGTGGGCTCTCTACACACATGACAAGCAGTTGTTGTCTCACTCGAAGCTGTCATTACCATCTGAGGGGATCGTTTTGAGTCTGAACGCTCTCTGTCATGACAGATCGTAAACGTGTCAGATGTCTAATGACCCGTGCAGGAGAGCTTGTTCATTAGACATTCAGATGATGTAATACAAACCCATTATACGTATAAAATTCATTTGAATATGTTTTAGAAAGTAATTGGCGTTTTTTGTTCTTCCAAAGGTAGAAATAAGAAGAAACAACTGATTAAATATAATTTGTCACAGTCATTGTGACACAATGTGGCTATCACTCTCAGCGTTTAATCAATCCACTGATAAACCACCCTCCTGAGGGTGTCTTTAACTTGCTGCAGTCACAGCAACCCCCCCACATGAACTGAATACTTTATCACTTCATGCAACCATTTAAGTCTGACCAAAGAAAATTAAACAAACATTATTTGAAGCGTAAAATGCACTCAGTAATCTCTTTGCTTTCATGTTTACAATAGTAGATTTATTATGCCGTGACAACAAAGCCTGAAGATGCATCTTTTTAATTTTCTGATAAACAACGGGGAGGGAGAGATTCATAATCCAAAGACAAGATGGCTTCTCTTAAAGTCTCTGTTATCTGTCATGTGTTAAACACTCAGAGCTTCGGTCCAATGTATTAATGGATCACATGTGAGCTGTTTCTTCATGCTTAATGCCCAACGTTTATGATAAGAAGGCTGTTACGTGTAAACACTAAGATAAATGATGAGTGGCTGATATGCCGCAACATCTGGGTGTCTTGTAAAAACTTGGCTCAGGAGAGGCTCATCTGCCGAACTCTTGGACAAAAGAGACACACACAGGGTGAGAAGGCAAACAAGGTCTGGGTGTCTGCTTGGCTTTTCTGATCTATTTTTAATAAATGCAGTGGTTTGCATTTGTTCTTTTTCCACTTTATCAGCCTGTTCATTACGAAACATATGGGTACTTTCCTGGACACTCTACAGCAAACCATCTAACGTGTGTGTGTGTGTGTGTGTGTGTAAGAAAGTTTTTCTGTGGCTTAAGCCAAGCTTTAAAACAAAAAGCTAAAAATTTGTTTACACACCCATACTCACAGAGGAGCCGTATAGGAAAATGTAAAAGCGAGGAAACACATAAACCCTCGCAGCCATTACTTTGCAAATGTTTAGTGTGAAATTAAACTCTGTTAAACACAGGAAATTGCACTATTTGATCACAATTAAATATATACACTTCTACTGCTGATGTATTGCCCATACAGCTAATGAGTGAGGGGGCTACTGATTATGAGTCATTGCTTTTTTTTTTTCTGCACGTGTAACCGTCTGAGCTCTGATCCGTCTGTCAGACACTGAGCATCCCGCCAACCAACAGATTTTTTATTAAGAAAATGTTATATGGCAAACTGCAGAAAGTATGTGCAACAGCAGGGTCTGAAAAACAGACCCTGCAGAGTGAGAGTCAGAGTTTCTTGTGATCAGTTGACAGTGTAGTGAGGTGTTTACTGATGTCTTTTGTTATTTGTTGACCTAAGGTCTTCCAGATGAGCAAAATATGAAAAATGAAGTTTCACCACAAAGAGGTGTGATATAATTTAGTCAATCACATATTGACACATGTCAAATTAAAAATGTCAAGATTGGCAGGTTAAATATGTACTTTCTTAAAATCATACACATAACTAGTTGATGAAAACACTTGACATTTCAGCCTCTGTAAGAACAAATTCTCTGTATCACATCCTGTAGATTTCAATAACTCATTCAAAAATTCAACAAGACTAGTAATTTAACATCTTTGACAGCTGGTAGTGTACATTTTACTCCTCTGCATAATAACAGAGATTACAGATTCTGCAAACGACCGTCACCGTCACTGGATGTCACACTACACCACCAGCATCTCAAACCAAAACAAACTCTTCCTCTGCTGCTCGCGCGACTTCCGTTTGCTCCCAGGCTGCCCCTCCTCTCTGCCCTTCCGGTTATCAACCATGGATCTATTAGAAGAACTGGATACGGCGCCGCCCCTCAGCCGACACGCCGATTTTTCCCAGTGGCCACTCTTGGTATTGCAACAAAAAATCCCCATAGGCCCAAAAAGCATTTCTCCCATAGTAAAAGAGACGGCTATCAAACTGTTCACAGGACACCTCCAGCTGTAACCACCGTTAATTACTAATCTTTCTATTGAATATTTTTAAGTCATGGACTTTTTATCCATCAACAAGTTTTCAAAAGGCCAGAAAAGCCCCGGAAAAGTATCTTTTCCCATGGTGACGTCACAGCTGTGTCCCAAAGCGCGGTCGTGTTGTGTCTCGGGAACGAGGATGGCGGAAGCTCGTGTTCACATTGCCGCCAACAACGCTAGCGATGGTAGCCATAAGCCCGCCAGGAATAGCAACATTTAAGGAACAGGTAACAGCGAGTTAGCTTCAGTTAGCACCGAACTGTGCCCGTTAGCGAATTAAAATATTCATTTAGTGTCATGTAGCGATTAAGTTACTCACATGATGAGAAGAAAAGCCGGTTTCCAGTCAAGCGAGAGCCTTTTTTTTTTTTTTTTGAAGCAGCTTTTCCATCTTCGTGCTAGACAGGCACTGGCTTCCACGTCAGACTGGAAAGACGTTCACACTTGACCGCATTGACCAAGGCGTGACGGATGGACAAGGTAAGGCCTTTATGAATGTTTTGAGGGTCTGTCAGCCGACCGGAAATTGACCTGGTAGTCTTATGAGTAGTTTTTTTTATATCCACCTATAACACCGCCATGTTGGCTGTATTTATTGGAGGCTCAGAAGAAGGTGTTTCTTTAAGGAAAATTCTGGAAGGTTCTCTCGTCAGAACACACTTGTGGGCGGGGCCTGTGTTTGTATGACAGGAAGTCTCTTATATAGTATGAAAGCTTCATTCGTCTGGTCAGGGCATGTCAAGGTCAAAAGATATAAAATAACCGACTGATTTTGTTCCTCACTAGTTCTTCTTGAGTGTGTTTTTCCTAGTTGCCTCAGCAAATATGATGTGGTGGTTTTGTCACAGTTATTGTTTAATTACTTAAGTTTCCTCTCTTCAATGTGTTGTCATTTGAAAGAAGGTCATTAATTAATTAACTCAGTCACAATTTTTTGTTGTAAGTTGTTTCACATTGTTGTAAGTAGGCCACACTTTAGCCTCCAGGGAACTGCTGCAAGGAGCTGGTTGCAGGGCACCGTGGGCTTTATGGGTATTCTTGACACAATATGCAGATCATATAGTAAAAATGTCAGGGGAATTTATGACACTCTCATAGACATTGTTATTGTCTTCTGACATTTTCTTATCCTGTGTTCGTGTTTACCAGTTTTACTGGTTTAATACCCTAACACATGCAGAGCACATGTAGATATCACAAACACAGCATGTTTGCAGGCTGAGTTTCCAGCAATTGCATCCTGAAAGCCTGCTGAAATTAGATCAATGGAAAGTCTGTGAGCAAGAGCCTTCTTTGTGCATGTGTGTGTATGTGTGCGTATGTGTGCGTGTGTTTGCCATGTGTGTTTATGTGTATCATACATTTGAGTAATCTGTCCTGTTTGTATAATACCACACACATTTTGAGATGTACACAAACCTGAGGCAAAAATATATCTTGCTGACAGCGTCGGTATTAATTTGGTATGTCGGCCTTATTTTGGGTTCCATCTTCAAAACAACACACAGGCTAAACTCATTTCAGCAAAGCTTCGTTCAAGCTGTCTTCTGAGCTGCGTTCATGACCAGTGACCCTAAAGCTAATGATCTTTTTTTTTTTTTTTTAAATCTTAACAGTTTTAACATGTGTACATGTGCTTTTGTGCCCTTGAACTGGCCTGATGAATCCCATGCAACTAAAGTTTCCCCTCTGAAATCTTTGCACAGATGATAACAGTCATTTCAGTTTGTACAGTGTCTGTGAGATATTTCACAGGTCTTCATCAAGCGGGGATGAGTATAACCCTGCAGCCCACTAGTTTGTGTTTAGGTGGAAATAATCTCCAGTATCCAGACAATGTTTACTTAAGCAGCACTTAAACGTAATGTCTGGTTTATTCAATGAGTACGAGTGAGAACTCTTTTGGCTATGGGTTTAAAAAATCACTGTTTAGAAAGCATGTAAATAGTCATTTTGGTAATCATTATCCTCTTGTTTGTATTTTCTCCATTGCAAATGCTTTCAGGATGAGTTTACCACAGCCTAAAAGATGGCAATTTAATCTCTTTGCATATTGTAGGTTGGCACAACTTCCTCCATATCCACTCTAAATTGAAGCTAAAAAAGTACAGAAACAGAAACGTGTGTCACTCTTGCACTCAAATGTGTCATCTCTCCCCGAGAGGGCATCTCAATTCAGTCACGTCAACATACACCTTTTTAAGCAGTGATTGTCACTTCAAGCAACTCTATCGCATAGGTTGGTTTGTGGAAAGTCTGAGGCAGCAAACTCCAAATCCATCATCGGTGCATTCACGGCACCCTGTTGTGCTACAAGTCGACCCAAATCCTGCTGACACAGGGGTGCTTGTGTTGGAAAAGCCACCATGGCCTCTGGTTCTTCCTGTAACCCCACACCTGGTGTATCCTGGTCGAAGAGTGAATGTGTGGGGAGGGGGCTGAGCGCCGTGGGGGTGTATTATAATCCAGTTGTCAAACAAGTGAGGGATGAACGATATAGAAGAACTAGAGGAAGTCCTCAAAACTGCCCTTCAGGGAGAGACTACAGTGGGAGTAGTGGGCTATTACACCACAGATTGTTAATTAAACTGACACACTGGTCTTTTGCATGACATAAACAGACACAGTTGTAAAAGCAGGAATCCCCCTCTCTCGCTCCGTTGTGGGGGATAAGTTCTAATTAAAGCTGGGGACAAATTCTCTTTGCATCCAAGAAAATCAAATCAGGAACACGCGAGCTCCATATTGTGGATGGTTTTGTGTAATTTAGCTTGTTTTGTTCAGGAGCTTGTGGGACTCCAGCAGCACTCTACCAGATGTTGTTCTTTGATTCCTCGAGGTGATTATTAAAACATACTTTTCCACCAGGGTTTGGTGGATGCTGTCAAAAATGTGTCTAATGAAACGGGGGATCTGGGTTGTGTTATTATTTATGTCATGAGGTTTATGTTTCCCACAGAGAGTACACGATTATCTGCATCAACACTTCCACGGTATTATAGCCCGAGGAGAGAAACAGCTACTTGATTTTCATTTATGCATCTTGGAGTTATTTAATTTACCTAATTAACATCAAACCTGTTTAAGTGAGATTAATTCCTGTTGAGCTGGGGAAAAATTTATCACCAAATTTCATTCTTTATGTTCACACGTTTGTATTTCTGCTCCCATAGAGGCCTCTATATCTCAGTGGCTGTTGGTTTTTTCAACTTATGAATCCAGTGAAATGTCTCAGTTTCTACTTCTATTATTGATGCACTTTGGTACAACATTGGACATTCGATTTCAGTTCATAAAATATTCCAGTTGGTGATTTATGACCTGACTTTCTCATCAGCCCAGTGTGCTTTAGCCCGTTAGCATGCTGAACACTGTGAATAAGCATGGTATAAGCTATATATGTGCTCAGCATGATATCCTGTTTTGATATTGTGAGTCCAGCAGTGCGTTTCCAGATATAAACGTGGGACATTTCGTTTGTCTCAGATATTCTCAATATCTTTGAAACCATTTTCCAAGTGAACGTATTTTTCCCTGCGTCAGCTGCTCGTAATTACAGTTTAAACGTTATGACGTGATCGTGTCACGTAGCCGTTATTGTTTCTCATTAATGTAACAGTTCATTCAGACCAGACTGCATTTTTGCAGGACCTGAGATCATCAGGTCAAATGTTTCTCAATATGTATCCATCCTTCACTTTTACAGCTGATGGTCTCATGGATTTCATTGTGTGGAATTTCCTGTAATGTAGTAAAGATGGCTCGGCTGCAACAAATCAGCTCCACGACTGAAACATCCATTGGTTAGTATCTTGCCTAACAAGTGATATTTAGGTTCAGTCATTATCCATCAATAGATGTTTTGACCGCCTAATGCAATGTGGATAAATATTTAAGTTGGAGACATATATTGATTGCTCTTGGCTGTGACACCTCAGCTGTACAGTACACACCTGCCAGTTTTCTGCATGCATAATACAGTCGACTGCTTCTCTTGAGTCAGGCCGAATCACAGAGAAAGCAGCAGTCATCACTTGCGACTTATTAGAGTTCAAAGCTTGCTGCTTTGGATGCCGCTAGATTAGACAGTCAGTGTGTCTCTTGCACAAAAGGGATTCTCTTTGTCACATAACTGCTTCATAATGTCCCACACCCGGGGCTTTAGTGAGTCCAAACCTGCAGGGTGATTTGCTGAAGCCCCTCTTGTGCATCCACCAGAATCCAACATTATCTCATCTAGTCTGAGAAAGACAGTCTGTTGCTGTGTGGGAGTATGAGAGGTGAGTTATGAGCTTGACGCAATGCCATAGAGAGGTGATGGCCCCCATATAGTCTGTGGTTTAAGATTCCTCCTCAGTCTGCTGCGTTGTTTTGCATGTAAAAAAATCCCCTTACACAGCTTTGTGGCCTTAACAAAGCCACAAAGCACAGTGCGCTTTGATTGAAAATATAGCAATATGTTGCCTTCGTCCCTTTGAGGTTAGAATCGTGTGTGAAGTAACAGCAACACAGCAGCTATTGATTTTCACCGGTTCCCCCTGGACAGATGCTACAATACAACAGATCACTGCTATAGATGCATCCGTCTGCAGCAGCGATAAAGCCTGGCAGAGAGGAACTTCTTTGCACGGCGCAGCAAACTTGTCATGTCCTGTGAGCAACAACAGTAACAGCACATCCACAGAACCACCTTCCAGCAGTTGTATAATTTGAGCAGTACATTTCCCCCCTCGCTGTATTTTTCCATGCAGTTGTGTCAGGTACAAGAGGCCACAAGTGCCACCCTGTCTGAATCGTTGTGATGAGAGACGGCGATAGAAAAATGCACATATCGTGGAAGATGTGCGAGAAAAGCAGTTGCATTACTAAAACTTCAGCTCAATCAGCAGCACTTGAATAGACATTAAATAACTGAAATCCTCAGCAGTGAAATGTAAGCTCGCTATATTGCCTCAGGTTGAGATGGGGACAGTACCCAGTGCAGGCATCTTCCCCTTTATACTCTGTGCAGAGAAAGGACAGGCAGGACAAAAACCAACAGAAATTACATAAATCATGCAATGTGGAGCTATAACATCAAGAGACATAGCCTACATATGGAACATTGGTTATTGTAGAGATGGCTCTTCAGTGCTGGGTGTACTTTGCATCCATTAGCTTGCTCAGTGCAGCACTGACATCGAGTACGTAGCAAACAACGTAGCAAACCTTTTTAAAAACTTGTCTGGAGATCTATAACAGTGAGCCACGTAACTTTAAGTCTGCCCAAACTGCTCGGCGCCAGCTTTGATGTGCATCCACCCAAACACATTCAAATATAATAGAGAGGTAACACATCTGTCAGTGTAACATTTACAGTAATTACAGAACACACTGTAAAGTCTTTGTTACTGCTGAGAGGACATTCGTCTGTGTGTGTGTGTCCTTTAAATGTCACTGAGCTTGTTCTGTGTGTGAGATACAACCTTGTACCCGTACTGCCCGATCCTCAGGGTTGCATCTCAAAGGCAGATCAGACAGGTCAGCTTCACTTCAGGAGCTGTCGCTGAGCTGTCAGTGGATGTAATTAGCATTTCATTTACATCAATTTGCATCGGGGTGTCATTAATCAATAGCTGCTGTAGGTACACAAAAGGGAAAAGGTGCACCTGTCACATTTGTCACATGAGCCAGTGTGCGCTTCTTCTTTTTTTTATGCAAAACATCAACATGTTGTCGTTGGCAGAATCACAAAAACAGGGTCTGTGTTACCTTGAATAATTCACAGGCCGTCAACAGTTCCCATGGTTCCAATAAAAACTGCTCTGAGTGAAAGCAAAACCTCCATTTTTTTTCCTTTCTCTCTTTCTCTCCAGTTATTTAATCTCTATTAAAAGTTGAGTTAGCACATGTTGTTCTTAATAACAAATAAATTCACTTGACTTAAATTTGGACTCATCTTAGAAAGCTGAAAGAGGCCATAGGAGAAAGTGAATAGTGGATGTTATGTCCATCGATGAGGTAAAAAATACAAAACAGAAACATAATGAATCAGCTGTTCCAGTGCCAGCGCCGGCAACTCCACATCCATTTGTTTCACTCTGGGCACCTTCTGATGTTCATCTGAGAACACACAGCTCTGCTTTCGCAAAAAAGCCCCCATGCGTTGGATGGTTGTTTTATTTATGTGACAGTTCACAGGCTTTATTTTGAGCAACTGTCTAACATTCCTGAGTGTGTTGTGTCTTTGGTGTGCCGCCAGGACCTGCACCTGTTTGCGTTTTTTGAAAATATGAAACAGTGAACTGTGAATTGTCAAAGTGAAATGTAGCTCGCTGTTGCAGGAGACTTTGAAACCAAGGTAAACTAATACCTGCCTGACTGACACAATGCAATGAGTTACTTAAAGCCTAATAGCCAAAGCTGGGCTTAGCTTACCAAGTTGAACAGACTCCTCTTTAAAGAGACAGCCATGCTTGGCTTTGTAGGTCTTTCCACTCTTGAGTCATCTTGCTGTTTACTGCGTGACCCTTCCTCTTCATAGAGCATTGTGTTTTATAAATGCAGAAATTTAATGTGAGCACACATGATGAGCCTCTATTTGTACAATGAGACAAGCCAGAGTGATATCATGCTTGGGTCTTTGTACACAGAACTTGTGTGTGTGTGTGTGCGAGCGAGTGAGTGAGGTCAGTGCCTGAAAAAGGGGGTTTCTGTGTGTGTGCATGTGTGTGAAGTGCGAGTGTGAAGATGGGCTCCAGATGGTTGGATGGTGGGGATTTATGGATGAACAGTGGCTTTGTAATGTGAACGTGTGGGATGGGAGAGACAGATCTGTGACCTCAGTGCTGCAGCTTCCACACTGCGACGAGTCTGCCTCCACAGAACAGGTTAGCTCTGTCTTTTGATTTGCTCTTCTCTGGGACACCGGGAGCTGGAGAAGAAACACTTCTGGCATTGATTATGATTCCAATGAGAAATAAATCCTTCATATTCTACAGCCTCGCTGTAGCTTTTGGGTGTGAATTTTACTGTGTCACTGTGGAGCACCCCCCCCCCCCCCACTTTTTTCTTTTTTAAAAATGGTACACCTGTATTTAGTCTCATTTCCCTCTCCCTTACCCATTCTCTCCTGTAGGAGATGCTGTTCTTCTAGCATTCGGGAATATATCAGCTCCCGGCCTGTGTATAAACCACTGGTCCTTATCGTCAAAGGATTTGGCCGGGGGCTAATTGGTTTCTCACAGGCCTAAAGTCCACACTTTCCTGGGATGCTGCATATGGGTGGAGTGTGTTCAGTCCAGCCGGCCTGCCACTTCTAAAGGAGAGCAGCTGCATGAAGAGAGGAAAAAAAAGAAGCCTTGATGAGATTAAGCACTTCAAGATGTTTGCATGTTGGTTTAAAGCCGAGAGAGAGAGCGAGAGTGAGAGAGAGAAAGAGGGCCACTCGGGGCATTGCATTGTCACATCTTGTTGTTTGTAATAGTGTGTGTGTATGTGCTCTCCCTCTCTTTACTGATCTGCAACACATGCAGATATACAATAGCAACACTGTCCTTGTGTGTCTGGCTGCAGTAAACAAACTTCCATCAGCACCTCTAGTTACAGGAGTCATAGCAAACTGTATCTGAGCTTTGGAAGATATGACCTTGACAACTTTTGCTGGATCTCACGGCAGTGCTCTTTATGAGAAGTGGAAAGCGGAGAACGTGTTGCACAAATAGAGTGGAAAATGAGTCCCGCTGGCTGCCAGAGGTCTTCTTCAACATCTTAAACACATTAGTTACCTGCTCCAAAAGCATTAAAAAGTTTCCGTGTCACATTATTACATGGCAGGGCTTTCACCTTCATTCATGGTTTCAAAGCAGCAAGTTATAGTCCAAAATAAATGTGCTTGGGTTAGTTAATTTTAGGCATGCAAAGCACTGACACAGCCCAAGGCAGGGCCTAGTGTACTTATTTCTGAGCGACCAATAATTTCTAAAATAGCATTTCACAGTACAAGAGTTCATTCGCCCTCTTTTTTCAGTAAAAATGGGGAAAAAAGCTAGAATAACTTCTTTGTGCTTGTGTCTCTTGGTGTTATTGCATGCAGTGAGGGAAGACGGCCTGTGTTTACGGCATGAGGCTCACACGCATGAGGAAAACAAACAGTGCTAAAGAGAGCTGGAGGTATAGCAGAGATGAGAGGACGAGGCTGCTGCAGCTGGGTCTGTGGTGAAAGCACACCTGCAGCATGTGACCCTCCCAGTGGACAGTTCATTGCAAGGCCAAAAGTCCAAGAGAATATGGACAACTGAAGTTGTGTTTCCAGCCTCTCCAGCTTCCACTCCTCTGAATGTGTCCAGTTGAAACAGACGGCTGATGATCCTCAGTCTGGTTTCGTTGGACGTCTCATCCTCTGAGCGTTTTTTTTCCCCTCCAGAGCCAAGTGCTTTGGACGTGTGCACAATTCATTCATAGGGTCAAATGAAAGGTAATGGATATCATTAAAGGCCATTAAACAATACATATTTGGGTGCAAGTGTTTCTGTTTTCACAGTTTATCTTTTACTCTTCTTCTTCTGCTAATGAAAACAATTTGTTAACGTGAACCTTGTGTAACCTGCTGTAAATGATTGCAGTGAAATTGTTTCGATGAGTTGTTGAATAACTTTCAATGAAAAATTCAAGGCTGATCCACCCACTTATCATCATCATCATCATCATCATTATCATTATCATTAACCTTGTCTGGAAAAGTCTGGAAATCAAAGCCTGCCATTAGTGCTCATACCAACAAACCCAGGGATGAATTAGTGACACTCAGACCTTTACCGAAAACTGAATCCTGCCAGTTTCAGATGGAGAGACTCAACGTATGAAGGACAGCTTAATGACAACAAATACTTGTGTCTGGCTCTCGTCATGCCTGACAGTCATCAGGCACGTCTGCTATATCGACACTGGTTAATTGGTTAAGGTTCCATTAATAAAAATCGTGACCTTTAACCCACAGCCTCTCCCTCTGTCTATCGCTGGAATGTGGCTTGTTGCCAAATCGTTTGGTTCAGATGACACATTTACTTTAAATGGAAACCTCAGCGGCTGGGGAGTCACGAGAGACAGAGAGTTATCAAAATGGGAGCAGCAGAAACGGAGCATTTAAAAATGTAAATTAATCAAACTTTTGAAAGCTCCCCGTTTAGGCCAACAGGACGTCTTAGAATTACAGGCCTGGTTGTACTTGGACAAAGTGAACTACAAGCTGAGTAAAATCTGAGCATCACTTTTAAAATAGCAGCAAATATATTAGGATGGACATGCTGAAAAAATATGCAGTGTGTTTACGGCAACAGGTCGTTAATGCTCCATGAGTCATTTACTGTGCATCTGTGAGTGTTTACTGAGACACAATCATATCACAGGACAGGCAATAAAAACTGATCCTCATAACTTCAATTCTCTGTTGAAGTCAGCTGTCCCCTTTTTTCTGTGATCATGAAATCTATTACTTTGCTATTGTATTGCTGCCAGCTCTCAAGAGAAATGTGGGAATCCAGTTATAAACAATGTTCCTGTGTTGTCTGATGTCGATGTGTTGAGGAGCAAGTGCTTTGATAAAGCCAGCAGTGGACAAATGATACGGTGCTTAGGACAAGAGAAATACTTTTATTGATCAAATAATGTAATTTCTACACCTGACAGGGATCTCGTTTTCATCGCAGGATACAGACAGTGTGTGGGATCTTTTCTTCTCTGGTAAAGTTGTGTTGTTATGGTTCAGGATGTAGCAGCAGACAGAGCTGAACCTACTGGATGTACTGTACAATTTGAAAGGGTAAAATAGGTCCTCCTGAGTAGCAGGGAAATTCCCTGTGGGAAAGTCCCCATGGTAATCTCGGTGGTGGATTCATGTAAATGTCACATGATTGTAAGTGACATGTGGGTACACATTAACGTCATTTGAATAGGACACAATATTTACAGCAAAGTTGCAGGTCAGTGTGTGTGTATGTCACGTTGCACAGAAAAATCAAATAATCAAAACTGGAAAAAAAGAGGAACAAAAGACATCAAACCAGGTGACCTGTACACAAAAAAAAAAGTCAGCATTTTTCATCGAATCACTTCCAGATGTCCGCAACAGAAATAAGCTCGCACAAACACAAAGACCTGCACAACACAATCTCCTTCAAAACTGAACTGTTGCGGAAAAACGTCCAAACATTATCAAGCCACTGTTTACTGCCAGTCAAAATATTTTCCTCGACATCCTTCACATCTGTCCCCACCCATGTCTGCTCCTCCTGGCTACGCTGCTGAAAAGATATGCAGATTAAAAGGCCCATTAGAGGCTCAGTGACACCGGATCCTGTATCACATAGGGAGTGTGGTGAAAAAATTGCAGTAATCCTAGTTGACGACGTAAACAGTTTCGAAACATCTCGGTGCCTGAATAGCAAGCGAAAGGACAAAAGGCATCATTATACATGTGGAAGAATTTCACTCATGGTCGTTATTTGTGATAGGAGGCTGCTGAGCTGCAGAGTCATGAGCACTCTCTGTAATTTCATATGAGAGCTGGAGCCATTTTTCTCCTCTTATTGTCTCCAAGGCTTTGACAATGAGCTACTTTGTGTATGGGTTGTACACTTTCAGCTGTGTTCTCTCTTTGACTTCACGTCATTGATTCGGGCCTGATTAACAATAATGGATTACTGTGCTTATCACATCAGTATGCTGGACGTACACCACTGCAGTTTAATATCTGCCGTAGGGGCACATATGAATCAGATTTTTTTTTTTTTTTTTTTTTTAAGCAGTGGGTTTGAGATGGATTGCTTGCAAGCTTTGGGCAGTTGAAAATAATGGCAATCAGAGGCAAACAATGTCGGCTACACCCCGTTCTTTTTCACTGAAAACTAGAAATTATGATGGTGGAAAATAGTCTGCTGTAACGTTCAGTTAGGATGCCAAAATAGCAGTTAAAAAACATCCTTCACTGGGGGAGGAAAGAAAAAGAACAAAATAAAATACATTCATTCATTTTTTAAACATGCCCATCATGTTAAATGGTTTCACAGCCGTGGGCCTCTGTACATTGGGCCTGGCAGACGCTCTTGTGTATATGCAACATTTAAATCCAATTTCATTACATTTGACGGAAAATATGTAGAAGGCTGCTTGTGGCGTTGTGGTATTTCGAGTACTCGGCCTTTGTTTAGTATCTGTCATCTCTTTGCCTCACATTGCGTGAGCTGGCAAACATGAATGCAGCGAGCCCGTGTGCTGTTGTTCTCAGCTTGTTTTAGAAAATACACCGGGGACTCAGACTTGATCAGACTCTTCAATGTCTCCTTAAAGGAATAAAAAGGGTCCTGGTTATACACATCAGGTCACATCAAGACCGATCCTTCAGACTTGATCTTAAGTTTTACTCCCTCAAGATGCAGAGGTCACATTTGACTTCATTCTCCTGTTGATCACGTACAGTATTCTGCAGAGCATAGCAGCCCTGCACTCCCCGTTGAGACTGAGATCTGCTCCTCAATAAGAGCAGCTCGCTCCAGAGGGGCACACTGTCATATATTTTTATGGCTTTTCCATTCACTTGAAACTGTCACTACTTGTTCTTTGATCTCAGAGCAAGAAAGAGAAATGATGTTGAAGTCTGTCTTGTTGGAGCAGATCCTTTAGTAGTGTCGGTTGCATAGATGATCTACACTCACGCCAGCATGGAAGGGACAGAATCACTGCAGTATGTTACTGGATCTGACATATGATATTTAATAAGTATTTAGCTGGAAAACAGCTGATTTTGCTTGATGTGTTTAATCCTGCTTGTTTGTCTCTGGTGACACTCATCGCTCTTCTTTCATACATGTAATGATATTATTACCAGTGTAAAAGATGTTGGTTTTCTCTGATGTATAATAGCACATAATCCCCTGAACCACATTATATGGGCAAATTACAGTCTAAGTGTAGCTCTGTTAGCCCTAAACAGAGGTTACTGCACATCCCCTCCATATCAACCCAGACTGAAATCCTGGTGTGTGGTTCTGCTTTAAACACTGAAGCACCATGTGGATTGCTGGCTCTGATCACTACTGGAGTCGAGAGGGAAAGAAAGACGGAGAACAAACAAAGGAAAACGTTCGAGCCACTTGCATTTCCAAGCATGCATGTTGTCGTCTCTCTTCACTACCGAAACTATTCCACTGCACAGAAAGTGTGAGCGTGGCCCAACAATTTGTCGACTGTGTGTTGTCTCCCAAGAGAGTGCATGCAAGTAAGTCAGCATGACAGGAGGAACAGGAGAGTGGGTGCAAAAGAGGAACTGAGACAGAGGAGGATGGAGGGAGAAAAAGTGCAAGAAGTGTGTTGGCAAAGAAGGGGGGTAAGGCATTTGTATGCAAGGTTCGGCTTTGGTGCATTAGCATTCAGTGAGTAGTCACTCTCCACTGTGTTCACTCCACTATAAATCAAACAGCGTGTTTACAGCGTAGGAGTGCAGGGGTTATTGCTGATGCAAGGCACACCATGAGACCACTCTGGGCGCTTCACATTCGATTTTGATTTTATGTGCAAACCCTGCAGTCTAAGATGGTTCTCTGAACTAATGGCATTTAGAAGAACATCTTGATAAAATCGATCTGGCTGATAATTGGCATCCAACAGACAATAAAAGCCCCTTTTGCCAGGAACGTCCTCCCGTTATTCATATACTTCACTTAGCCTAACTGATTTTCCCTCTGAGAGTTTTTGCAAGCAAACGCTTTCATGATACGGTCTCTCTGATAGCATCAACTCTTCAGCAAGTTAAAAAAATTAACAGGATCTGACTGTTCTTTATGCAAAGATTAGACAAGGTCTATGGATTGGTCCCACTGTGCACCACAGTCCCTCAGAGCCAATGCAGATTCAAGTGGGATCCCATCAATGATTTCATCACTCTGAAGCTGCTCAACAAATGAACAGAGTTTGAGAGAGTTAAGAAACAACATTGTTTGGTTGATGCAGAGCTGCATAATCTGATCTGATTAGCAGAAAAGCAACAAACAAACTACAGAGAACTTTTGAAGCTGAAATAACAAATATAAAATCTGTTCTTCTGATACCATCTGGCAGTGTGTTGGACTTTGACAGAAAGGGATAAACACCACAAACATCCTAGATGTTCCTAATAATCCGATTTAAAACACCTGTGTTTCAGCCTGGCCTCCGAGGTTGCCATGGTGATTTTACCTACTTAGTCTTTACGCAGTGAGAATCAGTTGAAATGTCTCAACATCTTATCACTAATTAATGAATTGGTCTCAGCTGTGGCTCTGGCCTGAGGCTCAGAGGTTGCCACAGGACTTTGAGGGGGTTGCCATGACAATATATGGACCCCAGGCTGGGGCAGACAGAAACGCTGAGAAAGAAGGGTATTTTCTGCCTCAGCAATGGTCTCACATTTGGGCTTATTGAGACAAAATGGTAGCTCCTATCAGAACAAAGAGCAGGCCGTGAGCAGCCAGAGACCTTTCTGAACATGTTAATATGTTTTTGGTGTTTTTAGAGTAAATATTTTGGAAAGCGTCGCGAGCTCAAAGAAAAGGCACTTCTGCTCCTCTCCTGAAATCGGCTTGAAATTTTGTATTGGAATGACAGGAGAGCTGGATGGGAGTGGCCTAACTCAGAGGCTCATAATTCAAATTCTGCAAGTCCCCCTGCTTTGTTGAGCACATTGCGAGAAAGACAATAGGTTTGTCTACAACTGTGGAAAAAATCATGTGGGTAGAGTGTAATTTGTGGCTGGGAGTGGCGTGGAAAGAGAAAGATTTCAGAAAATTTCACACAGCTTCTCCCACTCTAGCTGATGATGTCACCCACTCTGGCCTGAATACAATACAAACCCATTATAATGTCAAAACTTCTTCGAAAGCGGTCATGATCATTGAACAGTTATTGATCATAAACTCTGAAACTTGGCAAACAACATTTAAAGACGTGACTTTTGTCGACATTTTAAAGTTTATATGAAGTCTCTAGGTGAAAATATCCAACAAGATCAATAATCTCTGTCAAGAACAGGAACAGCACACTCTAACCCTCACCTTATAATTTGACTGGGTCCATGCAAAACTGTACAGGAGTAGCAAACTGAAATTTGGTACGGAAGATGAATAATAATATTATGAAAGACGATAGCAACTGACCTGTGCAGGTATTAAATAGCTATAGAGGTCAGTGGCTCGTAGCAGAGACCCATGGCTCTAATAATTAGAAAATAGTCTGGTAAAGATATTCCTGCATCAATCCAATGCATTTTCAGTCTACTTAATCTCATGCTGTATGGCACCCCATTATTTTCAGGCAGCATTTGCACCTTAATGCATTTCAAGAATAAAACATGAAATACTGGAAGAAAAATGGCAAAAGAAAAAGTGGGGAGCTGAGTTGCACACGAATAATGAGCTCCACCAATCTTATGATTCACACATAAAGAGGCACAACACCAGATGCTACAAGGATTTAATGAACGATAGTGAAGCTGTACAAGATAGTGTTTGATTCAGGGGGCTATTTTAAGTTTTCTCTACCACCGAATGTGTTATTTTGCTTTGTGGGGGTGAAGTTTGATGCTAAACTCTTGACATTTCCTCCAAATTGGTAAGTATATGTTTATGCTAGACCTATATAGCCTATACATATAGCAAAACCTACTTAGATAACATGGCCCCTTTAAATCTTTACTGCAATCATCGGCATTATTCCATGTATGCACTTGCTATGAGTATTTAGTTTGCTCTTGATAAAAAATTGCATTGCAATCAAATATTAGTCACCGTTTAAGTCACCTTGTCAAAGTAATGAGCAGGCAGTTGTGCATTAGCTAGACACCATAGTTGAGCAACTATAGCATTGCTATAGAGTCTTGTTTCTGGACATCTGTGCATTTTGTCTCTTGTTTTTTTGTCTCCATTAACTCATGATGAAACTATCTAGCTCCTCTGCAGCTAAAAGCTCCACAGTGTTCACCAGCTAGTTGCTAAATGCATGTGTCTGCTGTTTGGTGCGGAGCAAGTAGTCCACAGTGGGGTTTTTGCAGACTCTTTGTTGCAAATAGTTGCCAGCTGTGGCCTAAAAGCGATGATACGAGAGCAGCAAGAGTGCATAAAAACAGTGAAGCAGAATGCCAAAGAACCAAAACAATGAGCTCAGAGATGCTATAAAACTCTGCAGAGCTGAGAGGAACTGCAGAGTCAGGTGATAACTCTCTGCGGTTCGTTCTGTTTATGAGCAGCGCCTTTCACACACGTTACCTGTGGTGCTCCCACACAGGTGTTTTCACTTATTTTGTTTCTCAGGCCTCGTCTCAGGACTTTGTGGGTGTGTGGGGACTGGGTTTGATTGACAGCTTTCCTCACTCTCCTGTTGTACCTCTTCAGGCAGAAGACCTCCACCTTTATAATTATTATTGGTGTCTTATTATGAGTAATTCCTGGCTCACTGTCATGACAGGTGTGTGACTTACACACCTGTGCTTTTCTACTTTGACAAGTCTTCTGAGACAAAGGCCTATTGGAAAAATGGACAAGCTGTATCCCTGTGTATTTTGTCTTTCTGGTATATTTTTTTTTCAGTCACAGGTCAAAGAGGTGTATTCATGAACATGTTTCCGTATTTCCTTCCACTGGTTGTCTATGTCGTCTGCACAGTCTGCAGCTCATTCAAACATCTGCCAAACTGCAGCAGAGCCAATAGACCAAGTGACTGTATAATTCTGTCTGAGTCAGTCTCAAGACATGACATCAAAAAATACACAACTTCTTAACATCAACAAGACTTTTATACATACTTAGCCCTCCTCTGGTGTGCACTTATACCAGAGGAGTCGAGGGCTGGGGGGAAGGTGCGGGGAAGGGGGTGGGGACCTGAGCTGACGTTTTAAGGATCCCTCAGCTGGGCTGTCCTCCTTCAATCTTCTGCTGAACACATTAACCCAAAACGACTGTGCTTCTCATCAGAGGCACTCAGATGTTACACATCAAAAAGCCACGGGGATTGATGTATAAACACACACCCCTTGTAAACAGACAGGCTGGGTTTTTGTGCATCTGCGAAGCATCCTGACACTCACACACACAGCCTGTCTCTCTGGCACACTTTTCTCTGCTGTATCTCAGCTCACACACTCACACACTTCATACACAGCTACAGCTCAGGTTGCTAGGATGGGCTCAGGGAGCTGAGTGTTCATTAAAATGGTTGTAAACATCCTCTCACTTGTGCATATTTGTGGGGTTTAGGTGAGAGATGTGCTAGCTGCAGTAAGTTCACATGGTCTACTGGGCCTCATTAAAATGATCATTTACAGGGTTTATTGTACAGGTTGTTGCTACAGATAAAACAGATTGCAGTTTACACATTTACAGATAATCATACTTGAATTTATGAGTATGACTTTGAATGTCTCTATCTCAATTGTGTTTTGAAAATCGCTCAGTTTTTATTTAACTTATTTATAGAGCAGGGCACGGTTTTATTGACTCTTTGTTAAAGTGGAGTTAGAGTCTCCAAATCCACTTCCAAGAATATCATCATGTCTGGCTGCTGAATATCTGAGGGATATTCTCAAGCAAAAAACAAAGCCAACTGCAGGAGAAGGTCATTTTTTCATTTTTTTTTTCTTTGCTGTGTGGAAAGGCAGTCAGCTAAATGTCCTTGGTCCATAAAATGTCATTCTTGCAGCTTTTAAAGGCTAAACAAGGATCCAGCATGAATCCACACAGCTCTGGTAGTATACAGTGGGAACCTGCCAGGCGGCCAGTCACGGGGGTTACTGAAGGTCAGGTAGAAGTTTCAGCGATTGTCTCTGGAGTGGAGACGTTGATTCATGCGTAGCAGAGTCCTTGCTGCGGGTATTTTCATTATGCAGATGAGTGTGAGCGCGCCCCCTCCCCGCCACCTTTTCCCTGTGACCGTGCTGAAAAGGACACAGGCGGCGTGTGGCTGGCAGGACACGTATGGCGCTGGCAGAGAGCGCCTGTGCCACCACCACCACAGAGATCTGATCAGTTGCAGTTATCCCCTTTCCTTGGGCTGAGTTAACAGGGAAAAAAAAGCGGCATTCAGAGAAAGCCGCAGCATTCCTCTGACAATGCCTATGTCTGTACGGCATAAACAGATGGGAGCTCTTGGCTAACGCTGAGCTCCAGCTTAACTTTACTGTAGGATCTATTGTTTTTATTTATAGCGTAGCTGCTGCTGTGCTGGCATTTTCATCCTGTGGAGAATTTTTTGCACCATCAAAAAGAATCTAAATTTACCGAGGCTCTCTGTGGCTAATGATAACAGAAATTAAAGCAGACATTTAATATAACAGGTTTTCTCGCACAGTGTTGAAATGCACCATGGAAACAGTTCATTTTTGTGGATAATTTGCTGGCTCTCTGTCCTTGTAGACAGTTTTTATTGTTCTTCCTCTCTTTTCTGTGAGCCATAAGTAATCACCTTCCTCCTTCTTACTGTCTTATTAAACTTTAACTGTTTATTTTGCTTTCTTTCATTCTGGCTTTCACTGTACATGTGAATGGATTACAGTGCAAATACATGCTGAAGTCCTACCTACTTAGAAGGTGAGAAATCAAAGGTATCATCGTCCATGGCTCACCCACCCCAGCGTGCTTTAATTTCACCTGGCAAATAACAAGAATCTGCCTCAGAACTTAGGACTTAAAAGAGAAAAAGAAGCTGCTTTCCCATCCTTGTAAAAAGATCAAGACTTTCCCGCTCCGTGCAGACTTGAGAGAGGGAGATGGCAGCAGCAGCGGCGTGGCACCCGCTGCAGGGGGCACGGACGGGTTCAAAGCAAGACGGAGAGTGTGCTGATGGACTCCTAAGATGGTGGCTACTTAAGAAAAAAGTACTGCAGCACTTTTTCTAAAGAGCCAAAGAACCTTGGGTTATGTGGGTTTAGGCAAGCTTATCCTAAAGATAATAGCAAAGCTTTTATAATACACTGGATTCTCCTCTCACTTCTCTCCTCTGCTCCGAATCTAATTGCTTTTTAAATTGGAAATGTTGTTCTCTGCGCTCCATCGCACACTGAGATGTGGTGGAGGGAGGATGTACGTATGAGAGTGTGTGTGAGCAGTTATCTCCTTATATGTATTTAGAAGGCCCAGGTTCAATGTAATCTTCCTAACATCACACGGCCTTGGCAGCCAGACTCTCCGAGGACCTTTTTTTTTTCTTAAATTGTCTCAACAATGCCATCCATCACACATCCCACTCCTCCATCTCCGTCACAGTTAATGCATCTGCCACACAGCTCACTCCTCATGAAAAAGAGAAAGACAAATTATATTAATGGAAATGCCACCCTGTCTTGTTTGACGGACACATAACTCCTGTCCGCCTCCTCTTCATCTGCCTGTCAGCGTTCCCATTCTCTCCAACTGCACCGTCAACTCTGGAGTGAAAAGTAATTTACTGACGGTAGTTTACCGCTGAGTAAGCTGCTTCAGGATGAATATTCAGAGTTGATATCTCACACTGATCACCTCATGTTGTCCCTGTTGTATAGACGAAAGAGTCTAGGCTAATTTTTTTACAGGATAACATATGAGAACTTTATCTCTGTTTTACTCTGACTCAGCACAATGCACCACCCTCATGCGTTTCCTTGGTCATCATTCATTACTTGCAGCCTGATGTAAGTTTCCCTGTTTGATACTGAATGTCAGTCCCTCCCAAACACCCACAGACCAGATTAAGCCTCCTGACTTCGTGCAAAGACATACTTAAGTGAGCCTGCGTTAAGCATCACTTTCTGTTTTACCACACTCACGTTTCTTCTGCGCTTTTTTTTTTTCCCCATGCAGAAGTGATTTTGGCCCTCAGACGTGGGTCTGAACCTGTAATTATCGAACAGGCAGAGCAGTGTCCCTGTAATTCCTTTAAAACCATCCAAAGACATTCAGGGAGGTCTTCCTCTGTCACACGCATCAGGCAGAAGCCCCCCCCCCCCCCCCACATGTTTTCACTTTGCTTGGACACTTACTCACACATGTGAGGCTGAAAACTTATCAGCATAATAACACAGCGACTGTGATCCCTTAATGCACAAGTGTTAATAATTCAATTAGATTTTAATCTGTGAATTTGACTCCATTGGCTGTTTCTAAAACACAACACAAGTCAAGCTGTGCTGAACGGTGCCTTGATGCTAAATTCATGCAAGAATCCAGACTGCCGCAGACTGGTCCCTGTTAACGTTATATTGCATTATCAGACTATTACTGCAAATGCGCCAACATGCACAGTAAGCAGCATTTTAATGCTTTAGTTGGTTGAGCTCAAGTATAAATGTCAGACACTTTATACACTGTTGGCTGGGTTCATCCCCAGCACTGTATCACACACAGATGTGGAGTACACTTACTCAATTGCAGAGTAATTTTGATACCTGGAATGTGTAATATAGATAAATGTGAATAATAATAATCAAAGTATAAGTTTGCATTCATCAGTTATTTTGATTTTTAAGCTTTTGATTAGAATTCCTGTACGTGCTCATAATATAAACATCATTTGACCAAATGATCAGTCTGATTATCAGATTATCACTTTGCTTTTTTGTCTCCTTACAGTGAGATATATGCAGATGCATTTGTATTCGACCCCATGGGGAAACTGCGCTGGCTCCTTCATGTTTTGATATTTCATCAGCACTTGTGAGCCGCAGACTCGGAGCAAAAGACCTTGTGCCAGTTGCTCTGATCAGTCTAATTAATTCCTGAGATGTGTTACATCATAGTGTCCTGCTGCTGTCCTGTGAAAGGCTACATTGAAGTCTGGCCCGACAGATGGGGTCTGTCTATTGAAACAAGCCTGAATCAATATGCAGTGGGCCAGGCTACTCTGCTTTGTCTGTGGAGCACTTTTACAATTATTCTTTTTTCTTCTTCTTTTTCTCCCAGCCGTCTTTCTTTAGCTGCTGGTTTGTTACATCTTGATATTGTGCAACATCCTCTATGGAAGGAAGGGAGTCCAAGAACATTTAAACTATTGGAAGAGTTTGATTTGTAAAATGTTGTTTATTGTTTTTGGAAATTAAAACATGTTGTTCATCCTGATATTGATGACACAAGATCCAATCTGGTAGAAAGTCTGTAAGAATCAGACACTGATGTTATTCATCATGAAAAAGACCACTTTCTATTTTCTTTTTTCTTTGTTATTTTACTTTGTCACTGTTTTAGAGAAGTCATTTCAGAGCAATGAAACAATCACTGGGTAATTACAGGAAAAACACTGCATTTATGGTCAGTGCTTTTAACTGCACAACAAGACGCTGGGATAAAGACTGCTGGTGTGATCTCCCAGCATGCACTGTGAGCCCTCTACTGGTGAGTGTGTAACTCGCTGTGCACTGTTTTTTTTTTTTTTTTTAAATCAATAGAAAGCAATTACTGGAATGACACTGTGAGCCTCCGAGGGGCCGATGTGATGAACATGTCACCTTTTCTTCGCGTCAGCTAAAGGAAAAATATTTCCCTCTTCTGATGTAATCAAACAACATCATTGTGGTCTTGTAATAATCTGATAAGAGTCATGTGACTCCACTGACACAAGTCCACTCACAAAACTGTGAATATTATTAAAAGCAGACTATGAAGATTATTTTTTATCTTTTATTAAATGAAGAGAATCAAAGCACAGACGAACAGTGTTTCTGTGGCTGTTGTTTTCCTCGGCTTTAATCATTTACACCAGGCCAGACCAGAATAACAACACAAATCTACCAAAACAATTCACAACACTAATTATGTATGTATGTTTTTTTTTTTTTTTAATTGCCCCCCCAAATTAAGGAGCACGTGACTCACATTAACCCTAAAACCATCATTTATTCTATACTGTAGGTGGTAGATGAGGGACATGACACCACTGATTACAACGACACTGTTCATGATGGTGCCAAGGCCTCAGGGAATTTAAACAATGGTGAAATGAAGTAAAATATTCATGCTCAGGGAATTCATGGCACCTACCTGAACGTCAGTCTGACGACCACCGCCACATTATGGACCACTGTTAGTGGCAGTAAGTGAACCTTATGTGGTGTCATTTATCCCAATCTCCGGAGGAGGAGGAGGAGGAGGGGGGGAGGAGGAGTGCGCATGCGCTCATGATCTCCTTACCACATGCGTTTGGATCACAACTGAATCAAGTGGCCGCAGGTGGCAGGAGTAGGAGCGGAAGTGTAGCTGGTTTCCCTCCATAATAAAAGTCTTGGAAAGTAAAAGTCCGTTATGAAAATTCAAATTAATAATGACTGATACAGGATTATTTTTTATACATGAGATGTGAACAGGTATAATCCAGGGTCAAAGTAGATGTTGAGAATAACATATAGAATATAGCTGTCAGTTTGCAGATGTTGACGATTCACTATTTTAAAACTGGCAGTAACTTAGCATGTAGGTGTAAAATTAACACTTATGGTCATGGTTGGCTTCAGTGTCACTGGAGCTGTTGAAGGAGGCGTGTTGGATCAAATGCGAGGAGAGGCATCGTTGTGACGGTTCTCGTTAAGCTTTATTTTGAAAGTCCAACCGGACGTTGCCTATGCATTATCGTCCTCTTGACCGCTTGGCCAATCGCGACGTTCCTACAGCAGCGAGCGGCCGCTGAGCATCAGAGCGCTGATCCTCCTGTGTGTCGGGAAGGCGTGCGGTGGGCGATGCTGTCACAGATTCACTAAAACGCCGCTCGTGTTTCCTCTTCCAGAGCCCGGACCCCCGGCAGGCTCCTGAGCTCCGCAGCCCTTCACCCAAACATGGGTTAGAGAGACAGCGACCGATGGATTATCCACTTTGTGCACTTCGGCGGCGAGGATGATGATGATGATGATGATGGAAGGGGAAACGGACTTGTTTTCACAGAGACATCCTGACAAAGACGGGGACTGAGAGAGAGTGGAGATCGCGACTCGCTGCATCGCTTTGCATCTCTCTCTCTCTGTTTATTTTTTTTTTAGATTTTTTTTTTTTATCATTATTTTTTTTGTTTATTCGTAGCGTTATTCCCCCGCGTGCGTGCGAGACAGAGAAATGTTTGCAGAATTGCTGTGCGGCGCCGTGGCTCTGGTCCTGTATGTCAACACTCTGGGCGCCGATTTCTGCTACGATGACAGGTACTTGTTCTGAATGAATGACACCACTAACCTCACTGCCTGCTGTTAGACTGCATCCACTCACTCACCTGTAATGTTATCAGACCCGGACACCAGCTCAGGACCAATGCCCAGCTCCATTCATTGTATTTCAGTATTTCCTGCCATTTAACTCGTGTGATCTGAGCTTCTTGTGTTTTTTCATGAACACACAAAGCAAACAGCCAGCCTGAAGACGGCTATCAATAAATCAGTAGAAGTGTTATGCTTTGGGAAGAAATCTAGAAATCCTCACTGGTTGTTGTGTGTCTGTAGCAGCCTGCAGTGCTGCCAAAGTTGAAGATCAGTATCGCTTTCTGCTTCAGACACTTGTTTGCTTTTAGTGACTTTTTATAGAGGTCATCGTCACAACAGCCTTTTCACATTTACAGTTACTGCTGCTGCAGCCTGCCTCTGCTTATATATCTATAGTGTTGGTCCCTATAGGAGAAAGAGTGAAATCAGGAGTAAATAGGCAGTGTGCTCACTCAGATGCCTCTGTGCAAAGTGTTGCAGTCTCCAGAGGCTGGACTTAGCTCTTAGTCCTGACTCGTTCTGAGGAAATAATTGATCTCAGGAGAAGACATATAGCACGTCTGCTCTCTCCACAGCCCCAGAGTCCCTCTGCTAAAGCCGTCCAGACATGCAGCCTGCTGAAACTTTGACTAAAGTATTGTATTTATTATTAATTTACTTGAGAATTGGCTTGCAAGTTGAAGTTCTCCCACCCACACCCCCCAACTAGAAACTATCAGTGCACGGCTTTAGCCACTGTAATGCATTACTCATAGCTGGCCTTTTGATATTTGAATGGCTGAATGGCAGTCAGTGCCTCAGGCTCATTTATGCACCATCCATGTAGGTCAGAGGCATCATCATCGTTTTCCTATGTTTTTTTTTTTTTTATAGCCAATACAAGTTGTTTGACTCTAGTTTGAAGTCTTCAATATGTGGCAGTTTGTGTGTTTATGGCAGGTGTGCTGTGACTGTTCAAACACACCCAAAGGATACAGCTTAGTGAGCAAACAGTACATTAGCACACGCCGAATCAATTAGCGGTGTATTTCCTTTACAGCCCCGCTTACTGCTCTGTGTATAGAGCGCTCCCTGCTTAGCACATTCCCTGAGGCCTTTTTTTTGTGCTCGAAGTCTGATACTTTTCTTGTTTTAGAGCAGCTATGCATTTGCACTTTGCTCTCAGGTCAGGCGATTCAGGCAGCCCCGCACAGGAGAGATGGTTTTCTGTGTCCATAAACCTGTCAGGGAGTGGCAGCACTGTGGAGAGGTGAGAGGCTGCTCCTCCACCTCCTCCTCCTCCTCTTTCTCCTGCTGCTGCTGCTGCTGCTGTTGCACAGTCAGCTGCCGTGTGGCTGCTGGAGAGCCCGGAGCCTCCAAGTTTTAATATAAGACAGAAAGCCAAGGTCTTGATTATTCTGTGAGGAGATGTTAACATAATGTTATTTATTACCACATGAGTTTTGAGTCCAAGTTATTGCAGGCTTCTTACGAAACTGGTGAATGACAGCCAGGGATTTTTTTTTTTTTTTAAAAAAAGAAGATTTTCTCTGACGTGCTCTGTCTCTGACATGTTTTTCCATCACAGGCTTTCTGTCAGTCGGTGTTATCTGGTTTTAACACCATGTGTTTGGTTCAGACTTGCAATTAGCAGCCGTCTCCTGTCCCCTTGGGCTCCACCGGTGGAAAGGGAGGGAGATAGAGGAAGGGTGGAGGGGGAGCGGTGTGACAGAGAGATATGTGATTTTGCTAAGTGAAACAGCCCTGGACACACAGACTCATCTCACTTGTGAGTGTGCTATACATGAGCTGGTGTGATTTGGAAAGAAGCTGTTATGATAGAAAACAGCGAGTGTGTGAGTGACAAATCAAACTGCATCAGCCGACTCCCTGCGGCCTGTGGACTGGATTCATTTTAACTGAGGATCTGATGCTAATTTACGGATCATTCAGATAATGTATCGCAGAATGTAGGTCCACACGCTCAGAGATGAAACACATGCAGCTGATGTTTCATTTAACGTGCCTTTTAAGAGTTAAGAGAAACTGTGTCTGTTCATCGAATGTTTATGACTAATGGCTGCAGAGGAATTAAATATGGATATTTTGTCACAGTGCAACATTGATTCCTCTCCGAAAAGACAGATTGCGCTTCACCCTCTTTTTGCTTCTGGCTATGAAACTAGTGCATCGACTTTGCCGCTGATTAAAAGTTAGCTTCCAAGTTTGTGGTGGTGTGTGTGTGTGTGTGTGTGTTTGTTTGTTTGGGTGGGTGCACGCCTCGTGGCTACAGAGCTGGCATAAAAGACACCTGAGGATGTGCAATCGATTGGCTGGTGGTCTCGGTGCAGCACTGGAATAAGTAATGATTTTGTTGCTGTAGTTCCTTCTGTTGTGTTCTCCTTGTCGTTGGTAAAGGGAGTGTTTGTGGAAAAATAAAAACACAGCGGTCAAGGGCACTGTGTGTTCTTGGTCACATACTTCTTATCGAAGGTGTTTTCAGTCAGTGGTTACACATTAAGTGGAGCAAACTTTATGTGTTCTATACTGAGGAACCATGGCCATGGGGAGGGCGCAGTTCAAGTCTTACCCTCCAGATGTAAAAACATGATCATAAAAATAATGATAACTAACCCCCGTAAGGCAATTTTCTGACCCTGCAGTCAGTCGCAGCCCCTCCCTTTATAAAAAAAAAAAAAAAATGACAGCCTGGAAGAGTGGCCTGCTCTGTGGTGCCAGATCACCCTCCGGGAGCGTTTCCTCCCTCCCCCCTCCTCCTTCCCTTGGGCACACTCATCATTAGCACGTACACAGCTTTGACACCTGTGCTGGAAAATGGGAATCATACGTCTTGTAGTTCATATCTCTGCTGCTGTAATCTACAGTTAGAGCCGAGTGAAGGAATGGGAGAACCCAGATAAATGTCATTGGAGAAATACTGGTGCAATATTGTGCGACTTGCTGGAAGGCTGTGCGCTCTGCAGAGAAACAAGCCAAAACCCAGTGAACGCCTTAGTGTACGTATCATGAGGTGGACTGCTGGTGGCAAAAATGTATATCACCCCGGTTATAGTTTCGGAATTAAGTGAACTTTTGTGCCACAGGTCATCTGAGGTGAATCTGGCACCAGTGAAGCCTGAAAGGCAGCACATTTCCCCCCCTTATCAGCTAAAAACATTAGTCCCCTCTAAAGGTATATTTCATCCCAGCCCGAGCACACTGCTTCTATGGATTATCGTCTCCCTGTCAGAGGTGCTGATGGATGTGATGAACTGGACTCACCTCATTTCTCTGCTGGTGCGCAGGGTTTTTGACTGTGTGCGGATGTGTGAAGGACGCAGCCTGTCCGGGGCATGGGCGATGATTTATAATGCTCAGACAGTTGGTAAAGGCAAGTCGCTGCACTGCTCTGTGCCCTCGACGCCGGGATTGGGGGCAGAACTGAAAAAAAAAAAGAGAAGCTCTTCACATTGATGCGGTTTGATGTGAGCTCCGGCTCGATGACGGCAAAGAAGCCACACAGGACGGGTGACTCATGTTGTTTAATGATCATACCAACCAGTTATGGGGGGAAAAAAAATGATGGTGAATCTCTATTTATTTCTGTGTTTCATTTTTGGTGTATTCTCGTGCAACATAGAAAGAGTTCACAGACAACCAGACAGAAAGCAGACTGTTTACTCCACAGAAATCCCTCTGTAACACATAAGGTCGTCTGCGATGTGCACTTTTCTTTAGCTCAGACCTCAAAAGTTTAATTCCAGGCTTCACCGAGCCTTTGTGACCAGTCTGAAGGCACTGTGTGGTCCCTGTCAGGTGGAAACCAGTCTGTGATGGACTGACGTGGACCCACAACGGCCTCTTCCCTGGCTCTGTGTGTCAGTAGTGCACTGATCTGGAACCCTACTCTCATGGCCTATACTATACGATGGACTGGTTAACGTTGTGGTTATGTTGAGGGCCCAAGGGCGGCAACCCAGCAGTCTGAGCATCTCCGCTTTTTTTCCCCTGTCAGGGTTTCTCTGTCTGTGCCCTGTAATTACCGCCCTGCCGGCAGAGAGGGTACTCACGACATGGTTTTCGTAGACGTAGCTGCTCCGCTGTCTCTGTCTCTCCCCGTCGTCTGCCTTCCCCTTCCACTACCCCCTAAAGCCTTCCAGGCCTCTAGCACCCATCAGCCAGTGACTGCCTCCAGATGGTCCCCTTTGGTAAGCGCTTTCAGGTTTTTCTCCCTTCTGCAGTTTGAGGGGAGAAGTTTTGAAGTGGATTCAAATGGAGGATGTTGGTGTTTGCTCGTAATTGCCAAGATGGAGACATCAAAGTTCCTGATGACACAGACGGTGCGTAATGGAGTTATTGTGGGGATGGCCTCAAGATTAAAGCATACACACCCACATTATCTTTTTTTTTTTTTTTTTTAATCAATATTTCTGTAAGATCAGCGTGTAATGTTAAAAGGATTGCTTCTTTTGATGAACCACAGAGAATAAATCACACGACCTTACGGTTCTCCTCACTTCTTCATTGTCGCACCCACAGGTCTCTGTTTTGGTTGAATTTCACTATTCCTGTTGTTTTCTGTCTGCTACAGCCTCTGTTTTTAGGAAACAGCACTCTTCAATCCCCCCCCTCAATGCTACCTGCCCATCACCAAATGGCAGACCAAGTTAGCAACCAGCTGCAGTCAAGATGCTGGACTTTATAGAAGCTAAGGACATATTGCTTTGTCTTCAACAGTTGGTTCAAAGTAGGTACAGTGAATCTTACCTTTGCTAGTCAGTAAAACACTCAAGTCAAATCAAAAGCTGATGTTGCTCCATTTCTGCTGAATGTTTGTCATGAACATTATATTTCTGTTGCCCCTGAGTGGCCAGTAAGATAAATTATCGCAGTTGAAATTGAATTTCAAAATGAAATTACAGAGAAAGGATCAAGTTTACCGTAGAGCAGTGCGCTTGTGGCAGTTTGCAGCATGCATTGTCTCTGTTGTCTGGAGGAGGAAGCTTTGCATTTCTTCCATCAAACCACCAGGGAGTTCAATCTGTTGGCAGGAGAAGAGGGAGATATGTGGAGGCATCCTGCCCAGCATTGTTGGTCCCAAACTCGATAGATAATCTCTAATGGTGGGGAGGGGGGGCAGCGTTTGTGATTTGCAGCCTCTCTACGCAATCACTGTGCACCGACTCGAGACTGTTCCCATTGCAGGCACAGTAGCAGAAGTGTGTCAAAAACGCTGAAATAATAATAAAAATAAGTTGTTCTCAATTTTTCATTCCAGTTTTTCATTTGTTTCTCAAGATGCTGAAGTATCACAGAAACAGTCTGCCATCTTGTCATTTCCCAGAACTGGATGATTCCCCCTGTTAGAGCGCGCTCTGCCTCTGCGACACACCAGCCCGGAAAGATCAGCTCAGTTTTAACCACATGTAGATTGGATCTCCATTTTCCTAAGCTCTCATTTTTCCAACAGATAGACGATGAGGGTAGAAATAAGTTATTTTCACTCTTGCCACAATTGCAGATAAGCTAGTCTGGCAGAAATGCATTTGTTTCTAAAAATACCATTAATGAGGGGTTCTGATATGTTTGCGAGTTGCTTCATTTACCCACAAAACCCTACAGAATTACTTGGAGCATCGGAGTCTTGGATGGTGGGAGTTCATATTTAGGTCAATAGGAAACAGCTGACTAGATATGATGCTCCCTTTTTCCCCCTCGCCGTCATGAATAGACCCAGAATAATACTTTCATTGCTGCTGCATCTTGGTTATTGAGTTTCACCTCCTAAACTCCATTTGAAAACGTTGGCCTGCAGGCTGCATTCCCTGTGGTGAGGGCAGAGAGGAAAAAATCTGAAATACCTGCATATTTGGGAAAACGTGCAATACAGATTAAACTTGAGAAAGTGTTTTATTGGTGTTTTAGCCTAACATGTAAAAAGTGTGGAAACACACACATCGTAGCACGGTGCTCATTCCTGTTGCTTAACTTCCCCCCCCTCCTTTTCATTCCTGGTCACCAGGTTTCACAATAAATGTCAAAACTACTTCTGCAATTAAACAACAGTTCGATTTCTTTTTGCTTTTCAATGAGAAACTGCCAGTATTTTAGCCAGTGCTACCTTATCACAGACGTGCGCAGTAGTATGACTCTGTGGATGTGTAACTAGAAGCAGGAGTGCAGAAATGCAACAGATATGTTTAAAAATACAATAAAAAGATGAGGGAGGACTCTCCACTAGGCAGGAGCTCTTGATGCATATAACATTGTTCACATGAAAGTGCGCTGCTTCAGTGAAGTAGATACTCTGATGCCATTTTTTTCCCTTCCTGATACAGATTCCAATACCTCAACTTGAACTGACATCGAGCACGGCTCCGATACCAAGCGTTAAAAAAAATACGTTTCTCAGCAGTGTATCGACATGAAATATACGTGAACAAATACACGAATGCCATAGAATCTGTGTTTCAATATCTCTACTAACAGTCATGAGGAAATGAATCTTAGAATGAATAACAATTCAATGTAACACCGCTTGAATTTAAAGCTATGAATGCTGCATACACCTTTTTAAAGTATTGACAGAATTGGCTAATGGTGAGCCCAGATGGGTTGCTGATTTAGAGCCGAGAAGAACAATTGATTTCTGGGTAACTGTGAAGTTTATTAATAAATTACTAAGTATTGGATCGGTGCAGAGACTCGTGTACTTGCTGATGCATGATCCATTATTTCAGGCACTGTTGGAGGCATAGCAACAGCACATAGCAACCAAGATACTGATGCAAATACACTAAGTTTATTAGATTTATAACATGGTAATGTTAGACACAGCCACTGGCATGGTTGTAGATTATTTGTCTTTAGTTGTGCCAGGGTGACTATTCACATTTATTATAGAAGGTGTGCAGTATATATTGTATACATTGGCCCCAAAGGAAATTGCTGTACTGTCTACTGCTGAGCTAAGTTTGTCACTTGGTCACAGTAATCACAAATGACATATGGGAAACATGCACTGGTGATGTGATCTGACTGTACACCCATAACCTCCAGATCCCACTGGGTATAGAGACACTCGATCCACATGTGAGTCTTAAGTAGCTGTGATATCTTGATGAGGAGGTGATCACACAAGTGTGGAGGAGTAGACGGCCTCCTGGTCCTACAGTACCTTTGATTGCTGGAGCAAACTGCACCCTGCCATTGGATGAAGCTGAATATGCATGGCAGGGTGTTGGGGTGGGGGGCTGAGTCACTGAGTCACTGATTTCCCGCGCTTCAGCTGATTGTCATTTGTGATACTGCAGCGGTAGACCAGTGCCCTTGCTGTGGGTTTGAAAGCTGCTCATGAGCAGTCACCATGCCCACTGTTTCTTGAAAGCCCTCGCTGTGCTCGAGCCAGGCCAGAGCAAGCTGCTTCAAAGCTGCATTAATCAGGCTCTGATGCTTTGTAATCACCCGGCTGGTATGCAGTGGGATGAGAAATGGGCCATATGTAGATGTCGGGGGTTTGAGCTGCCTGGTGGTGGATTGAGGCATTAGAGATTGTCCTCGCTGCACTGCACAACACGTTAACCTTAGTCCACTTGGGGGTATTCTCTGTGCTCCTTGCCGGGCCATTTAATTAAAAGCCAGCAGATTATCTCTACTAATACATCATGTGGTTATGGCAGCACACACATACAGTATCCTGCTGACACACGCGCACACACACCAAGGATAATAATCGCCTTGAGTGGGAATAATGTGTAACACCAGACTGAATCATCAAACAAGTAAATCCTTCACATGGTCAGTGTTGTGTGGCAGACGCTCAACAAATCTACCTAATAATGTACCAAAAAAAAGGCCATTTGTCAAAGTGATGCATCAATACGGCTGTTTTCCCAACACTATACAACCAGTGGGATTTGTAAATCAAATAACATGATGCATGTGGCTGGTCAGCTCTGTGTTTTCCTGAAAACAATCTTCTGAACGGGTGCATTGATCGGTAAAGGCCTGCTATAGGTTATGCTCCCACCATTAGACATGGGTCTCAAATGGTTTGATTCTACAGGGCTAAGTTGTTAATGGGTCTAGACAAGGGTTTGGATTTCGAGGGCTAATGCTGGCTGATGGCTCTTAAGCCGTGGCCACTCTTAGGCTCTGGGCCCTCTTCATATTAATGGGATTAACAGGGCTGTGGATGAGAGGGGGCACGACGTGTAAGCAGAGAACCCCAAGCCATTAGAAACAAAAACTCCCCTGTCCCCAATATCCCAACAGGGATGCTCTGGTTTGCCCCTTTTTTCAGTATAAGGAAGAGGAGAAGGCTGAGGCTCTACCCCTCTTCGCTGGGCCTCAACATCCTGGTGGCCTTATTCTGTGACGAAGAGCACTGGCTCGTCTCGATGAGGTTATGACACAAGTTGGCCGGTTCAGGGTCTGTGCCTTTGTCCATTGTACGGAGAAGGGGCTGTGTGGTCCCTCTGTTCTCCCTGGACCCAATGAAGGAGGCCATTTGTCGCCAAACACAGGGGGAATTAAGCCCCCGGTTGTGCTGGCCTGTTGTTTATTGAAGGACAAAGAAGCAAGACCTCAGTGTTTTTGGACGGAGCAGAAAATTTGCTGCAGTTTTGCCGACCAAACCTGTCAGGACCAATTGGGTGAAGTGAACTCATTCTGGTGGTGGTGGAAGGCAGAGGAAGGATGGAGGGAAGAGGATTCACAGTTAGAGAGCGAACAGAAGCGTCATTGTGTCTTGAGTCAAGCCGGTTCGACTTGTTAGTTTTGGGTGGCGTGGACGTATAGCTGGAAATATGATGCGTCAGTGAGGCAGTGACGCTTGAGGAAATGCGGCCTGGCACATCTTAGAGCTGGTTGCCAGGTTGGCCGACAGCCACCTGCTTTGGGTTGCCATATTTTAGTCATTTTGTAATTGGAGCAATTATGGTCTCTTTTAATTATAAGCCATATTGCACTAATGAAAAGGTGACATTCGAAAATGATTTAATTTATTTTTCATAACCCAAATCTGCTTGTCGGTGCTCTTACCCTGGAGGGTTTGTTGTTTTTGAGAACGGATTAGGCGCGTTGGGAAGTTTTCCAGAATAAGATTAATATTTCCAAAGCACGGTGTTGTGCTGCTGTAGTGCTCACTTCCTGTTGTGTTTATCACCCATGCGTTGCCTTTCAAAGTGTGATGAATCGTCTGTTTGTCTTTCTGTGTGTTATTGCAGCTGACAGGTTATTGTTTGCCCTGATGACATCGATTAAACCTGCCCTACAGCAGCATTCAGTTTCTCCACTGAGGAAATACAGTCGCTTCGTTGAGCACGGGGGCAAAAACAACCAGCCCGGATGAACCTAAACCAGCTCTAAATCTTGATGCTTAAGCTCAATGAAAAACATTGCAAATCACTTGAGAAAACAAGATATCAAGCGAGATCTCTGAATGATTCGACATGACTACTGTTGATGGTTTTTCCCCCCTCTCTCTCTTGTGTCAGATCCAGGTTTGTGTCTTTAAGTATTGGAATCACCCTGACTTGTGTTATTATTGTGGTTTAAGTGGTTTTCAGATGTGATTACAGTTATCTGGAGTTTCCTTCGTGCGCGAGGTGAGTCATATGCAGCACATAAGGCATGTGGTCTGGCCATTTCAGCCACTGTGGGTAACCTGCTGCTCCACTTAGACCTGTAAAACCAGGGATGTAACTGCTCCTGTGGCCTGTGTGGCCTTTACTCTGATGCTGTGCATCCTCTGTGGTCGCCGCAGACAGGGGAACGTCATTGTTGTATTTATATATATATATATTATGGACCTGCAAACAGGCTGACCAAGCAAACTTGAAGCCTGAATACTTGTGGACCTGGACTGTCCCAGCTGGAGGAGTCGTCGCCTCCTCCTCCCTCCCTCCCTCCCTCCCTGCTCCCTCACTTCCTACCTCTTACCAGACCACAGCGACAGAGGAAGAACATCTTTTCACAAGCTGCCCTAATTGATACTGTGCAGCCCTGGGAACCCAGAGCGTGGTTTTAGTACTCTGCAAAATGCGTGCAAAGCACAACAGCCTGCAGTATGCCACCCTCTGGGACACCACAGGTTATTTACAACCAGACGACCGGTTTGGCTCAGGTCCTCATATAGTTTCATTTAAGTAAGTTTGAAAAAAAAAAAAAGAAAAACCCACCGCACTGGGATGTGACCGTTGCCAAGTCTTTCATCAAATAGCAACACCGAGAGAGGGCAAGAGTTGAATCCAATCCAGAGCTGTAATCTCAGCCTTAGGGGGCTTTTCACTAAATGGCTGTGTGGGTTATGAAAGAACGAAACAGATATATAGGTATGTTAGGTTCCTACTGTTGAAACTGGCTTTTAGCTGCTCTTTTTTTTCTTTCCGACCAAAGGACAGTCGAGCTGTGGAGCTACACCTGCACGATTCTTAGAGTGGGTTTAAATAAATGATTTGGTTTTCAATTAATCAAGGTCTTGGTGTATTTCTTTTTCATGTTTGGATATGTGTACGAGGCATTACCAGATCCAGTCAAATGTAGTGTAAATTGACTGCTTCTAATGTAACTTGTCATAGCTCGGTGAGGCAGACGAGTCTGACATCTCTCCAGATGGAGAACAGCTTGTGTTGTATTGTATTTCACAGACAGAGCCAACTCTCTCATTCGCTCTCTGTCTCTCTCCCTCTCTCTCCCTCTTCTCTCTCTGTCATCGTGAATAAAATCACACCGGTGACAGATTGATGGAATCATGATGGTTTACAGGCTTGATTTCAGCAGTTTATTTTGGCGGAGCACTGACCCTCAGTATCTGCGGCCACGGTCATCTCTGACCTTTCGCATGTGTGACTTCCCCCCTCCGGCTCCTCTGCCAAGTGAGGTCTTCCTCTCAGGCCTGAAGATGGATACACACGATTGGCCCCCGAGTTTATTTTTGATCCGAGAAGGAAGTTTGGGTTGGGAGAAAGTGTGCGCAACTGTTCCTCCTTTTTACCAGCGCCTGAGGTTTTTTTTTTTTTTTCCGGATCTGGGGAGAGGCGCTGTCAGCTGCTCTGACAGAATAATGAGACTCCTTAAATGCGCTCTCAAGAAAAATAAATTTCTAATCTGGGAGAGATTGAGGGTATGAAGAAAAGAACAGAGGAAAAAATGACTGGTTGAGCATTATGGCATTAGATGAAGGCTGGATCTGCGAAGGCCTCGGGGCTATCTGTTTCATCGCAGCACGTGTTGTCCTGACTGTGAACCCCAGCTGTTAAGGGCCTTACAGCATTTACCTGATGAGATGTTAAGAGCCTCCGAAACCACACCGGATCCCCCAAGTAGTTCCTCACAAACGTGTCCAGCCTGTACAGTAGACACATTTCCCGCCGCCACCTGGTAGAAAGATCAGCGGCTGTTTTAATTAGGGAGCAGTTGGAGGGAAATCCATCCTCGGCGCTCGCTGGCTCGAGAGCTTTGTTTTCATTCTGAGTGACTGACTGCTGGGGTCCCCCGGTGAAGACCCCAACCTTCAGACACATGACTGTTCAAACAAACTGCCACTCAGAAACCTCAAACTGCCTCTCCTCCTCCTCCTCCTGCCAAAAACATGTTGACCGGAGTGAGTCTTTTAGCCTCACGGTCAGGCGTAATGTTTTACTCTCTGGAAACAAGCGCTGTTATCTTGGAAGAAGACGAATGAGACTGAGGAGAGGGATGTTTAAATCATGAAAGTTCTCGAAGCGAGTCGGGTTTTGTCTCAGAAGAAGTGAAATTATCTTAAACCCGCTGGCAGATTTCCTTCACTTGTGTAAAGAAAAATACATCATCAGCACTAAACACTGGATTAAATGACTGGTGCAGCTCTCTGCCTGCCTCCGCTGCTCATTTAGTACTCCTCTGAAACATTTGCTAATGCAATGCACCCATCACTCCGTTTGATTGATGGAGCTGATGATTCCCGTTCGTGACAGCTGAAGCAAAGCAGGCAGGCCCTCCCGTCCCCCTCCCCGGAGACGTGGCCCTGCAGACAACAGTCCTCGATTTGGTGCTAAGATTATGTCACCACCTCCTAAACTGCACATCCTGCAGCTCTGGTTCTCAGCAGCTATAGCTTCTACCACCGGCAGCTCATTGAGAGGTTATTGATTTTTTAGTGGAGGAATAATCCCCCATAGTTTCCCAGTGAGCACACAGATGGCTGGCACTTATTAGGTGAATAAGGATTTCATTTATTTCTTCCTGCAACTGTTGCAAAGCCCATTCATTCATTCAATGAAGTGCAAATCCATATTGGAAAATGAATGGCTTATATGTCTGCAGCCTGCAGGGCCACAGCAGCGTGCATTTTGTATGTAAAGAGTATGTGGTCACTGTTCCAAGGTGGCTTAAAAGTTTTAGATTTTATGGCTGGATTTAGCATCAAGATATACTAGCATGAGGAAGTGAAACCACACTGAGTCTTGCTTTTTGTTTTTCTATGTGATCTATTGCATGTGGCCAACAAGCAAAGATCAGATTTATGTAGGAGATCATGGCGTATCTCACACTCTACTGCTGGAGTCATCTGGCCGTAAATCATGTGGGTGAATGATGGATACCGGCTGTCACCGTGAACAGATGAGTTGGCAGGACCCACGCTGGCATGTTTGTCTGCTCAATGAGCTTTTAATTTGCGGTAACGACTTGACATCAGCAAATTAGGGGTCTTTGGAAATCACAAAAATTAGACTTCTGTGGTGGAGTAAAAAGATGTGGTTTATTATACCTGGTCTCGAGGTACCAATGACTTGTCCTGCATAGACAGTAGGTCATACAGCAAACATTTTAAAGGAGGAAATGGTGTTTAATGGAATCAGTTATCCATAGAAAGATCTGATAGGAGTCACATCTGTTTGAATGTGAGGAATGTAGTGCTCTTTCATAAAAAAAATGTTATTCATTAGTTTTGTACAAGGATAAAAGAAAACTTTGCAGCAACTTGGAAAACAAAAAGCTTGTATGACAAGAGTCATTCCTCAGTAAAGTGATCCCCTTATTTCTTTGAGGAGAATTTACAGTTGCCTCCAATGTTTATTAATCTTTATTGTATTTATTTATTTAACACACACACAATTATCCCTCATTCTTAGTTTGGCCATGCTTGCACATTTGTTTTTTCCCAGTGTAATTGGCTGTTGTTTTCATGGGCACTTAGTGTTTTACACTAAATTGCAAACTTGGCTTTCACTGCACACAATTACAATTCCCCCATCTGAGAGAGAGCCCTGATGAGGCTGTGCTCGGTTCGCCCCTCCCACCTCCACACACACACACACACACACACACACAGACACAACAATCTTCGTAACAGCAGTTTTTCAAAAATCAATGTCTCGCCTTGGAAGTCACAAATTCGGGTGGATGCGCTGTAAAGTACTTCCTCAATACACAGGGCTCAAGTCTTAGCCGGTCGGACAGTCTTTCTGCATGTTGCCAAGCTCTAATAGTTTTACAGTACACCGTCTGAGTGAGTGTGCTGTTGGAAAGGACACATCCGAAACTCTGCCATAATCACATAATCATCATTATGAATGATCTCATGGTATTTATTAAGAAGACGTCTGGTTTTCTTCAGGAAACCACCTCGGCCGTCTCCCATCACGTCCACTATGTGATTGATAGAGAAAATAGGCTTTTGAAATATTACTTATTTATTTTTGGAAGTCATCAGCGGTCTTTTTTTTTCTTCTTCTTCTTCTCAGTTTTAACATAACCGGTTCATCTCTACTCAAATCTGTTTAATCATTGAGATCAGGGGAATCCTTGGCCTGGGAATGAAAGGAGGTGAACGGGACACTGTGGGGGAAACCTGAGCAGAGCTGCAGAAGTGCCACAGATCCTCCGACTGCTCTGCTCTGCTGTGCATTTGTTGTACGTGTGCCTCAGAGTCCCAGGGTTGTCTTGCGATAATCAAAAGCAGATTTTTATATGTGGTTTTGTGCAGGTCCTTTTATCTGAGCCCTTCAGATAATACTCAAACAATAACATTGGCAGAAGTACCTCCACTTACATTCAGCGTTTCTTTCTCTTTTTTTTTAAACCTAGAAAGCAGATGGACGACTCACTGCATGTTTTTCTCATCTAAACAGTTGCATCCTCGAAATAGATTTTGGAGGATGTATTCATTTTAATGAAACAGACGATTCTCCCCAAAGCTTTAATTATTTGCAGATTTGTTCGACTTAGGAGGCTTTCTGTGTAACTGTCAGTGGACTCCCAAGGGTGAGTCAGCTGCTGCAGCATGGACGCCCACAGTCTAAACCAGATTAGGAGTTTAAACCTTTTAGTCCCCAGTCGAGAGGCTGTTGAACTTCTCTTAATTTAGATTCATGTGTTTTCTTGCATAAGTGTCCCCAGCTACAGGTTGTGATTTCTAAACTGTTGTCGCAGAGCTTAAATAGAAGAATAAGTTGCTTTTGATCTCGACTGACAAAATGCCGGTCAGACATCTTGATCGGATTTGAAAAACTGATCAAGGAATTAACATGTTACACTGTCCACAGCAGTGTGAAGAGATGAAAACCCAGTTCCCCTGAACGTGCATGCACAGTGTTTTCACCTCAGTGCAGTTATACTCTCTGACAGCTCTGAACCCTGCAACCAAGGTCACTTGCATATTCATAAACCTGCGGATGTTCAGCTCCGACCATTTTCATATGTCTGCAGATAATGTAGTGTGCTCAGTTGAACGGTCGACCACAGACTGCGTCACCCGAGGACATAAGAGGACATCGTGATGTACAGTGTGTATCACAATGAATCCAGAGTTGTCAGTCTTGGCACATTAAGTAAACACCATTCATCACAACACTGAGTGCAGTGTGACAAGAGCCCATAACGTCAAATGTGGAGCAGCTGAGAGCTTTCACTTTGTCAATCCAATAATGCAGCTATGATGCAAGTTTAGCTGTGTGTGGTGAAACCTTTGGCTGATCCGTGGGCCCATCACCCTGCCAGCTTTGTGCAGTAGCCAGCGTTGGTTTTACTGGAAAACTCGCCTTTTTCCTTATTGTGACGAGACTTCATAAACATTTGATAAGTTGGGCTCTCTCTCCCTCACTTTTTTTTTATTTTACGCTTTTTATTTTTTCAGCAGATGCAAATACAAACTGTTTTCAGAAGCTCTCATTAGCAAAACACTTAGGAGGTCACCACCCTTTATTACTGTTAGCAGGAACACACAGCCTGATGATGCAAGGAATATGAAGTTGCACCTACAGAAAATAATGCAGGTTAATGAAGTAGACGGTGCAACGACGAAAAATCAGCTGTCAACAAACAAAATAGCTGAGTTCAGTCTAAAATAATGAATTGCAGTAGCCGCTGCTGGACAAATATCCAGCCTCAGTTCATCAAAACATTATCTCCTCACATACACATACAAGGCTTGACAGCATATACTACGCTTGCATTATTTTCAGCAGAGCTGGTCTGGGTTATTAGCTCTGTTGGTGATGTGTTTATGGCTGCTGGGGCTGTGTTTATTTGAGCAGGACTTAAGGTTGTTTATTTGGGACCAGTCAGCCGGTCCAGTCAGATAACAGTAAGATTAACTAGATGGACAAAAAACAACCAGTGTTCGTCAGTGTTTACTTTAAATGTTCTTTTTTTGTTGTTTGTTTCTTTTGGTATAGCTAAATCATCAGCTTTCTTATGGATAACTGTGGAGTAATTGCACAGTAATTTGGCTCAGCTTATACAGAGAGTATCTAATTTCCCATGAATGCTCTCTGATTGTGATGAGCTGTGAGCTTGAGTGACATTTACTAGTGCAGGGTAATTAGACACTTTCTTTTCCATCCACATTTAGCCATAAACACACACAGAGAATGTGAACAATATCATGTAATCTTTGGAAGTGACATTCCTAGCATTCAAGTGAATTTACTACCTACTTTTCTTTTTTTTTTATCATCCTTCGCGGTCAGAAATGTGATCCTTATTATTTTTCTTTTTATCCATAACTGCCACTTAGTGTTACTGAAACACATAGATCTTGAGAAGCAGTTCACAAATATGTAGTTTTATTTATTTATTTATTCATAAAAGGCTCTGCAACAGCTGGGAACCGTAGTTTTTAGCAAACTTAAACAGGAGTGGATGGTGCACTCGCTGCGGACTACTTTCCGTCGAGGATTGATATACGTTTACTACACCAGTGAGGATTTATGGCAGTGGGACGATCTATGTGGGGAAATAAAATAAACTACAATTCCCACACTCATGGCAGCAATGGAACATGTCACCGCGTCCAACACTGTGGCTCATCGATGTCTTTTTAATCGTTTTTGGAAAAGGACTGCGTTCTGTGTGCGTGGAGGAGTAAGCTGTCAGGCCTTGGCCACAGTGACACTTGTTAACGGGATCAGTTTACTGATGGATTTGATATTTTCACGAGGTTGCTTGACAATACAAACAGTGTAGTGTAATGTTGCCAGCCTCATTCTTAGAACTGATGTTCCTCTGCGGGATAGTTCGACAGGTTTTAGTGTCAGATGGTGAAAAATATTCACTTTGTGTTTGGAGCTTCGTGTGTTGGAATGAGTCAAACGGAGCTGCACTGGCCCGACTGAAACACAGAGTGATGCCTCGAAAAAAAAAAAAAAATCACGGGCCAGCGATGGGCTCTAATGCAGCTAACCAGCAAGAGGCTGGTAATTGATTTGTTAAAGCCCCCCACCCTCCACCCCCCGCCTGCCTGCTGAAATGAGATGACAAGTACAGTCCTGAGGCGCAGTCGAGCGGGAGAGGGGAGTCTGTGACCTGCAGGAGGATCAATACTACATGACGAGGGTGGGGAAATGGCGCAGCAGCCCTTTGTTCTCGTTCAGGCCTTCGCCATCAACTGAGCATTTTGCCATATACTGCGCTGGTGATGTTATTTGAAAAAACACATATCTCAGTGACACAGGCCGTTTGTTTTTACTGGCCATATGTTTGACCATGTGGTTTTCTATACAACAGGCAGAGGAGGATCATTCTTTTTAACCGCTGCAATCGTTGTAAGTGATACCAAGGACATAAAATGTGAATGTGAATCCCAAACAAAGGCCAGTAATACACCATGACACGGAGTTCCCCCTACAAAGGAGTGGAGACATCACACACTTGTGCTGTGTTGTGAAATACCACATTAGGAGTCATTAATAACCGCATTTCTGCTCTATTGGAAACAGATGGGCTCATATCTTGGGGATGTAGGATTGACTGCAGCAGGCAAAGCCAACCTGATGTGTGCGGAAAATAATATCCATTAATTCCACCAAAATACTGACATTTGCTCGGGGGCAAGGCCTGAATAATTTGTTGGCATAACATGAATAATACAAGAAGGACACTAAGGCAGAGATGGCGTGAGCCTGTTGTTTTTGTCCTGGGCTGTGGCTCAGGCTGTGAAACTAGCTAAAGTGTTTCATTCATCCGTTCGCGTGCACAGTATATACAGTCCTGCATGTGGCGCAGTATTTGGCAACGCCGCCTTCCAACTCGGCCTTTCTGAGCCAAGAGAGGGGAAGGGTCAACTGCAGGTACACTTTTCAAGTCATAAAAATCCATATACAAGTGTTTTTCTTTGGGGTTTAGAGAAAATTCCTTGGCTTCTTGAGAGTCAGGCAAAGGGTCGAGGGGAATAAAGCTCTTTTTTCACCTCATAAAACCCTGCGAGCACACGTCGAGTGCCGGTGAAGGCCTCTCTTTGAAGGTCCCTCCCTTGCAGCACTCAAAGAAGTCCCTGAGGATGATAGAAGAGCCGAGCAGGGCAGCGCAGAAGGTGATATCTGCTTTCACACCACTGATGTGTCTATTTAGTCTATGCTGTCCTGCGCCATCAGACATAGTTTAACCGTCATAACACAAGAAAGACAGGGCATCGCATGATGTATACCTTCTTCCCTTCATTTCCTCCTCAGTGATAGCAGGGCCATCTTTTCCAGCCGGCCCCTCTGCCTGCATGGCCACAGCTGCCGGTCGTGCTAAAATGTGTATTTATTTGCCATAAATGCACAAGTCCAGCCTGAACCACTGGTGACTGAGCCCAACTAGATGTGGATGCTGTGTGGAGTTTTAACCCAGTTTGCGTGACTTGAATATTTAATATCTGCCCCAGCTTGTAGAATGCACTCTGTTGCACCTGAATAACAGGCATGCATGGGCCGAGAGAACAGGGTCCCTCCATCACTGCAAGTGATTTCATTATTCTGCAGGGGTTAACTTACACCCACTGCTACTTTTGGATTAAGCTAGAACTGAACTTTAGGAACTGTAAGAAACCATCGATCATCAGAGGCCAGAATAAGCCCAGATTTATAAACCTCCATGGAGCTTTTGCTCTCATTGTTGTAATGTCATTTGCCTATGAATCATTTTCTAGCAGCCACGAGAAACAGCATTTTTAGCTGAATGCTAATGTTGGCAGGCTGTCATGCTCATGACAGTTCATGCTTAGCAGGTAGTCGTGTGTGTTAGCATGCTAACATTTGACACGTTGAAAATCTGACCTGATGATCGTGCTGGAAATATTATAGTGATGCACTCAATAGTGATATTCAGGATATTTCACTCTCAAGGACAAATGTTTATATATTATATTTTATCCTGGACCAAAGTCCTGCGGTAACCAGGCAACACTGGCATCCACGGAGCAATGTCGCTAGCATGGCCAAATGTATTGCTTTGCACCTGGGCCCTAAGTCAAGATCTAAGAAAGATGCACAAGGGTATGTAACAGGCCTCGTTGCCAAAATGTTCAGCCAAACCATAATTCTGGGTTGTAAATGGCTCACTAGGTAGTAGACTGAAATGAATCGCTCCTCCCTCTCTTAATTCACTGACTTATTATGGGTAAAACAGGACGTTAAACCCCCCCCCCCCCCCGTCCTCTGCTGAACTCTCTTATCGGGGATCTGACATGCCATAGCAGGTTCATATAATTAAACCCCACTGCTTTGTTCACATCTGCATGCAGCTGCGTCGTACATGATCCCTCTCTGTCTCTTCAGCTTCAACATGTCCCGCCCTCCACCGTGCCGCTCCCTTGTCATTAACCATGCAGTTTGCTTGTAATTAAGTACATCAGTAGATTAAGAGCTCACCGATGCCGAGTTGCTCTGGTCGATGCTCTAGAGAGGACACTCCGTCTCTGTCTCTTTTTTTTTAAACACAAAACACACCCACACAGCTTTCTGAAGCCGACTGGACTGATGGTGGATTCACAGAGAGCCTAATTTTAGTAGGCTACAACTGTGCAGCAAAGCAGGTGGATTCGTCTCACAGTGTAACTGGTCTGTTTACTGGCTGGATGGTTGTTTTTATTTCTATAAATAATCCCATTATGGTGTATGTATGGGAATCTGCATCAGCCTCAAATATACGTAGAGCATGTTCACATGTTCAATGGAGAGAGTGAACACTGTGATAGCATGCTAACAAGAGCATGTACTTAAGATGATGAATGTGTCTGCAGTGCCGAGGGCTGCGACAAATCACCCCATTTCCTAATCAATCAGTCTTTATCCTTTTTCGAAAAGAAAACCGATGAATCATCAAAATTTTCCAGAGCTGAGGGCAAAATTTCAAATTTGCTTCTTTTGTTCCACTGTCAGTCCAAAAGTCAATGTTATTCCATTTACAGCAAAATATAACATTGATGAAAATCTTCATGCTCAGTTTTTTTTTTTTCCAGATTCACGGTTATCTGGGGAAAAAAAGTTTTTTTCTTTGTGAGTTAAAGTAAAATCAAAATTTTTAACGATCGCTTGATCGATTTTGACTGGATATGTCCTATCATCACATCATTTTACATTATGCCACTACATCATGTGTATTGGGATGGAAGTTTATTCATTCTCACTGCCATTTTAAATATTTCATGATTACTAATCTGCTCCTGTGAGGCAGAGGATCACAAACCAGGGCTGACATCACTTCTCGGCCCCTCACTGTTTGGGGTCGTTACCATGCCACTGGTAGCCAGATGAACGCACACCTTCTGTCAACCTGTTATTTTTGAGATTATGCCTTCCTTCGCTCCTTCAGGAGGAAATTGGGTTGACACAGTGAATTTCTTTCCATTTAAGCAGCCTTAATACTTAATGCTGTTTTGTCTGCCCCTGGGGCCCTCTGAGTGTGCTTTGCACTTCTCTGGGCTGGCACGGCGTCTCATTACCCCTGGAAAAACTTCCCATGTTCATGTAAAACAGAGTAACCTGATCCGCACGACTCGGAATAGTTTGCGGGAGACTCGACATCCTCCTCCGTTTGGTGGAGACGATGCTGCTTCCCAAGAAGAGTCACATAAATAGAAAAGCATGGTAGTAATGAAACAGCATGTGCATGTTTTTAACCTATAAATATCTGAGGTTAGATTAACGTCATGGTGAGAGGAATCATGGGTAATCAAAGATAACGTAACTGTTAGAGTGATGCCATTCCAGCCATTTTTATGCAGCTATCCAAACTGTGGCAGTTACAGAGGTAAAACTGACATCTTAACAACTGGGTTTAAAACAATGGCTTTTGCATATAGACATTAAGGGGAACTGTGTAAGTCCGGTCACTTTTCTTCTGTTTTGCTAAGCCTCCTCCTGGACATGTGCATTTGTTTTCAATGAAGCCGGCGAGAAAGCAATCAATAGAGCGGTGGATAACGTTACTTATCATATACAATGTTAAGACGTGTAGTCTTATCCATCATAAACAAGAGGTTACGGGTTATGGGGCACGTTTGTGTTGTGGTGCAGCAGAGACGAGAGCTGGGACACTGGGTCGGAGGCGCTGGTCTTCCAAGGTTGGTTTTCGGCCAAGAGAGAGAGCCTCCATTTTCTCTCGTGACAAGTTACAAGTCATTTATCTAACCATCACAATTACTCTGAAGCTGTTTAATTAGCATAGTTAGGCTAGAAACCCTGCATAGTTCCTCTTTAAACTGTGAGTGTTTGCAGGTACAGATGACTTTATATTACCTCTGGTGAATTGATACCAGCTCAGAAAAGACACACAGTCTCTCAATGACTACAGTGCTGGAAACCAGTAAACCTCCAGTCAACCTCAGACAACCCCAGCTCCATCAATGGGAAGAATGGGATTGCAAAATGTTTACAAGACATCATCTATTGTGTGCTGAGGGAAGTTATTTCTTACTCCCTGGTGAGATAATGTATTTTCACCAGCAACTTGTCACGCTGGAGCCACCCGAACAGAAAATCAAATCCCAGCCCGCTGGATAATGGGCCTTTTGGATCCTTTAGGAGTGGCGATGGTGATTGCCTCTGCGTACAACAGAAAGCAGTTTGATGTTTCAAAAAGGAAAAAAAAGGTGACAAATATGTGTGTTTGTTTTGGGCACACTCATGCTGGGTGCATGTGTGTGTGTGTGTGAGAGCTTGTGTGAATAAACCTTTGTGCGTGTGCTTTTTTACGAGCTCGTCTGAGTGATTTCCCAGTGAGAGTGTGTTTTACAGCCGGATTCCTCCAGGATGAGTCTGACTATTTGATAGAACAGCCCCATGGCGGCCTCCCAGCCTCCAGCCTAATGAGCATCATGTCTAACAGGTGGTCCATCAGGGCGCTGGGAACAAGAGGAATTAGGGTGTTTGTGTGTAATTTGCTTACTCGCCGTTTATTCAGGGAGATGTTTTCTTTTCTTTTTTTTTTTTAAAACACCAGTAGTGCTACTCGTTTCTCCATCCAGCGAGGAAATTGAATCATAAACACAATATTTCTTGGATGGGTGATTGGCAGTCCAAGAGGCTCTGTGGTTTGTACTGTAAATGATCAAACAATTTCCTCAAAACCTGGAAGGTGGGCTCGGTTTACCCACTGGTTTGTAGCTCGCTGAGTTTTCTGAATTCTACTGTGAGCACAGAGCGGAGCACATTGTTTCATGGACACTGCTATGAAGAACTTATAAAACGGGGGCACAGTTTACACAGCTGGGAGGAAGAAGGCTGTAAAAGTGTTGATTGCTTCCAGATTATGTGATTGTACGCAACACTGGCTCATTACATATTTTGTCCTCCATTGATATTAAGCAGTGTTTGTGTTTTACTTTAACATCTGTGCAATGTTACAATCAGAAACAATCCAGTGTATATTTTTTATACACGTTTTTCTTTTTATGTACTGTACTTGTTGTATATCTGCCGTTCACTAACCGGAAGGTCGGTGGTTCGATTCCTGGCTTCTCCAGTCTGCATCTCAACGTGTCCTGAACTCACATTCGCCCCCTGATCTGTGCATGTGTGTGTGTGTGCTTTGATTGGCTCAAGTGGATCAACTTATAGTAAAATATATATATATTTGTAAAAGAAGCAGATTTCATGTTTAGTAAGATGATAAACATTTAAGGCTACCTGCTGAACATTAGCAGGCCGACGTTAACTTTTAGCTACGTGCTCATTCCTGTGCTTAACAGAGTGTCTTTCATGACTGTAAACTCATAATCATATTCATTCTTCAGCGCAGGAACTCTGCCCGACCACTGCACCCAACTATCAGAACAGGAAGATCTATTGAGAACCAGCAAAAATCCCTTTTCCATAGATTCCTGCTGGTCAGAGTGAACAATGAGCTCCGCAAACCAAAACTGATCCAAACCAGATCCAGCAATCATCAGAGAGAAAACCAGGAGGAGGTTTGTGTGTTGTAACACGGGGGCAACAGCGTCTTTCCACTCAGAGAGTTTAAAAAACCTTGAAAAGAGACGAGAAACATGAAAAGAGGTTTTGGCTTCCTCCCACGCGCAGTTGCGGCTTTGGTTAATGATGAATAACTCATCTCATGAGTCTTCAGTGTTCTGTTTTATCTGCGTTTTATGGACCTGCGTTTTCTTTTTACAGCACGGTCTTTATCTCAAATTACATTTCATTACACTAAGTTTTAATTGGGTTTAGTCAGGTTAATTACTTAAGTCCTTCTCATATCTGTATCATGATGATAATATCTCAGTTTATGCTAATGACTCAGCCAGAGACAAAGGAGGTGATATGAGCTGTGGAAATTAAACAGGAGGAGTTTTATTGTTAGTGTGTCTTGTTTGCTCACTTTGTTTCTAGACGGAAAAATAAAATGCTTTGTTGTTTGCTAATTTCTTTTTTTTTCTTCTTCTTCTTCTTCTTGTCCTAATGCTAATTTGTGCTGGCTGCAACTTCACAGTCTCTTCTTGTTTGTATTGATTCTTGTTACAGCTGTATTTACTCCTCCCGCTGGTTGACCGACATACTGTATGTCAGAAAACAAAGGCTCAGCGTGACCACCACATGTTTTCTTGTTTTTGGAGTGAGCTCATTAAATGATGGTGTGTTGTAGAATGCAAGGCCTTGGGATGGGATGGGGTGGGGTAGGGTATGTGCCCCCCCCCCCCCGCCTCACACATGCACACATCCCACCCCTCTCGCTCTTATGCAGCTGACTTTTAATGGAATCTGATTTGAATGCTTGTGAATAATTCCCGTGGGGTTGTGGTTTGTAGGTCATTGTGCCATTATGGTTTGTTCCTGGTCTGTCTGAGGGAGGATGTATATGCATGCATGTGTGTGTGTGTGTGTGTGTCTGGGGTGTGCGTTGGTGGGGGAGGGGGGAGTGGGAGCAAGGCAGCGAGGAGGGGAGGGGGGCGTCGTCGTCTACTCGTCTGGTCGAAAGCATCATAGCTTTTCTCTCTGCGTGCCGCTGTAGGTGGACACAGAGTGAACACTCACCCTCCCACCCCCACCCCCAGGCTTGACCCACAAATCCTTTTCCTCTAGGCAACAAAGGGATTATGGGAGAAGTAGACTAATCTACTTCTGTGAATTTACTTATGCAAAGTGTTTGCCACACAAGCCCTGGCATCAGCGTTAATCTGCGAGAGCAAAAAAAAAAAAAAAAAAAAAAACCTTGCAGTTGTTGTTTTTACTTCATTTCATCATCCAAAGCTGCACTTTTTCCTTTTACTCTGTACGTGATGCGCAGAGCGAAGATAGGAAATGCTGCAGTTCCAATCGGAGAACCTTTGTTTTCTTTATTTGGGATACTTGAGAAGGAACACTGGGCTTGTAAGAGGCCACCTGCAATAACAAATTACTCCCCAGTGTGTAAGGAAACATCCAAAAGCAGCACTCTGGATGGGCTTTGTCTTGATTTATTAATATTCTTCATATGCCTGAGGGCTGTGCATGAAATATAGCTGGAGGTGTTGCAAGATGAAAAATATACCTCGGTGGAGGGCTTCCCAGCCAGTTATATTCAGTAGCACATACCAGAAATGACAGTTTGTTACTCTGAGAAATGCACCGAGCACAACTTTCACCTCGGAGTGGTTTTTCTGGCTCGCTCACCTCAAACATCTTTGATCCCTTCTTTCAGTTTATATCTAGATGTCGTGGCTTTATCTGCCGCCGAGGTGGGAGTGGAGTGATGGTGAGCGGAGGGGACTGAGCAGGGATGAACTTATCGCCTTGTCTTTGGCCAGACTGGATGGGGTATATACTGTAGAGTGTTTCACCATAGCTGGCTCTGCCTTAGCTTGTTTAAATGTTCCTGTCTTGATGGTGTGATATCGTAACGTAGCCCAGGCTAATTCAAACAGTCCAGAGAGAAATAAGCTGCGGGATTTTCTTTCAGTGAAGGCTATAGCACACTGGAGCGGCTGGAGACAGATACAGTAAAAAGCTTCTTGGCAGCGCTCGCGGTATTGTTCCTCCTCAGATATCCCCAGACATTTGAAAATTAGTCCACATGTTGTTTTCCCGATTTGTGGAATGATTGTTTTCCCTTCACATTTGACCTGATGATGAAAGATTGTGTGATATTTTGTGGTCGGGTGATATTTATCTTAAAGGGAACAGCTTTGATTTTGCACCACAGGAAGAACATGCTGGTAGTTTTTGTGTGTTGCACAGAGCTGAGACAAGTCTTTGACTCTTAGACCCCAGATACTGAACCTGGGTGGTCACACCCACAGCCATGTTACACAATGCCTGTTTACGGCCTCGCGATTGTTAACCAAACGTTGTTTCAGTGTTTTGGCTGGGCCCAGAAAAAGCAACGCAGCACAGTCAGCAACACAGCAGGAGCAGTTCACTAATTGGCCGCATGATTTTAAATGGACAAAGCCACAGAAGTGTCATAGTGATGTTTCCTTTCCAGATGTTTTAATGATGTTCTCGTCAGCTTTCACCACCTCTGTTTTTTCACAATGCGTTCACAGTGGGAGCCAGACGGGTTGTTCTTTTCTCAGGGTGGAGTAAGATGCGCCAACAGCACGTACTGTACTGACAGGTTTGATTAAAGACACTCCTGCTTTTACAAAATACATTTTTACACTAAATTTCTCTGATATACTCTTGGTCCAAGGACAAGATGTTTCTCAAATCTGAGGCTTGTGTTCTTGTACTGAAAGTATAACATGAAATACTTCCATTGAAACAGAGCCTAAATCCCAGTGTGGAGGGTTCTCTGTGCAACTCTTCGTTGTGTTTATCACTCACATACACACTCTGCAGCTCTTGGAAGTGGTCAGGATGTGTGTTTTTTTTCCTCTAGCTGACTGTGTTTTTGATCTGTCATCATGACATTTTGTAAAAACCAGTAATTCCTAGCTGCTTAACAGATCTGGACCACAATCCATTTCTACTGTACAGACTTTTTTTTTTTTTCTTTTTACATGTCAGGAAATAAGTGAACTATCAGTGCAGTTTCAGGACTGGTTAGAAACACACTCACATCTAGCCACATTAAGGCTACAGACAAAGAGATGGTAAACGTAAACCAAATCTGAGGGAGCCATATCATATCAGATTACTTAAAGAAATTGTCACACATACCAAAAGAGAGATTTTACATTGTAAACAATAATGTCTGATGGATAAAATACACTATATTTTTTAATTAGGTCAAATCCAATTTGTCATTTGCCCTCATACACTGATAAAGCTCGTGTAAAAAAGTTGCCATCAGATAACATGTCCCTTTGGTTGTTGGTTGTTTTATCAGATTAGCCTTAACCAGACTATACAGGGGAGCACTGATTAGATGATAGAGATTGAAAAGCTTTGTCAGGCTTTTTTTTGATTAAGGGAAAAGTAATCTTTGTCCATTTCCCACTTGTCAGGTAAAGTTATTTGCTCTGAATATTAAACTGGACTCAGGAGAGCGTGCAGAGTGTTGACTGATGTCCATGAGAGGCTCAGACGTGGTGTCTGACTGTACTGTAGGTCTGTTGCACAATCTTGAGTTCCCCTGTTCTCTCTGCTCTCTGTAAGAAATGAATGGCCCTCTGGTGACTTGTTGACTTGTTACTTGCAGTGTGAACACACGGTTAGTCTGACTCATTCATGTTATCGCTTAAATGCTACCAGGAGAGAAGCCTGGATTTAAAAAATAAAAAATAAATAAATGAAAAAAAAACTTCAGCTTTTACAGCTGTGTGACATTAACTATCATATTTTACAACGTCAACACACACCACTCGGTCTGAGCCCAAAGCTTCTCACTGTTCCCGTTTATTTAACCTTATCCAAGCTGATTTCAAACACAGCCTGTTGCATGGTAACAGGGGTACTGTTAAGCTTCTCAAGCACATCCAGGCCACTCCCAGGCATCCGTCACAGACTGTAACAAGCTGCTGAGTGCTGTTTGAAGGGTGTGTGTTCATGTGCTATACATGCTCAGCGCTGATGGATACGCAGTGACAGTTGTGAGATATGACCCGCTGGACATCCAGGACGGGGATTGTAGCATCAGCCAGCCAGCTCCTCTCTGAACTCTCTTCTCATCCGCTGGTAGCGGTGGATAATGCGGCGCCAAAGCCTCTTGTGTAAGAGACCTGCTCAGTGATGACGGGACGGAAGGGGACAGGGAGTGACGTAAGTGTCCTCCTGTTCCTCTTTTCCGTTTTGCCCTGATCTGTGATCCCGAGCGCTGGGAAGGTCAGCTGCTCTGCTCTGCTGACCCCAATTTCTTAAGGAAAGGTTTCCTTAGAAGACTCGCTGGCTGCTCCCTGCCCCCTTTTTGGCGGCTGACCTGGAAACAGTGCAGGGAGCAGCTGACGCAGGCGGAGGCTGCAGACGAGGCCTGAACTGCTTCTCTTGTTCTTTTTTTTTTGATCTGATGAAGGACACAGCTCCATCTGTTTCCTGCTCCCGAAGGCAGCGGCATTCGCAGTCAGATCGGATGAAGACAAATGAATAAAAGGAAGGATGAGTCACGGCTTTATTCTCATGTTTTGACAAGTGCTTCTGCTTGAACACATGAGACTGGAAATATTGACATGTTTGCTAAATGACTTCGAGGGTGGTTGTGGAGCAAGCATCGTTAGAAATGGGCAGACACACTTACCAGACAGTCCTGGTAACAGCGTTTCTGTCTCTTAACCGACAGAATTCAACTTTGCCGTGTTTACTCTGCAGGGATCTATTGTCTGCCTCCACAATAAACAGGCCCACTCTAAATGTAGGACATAAACACTTGTTGTGCTCCCCTCAGGAAGCCGTTGGCTTCTGAGGATTGTCAACCCTTTCTTTATCCTTGTCATCCACCTCCATGCTCAAACCCATCCGTCTCCTCTCTCTGGCTCCGTCCTCTTGTCTGTCTTCTCCCAGCACCTGTCAGCTTCTATTGTTCACCGCAGAAGAGGAGCAAACCCATACAGGCATGCTCCTGCGACCTTTTCAATGGCCCTCTCCCAACGGGGCGGGTGCCTTTGTTCCTTGAGCCTTTCTTACCAGGTTCTGGGGCAATCAGCAAGGGGGCATCCGTCTTCCCATTGAGGGGGGGCGTGGTGCTCCCTGCTCGCTGGGTGTGATAATGGACCACACATGGTCGTGCTCCAGCGGCTCACCAAGACCCGGGCCCTCGGTGCGTGGGCACAGGCCCCGGGTCCTGCCTCCTCTCTCCCTCCAGCCCGACCCAGAAACCACTCTTCTTCTCAGCCTTTTGTCAGGGCCCTTTCACTTAGCCCAAGGCTCCACCGGGCCCCTTTGTGATTCCTACGTGGGGGCCCAGTTCCTTAGCATCCACTCCCTCGTCTTTGTTCACTCCACCTACAATATGCCACCAACAAGTATTCCAGAAATGCCATGAATGTAAGTCTTTCTATCGGTGTGAATGTGCCTAAGTAAAGAAGGGAGAAAAGAGGTTTTTGATTTAACGTTGCTCTGGAGGTTTTTCCTGCGTTTATTGAGCCGAGCTGATGAAGTTGATAAATTCATTGGGATAACTCGTGATAAAAATAAATCTTTTTTTTTTCATACTTTAAACAAGATTCTTGCTTGAAGGAGTTTCATTAACATTTTTCCGGAGTGAGGGATTGTTGTTTACGTGGTGCACTTTGAAACATTTTGCTCTAAATTAAATTCAAGCATCGCTGCAGAAATTAAAACCTCATGCACGCATGCATTAGAGACGACTCAACCAATGGAGAGCACACCTCGTTCCAAGCACTCCCCCAGCGGCTGAATAACCTCCATCATAGAACACATGAATCCTAGAAAGGCCTTTGTTTCAAACAGACCTGTGGACATATTTATCATATTTGACTGAATTAAAGAGCCGAAAAAACAGGCGTCAGAAGTCTGGATACTGCATTAAAGACTTAATATATGTCCCTCTGTCTCCATGTCCACTAACATGTCTGACTTTTTCAACCATAAATCTTTATATTCTGAGGCTTATTAAGTTTCCTTTTTTTCTTCTTTTTATCTATAGAGCGGAGCTTTTTGATGTCTCACACACACGTCAAGGAGGTTTCTTTCTTCTTTCTTTCTTTGTATCGGAGGACTAGCTAATTTAGAAAACTTCTGTCATGGCCCTGGAAGTGATGGTACCACCCTGACACTTTATTAACACGACACACAGGATGGTAATGATGTCAATTTAATGAAATCTCCATCCGTCTTTGGCTAGAATTTCACCGCAAAGGTTTTAAACTGTGTGGAGGGGATGTCATTTTATGTCACCCATAAAGTCATTCACTGGTTTTCTATAGGGTTTAATACACGAATGGCAGTGAGTTGTTGGTGCTGCGTAACATGCAGGTACTGGTGCTGTGGTCCTCGGCACCACATGGCCCTTTGTTGTTGTGCCGCTAACCGGGAATACAGCATGTGGAAACATCAAAGGGAAACAGCTACCTCGTGGGTAGCCTCAGCAAAAGCATTGGGAGCTAAAACTTTTCTTTTTTCTTTTCTCAGTCATTCAGGTCATCACGCTGCCTGTAGTATTTGGCACAGTTTTCACTAAGTCCAAGTTTTTAAGTTGAGAAACTTCCATCTACAGAGCTGGGTTCGATTTATTTTTTATTTTTTTGTAATATCAATCTGATCCGTGTGAAATTTCCAACCGAGCTTTACTCGGCATCAATTTATTGCCACTAACTCTCTGTAACATCCAATCTCGGTCATGCCAAACTTTTATATCCCCTCATCAAAAAAATACGAGCTCCCAAACCTCGGAGGCCAGCGCGCTTGCCCTTACTTCCACATTTGTAGTAGGATTTAGAAAATATATATTTTGCTTCGTGCAACGCAGACTTCACTCTACACTTAGTATTTCATCAACACCGAGGGGCTGTTTCCCAATTTCCACACAGTCCTCGCGGGGTATTATTACTATTATCATTGAAATGGAGCGTCTCTCTCCCCGCGGAGCCAGGTAGGAAGAAGAAAAAGAAAACAAGCAGCTGTCTGTTTAACCATCAGGCCTGCCCTCAGGACTGAGACACTATAGATTGCTGTTGTGTGATACCTGCCCGCAGAGGGGGAGACTTAGTAAAAACACATTGATTACCGCTCACTTTATCCAATTGATTCTGTTCACTTCATTCCACGGTAATTCACAGCTGCGTCAACAACATCCGACTCGACTGGCTTTCAGCTTTGTTTTCGTTCTAATTTAGTTTCATTTCTTGTGTTGGGGATATGTATATGGTAGATTGTGGTGAAATGTGAAAGCCAACCACGGCCTGCGTTGAATTAATGGTTTTAGGAAATCCAATAGTGCTGACTGCTGCTGTATGTGCTGTATCTTAGTTTAGAATTCAATTTAGCTTGACAATGGGAACTGAAGAAAATTGCCTGTGAATGTTATTGACTCAGAGAAAGAGATTAGCTGGGAGAAAGTCTTTTGTGGTGTGTAGACAGGGGATGACAACAAAATACAGAGGAGACATGATGATACAGGGCGGAAACATCACTGTTAATGGATGTGAATTTCCATTCGGGGCCGTCTCGGGCCACAAAGGCTTTTGGTATTAGGTACATGGACACCGAATTGCCAGCATGAGATTGGACTTGTCGTATCAGGAAGAGGAAAATCAATGTCTGATTGTAAATGTACCAACTTCATCAGTTCATGTAATCTTCATACTGTGTACCGAGACACTTAAACAGTGGCTTGTTTCTGTGAAGTGAAGTGTGTCTTGTGTTTTATGATTTATGTATTTAAGAGATTTATGGCTTTCTAAATGGGAAAAGTAAATGAGGTAATCCAGCGTCTGTTTTGAAAAATAAGGCACATGCAGGCACTGGTTACGGAGGCGGTTAGGGTTTGTGTGATTTGGTTCCTGTAAACTTTTAAATGCGTAAATGAGCTCCTTTGCAAAAAATGCAAATTGACACCATGTGGAAGACAAAGCGTTTAAAAACACGTAAGAGGCTATGTGGGTTCCTTTCTGACATGTTTATAGGTTTACAAGGCAGTGCAGTCTCACGCAAAGGCAGGCGACGCTGCAGAGATTTAGGTTCCCTTTTGCATTGATGCGATGCTTCAGGCCATGGAGATGGACCCGATGCACGGCTCTGCTTCCCTCAGTGTTTCTCTCCCTTTTGTATTCATCCGTGTGTCTCTCTGTTCAGAGTTAAGCACATATATTCAACCCCCCTTAAGCCCAGTTTTCCGTTTCCAATTTAAGTTGAAATAAATAACAGATTACAATCGCGCTTTACCCTGATTTCCCGCCCTGTGTAGCAGCTCACACCGGCCTATGCTATCTGAGAAACAAGCAAAAGTCAATGAGGCGGCGATATCAGAGCTATCAGATCTGCATTAGTCCAGGCTGTTATTGCAGGACCTGTGCTCAGCGCCGAGGGAGCACAAACCCCCCGTCCCTCCACGTTAACACTGACAGCCTCCACACACACACACGTGGCTGTCGAAGGGGGCTCTCGATCTCTGTGTGAGTCGGCTACATGTGCCTTCAATTAGGGCCGGGAACTGGAGCCCAAATGGGGGAGTTTAAAAAAGGCTGGGCTGAGTGCAGTGTGAGAACACTGGCCTGTTGTGATAGGATCTAATGAGATGACTCAGAGCTGCATCCTTGAACGTTGCCATTCATTAATGTAATGATTCGTTGTGTGTGTGTATTTGAGCGTGTGTCCCAATTTACCAAATAAGCTTTCATGCTTTCTTCTGGTTGCTGTCTTGTGGTGAGCAGTGGGAAACTACAAAACAGCAGCTTCAGAGGTTTATATATATCCAATAAAGCTATGATGTGAGAAAAGAGAGAAGTAATCAGTTGCCCTCTTCCTCCTACTCTCCAGCTTCACACCCTCTCTTACACTGTCGGGGCCTTAAGCTGATTGGCCCACTCTGATATTTGTTTGTCTGTGATTGATTGCACGGAGCTACTAGAAAATAGCCACTAATCACAACGCCGGCAAGAGGATGAGCTCCCGGAGTCCTGTTGCACTCCGGCAGCTACTTCACATTTAAACACGAGAGGCTCATAGCAGTGAAGAGAAGTGGGACATGGCACAGCTGTTTCAAATGCTGAACATATAAGACGGTCGGGGCACTAAAGATGTCTTCTCCTTTCTGCTCCACTGGCATTCTCAAAAGCTCTTCCTGCACTTAAGCCTCCATGCAATAAACATCAGTGAGTAGAGGGCCTCTGCGGTGATGTGCCATGATTCGGGCTCATCCTTCAGGGCTGTTGTGCTATGTGAAGCCCTTCCATGCAAAAAGGTTTGGGAAGAAGGATGGCAAAACGCTGGACAAGTGATCTATTCTGAGCTCTTGGCTTGTACTGGATTTTTCCATCCTCCTCTGCTGGTCCCATCTGCCCGGTGCAGGTTTCCCTGAACCCCTTCCATGGGTCAGCATCTTCCAAAACCCAAACCAGAACGATTAAACGGCCCAGTGGTGGGCCAGGCCGGATGGGTCTCGCACGCAAGCCATGGAAGAGTAGCTAGCCTCCCCTGCACCGGTCTCCCTCTCCATGTGAAAGAGAAGCACTCTAAACACGAGAGGAGGAACAAAACTAACTAATTTATTACCACATGGCCAAAAAGGTCAGAGCGTGACAAAAGCCCTCCTGTTGTGAGGAGGAGTGCTGTGGAGCGGCCCCATCCAAGCAGAGTCTGGGTGACTACCGCAGCATTAGACATGGGTCAGGCTGAGGGGAAACATGGAGGTAGGACTCGTTTGAGAACAAAGGCCTTGTTCTTGACTCTTGTTGGGCTGTGACGTTTATTCAATAAAACCTGTTTGGTTAAATTTTCCAGAAGCCTAAGAAGACACTGAGAAATTGAATTTTTCAATTTAGTGACCATTATGAGGACATTTTAAGAAATTTAGCAAAATGCTGACATGTCAAGTCCATTAGAAAAGTAAATATGGTGTAACGTGTTAGTAGTGTAGACTTATCAAGTGATTATTCAATAACAAGAATGCATTACATTAAATATTCATGTTTACTGTCAGCATTAAAGACGTCGCCATCTCTCCACGACAAAATACCTCAACAACTATTGGATGGGTAACAATGACTTTGTTTGAATCTCCCGCCACAAACTAATAGCAAAGTATAAGCAAGCTAACATGCTACACTAGGGTTGTTCAACATTAGCCTGTTTCTTATAGCATTATTACTGTTAGCATTTTTGTCATGCTAATGTTAGCATCTGGCTCAAAGTACCATTTTGCCCAGTAGGCTACATTCTCACCAGTCTGTTCCCCCCTACTTTTGCTTCCTTTTTTTTAACAGACAGGTGTTTGTGCGTCACCATGTGGAAGTGTGGGGGTTCCCTTTGAATTTCACCCCCAAGCAGTAAACCAGCTCTTATGAAAAACATCTGAACTCCAGCTGTGGAAAGTTCTAACCCCCGACAGCCCCGTGTGCTTTACCAAGGAGGCAGCCAGCTGAAGACAGTGGTAGTGACAGATACAAAGCAACACTTTCTATTTAGCCAGAAAGAAAATAGGAGTAAGTGCCTGAGAAAGAGATGGATCTGTGTGTGTGTGTGTGAGAGAGAGAGAAAGAGAGAGGGAGAGGCCTACAGTGGTGACCCAGCAGCTCTTTGCTGTCTGGCCACAGCCCTGCACATGCTGACAGATTTATTGGATACAATAATCAGAGTGTACTATATCACCCTGTTCCGCGCTCTGCACGGGCAGCTCCTGTAATTGGCTTTTACACCTGGAAATCACTATAAACATCACACAACTTTTACACTTGGGCTGAAACTGGGACTTTGACATTAATGAGATTTGTTGGGAATGCAATGCAGTGATGGACAGTGGTCGAGGATGTTTTTGTCTCTTTGAGGCTCCAGTTTAACACTAAAGACCAGGAGCAACAACTCAGTCGTCTCAGTCATTAAGTGAAATTAGAGGGTATTTCATTTTAAAGGGATTGTGATATTTCTATTTATAGTAAAATAATTTAATCACTGGACATTTACAGTAGCTACAGAGTAGTTATGTGTTGAGAAACTGACATCTATTGGTCAGTAAGTGACAGGGAAAGTAATAGAGAAAGACTTCCAGACAGTTTTATTAAAGTGGGTGGTGTCCCTCCAGCCTCTGCTGGACATGAGAAGATTGAGCAAGTCTCATAAACGGCCCCTGGCAACTTCAAGCTCTGGGATTCAATGCTGGGCTTCCAGGGTTCCTGCTCTGTCAGCCTGGTTGGCTGGATCGGCCGAAGTATGGCTCACTGGTTGGTTGGTTTCCTGACTGGCTGGTTAGCTCTGGTGATCAGTATTCAGGCCATGCCTCACTGTGCTTGTCCCGCACAGGACAAAGGGCTGATCAGGGATGCTAGGCAGCAGGCGCGGGGGCATTCACCGAGCTAAAACACTCTGCAGAGCTGGACGAGCCCGTTCTGCTCTAGACTCAACGTCTCAGTGTCCCTGTGTTTGCTTGTCTACTGTGCCATGAAATGGAGTGAGTGTGTATGATTGTGCCAGTGGAGCAATGCAAATACCCTCCCTGAGGGGAAGACCTATTCCACTTAGTTAGGGAGTGCTGCTGGGTGAATTAGACACAGTGTTGCATGTTGAAAACGCTTTGATCCCCTTAAAAAAAAAAAAAGCCCTTAGTGAGAGCTCCTTTTATGTGTGTGTGTTTTTTTAAAATGCTTGCACGTTGGTGATATGAAATGTATTTTACTAAAACATGCTCTCATAAAACACTCAGCAAGGCTCGACGCATTAGATGAAATATTTGCACACGCCCCTGTATATTTATCTTGATCAAATGCATGAGGAAAAAAAAGTGTGAAATGTGATGTTGCAACAAGATATTTCCATCGCAGGGAAAGAAAATCGAGCCATCCAGAAATATCAACATTAAATGTCAAGTGCCAGTGGTTCAAAATCAAAGGGAAATGTGTCTATTTAGACTCATGTCCCTCCAATATAGGTGTACAGAAAGATATTACCTGAGGATGAAACAGGAGGCAGAGGCACAGCAAAAGGCAAACAGTACACTTAATGACACGCCGAGTGGAAGAAGACAGAAGTGTAGAGTTCCTCTTTAGGAGTGTAACAGAGGACGCTCAGGCCAGATTCAGCCCTGATTAGCGTATCTCTGACCTTTTATCGCCATTAACTCCTGCCAGTATCTCATCCATCCTCACTCTCCTGCCTTTCATTAATAACAGTGATTCACCTTTTTTTTTCCACAGTGCTGTTAATTCATGTAAAATTGCTCATTTTCGATGAAAAGATGTGACTCACAGGAGGATTATCTCTGTTCCTTTGTTGTTTGCACAACAGCGGTTCGATCAGTGCATCAAAATGAGATGAGATGCATCTTCTTCTGCCTAAATAACAAAAAATTATGCCATGATTTAAACAAAACAAACAAAAAAATCTGCCTTGTGGTGAAAGTGTTCACTGTTCTCTTCAGTGCTCCCTGAGGCTGTTTTCTTTTATTAAGAGCTTTTACTACGGGCTTACAAATCGCATATGTCAAAAGAAAGAAAGCAGCCATTCATTCACTACAATGGGGATTTTACGGCAGGCCTCACTGGTGGTGTGTTTGCTACAGTGAGCTGAGCTATACCACTCAACCACTTTCTCTGTTTGTCCCCCTCTTTCACTCACTGTATACTGCCTCTTTGTTCCAGCTAAAATATCAAAAAAATATTTACCGACACTTTGATAGTGGAGTTATTAATTGTATTTTAGCCTGTAGATGCAGAGATAGAGTGAACTAAACCACAGCCAAAATAAATCTGCACCTTTTTTTTATCTCCATGTTGAATGGGACCCAGGTGTGTGTGTGTGTGTGTGTGTGTGTGTTTTCTCCCTGGCTGAGCGAATCTAAAAATGTTAATGCTTTGTTATGTTTTATCTTGTTTGGCTTGTATTGCCAATGGCTGGTCGCTCTGATCCATATCTCCATGCTTTGAGATGCTATTTGTAACACTTGCGGCAAAAAATATATATTTTATTTATTATGTCCCTTCATCTTCATTCTTTTCATCCCCAGCATCCCAATTTTTGTATATGCAAATCATCTTTTTGATAGTTGGCTAAATACATTAATCACAGAATGAGACGGTGTTTATTTTTCATGTCATTAAAAAGATTTAAGAGCAGAAAGACTAATATTTTCTTAAATAGCTTATTAAAATTATGCCATTAAGACATATTTAGACCTGTTTTTGTTTCTCTCTGGCATTGTAATAAAGAAAACAAGTGCAATATATAATTTTAGCAAAAGGAAAAGACCATTTTTTTCTATATTAGATGCCATAAGTGCAAGTGGGGTTATGCCATTAATGACCTGCTAGCTTGCCCATGGGAAGAAACATTAGACAAAAGAGCATGCCGGAAACACAGAGCGGGCTACCCCGGTGTCACTGTGGGCAGTCTAAAAATACCACTGTGCTTCTTTCAGATATTGAAGCCGGGTGATGACATATAGTTGGCAGGCCTTCGATCACTTTCCCCAGACACCCACCAGATTTGATTTTCTTTTCACATGCTGTCACAAATGGAAATCTTTATATGCTTTGTGCTTTAAAAAGGAGCCGACTTGCACTATCCAGACTATCCAGACTGCTGGTTATAGTCTGCACTTTTCTCACCCGCTGTGGAGTCAGTGTGAATGTTATTGGTCTGGTTGTGTCTGTACAGTGCTGCTGTGGTCAGAGGATTCAACTACCTGGTATAAAGGGTAACATAAGTTGATATTTGTTGATACTTTTATTTATTATAATGATGATAAACCTCCTCAAACCTTCTTTAGATTGCAGGGTTTTGAGATACAAGGTGGCAAAGGCCTGACTCGTATAAACAGACATTTTCAGCCTACTGTGGGAATGACAGCTGAGAATATTACTCTCTGGTATTGTCCCACGTCTATTAAATATGAAAGGAGGCTGAAAATCACAGGACATGTCTGTTCTGATGATACATGTCAGAGGTCCTGAAATGTGTGTTTCTCTCTATAATACACATTCTGCATCTGAGGGGCAACGTCTTTCCACATATGGGCTTCCTTCATCTTTCAAACTGGGCAGGGCTCCATGGGAAACAGTGGGAGAGACACAGCCCGAGGGAGAACTGGGATGTGACACAACACCAGAGGGAGAAGCAGGTTGGACATGCACAAAAAAGCAAGCGCATTGCACAGACTGCGCGTTGCTATGGCGTCACTTTGGGTTGTGAGCGTACATGACGCGCATCTACATTGAAAGTAATGTGTACAAAAGAGGCTACATCTGAACTGCCCCCATGTACACACGTTTAGAGCAAGGCAGCGGCACAAATCACCCAGGCAACCTGCCTTGGCCTTAGATAGGCAGGGAAAACCCTGGATTGTTAAACTTACATACTTTCTGTTTGCCTTTGTGCTGTATTTTTTGGCCTGAGTGAGGACAGTTTTCTTATTCTCACGTCCTTCTCCTTCAGAGTTTGGAGGACTTCAGAGGAGGAGTATTTTTTTGGTTGTACTGCTCCACTTCACTCAAGGCTTCATCTGAAATTCATTGAGTGCTTGTAAAGGACAAAACCCTGATGACATGCCCTTGGTTTTCAATCTCATCCCTAATATCCAGTCTCATCTCGTATGTCACCGAAAAAGCCAATCAATCTTCCATTTTTATGAAAGCCTCTTTACATGGGATCCTCTAGTCATTGGGCTTGGCTTTTTTCCCCCTTTCATCCTACTCATGCATTCACATTATAAGTGAGACTGTTCCAGGGGTAAAGAGGTTAGCTCTCACATGATTATTCCCCAGCTGAGGAGATAAGGAGATAGCAGGAGCATTTTTCATGGAAATTCTTTTGAACTCAGCAAAAAAAAAAAAAAAAAACGGTTCAAGTAAGGCTCATGTTGGAAATTGATTTCACTCTTTATAATTACATGGTCTACAGCGCTGTGTAAGTCATTGTCCTTCATCAGAGGTCCATTTATCCACATAAGCGGAATAATAAAAACAAGACTTTCTTCCATTTTGGTTGAAAGGGAAAACTAAAAAAATTGATCAGAAACAATGAATAACTTACACATGTGAGAGCTTTGTGACAAACTGGGAACAGTCGCTGCGTGGTGGAAGAAGTGGCTCCATTATCAGGGTCCTGTGTTTGCTCTCTGATGTGGTGTTAGAATAAGAGAAGCCGCCAGAAGAGTCAGTCAGGCCTTTGACATCAACAACAGACAACACTGCGCCGCCTTTGGTTTTCTCGCCTCAGCAGGATCACACGCCTTTGTTTTGATGAATTCATTTCAGAGTTGAGGAGATGTTAACTTTTCTGGGGTTCTCTGGGTTCACCATAGTCATTCAAATTAGTAGCACTGTGTACAGTGTAATGTATACAGAAGAAACAAAAGCCGTACATAGTGTATCTACACGAATGCACCAGCTTTTATTGAAATAATCAAAGACATACGAAATCATCTAGTTTCTGACTTCACTCCCTGTTTCAGTCCGTATTGTGACAAGCAAACAGAATGTGACAGATCGAGATGCATGACTGAGATTCGGAGCCGCAGCGGAGGAATTCAGGGTGGCAGCAAGGAGTAGTATGATTGAGGAGCAGTTATGGGAGGTAGAGACGTTTTCAGGGGTTTCTCTTGTTAGCGGCCACATGATCCGCTCTGTTCCTCTGGGAGTCGGCGCGCAGGCTGGCGGTCAGGGTGGGGGGTGGAGGGGGTGAGGGGCTGGGAGAGGAATGTGCTCCCGGCTGGAAAAGGTTTGCAGTGCACCGATAGGTCCTCCCTGCCGCCAGCTCCACTGAGAAATGGTCCCGGCCGGCCGCAGAAACTCAATCTCTTTCTCCAGCTGCCCCCCCCAAGTGAGGTAGAGGAGGAGGGCGATGATGATGATGATGAAGGAGAAATTCGGTGAATTAATGATGTGGCATAGATTGGGTAGACTCACCATGACTATAATGCAAATGCGTTAATTCAGATGTGGGTGTATCCCGTTGATCTGCTCCAAGCAGGTTAAGAGGTTACACTGCCTTCTTTCTCTGCGGTCTGTGATCCCCTGCTTGTCAACTGTGGTGTGTTCGCTGCTTTGCCCCCTCCCTCCCTCTGCGACAATCTGAGAGGTGAACCTCGTGCGCGGCAACTCAGGAAACGGGGGCCATAAACGCAGTGGTCTTTTTTTTTTTTTTGACTGACTGACTGACTGACTGGCACTGGGCTTTTTGTCTGTGCTTGTCTGCCAGAAAAATCTGGTGTGGTTTTGAAGCAATATATAACGTATCTGGCCTCGCTCTGTGCTCGTCCGCAGTGTGCAATGGAAAAAGAGCACACTTGTCTCCAAAGCAGCTTTGAGATGTAATTGAACCATAATGCCTCTTATGTGAGCATCTTGCGGTGGAATGAAGATCTCACTTGACAAATGGGCCAGAGAAAATAAACTGGCATATCTGAGTCATGAAGTGGAGACTTGGGCTACCAGCTTCTTAAGCCTGCAGGGTGGAGGGCTGGAGCCTCTGTCAGTCTGACTAGAGAAGGTAGAGAAACCCAATCATCTGTGCGCTGACATCCAAGGCATTTCTATTATATCCCAGCTGATTATTTCTACGCCCCTTCCAACATCCTGAGGCCAGGTGCTATTTATTTCCCTTAGATCCATTATAAGAAGGGCTATTTCTTTACGAGAGCCAGTTGATTTTTTTTTTTTTTTTTTTTTTTTCCACAGTGATTTGATGAATGCCGCCATCTCCGCTGCACCGTACCAAACTCCCCCCATGAGTTTTCTGGTATTGAGAGGTGGCAGTTGTTCAATAGGCTTTAGCCAAAGTAAAGTGTTATGCTTAAGAGGTGGAGGACGGCTGAGGAAGCACTTCATTACTTCAGAGCCGACTGCTTTTTCACTTCATTCGGTTTCTCTCACTTTAATGTTTATTTTAATTGATTTACTTCGCTTTAAACTTCATATATTCCCTCCGCCCAGCTCCCTTTTTGAAGTAATTGAGTGTGCTAATTGTGACTGCTGTTGAGGACGCATTACAACCCAGTGCTCCTGGCTTGTTATCACGTGTCATGTCCCATCGATCACACGTTTAATTACAACACCTCTGCTCTGCTAATGCCAACCACCTCCTCCTCTCTGCGGGGTCTCATTCTGTCGCCCTAAAATCATCAGTAGCAGCAGCAGCAGCAGCAGCAGCAGCAGCAGCAGCATCACCATCTCCTGGAGGAAGCAGCAGAGTCCTGTCACTCAGTCAGACGCCTCATTGCAAAGCAGAAAGGATAAGAGAACAAAACACTGAACATGGAAGGACTCCTGTTGAGAGAAACGTGCCTTTTTCTTTTCCTCTTCCTTGACCCCTGCTGGTCATCCTCACCACCCACTGGCGCACACAGCTGGTGGCTGATGTAGCAGCATTAGGTTAGGTCATGCAGGTTCGTCCCTAAACAGAAGGGAAGTCATACTGGCCTCATATTTAGGGGCAGAAGGGGCAGAAAGTACACATATGGTGTTTGGAAAAATGTCCTTAAACATGGACAAGGAGTATCTCTCTGTTTTTTCACCACTGCTGCTGTTCCCCAGCGCTCTGCATGCGGCACACAAACTCAGAGCTCCCATGTTGATTGTCACCCCAGGTCGCCTTCTGTCCAAACTGCATTTTGCCAACATGGCGTTCCCCTACAGCGTGCCTGTATTTGTTTGTGGTTAAGGGCGTGGTGCTCTTGCTTAATCCTCGAGTCCACAGCTGTAAGAGCTGTGGCTGCGGTGGCGAGGCTGCCCAGACCTTGAAGCTCACAGTCTTGATTCTCTGTTTGTGAACGCCACATGACCAGACTCTCTAGAGAGAAAGAGAGAAAAAAAACTGTAAGCAAATGTAGAAAAAAAATCATTTCACAGCAACCTATATTTTCTGCTCAGTCTGCTCTGGCAAATAATAGCTGTGAATCCTCCCCAGAGAAGCTGCAGTGCGTTGCCAGAAGAGTAAACACTGTTTTTCAGAAGTAGCTGTTTTATTGAGTTTGACAGAGCGGTGAAGTGGTCGGACAGTGAGGCAGTGACATGAGTTGAATTGACAAACATGGTCGCTTTCAGCACTACATCAATTATTAATCTGATCCATCCATCCAAAGTACAGTAACCTTTTCTTTTCTCTTCACAGCCGAGCAATCAAGACCAATCAGGACCTGCTCCCAGAGACCCCGTGGACGAATATCTTCTATGATGACTTCTGGGGTACCTTACTCACGCACAGTGGCAGTCATAAGTCTTACCGGCCCCTCTGCACCCTCTCCTTCCGTCTCAACCATGCTGTGGGTGGGCTGGAGCCCTGGGGTTACCACATGGTTAATGTGGCCTTCCACGGAGCTGTGACGGGCCTGTTCACCTCGCTGGCTCGCCTGCTGCTCGGAGGAGGCCTGTGGAGCCTGCTGGCCGGCCTCCTCTTTGCTTCTCACCCCATCCACACCGAGGCGGTGGCGGGCATCGTGGGCCGGGCCGATGAGGGTGCCGCTCTGTTCTTCTTGCTGTCCCTGTTGTGTTACATACGTCACTGTACGCTGCGGGGCCACGCTGGGCCCTGGCGGCTGGTGGCCTGGTTCCTGTGCAGCCTGGGCTGCGCCGCCTGCAGCATGCTGTGGAAGGAGCTCGGAGTGACTGTCCTGGCTATATCTGCGCTGTATGACGTCTGCGTTTTCCACAAGCTCAAGTTGCGACAGGTCATTATGCTCCTCTACAAGGTAAACAAGTTTGTTCTCAGCCCGCCGAGCTGCTTTTTCACATGTATCTGATTTCCTGCACCCGATCTGTGACTCCCAAGCATCTGGCAAACAACATAGGAAAGTTGATATATACAGTACATGTATATATATAGGTCTGTTCACATGAACGTCCACAGTATGTGTGTTTTGTTTGCTTTTCATCACAATATAATTTGAAAAACATTTGGCACTGTATGTGCAGCTGTGTCATTCAGGTCACATTGTTGTGTTTTCCATTAAATGGAAGGAAACTCACATGTCGGGAGGAAAGGCAAACAGAATATTTTTCTCGGAGACTGTGCACGGGGCAAATTCAGTAATGATGTTTTATAGGCTTACCCATGTAATTTACCAATTGGTATTCTGAAATAATCCTCCACGAGGATGATGAGTATCATTATGGCAATAAAACATCAGTAAGGCTTTTATTTTTAATCCTTATAAGCTTAACCTTTTCAGGACTAAAGTGGTAACAAGGTTACAGTCTGCTCTGTTAACGTCATTTTCGAGTCATGCAGTTCAACTCCACAAATCTGAGCCTTCAGCAGTGACACACTGTCCGGTATTTTCTCCTTCGTGACAGGAATTTGTGACAAACATTTAAACTAAAGACCAATTAAGTCAATGGAGCCAAATGAGAATGTAGCTAATTGCTCATGGAGCCATTAGTGTTTATTAACATCTTTATAGACCATAGTGATGAAAAGTGCTCCGTTAGCCACATGGTACACATTAGGAACTCCTTTCCTCTTTTCTGTACACTGTATATATACATGTGTGTGTGTGTGTGTGTGTGTGTGTGTGCCATGATGTGCTTATAGGCCATATTCTCATTTCACAAGGCGACACAAAGAGAAGAAATTGAAAAACATTTTTCAACAGAAACAGCTGACATAACAAAAAGTGATGTCCACTCTATATTATCTTGTCGCTTGGGAAGCGTCCAGCCATTAAGTAGCTTTTTTCTCCAACAGCTCCTGTCAGAAGTATTTACTGTTTGCTGTCCAGGCAATGTGACACGCGTGACTCTCTACACATCATAACAAATGCAGTGGGACGCGTGCACTAATGTGACAAAAGAGCTCCAGTGCAGCCAAATAAGAGGTTGACTATGAGGCATTCCTCCAACCAAGGGAAAATAAACATTTAAGAAAAAGTTATGTAGCATGGAAGAGTCGGTGTTGGAGAGAGAGGCACAAACAAAGAGAAACTGAAGCGCAGAGCTAAGCCGTCCCTCCCTGCTCACCCTCGTGTGGTAATAAAGAAGGAGGGCCTCTGCTGCTGTCTTCTCCACGCTGTCCTCTCATGATTTAAGCCTTATCACATCCCTGTGTCCTCTGGAGTGCAGCCCATCCACCACTACAGGCAGACAGGTCCTCTAATGGCTTGTCAGGCACGGATAGACTGGGAGAGGAAACCGGAGGCCAAAAAGGCTGGAAGAGATGATGCTTCAGAGCTGACAGATTTTCAACTGTTTTTGATTGAAAATCCACAAACCCCACTGATCCACTTGTTTGAGGGGGGAAAAAACATGGCAGATAGTGAAGAATCCTGGCATGGATCAGGCTCTATAGATTTCTTTCATGGTCTGCCATCACGGTTAACGAACTTGGCAGAAGTTTGGACACAGCACATCCAGAGTAGCTTCTGATTTCCGCACTGTGTCTGTGATGTTGATGATGGTTTTTGATGCCGATGCCGTTTTGAATTTTACTTTTCACTTCAGTTGTATGGCACATATCATACAGAAAATGCAGCATAAAATTACATTACAGGTTACAAAAGATTGTTGTTTGCAAACAATTTAAAACAACTGAAAAATATTTTAGTATTACAAGTGAAGGAACGGGAAACTACATGAAAGCAGATCATTCTCGAGATCTTTTGTCAAGGTCTTTGACTCAACTGATGTATTTCACACTGTAGAGTTTGATGGCAAAGGGAAAGACGTGTCGACTAAGTTTGGAGATAATAAACCATGCAGGATTCGTACTTCTGTGAAATAGCAGTACTTAAAAATTCTCTCTCTTGTACTTGTTTTGGTTCAGGATCTGGCAACACCCTTTTTTTTTTTTTGCCACTGATTCTCCTCGTATACAACTTTGAGCCAACAATTTTCTGTCACACGGGCGACATAAAAGGAGGCACAGAGACAGAGAGCTGTCATCGACACCTCCATCATGTTAACTGGGGAGGTTTCCTTTCCTGTCATGCTGGCAATGTAATGGTAGTCTGTGATCTCAAATCCATGTTTATGAGTATTGTGACCCGATTTGTTCTCTTCATGGCAAACGGTCCACTAATGCAGCATGTGCATTCATCTCTCTCTGTCTCTGCGGAGGGAGGCAGTCACTTTGACTGATGATAAGCAAAGGGAGTTATTCCTCAGGGCGAGTTGAGCTTTCAACTGCCTGCGTGAACATTAAATTCTGTACAGAGCTGAAAATGATCATGGTGAAAATAAATACACCCCCGCCTTCATATTCAGGCTGGAGATCTATCAGGTGCTGAAAAGTTGGCTGCTAACTCCCCCAAACCAAAGTGTGTGAATGGGAATGTGGCATTGTTGCATTCATTTTCTGTGATAAGAGTGAAACCAGGCATAAAAGCATGAAAAAGGGAAACTGTCACCGTGTCTCAGCTCCCCCCCCCTCCGTTTGAGAACATAAAACCCACGCTTCATTTGGACTAAAGAGGCCGCCTCGTTGCATGACTGACAGGCCACCATGGGCCAGCGCTACGTTTTATCACTGAGCTCTCCACTCAGCCGAAGTCATTTGACATTTAACGTTGGAAATGGTGAAATGGGCCGGCTTATCTGATTGTGGCCCACAGTCAATTACATTAGAGTTTTATATCTGCTGCAAATCTCCCATTGTGTCGTTATGGCTTCTGTGTGCGGTTTGAAGGTTACAGGCGGTCGAGACTGGGAGCTTCACTGTAATTCCATGTAGGTTCATAACTCATTTCATCACGACAGAGGGAAGAGGTAATGCATGGATATTATCTTGATTCATTGCTTATTTGTTGCATGACTTGAAATTTGCATAACAGATCTGGAAACAGTAGAGTCAGAAACGACATTAAAAGCATCATCATTATAAGGATTTTAGCGAAATGTGGAAAAATACATTTTTACATTGAAGTACGCCCTATTTAAATCAGGTCAGGACACACTGTCAGATTGAATAGACTATAATTCGTCTGTGTGCTGCACATGTGCGTCTTCTTGCAGCACTGTTGTCTGGGTAGTGTCAGCTTCATGGATCCACTTCTTCCATTCATCGCATTCAATTTTTCCCAGGGCAACTCAAAATCTCTCAAAAGGGGATTGGACAAACATCTGCCAACTTTATGTTCTCCCACAGATTTTGTGAATATTAAACTTTTCCCACATTATGCAGCACGTTCACCATAAGTGCTAATCTAAGTATGGCACTGTTTTTTTCTTGTGTTAATGTTAGAAGTGCTGGCTTAAGGTGCCCGGACTGTAATTGAATAAGAACAAACTGAGTTAAGGGTGGCGCTGGAGTCAAAGCTCTTGGCATCCTCTGGCATCCAGACTCTGCTGAAAGCTTTTATTAAGAGATCTGGTGCAGCCTTCAGATGCTCAAGTGACCTTTCTAAGGAAAACAGGGCTCTTTAAATACATCCGAGTCAGATATTTTTATGAATAAATACATAGAAAAACACCTCTTCCTTACAGGATAAACCTACAGTGAGCTGCAGTTTAACGTTTTATGACCCATATCCTCGTATACACCTTTCAACAAGCATCACACCCGCTCCTTTTCCTCCCTCCAGTCATTAGTCTGTATGTTTAGTGTCGAAACCCACCAGCACTTACACAGCTGATAACCGGTGCCAATGCAAGTCTACAGTTTACAATGTGTTTTTAATTAGTTCTTTCCAAGACATGTACTGTCTTCAAAAGTGGGAGGGGAAAAAAAAACCTGTCATTAACTTGTTTACTCAAGCTGACCTTTACAGTGGTGATACTCAACAGTTGCCTTTGAGCCTGATTAAAGTATTTATGGTCATGTGTTCTTATGTATTGGGCAACTCCCAGGCAATGAGTTTATTGCATTCAAATGTAACATAGTTGGCTGCAGAGAGTGTGTGTGGTGTAACCGCAGTTTATGTGGAAAAAACCTGCCTTTTTTTTGCATGCTTTTTCCTCCACAGCATTAGTTAATAGCCTCATTTTCAATAAGAGATACAGCAAGACAATTAGAGCGTTTAATTAAGTCGGGGAAAGAATGCTTTTTTAAAGTGATCTCACTGTGTTTGTTCCATAGCATAATGCCATAAATTGTCTATCCTGAGGAGTCTTTGTTAGTCGACCAATAAAAAAAAAAATGCTTGGAGAATTGTAGACAGTGAAATGGGCCTGAAAGCCAACTCCAGCTCTGGGAAAAACAAGAGCTGTTTGGCCGTATAATTCTCTGTAAACATCTTCACTACGATTTACATGTTTTCTTTTTATATGAGGCTGCGGTTCATCATGAGGGTCCATTGTTTGAATGTACGTAGATAGTCCTGCCCACATAGTGTTACACCCCTTGCCCGTATTTTTAACTTACAAAGAGAAAGTAGTGGTGAGCTCTTTTCACACTGGCGAAACAATACTGATTGTTGACATTGGACGTACAGTACAAGCCAAAGTCCCTGAGGGGCTGACACTCCTGACATGACCATGAAGAGAACAACCCTTTGAAAACACAATGCAGACATCTGATGCTGCTGAAAATGTAAACTGGATGAAAAGAAATTATCTTGGTGATGTCATGTGACTGCTGTGCATCCATCAGTAGCTCCTGAACATACCATGGGATCACGTAGCCTACATCTTTGGAGAAACACGAGTTGTTCCTAGCTGCGATTGCTTTTGTTCTCGTGCAACATCCCTACGACGCAATCACTGTAAAAATGATTTCCAAATCTGGGACAAGACCCAGCTGGCCCTCAGTGAATGTCAAGCTTACACACTTTATCTTTTCACACCTACCATTTTCTGTTCACACTTCGGCTATTAGTGCAAGGTCACTGTTTAAGGTGTGTGTAATTCGTCAGAGTTTACCTTTGGCTGGGAGCTCAGGTGTCATGGAGCTAGTGAGGCCAGTGAGGTCTGACCCCTCTGGATGTATGGAACAGAACGGGGGAGGGCAGGTATGTGATGGGAGGTCCCTCCAAACATATGTGTGTAGTGCATGTTTACATGCTGAGGGGTGTGTATGAGCTACAGACCCTGCATACATAACATGACATGCATACATTGCCTTGCTGTGCATTGGATGAGGTAAAAGGAAGCCCACACCATACAATACATTCTTACCTGGGGCTCCACAGATGCTCCTCCATGCTCTAATGGGTCCTGTCACTGTGTGATGGATTGGGCCTGGTGGGCTCAGCTAGTGCCCCCTGCCCTCACACACCTGCCTCTCACAAGGGGATACACACCACTACTTCTGGTGTGGATAGGAGATGGGCAGTCTGAGGCTTGATGGGAACACACTTATGGACAAACAAAAAGGTCAGTGTATAGGTTGTACCACAGTATGAGATACACTGTAGATGCAAAATCACTTTTTTTTTTTCACCAAAGGCTAGATGATAATACCAACATGATGTTGTGTCTTTTCTTTAATTATGAGGCTACAGCTAGCAGAATGTTAGCTTAGCTCCGCATGAATAGTGCTAACACAAGGAAACTGTTCTCTAATGGTCCTGTTGTCATAATTAGACTCCAAGAGAGCCTGTAACCATCTATCACAGTAGTTCTCAGGCTACTTTACAGATTAACAATTATGACATAAGATGCTAATTACTAAGCTTTAAAGGTGAGGTGAGGGCAGCCAGCTCATGCTATCACTAAGCAGAGCCAGGGTAGCTAGCTGTTTCCAGTTAGCTGCCAAGCTAAGCTAAATGTTTGCTGGCTTGCAGACATGAGAGTGGTATTCTCATCTGTTTCTCCACAAGAGATTAGCATTTTATATATTTAGGTTTGAAACTTAATACCAAAGGTGCTGTTTCCTCATTCATCAGCCCTATTTTTGTTCTGAACAATGGCGTACAGAGGCAGCAGAGAAGACGTTCCACGTGGAGATGATTGAACAGGTCTCTCGACCCCTGAATGTCGTTGCTTTGGGGTAAAATGAGGCAAGTGCAGCCACAGTGATGGAAAGTGACTTGAGCTGGGTGTACCGTTCATCAGGCATAAGCGAACCTGACAGGCACAGTGCCAGCGACAGCAAGCACTGTGACCCTGACTTTGCCCACTGTGAAAGGGTGGAAACAGAGAGAAAAAAACAGTGAAAAAATCCCCCAAACAAAGCCTCATGGTGGCGTAAAAAACAGATGCCAAATTCAGCATGAGGCTGTAATGTGAAAATTTTCACATTGTTGCTTGGCCTTGCTTTGCTTTCTCGCTGAGATGGCCTGCACACCCCTTCTTTTTATAGCCAGCCTGTCTGTGAATCGATAGTGGCATGTTATGTAAGAACTCAGCTCTGGAAAGGAATGTCCCACAGCACCAGTGTCCTGCTGTATCGCTCTTACACATGCATTGAGTTGTCTTAATAGAGACGTGTATAGATTCGCTGGTTTGTCTGTTTTCTTCCCAAACTCATTAAGCTATCACGAGGGATGATTGATTCACCCGCAAAGTATTACAACAAATAACAGACTCAGAGTAATGAAACCCTCTTCATTTTAATTACTTCTGACATGTTTTCAGTGTATTTTCTCACCTGCTCTTCTCACTCCTGGACTGAATTGCCCTCTTTTTTCTAAGGGCAATTGATATTTTGCATGTTAACTTTTGCAAACTGTAGTTAAGAACATCAACAAGAGTGAAGTATAGTATGGGCTTTTGTTTCAGTTACTGGCCATAGCTCCTATTTATAGTTCATTTTTACGGCCTCAGCGTATAAACTGGCATGTAAAATCAGCCAACCATAACTCCATTATTCAGACTTCCAGCTACTATCTATCATTATATACAAAAAAGGCAGTTGTAAGCTTTTGTATGGACAAGTTTTGTGAGTCATTGTCGCATAAAGCTCAACAAAATCTGGAATATGAGAAATGGGCTCAAAGCCTGTCAAAGGGCTTCGAGTGCTGTTGGGAATTATTTTAGTTGGTTGTTTGTGTATGTACTACAGTAAATACGGCTTTTAGGAATCCTAATCAAAACAAGCAACCAGATACCCATGTAAACCATATAAACCTCTGCCAAAACTGTTAGGTTGGATAAGAGAAATGAAATCATTCAGATGTGGAATGGGCAGACGGCCACTTTACACAAACACAGGGAAGGGAAACAAATTAAGTGCTATCTGCAGAGTCTCCCTGCTGCATCATCTCGGCATGCTGTGTAATATTCACAAAATAGATGCCGAAGGCAAAATGGTTCAGTCTATTACCTGAATATGTTGCGTCCTGCTCTGAGGTGAAATTTCCCCTCCTGCATGTTGCTGCTAGGAACCACTGCATTTTCCCAGTAGAGGCCTTATCATCACCGTGGGTGCTCCCAGCGCAGAGGGAGAGGCCCGAGGAGAAACAGGACATGTGTAGAAAAGAGGTGGAGCAACAATGTGTTGCAGAGGAAGGGAGAGACGTTAATGGATGAGGCAGCCAAGGGACATAGAGACAAAAGGAAAAGAGAGTCTGCTGTAGACATTTTCAGGAGGTAGAGTCTGTGCGTATGAAGTGCTGCTGTCATATGGCCTGTCGCTGCCCATGAACCATCAGCTACTGGGGGCTCTATTTTAAGATACGACCAGGGATAGACCTGAGTACCAAGCTGGTGTTAAAGCCTTTTTATTTATAACACAGAATATCAGTTAGCCGTGTGAGAAAGGTCCTCTAACAATTTAACGCATGACTCATTTTTGTTTAATTGTGTGATAATGGTTCTCAGTAGTCATTCTTTATATGCAGTGTTTAAAAGTCAGTGTGTGTCACCTTAGCTTATTAAGATGCTTACTTCAATTCTGGACTCATGCAGAAATGACCAGACACAACGTAACACATACAGCTCATGTCATACTTAACACGTGAAACAGAAACCCCTGTGCAATGTTAAAATGATATACTGTATTATAACACACCCAGGAGCTTATGATTTCTACTGCGTCAGGAGGATTATGCAGAAAGCAGTGAAGCGACTTGCACCAAATTCGGTGGAGAGATGAGGCGTAGACCTGGGAGAAAAAGCAATAAAAGTTTAGTGCAGATTTGGACCTCTTACTGTAAATTTGATTTTTTTTTTTTTAATGTTGTTTGACGTCGGCCTTAGCTGTGTTTCTGTTCTATTTCTAGTCATCTAATGTTATCATTCTTCAACTCTGTGGTGATTTAAAAACTGTAGCGTTATTAATAATAACAACTGTCATGTTCCACAACTACAAGTATTAGAATAAGATTAGACTTAAGCTGGCCAGAGTTATATAAGATTATAATTAAATTGAGTTGCTTTTCTTACTCAGTTCGAGGTCTGAGCTCAGACATAATATTCTGGTAACTGTTGCCAAACATGTCTTAAACATGGATTTCTAGTCCCAGAGGCGATCCGCTGCAGGTGTCACTGTATTTACGGCTGGGCTGATGCACATGACTGACCTGATCTGTCCATAATGTTTCAAGGGACTTGTTCACTATAGCGATGGGAGGATATGGAGTCATCGTGTGTCTCGCATAGCTGTCACATGAGGATTGAGACTGGTGCAGATGTGTATAGATACAGATGTGTATAGATACAGAAGATAAATGTTAGTCTCCAACGATATATATATAGGCCGGAACAGACTCATATAACAATTTCTACTTTTCAGACAGCTACTTTATCAACTAAATTGGGAAATAAGTACGATCAAGAGCATGTCTGTGCTCAGAGAAGAACACAAAGAGGACATTGTGAATCCATCTACTGTTGGACTGCTGGATTTCTCCAAAAATGATTTCTCAGTATAACCCAGAGTGTCACTTTAGGTCTGCTGTTGCTCTCTCAGATTATTACGATTTCACTGAACAGTGAAACAAAATGATTCATGAGCAGCCAGAGAGACTTCTCTCTAACAACAATACTGAATATGCGTAGTGCTGGAAATCCTAACGCAGCCATGAAAGACTTGAGTGCTGCTGTTTTCCTGTCATTTCTGCTCTTACAGTACTCTCTAATTGTTTTCCATTCTTTCTTGTTTTGCTGCTGAGTTGCAGTTTTTGTCCTTAAAACGTTCAGTCGACCATGTGGATTAAATGGCCTCGGGCCCACACCCAATTGTAATTTCTCCACTGTGACACACTGGAATCATTATAGCAGCAGTAAAGTGAAGCCACACGGGACAATCCACTGGTTATAAACATGCAAATTGTGGAAAGATCCCCTCTCCACAACAGGATCTGTAGCAGGAGATGTCGAGTGGGATGGATCACTTCATTTTGCATGATCAAAGCTTGGTTTTGTCAGCACCGACACGTTCGTCCGTCTGCCGGTCGGTCGGTTTCGCATTTATACAAATTCAGCCTCTGAGTGAAACTAATTGATTACGTGCAGAAATGCTCATGTGTTGCATCTCAAACATCCATGCCAAAGAAGGATTGGATGTTAAAGCAGAAGGAGACATACAGGTGCCGGGTTTCTGTGCCAGCACATCTGGGAATTCTTCTCTCAATCCCCAGATTCATTGGTAATCTCGGAGCATACCACTGTAGAATTGAGTTATCATGCCCTTGTGCGAGTTCAGAGACAAGTGGACGCTCAGAGACCCACAGAAAGATGTCTGGCAAGCTCTGCGTACTCCCACAGCATTAAAGGTTTCTCAGCTTTCTGCTTGATCTTTCAGGGTGTTTCTTTCTCTCCTTTTTTTTATTCTGCCCCCCCCCCACTTGCGCTTTTTCTCTTTATTTCTCTCAGTGTGGCCATCACTGATTTACTGTCTATCCTGAAAGCTACAAATTAAAGTAATTCCATGGTCTTTAAGAGACTTTTATGATTCTGTAATGATTTTATGGGTCTGATCTATGGCTCCTTTTATGGAGCGGTGCCCGTGTGTTATTCTGAATTAAATCTATCAGGTGGAAATTCTGTGAATGACTCACACATTTAACTGGTTTGTGGAAAATGAACAGCACTGTCGGTGTGTGTGAAGTGTCTTATAGCCTTAACCTTCCGTTTTATTGTCATCTTCTCTTTTCTTTAATACCTGTTTTAAATTCACAGTATTATAGTGATGTTGCATTATTCTTACTCACAGAGTGGATAAAGAAGAAGGCCACACAGTTAATATAATGTGAGCATTGTTATTGTGCATGTGTGTGTGTGAACCTGCAACAACTTTTATTCCTTGTGACCACTTGCAGCAGGCAGCACAAACAACCTCATAATATTCAGTCCTTTATAGCTCTGTTGTTTGGTCTGTACCAAGTATCTGGTTGGCTCCACCATATTCACACAGGTAGATGCAGACTTTGTTTCTCAGCTGTAATGTTACAGAGCGGTATCACTAAAACCAAATGTTTCCTGGAGGCAAAGATAACGTTCTTGAAGAGGTCAAGTTTCATACCAGGCAGCTCGAGAATGAGTTAAAACTTACTCTGTAAAGCTGAGAGCAGCTCTCTGCAGGTTCATCACTACCATCAACCTCTTTCACGTCCTCATATTGTCATTTGATACAATTACATCCGCTTTAGGTGGCCCCTTGTGGCTGTAGCACACACACACACACACACACACACACATACACACACTGATTCACTCACTTTAAAACAAGCTTTTATTGTTTTTCATTCTAGCAAACACACACTTACACATGCACACTCACCGGCCCCTCAAATCCACCGGTAAAATAAAAAAAGTGGAACATTACCATTTGATGATTCATCTTGGACTGTGTTTTGACCTTGACTTGGTTTATGGTTGAGTCTCGCTTCTGCTCTTCGTCATCGTCCCACACCACAAGTCATCTTTTCACTGTGCGTTTGCTAGCAGAGCTTCTCTTGTGCTCGTTACTAAGCCAGTATAAACAGCAACAAATGGCATGCTGTCACTGAGACGTGGTGGTCAACCGTAACGTGACACACACCGGAGAGCTATTTTCAAAACAAAAGCGGTTCAGCAAGGGAAAAAATGCAATCGGAGCAATTTTCTACCTCCAGAAACTGACATCCGTCTGACAGCAGATCTGCTTAACTTTGGACCCCAGCTCTGGCTTTGTGTGTCTCATTCATGCAATATTCTGTAGGAGCTTATTGCCTCTCTAAACCCTGCAATACAATGGCTCTGATCTCCCAAATGCATTGTAATGACTGGCAATCCATGCATGGACAGGACTAATCTGGTTTACACAACTGGCAACTTGCCTCAGAAACAGTAAAATTTTATGTCTTTTCTGCCTGTGTACTATTTTCCATTCATCTTTCAAGTCCTTAGCAGGATGGAGCGTAAGCACTTACCTCCAACCCAAATTTCAACTCTCCCCACCCACCACCCTTCTCCCCCCACTCCCCCCTTTCCTTCGAGCTTGAATCAGCATCTTGTCACAGCAAATTTGCCGTGGTGGTCGCCTCGTCTCGTTGGCCCTCGCAGTACAAATAAATACGGGAAACGAAAAGAGCAGAAATCAGGAACAGTCCGTTTATTTTTTCAAACCATTTCTGTGGTTTCACTCAATAAATATCTCCTCCGAAATGTTAAGAGTTTGAGTCCACTTTGGGTTTTCCATTGTCATTATCCTCTTATTGTTTGGTCTGCCTGACCCTTTCTGCCTTCTTCAGAATGTAACTTCAGTTTGCGACGGATGCTAATGAAGCTGAATTTAGAGTTGTTTCGTTTTCGAGGACTTTCAGATAATGAATTGTGATGTGTGACCTCGTTGTGGCTGCGTGACCCAGCACAAACATCTTTTCAAAAACAACAGAAAAGCAGAAATGGCACAAGCCACTTTGTGTCAGCAGGTCGAGCCGGTGCATGAGCTGTCATCACTTTTTTTGAAGATACAGCGAGAGGTTTTGATGCTTTTCCATACATTTTTATCAACTCAGGTTTCAACAACCACTGAAAACTTGGCAACGTGGAGGATTTTCCATTGATTAGCTGTTTATGTTCCTTTCATCAGACCCTCCTCCACCCTTCTCCTGTCTGCTTATAACACGCTTCTCCCTTTTCGCCCATCCAGAAGATCAGATTTCATTTCCTCTGGAGGTACCCTCCACTGGGACAGAATGAGATGTGTCTTTCCTAGATTTGCCACTGATGAGAAAATAAATGCACCCTGATTTTGGCACTTTTGGAAAGGGAGATCTTCTCTGACCTCCCTAGCCTGGGGGTCATCTGACCTCAGCGTGCAGAGAAGACATTTTCTGCACACTGATTGGGACATTTAAAATAAGTGTGTTTAAGGAGGTTGAGCTGAAGTGAAACAGAGTGAGACGAGCTGGAATGTCGAGTGAAGGTTTCAAGAGAAATGGATCCTGTGTTGGTTCAGTGATTATGGTGAATAAAGGCTGACCAAGAGAGCATGAGCTGGCGTGTTTTAAGTCGTCTCGGTCGGAAATTTTCTTGCTGAGATTTATTTGCTTTCACCACGTACGTTTTAATTCCAGCTCTTTTCATTTTTTTAATTCACATTAGGTCTTTGGAGATAGGCAGGGATACTTAAAAAGAGAAAATGTTGTTCTTTTCAGGTCCAGTGCAGAAAATTAACTTGTCAGTACCTTTCATACGCGCAGGCCCCGTCTCCTTCCCATTTCCTCTTACGTACTTCAAGAGATCACCCACCCTCATCGCTGGAAACTTAATTCTCTTTAATCTTCCATAGTCAATAGTCTTTTCTCTCTCTCTCTTTTTTTTAATCTCCAACAAATTCCTGCTCGTCAGTGGCCAATTTCTCGCCTCTTGAACCTTCTGAGGCAGATTCATCTGCAGCTCAGTCCGTCCTCCTCCAGCCAGACCAGCTGACTGTGTGGGTTTTTGAAACGGGGTTCACACGGGGTTAAAAGCTTTGATTATGAGCAGTGTGAGGCAAGGCCGCTTTGGGGTTTGACTCTGTGACCTTTTGCGCCATGTGGCCTGCAGTCCAGCAGCGGTCCACTTGACGTTAAGTAAACTAAGGCTCCACACCACCATTTACAGAGGTTATCTATCCTAATGTGATGACAGAGTCCATGTAGTTCAGCTTAGCTACATGAAAAATTGAGGAATGAGAATTTAGTGCATGTGAAATGATTCATGAGCTGGTGTGGCAGGAAGTGTCAAACACTGGTTGGAGACATGTTTGATCTTCTTGGGTGTTCACAGACTCTTGAAGAGGAACTATGCAGGATTTTTACCTTAATTAAACAGCTTCAGAGTGATTGTGATGGTTAAATAAATGACTTACAACTTGTTACAGGGGGAATGGAGGCTCTCTGTGTTCCACCTAGTGTCTCTTGGCCGAAAACCAACCTTGTAAGATCAGCGCCTCCACCCCGGTGTCCCAGCTCTCGTCTTGGCAGCACCGTGACTCAAACACACCCCGTAACCCATAAAGAGCTTGAATGAACCCTCCTTGAAATGACATTTCACTTTAACACATTATTTCATGTTTCACATTAGATATAACATGTATTTTTTGAGTGTTCGAGAAAAGAAACAAAAAAGTACCAAATTATCTCCTGTTATTAGTGAAGAAATGCTAGTGAGAACAGCTTATGCACTTTTTGTGTGGGAGGCGCAAGTTGCTGGACATCGGCTTAATTGCATTTCAGAAACATGAGCCAGCTGTTGGTGATCCATAACACGTTGTTAGGAAGTGAGTAGTTGGGTTCTTATCTTGTCCTGGCTGCTAACAATCAGGTTCCTACATTCAGAGGTTCAGATGAGGGGATCACAGCAGCTGCTGCTGATAACAGGGAGCAAAGATAGATGTGAATTTGTGGTTCCAGCTTGATGAGTCGATCCAGCAGTCGAGCAGAAAGCACATCAGCCGAACGTATATCCATCCATCAAGCCTTTAGAAAGATTCATGCAGACCTTTTGAGGGGATCCCAAATTTGAGCTTTGTGTGAATGCGTGTGTGTGTGTGTGTGTGTGTGTGTGTGTGTGAAGGCTGTAAAGGTGGTTGCTCTCTCTTATTGCTACCCTGAGCTCATTCTCACTTCCATTACAAGACTATCAATGTGGAGCAGGATCTTGATGAAAGGCCCTCTGCAGACAATTGATCTCAGTAATGATGACGAGAGGGGGGGTAGGTCAGATACCGCGCTTCTCCTTTCACTGGATTTTCTCCGAGGTGCCGTCGCGGCTCTGCGGTTTGATGGGCTAGTTAGATGTGTCAAGTGATGGATTGTTCTTAAAATGCTATTTGGGGAAAAAAAAAAAAAAAAAAAAAAAGGTACGCTGTGTATCAGCCAATTATGCAAAGAAGCCTGCATGGGTGTACCCAGAGAATAGACGACTATTCTCCAAACTAATTAATTAAATTTCTCTCTGAGCTCTTTCTGCTTTATTTTGCTACACGACTTCTTTCACTCCGCTCTAGCGGATGTTTAAAAAAAAAAAAAAAACTTTTGAGTTTTTTAGATTGAGTTTTCTTCTCAGTCAATTCAACCTAATCAAAGTGTAGAAGGGGAGGGAAAAAAGCAGGCACAGGCACAAATAGGGATTCCGTAATTGGCCTGTTTTGCATTTCATCTCCAAGGATATTTTATTCACACGCCTGCCTTATAAAGGCTAAATTGTTTCAGTTCTGAACTGATTGCGCCTGAAACACAAAAGAGGAGGGAAAAAAAAAATTCTGCCCTCATCCCTCCTACGGGGTTGTGCTAAACCACTTATTTCAAACTAAACTGGATTATAGACAAAAGACACAAAGCTGGAATGCCTTGGTTTTCCTGCATAATGGAGCTATAGTACCCAGGGAGCCGTTGCCTGGCTGGTAATTGAACTTATGCTTTTGAATGGTAGACATTTTAACCGCAGGCATATTAAGGACGATGCACATGTTTGTTTATCCAAGACATAATAGACATGGGGTTCATGTTGTCCCCTGGTAATGTGTCCTCAAGAATGTCTCCGCAGAGCATTTCCTGTTTGCTTTCTGCCTATATATATTTTTGCCTTCACATTTATTTTCCTTAGAAAGTCGGAGCAGTTGGCAAAGTAGGCCAAGAGCAAGGAGCAGTGAGGTTATAAATGTGTGTTCAAGTGCAATCAGTGGATTGTATTAATGCTCTCAATTATGGCCAAAGACTTTATTCTGCATGAAAAAAATCTCAGTGTACAACTGCAGCAGAGGAATGTAAATGAAACTGGGCCTCAGTCCTCAGCGTCAACATATGGTTGTGGTTAAGGTGGTGTTGTCTGAGTAGGTGCAGTGTCTGGGAAGAGTCAGGATGACATATCTGTCTGTCACAGTGCCAGGTATGAGTGAGTATGTGTGGGACCGGTGCCAGGTCGTTGTTGTTGTTGTCGTCATCATCATCAGCAGCAGCAGCTCTTTTAAGACCTTCAGAGGTGTATACACACTCGTGCCTCGTTGCCCTACAGCAAAGGTCCCACACAAAACACAGCCGTAAACAAAAGACAGCTATCTCAGACAAGATCAGAGTGCTGTATGGTCGGTAACCTGGCATCTCAGCCCGTCTGCACAACACCCAGTTTTAGGTCGACCTGTTCTGTCTAAAAATAGAGGAGTTTTTTTTTCTTTTCTTTTCTTTTCTTTTCTTCCACTCTGCTGCAGAGCGATCTGAGTTACACCGAGTTGGTGTCTCGTAAGCCTTTGCTTGGACCGGAGAGTCGTCTCGAGAGCCTGTGGAAGAGCCTCGTAAATCCAGGCCAGATTCCCTGAAGAGGTGATTGAGATGTATTAACACTCCTCAGCAAGCCTCTCCGGCAAAGTCTGAAGTACGGCACGGCTGCCTGGGCCTGAAAGACCACTTCAGACCACTTCGTGTCTTTGTGGAGTTCCTGCTCACCTGCATGGATAGAAACATGGCTGCAGGACCGGTGTGTGTCTCCACTCCAGTGATTTTAGAGATGGAGATAAACTCACACATTGGACCTTGGTGTGTGAGAGTGGGAGAGGATGAAAGTCACACATCCATCCTGAGAGTTCATGGACAGTTCAGACAACAGATTTGAAAGTAGGGCTGGAGGGGCCTGTTGAATTTGATTTCTGCTCGCTTTCTATGTAAATTCACTGGATCCTCAACCAAACATGCATTTCTTTTCATATGCATGTAAAACATTTGTTCTAGGTCGACTAGATCCAAGTATTATCTTATTACTCCCTGCATCATAACTTCATATTTATTGCACATACAGGAGACAAGCACCAATCTCTGGCTAGAAATTGCACTTTTAACCTGCATCAAAGGATCTATCACGCCGTCCTTATGGGTGTGTTTATTTTTGCTACAAGCACACATCAGTGGGTAATCCCACAATCAGCACTAACAGATGCTGCGTTCCCACGTGTCACTGAGGGCTAATTAAAATGATACATAGGCACCGTATTAACCTCGGCTCCACAGGATGTGGAGCTTGTTTATTTTTTTTGTTTTATTTTTTTTACAGGACTATTTAGACATAATTTTTAGTTTTATGACCCAAGTGCTCTCTGTTCTGGTTTTTCACTTAAGTTTCAGTCACTCAAAATGAATTTCCACATGACAAGAACCCGCCTTTGGTCTCATGTGTGGAATGTGTTTGTGTATGTTTGTGCGATGTCATCGGCTGTATCTCTACATACTGACAGATGTTACTACTTTTCTTTCCCTCTCAGTTTTCACAACACTGGGAGAACAGTGTTTGTTTGACATGGACTCCATTGTTTTCCATTCAGTTGCCTAGCTGTGGCTTTTGTTTTATGATAGGTATTCAGTCAAATTAGACTCATTATGGCTGCCTGGTGAACTGGTTCATCCATGACGTCCCTGCACAGTAACTCAACTTTATATTCTTGTTTAAGTGCTGTTTAATAGCATCTTTCATAGCATTTTTTTTTTTCATAATTCTAGACTTACATTCTTATAAAAATGTCTCTGTGATTTACTCTGTCCTGTCTGTGTTCATTTTGGATATCCACGAGGAGTTGACGGTAACAACTTTGGCAGTTTGTGAAATTAATGAGAAAAGGTGATGTGGATTGAAAACGATGACCTTTCGTTGCCAAGCGACTGAACAACTTCGTCAGCGGCGGTATATCTTCACACAATACTGAAGCACTGTGGGTTGTTGTCTTGCCTCCCCTGAAGGTTTTGACAGAGATGACCTTATACATGTTTTTATTTATTGACTCATTTATTCTGGACTGCTCTACTGTTGAGCCCAGCACTTGCATTAGTGCAAGGGCACATGGAGTTTCTCAGAGCACCTGGGAAGTAAAAGAGGTATACATCCTCTAAATGGAACAAGAAGAGCTATTCAGTGATATTCAGAGCTGTTCGGACCACAGATTCAAACCATTCAGTCAGAATAGACAGGATTTGAGTTTGTTGCAGATCTTCCATTGAACAAGATTGTATAGCCAGGTGTTCCGGTTGTGATGCAATCACTCTGCGTCTTGCACCACAGTACCAGACCAAAATAAGTTGTTTGGCAGATCATTTCCATGTTGTTGTCGTGGTGTTGTCTCCTGTGTTTTCAGACTATTTTCCATTTGCCTAAGAGTTGGGGCTGCAACATTGCATTAGCAGTGATCATTAGCAGACAACAGAGCTTTTCCCTTGTGGTCAGTTGTGCCCAGAGGTTACTGAAGCAACTCTGCACAGACCCAGTCTGTAAATGACAATGGATGGATTGAGGAAATCAATAGTTACACCCCTTAAAGCTGTGGTGGTATGAAGTTTATGATCACAAATGAGACGTGTTTGTGCTCTTTGGCCTGTGGAGATGAAGAAAGATCACACTGACTGAGTGGTATAATGGTAATGAGAGGTTATCCAGTGTTGCCTTGGGTTTACATTTAAATAATAAAAAGGTTTAGATGTGAGAAAACACCCAGAACCATTGAGCCCCTGGGATTTAGATTCAGAGTGAGGAGACCAATACTGCATACCTTTTGCCTTCTGAATTATTTCTCTTTTTTGATGTGTTTTTAATGCTCAATACAAAATTAATACTGCAGCATCTGAGTGGACACTGCTGCTAATGCATCAGCTGCTGTTTTCAGAGAATGCTCCACATTTTTCTGAGTTGGATTTTCTACTATGAAAACAATATAAGGGCAAGTTGGTCCCTAACAGTGGAGCAGCCTTGGGGGAAATATGTCCAGTCACTTTTCAGTTCGCTGCCAGCAACGTATTAAACAACCAAACACATTATAAATACTTCATAGGCATTTCCACACAGCATCTGAGAAAGTGTTTAATATCAGTCAGTAATATGACGAATGGCGCTCATGTCGTTGTGTTGCTTTTGATATATCTATGAAAGTCCTGAAATATGATCGTCTGACTTTTTTTTTCTCTTTTAAAAGTCAATAACAGAAATAAATGACACTGGACTGTTGTTGCTGTGCAGGTTTCCAAAAAACATCAAAGCAGCTAAAACAAAAGTTTTTGACGAAATGCATCAAAGCCTCCCTGATCAGTCAACCCTCTGTAAATTGTCCTTGAACACTCTTTCTGCTCCAGATGGCATCATGCATCTGTACTGTCATACCCACATAGCGTTGTGAGATCTGGCATCCCTTTGTTCAACTTCCAGTGCGTAGTCTGGGGTAAAGTAAATGTAAATGCATAAGAGTCATAAATATTACAACCACCCAGAAAACGAGCTTTGGCTTACATGCTCTTCTAAGTGCTGTAGATTTTCCTTTCCAGTGGATTGAGGTCTTGTTTCTGTGTTTGCTTTGTCTTTCAGAGAAAGAACATCCACCTGCTGCTCAATGTGTTTTTGCTGGCAGCCTGGGGAGCCGTCCTGTTGGCCTGTCGCTTTTACTGGATGGGCAACAAACCGCCCAACTTCTCCAACTCTGACAACCCGGCAGCCGACTCCCCCTCGCTCCTCACCAGAGCGCTAACCTTTTTCCACCTTCCCGCCGTCAACTTCTGGCTCCTCCTCTGCCCGGACACACTCAGCTTCGATTGGTCAATGGACGCCCTGCCTCTGATCAGGAACCTGGCTGATTGGAGGAACTTACATACTGTACTCTTCTACCTTGGGCTGCTGTTGCTGGCTTGGTTTGGCCTGTGGACGCACCACACAGCTAAGAACAAAGACACCAATGGCAAAGCACATCATTACACCAACGGCAGAAATGGAAACAGTAATGGACACAGTTACCAGTATAACAATCATGAACATATGAACAATTCCCACACAGGCGCTCACATCAGTAGTGCACAAAACGGTACCAAAAAGCACTATGAGAGCAGGACTCCACTGCCCACCACTGAAAATGTAGTGGTGTTCTCTTTAGGCCTGTTGGCTATCCCTTTCCTTCCTGCCACAAACCTCTTTTTCTACGTAGGGTTTGTGATAGCAGAGAGAGTACTGTACATCCCCAGTATGGGCTTCTGCCTGCTGGTAGCGGTGGGGATGAGGTCCCTGTACGTCCGCCTGCGACGCCGGTCCTTCAGGACGATGTTGGTGTACTGCAGCGCCACCCTGGTTCTTCTTTTTGGCGTCAAGACTGTCTTGAGGAACCGGGACTGGCAGAATGAGGAGATGCTCTACAAGTCAGGGATTTATGTCAATCCTGCTAAAGGTAAGATTCAGCTCGGATGCATGCTATCATGCACAAAGGTGCAACTGCTCCAACATGAGCACAGACACTCTTTTTTTTTTATTCCCACTTCAAAACCTCTTTCAGCCATCATATATGGCTGCCCTAAATAGCACAAGCAATGCTTTTAGGTTTTGGATTTGATTATGTGCACTGTCTCTCTCAGTCTACTGCCATCCTGAATAATTCAAAGTAAATCTCTGCTTCAAAGTGTCTCCTCTTCATCACTTCAGCTCTACCACAGGATACATGAGTGCTCACAAGTTGTAGAGGCAGAGAGACCGGTGTGACTTTTGTTAATTGAGGTCACATTTCCTCTAAAGAAAAAAAAGCATGGCATTACCACAAGTTTTGTCTCCTTGTCTCACATCTCTTTATACACTGCATGCAGTCTGTTCCATGACACCACACGCCCCGTCTCCTCTTGGAAGGGCACCCGTCACCCGTCTCTGATTGGCACCTTCAACAGGAGATAAAATATTCAATAGCTTTCAACACTCAAGGTCATCAGACACTGATTCCTATCCACGGCAAAGTTCTCAGAGCAGGCTGAGAAAAGGGAAGCAGGGCAGGGACTCGCAAAGGCAACAGCAGGACACGTTGTGTTAGCTAATTTCCCTTTCAGATTCTGTAGCGGAGCTGAGGCATGACAGCTGTTTGTTTTGGCAGGCCATCAGCCGAACAGAGCAGCAGCGGCAATGTCCCCAACTCACATTCATTACGGCTAATATGAGGATTGAATGGAAGTCGGCCTCACAGACACAGACACACCCACTGAATCGTTTGAACTGTGAAATTTCGGGATACACAAAACAACTTCATGACATCATCTGTGCACAACTGGGTGTTATGAGCTGAATGAAGGAAGCTTAAGTTATTATGTTTTTTTCTTCTGCCGGGTTTTTATTTATACTGAATATTCTTGTGGGATTTCGTAGATGTTAGGAGGGTTTTTCAACAGTTAAGCTAATACATTGCTTACAGGCACGCAGCAGATTGTAGCGCTCACGCAAAGTCGTGTCAACAAAAGCAGCACGAGCCAAGAGTTTTATCTTCCTCTTCTATATGATGAGTGGAGTTGCAGGAAGGAGCCGTGTCTGTGGGTTTATACACACAAGTGTTATTAATGCATTATACTATAACAATGCACAAAAGCCTCTTTAGGTTTGCCAGTCAGATACTGCTTTGTGCCATTCACCAGAGATGCCATTAGCTGTGCAATAACACAGTGGTGGTCTCCTTTTCATACGCACACTCATACGAACTGACTGGTGGTTTTTGGCACAAAGCTCCCCTAGTGTGTCATCTCTGTTTACTCATATGTCTTGGAATAGCAGCTGCAGCAGAACAACGTCCTCTTCAGAGGTTAAAAACACTGATCTCATGTCAGCGTGAGGCCGTGAATAACAAAAGAAGATCATTACTTACCATGAAAGTATATCTCTGTCTGCTTCTGAACTTTTAAAGATTAAGTTGTTGCTCAAGAAGGCTACCATCCATTTTCCACTCTCTCTGTTTGATTAACTTTTTCTTTTGTGACCCGTCAGCCTGGGGTAACCTTGGAAATGTGCTGAAGAGCCAAGGCAAGATGGAGGAGGCTGAACAGGCGTACAGAAATGCTCTGTATTACCGCAGCAACATGGCAGACATGCTGTATAACCTGTGAGTTTATGTTCTATCACACCTCACACCGTTATTTATATGTTCTTAAGCTCAATGTGCCATCTCTCGACTCCTGTAGATGTGAAATCGTGCCTGTGAGGTGTAGAAATGTCTTTTGTGTTTCGTATCCATGTCTTTCTTTTGAATGCATCTCCACTCCCAGCTGTTTCGCTGACTTAATAGTGTGTGTGTGTGTGTGTGTGTGTGTGTGTGTGTGTGAACAAATGGACGAGCTCTCCTTTTCCTTTGCGTGTGTTCATTGATCAGAGCTGTTCCCTCAGAGGAAGTGTCTTGTATTCCCTGGAGTGCTGTCTGTCTGACAGGGTTATTAATGATGCTGTTTTAGCCGGAGGGGAAAATGCAAAACATCCACAGCCAATACTCGCTGTGTGCTCAAATGTCTGTGGTTCGCTCAGATCTAAATCTTCTCCCCCCTCAGTTTTATCAGCTGCTTGTGTTCTTGTCTCACCCTAACAGAGGCTTCTAACTCTAAACATTTGAGTTTTCCAAGCTGTCATTTCTCCTTCTTCGTTTGGTCTGTTCCAGTGGTTTGCTGCTACAGGAGAGCAACAAGTTCTCAGAGGCGCTTCACTACTATAAGCTGGCCATTGGGAGCCGGCCAACTCTCGCTTGTAAGTACAGCTCTTCTTTTTTTTTTTTTTGTATTGACAATCTCCAGCTCTTGTGGTTGTGGCTGTGCTGTGTCCAGGCAACAGTGAACACAGGCTGTGGTTATGTGAAGGGAGACGAATAGGTGGCAAAGGGCAGCGGCTATACAGCTAAATTAAACATTCGACACAGCTGCCCCTGCCTGGCTTTCAAAGCCAAGACGTGTCAACAGATCGAGTAACTGCATTATGTCATTTATTATGAATTCAGACCATGGCGCTCATTTCTTCTCCTCCCCCTCTACCTTCTTTACATTAACTTCAATCTCTCACTTTATTGTTCCTCTCCTTCACCCCAACTTTTCTGCTTTTCCTGGAATAAAGCCTCTCATACATTGTCATCTTCAGCAGGTTCGCCCCCTGATTAGAACAAATCGCTCACAATCTTACCTGATCGTGCAATAAATTACCCCCCCCCCCATTGTTCCAGGCATTAGTCAGTGACAGATAAACAGAGAACTTAAACGTCTCTTCCTTTTTTTTGCCTCCGAATTAATTATAGACCTAATCAAGATCATTGTTAGACTTGAAAATTTCCATTCAGCATGCAATTATCCAATCTGCTGGCGCCGATAACAAGGTTAATTAATTACCCCAAGCAGCAGACATGTTGAAGACGGAATGAGAATGTGACAACGAAGGGTTTTCTTTTTTTTTCTGTCAAGGTTACACCATTACTCACTGCCTAGTTTGGAGCAAACTAGTGCAAACTGTAGGATTTGTATTAAATATGCAGAGCTGTCTTTCTCTGTGATAAAGCGTTAATGACTCCTGTCACATTTTATGCACACAGAAAATCACTTAAGAAGGCTGATGAAATAGGGGGAAAAAAAAAAACTGGTTTTGTCTGTCTGTGCTTTTTTTGTTATCTGCTCCCCTTTCAGTGCAGTGGGGGAAAAAACTAGATATTGACCATTGAAAGCAACACCGTGTAAGCCAGATAAGACTGTGAGGTGTGAGGAAGCTTTTGAGATAATGGATTGCAAGGACATGAGAGGAGGAAGGTAACTTCTTTGGGGGGGGGGGGGATTCTCAGCCATCCCCTTTAACTTGATTATATGTCAGCACCCTACAGAAGAGCCCTACTGAGTGATCTCCAGTATCAGGTTAATTTATTCCAACAGACAGTCTTGATAGGGAACTGTCTGGACAGGAGGGTCCACAGAGACTAATTACACTGCAGCTGCTTATCGATCATTAGATGTTGTCTTTGACTGCTCAAGGAAAAAAGTTTAACAAGCTCCCAAAGTGTCCCACAGGGTGGATGCAAAGGTCAAACATACACAACAATAAAGTGTGAAAAGGATTAACAGCGGGTCATTGTTCCAGCCTGAAGGACCAGTTCATATAGAGATGGTCATTACTCACCTTTTCAGCGCTTCTGATTTCTGTGGCCGCAGGTCACAGAGAGACACTTATGTCAAGGAACTCACCATGGAGGGGAAATAATTAAATGACATTACACACACATACATGCATTTGTCAGAGAGGATGTCTCTATGGGAAGATTTCAAAGAATCCAAGGATTCCCCTGAGACATCTAATCATGCCTTGAAAAATATACACGCATGGAAAAAAACATTAAATCAAAGTTGAATCAATAAGTCAACTGATAGCTGTGCAGCTGCGAATGAGCCAGTAATTGCAATGCATGAATGAAACAAGTGATGCTAATCAGTTAATGCAAGCAGCTGCCTGCCCTGAACTAACGCTGTTTTCTCTGCTTCCTGTGATTTTTTTTCCCCCTAACAGCAGCGTACTTGAACACAGGCATCATCCTGATGAATCAGGGTCGCCACGATGAAGCCAAGCGCACCTTCCTAACCTGTGCTGATATCCCTGATGAGAACCTGAAGGACCCCCATGCCCACAAGAGCTCCGTCACCAGCTGTTTGTACAACCTGGGCAAGCTGCTCCATGAGCAGGGTCATCAGGAGGTAACGACTGCACATGCACATCACAGCATGTTTGGGATTACACAGTGCTGCATATGAAATACAGTTGTTTTTATCTTCATAATGTATATGTGGCTTCTATAAAATGTAAATGTAGCTTCAATGCATTTGTTTTAGTTCAAAAGCACAAATCCCTTAAAGATTGAAAGTGTGCAGTCTATGTATATTGAAACATAATCCGACTAACATCTAAGAACCACCACCATTACTGCTGTAGGAGTTCAAAGTGCTCCTTTGAATACAGTACATGCCGGAAAATATAAAACCATAGTGAACTGAGATAAAATGCAGGCAGTTGCCCAAGGAGCCTTTGGGGGACACGGAGAAAATGCTCGCTTTTATATGGACATGTTCCAAAATTGCCTCTGTCATAGGGGACACAGTGTTGTGTGCAGATAATCCTCAGGCTGTTTCTAACAAATTCACTCTCTTTCATGCCCCTAAAGACCTACAGTGCTGGCTAAAGTAACTGGTTTTCCAATGCTGCACATTTATATTGTACACAAGCACCGATGCTGCTGATTCAATCAGGAATGAAGCAGTAGAACTGCAGATTCAATAAAGGCCTTTATAAATAGTTGGCATGCTGGAAAAAGAGAACAGTCCCACTTCCTCCGACCTCTAACCGCAACATTTGCTTCAGCAATAAAGTAGTTCCACCTCCCTCCACCATTTAAACTCTGAGGGGCTGTGGGGGAAATCGCTGGGCCTAACACACTATACATGTTAGATAGAGTCTATATGTGACACGGCTCTGGTCGTCACTAACAACCATGACACTGAGGATAGACCCTGTCAGCTGGGCTCTGTACGAACCACCCTCCCGGTGACCCCCAATTCCACGCTGTGTATTCACAGTGGCAGGGCCCCAGCTGCAGGGGAGGAATGACTGGTTACCCCAGCGCAAGTTCCTCTAGTGGGGTGGGGGGGGTCTACTCCACTCTCTAATGCAAACACCCCCACCTTCTTATTTTTTTAATGTATTTGTCCCTTTCACAGGAGGCCCTCTCTGTGTTTAAAGAAGCAATACAGAAAATGCCAAGACAGTTTGCACCACAGAGCCTCTACAACATGATGGGTAAGAGCTGCTTTTGTCTCAGGACCACAAATATAAAAGCTGTTGTTGTTGTTGTTGTTGCTGTTTAGTGCAAAAGTAATAACAGATGGTACTGGTGGTAAAGGTATTTTGGAGAAATTGCCTGTTATATATAATTAACTAAGTTGTTGTGATTAAAACAGGGAAAACTTTCCTTATTACCATCAGAAGGATCGTTTGTGACTGTAAATTTGCTTTGCCATTATTGATTTAATATTTTAATACATAGAGAAGAGAAGTCAAACCATATTCCTCACACTAAGCCATGCCACTAGTGATGTGGGAAATCAGATGTTGACTCGGGGTTTATGAATTATGAATCCTCAACAAGGCACCTGCAGTATGATCTCGGTTAATAAATACGTGGGTAGAGTTCAGAGTGGGATTTGTGTAACATGCATTTTGGGTGAAGCCACAGCTAAAATGTGCCATTTGAGTGTTTTAATGAGTGTTTGAAGAGAAGAGATTGTCAAAAATGTGTAAAATCAGTGCCAGGTAAAACCAATTCTATCAGTTTATATCAGTGAAATCCATGTTTTAGAAGTGTAATTTGAGTTCACGCCGTTAAACAGTGTTTAACAGCTAAACAGCTTTACAATATCATTTTACACAGAGTTAATTTGCTTTGTTGGATTACAGCTGTAGAACAGCTGCTGCAGGCTCATTATAGCTGCTCTCCCTCTCCTTTTTTCCCCTTTTCTTTTTTTTTCTTTTTTTTTTTTTTTTACTTTTTTTCACCCCCTCCCTTCTGCTTTTTCTCTAACATACACATGCAGCTACTTAAACACACACACTTCAAACCTGGGACGTGTGTAATCCAGACTTGGTAGTGGTGCCACAGGTCTTGGCTCATGTGTTGGCAAAATGCAATTTGACAGAGCTGCAGAGATTATGTCAAAATGTTGATGAAAGTTCCAGTCACCGTTAAGGAGCAGCGCTTCGTCTGTAACGGAGGCACCGAGCCAGCGATCCGTGATTTCTGCAGCTTTGCGTTTGTTTCTTCGCTCAACTGATTTGCACATTTGGCACACCTGCTCGTATCTGTTTCCTTCCAGTTTTGCTCGCTGCGCCGCTCTCATGCCGTTTGTCAGACGCCAAGGAGCAGAGGCTTTCATCAGAGGCAGACCTGGGTGGTAATCTGCACCCCACTGGTCTCGCTCCAACACTCTCTGGTGGGCCGAGGAATGTTCCACTCTGAGGAGCTGGTTTTCAGCTCCTCAGGATTCAATGTCACTTCTAATTGCACGTTGATGTTTGCGCTAATCTCGTACAGAGGTCTTCTGCCAGGGAGGCGAGACAAGTATTTTAAAACCCCGTCAACAAATGAAGAGGTCGTGTCAAAACAGACCTGAGTGTGCATTTAGAAATAGTTCAGTGCCTCGAGGGTGCGTTGTAAATTTTTCTATATAATTGTATCAATAACCACAATGATGATTTCCTAAACTAAAACCAAAACTGTGGTCTCTGTTCTTAATCTTGTCAAAGTGTGAGTTTGCAGTGGAAAAAGGCAGCCATGTGGGAATACAGGAATTGTCACAATACTGAGATTCATAACATTCATGATACCCATCTGATCCATTCTTATGCTCTGTTTGATGTTAGCTGTTGACAAGCACATGTCCGACTTTGTGGCTGCAGGATGATGGATTTCCAACACTCGAATCTAAAACATGAGGCCACACTGATGGACTTCATCTTGAAAATATGTTCTCATGTATTACATTACATCAGGGTTGTTGTTGGGTCTGTTAAGCCTCAAGCTGTATATTCTTACAATGAAAGTAAGTTAGATCTACAATGTGATGGCTTTCACGTTACCACAGTATTTATCAAGAGGTCTCATCGTGCAGGGTTATCACTTCGTTGGAGAAAGTGTGTCGAGATTAAAAGGGTCCTGGTGTTGTAATGAGGTGTTTGTGTGTGTCACCTGTTGCTTATCGCAGTTTCTTATCGAGGGAAGTGATGAGTCTTAATCCCAGCAGGATTAAAGTTCCTCTGCTCTCTAGTCTAAACAAAGCGTCCGCTCGTCCAGCTGCTCCTGAGACTTGGTGTAGATTGAAATGTCAACATGTCGCCGAGTTGTAGTGAAATTTCCCACACCTGTGCTACATTCACTCTGTGCCCCTAAATATGTTATAATGTTGATTTTAACTGTGTTGTGTCCAATTACCAGCCCGTGTTGTCAAATTCTTGCAATAATACAAGTGTTATTGGATGGCTATGAAAGAGAGGTCATTGTTATTTCAGGTGTTAGGAGGCTGAGGTTCAGGTTCGGCAGTGGGGGGAAGAAGGTATCGGATGATGTGTGAGGGAGTGTGTTATAGACTCGCTTCTTCTTTAAACCATCCACTGAGCTGTGAGTGTGAGCTGAAGTGAGATTATTTATATTCTAAGAACTCACTTGAATTGTTTTCATATCTAAGAAATCAAACATGTGTTGCTGAATGGGGCTTTGCTTTCATGAATATCACTGAAACGATGTAGAAATATTTTCTGCAGTATGACTGTGGTACATTTAAATAAAGCTTAACAATTGCATGGTTTTCATACACTGCCATATATTAGCATATATGTTAAAAAAAAAAAATATATATATATATATATATATATATACATATATATATATATATATAGAGGACAGACTGTATATAGGACAGACTGATAAACAACATGGGCTTTGTTCTTTGTTGTTGAGTTTTCCAGCCCAGGGGGACGAGGTCTGGCCTCACTGCAGCTCTGTCATGCAAATCCTCAGCAGAGGAATGGGAAGATATGCAATGTCTTAACCTCTTGGCAGCTTGACCCCTGACTCGACCCCCCCTTGCTTTTCCCTCTCACAGGAGAAGCCTACATGAGACTGAGCAAGCTGACTGAAGCTGAACACTGGTACAGGGAGTCCCTGCGAGCCAAGCCCGACCACATCCCTGCACACCTCACCTACGGCAAACTGCTGGCTATCACAGTAAGACGACTTTTCTGTTTTGTGTGTGTGTGTCATCCTCTCCTGAGACTCTGTCACTTGTGATGAAGAAAACAAACAAACAGATAATTTGATTCACTGATTAAAAGCGGAAATCATGAGAGAAAACCCAGGCCTGCTTCCTTCAGTACACTCAGATTTTTAACAGCCTCTCCTGGTCTGCTATAACCAGCATCACACTCCATTCAATCTGACACCTACCTCACTGACTTGGACACGTCTGCCTTTTTGCTTCCCACTTCTCATTCTCTACCTGTCTTCTCTTCCTTCTTTCATCTCCCCCAAGCTTTTCATCAGTTCTCCTCAGCTCTTTCCTGACAGTCGTAAAGTTCTCCTGAAGCCTCTACAGTTAATCAATAGTGTGTGGGTGAATGAAAGTGAGGGGGAAAAGATTGGAAGAGTGAGCATGAGAGAAGGGGGGTGGTCACGTATTTGTCAAGATGATCATTTCTGTCAGGGACTAGCACCTCCTGATTAAAAATCTTGTTACGGTTACCCTTTTATTCTCCTTAGATCTTAAAGTGAAGCTTAAAAAGCTGCACTTTTATTGTAACATTTACAAATAAATACTTAAAAAAATAGAAGATTGAAATCTTCACACTGCTTCTGCCCTGGATCTCAGGTCTGCAGATATAATATCCGTTCAGGTTCACACAGCTGACCTGTGTCTCCGCAACCAGAGAAAGGGACGTCTGTGTTGATGAGACAGAGGCAGAGTCCCTGAGTCTTTTACAAGGAGATGGTCATATGTTCAGGTCATACCGTCATACAGATCACAGCTCAATAGGCGTCTTTGCAATTGAGCTGGCTGAGAGGAGCAGAGCTGAAAAGGACTGTCAGAAGAGAAATAAACAAAGTAGAAGAGGAGCACAGGAGGTCAAAAGAAGGGTGGAGGCCCCCCTCTTCAGCCGACATCTCTCTCTCTCCCTCTCCCACAGCCTGGGCCCTAATGAAAGGACGTAAATGTGTTCAAAATCCTGCAGCAGTGGTATCTGGAAGGCAAGGCTCTTCCTGGCTCTGTCCCTTTTCATTTCCTTTATGGAAACACAGTCTTTTTCAAGTTCTTTTCATTTATTCTCTTTCCAAATTTATGCATTTGTGTATATCACACAAGTGAGTTGTATGGAAGAATTTTACTGGCACATCATTTACCTACATTTGTTGGAAAAAACCTCATTTTTCCAACTTGTTATAAGGATATTGAAACACATTTTCTGTTTAAAAAAAAAAAAAAAAAAAAAAAGTTCCCTTAAAGCATTATTTCAACATTTTGGGGAAAAACACTTACTCTTGCCAAGAAATAGATAAGTTTGATACTTATTTATAGGATATGTGAATTGTGAAAATGAAGCTACCACAAGCAACTGTTGTGCTCAGCTTAGCATGTTGAGGAGACAGCCAGGATGCTCTTGTCCATAAAGGAATCCACAAACATCTCTAAAGCTAATTAATCATGTCGAATAAATTTAATTCAAAAACCAAAGTTTAAAAGTCTACCTATGGACAGAGCCAAGTTAAAGGTAGGATTTGAGATCCTGGAAAAATGGTTTGAGCAGGCCACATCTTAAAAACACACAGTTCAAAAGTCCAAGTCCCTTTCCTCAGACTTCTCTCCGAAGCCACACCTCCAGAGCGCAGGAACGAGCAACACTTGTTCAGCGCTGGGTTCACATCAAGGTGAAGCCCTGCCACACGTGGCAGTATCACGGAAAGCCAAATCACTCACACTGGGATTACATTGGGTGGCTCCTGAGGTCGCCCTCACTGCACAGCCTCACTTTCCGCCAGCTTTTTCTCATGGCGAACACTTAACATCATAATAAACCATCCAGCATCCAGCTTAGAGGTACCACCTACCAGACTTCAGTGTGGCACATTGGATCACTGGCATTGTCTTTTCCACGGCATAACTCATTGAAGACTCTGAGCACGCACGCGATTAGTGCACGAAGAGCAGTACGTGCAGAGGAGGGAACGTGGCGTTCAAAATGATTGGATGCTGTTTTTTCCAGGATTGTCCATTCCACAGGTGACTGACTTTTTTCATTTTTGTAAAAAAGCAAAGTGGTTGCAGTCGGGGTGTGAAGAGGATTTTATGCAATTCAGTAAAAAATGCCCCAGAAATAGATCTCCAACCCTACCTTTAATTAACTCGTCTAGTGTGGTATGAATAATGCCATATATCTGTGAAGTGGATCACTGTGTGTTGAAATCAAATCGAGCTCTTGCTTCACACCAGATTGATTTTCCCATCTCCGCTCAGACTGTTGGTCATCTTAAATTATAGTTTGGCTGACACTACACAGACAAAAGTCGCTTGTTAAACTGACACGAATTCCTCTCGGAACAAAAGCTATGAGACATCAGAAAGCATCTGAGGCCAGGCGCTGTCAGCAAGAAGAGTTTAGAACAACTCAGTTCTCCCGAGAAAAAGAAGTTAAGACTTGGTGAAGTGGACCCGGGGAGGAATTCAGTCGGCCGTGAAGAGAAACTCATTTCATTTAAGAAAGTGTTATTGATTCGGCAGGAAAGTAGAGTTCAAACCTGCAGGGATAATTCTCTGTAGATCTCTGACCATGATGGATGGTATTGGTGTTTTGAGCCCCCGTGATCCTGTGAGTGCAAATAATTCCATCAGAGGAGGTGTTTGGACAGGCGCAGAGCTTCTTTAGCCGTGAAAACACACTTTTACCCCTCAATCTGAGTCAGGGTACTACTTAATGTATGCTCCTCTCTGTTGTGTGGCTGTGACCTGTGTGCCTGGTGACAACAGTGTTTCAGCATGATCAAAACCAGTGCAGGGAATTGACCTGCTCACCAGTCCCCACCCACCCACGCTCCCCCATCTGCCGCTCCACCACTCATCTCCTACCTCCTCACTCCCTGTGGCACAACTTTGAGTGATGAAGACACTTCAGATACTGTCAGGGGGGTTTGGAGGTTCAGATCCCTGCGGGAGCGGTGGTAGTGGTGGAGGTGGGGGGGGGGGGGGTTGTGAGATAAGACTCAGCAGCAGGGTCAGAGAAGGGTGAGAGGATGACGGTGGAGCTGAGGCGCAGCTCGAGAGAGCAATGAGATGCTCTGATTTGTGGATGAGGGGAAGGACAAAATGGGAGAGGAAGGGGGAGTTAATCACACAGATCAGTATCACCCTCCCTGCTGGGCTGACCCCTCCACACCTCCGCCGACGCCGAGGGGGAGCAGGATATGTTCCAGGCTCTCGGGTACACCACCACCACCACGGGTCAGAGCTGGACACGGACCGCCGTGATGCTCACAATATTGGATTCAGTCATCCACTTGTCATTTCCTCAGCTAATAGAATGCAGGCTTCATTCATAATCACGACGGCACCCGCAGAGCCAGGGCCTCCATCTGCACTTTATCTGATGTTGTCAGGAGAGTTGAGGTGTGAGGCACGCACCAATAATCTCAGCATGTGTGTGTGTGTGTGTGTGTGTGTGTGTGTGTGTGTGACAAAAGGGAGGATATTGTGTCCATATTATGAGCTGACTGGAATGAGAAGTGGATATACTGTAGGTAATATAAAGTATCAGGGCGGTTTAGGGAGGCAGATATTGTTATTTTCCAGACTCTGGCATCAGTGTCTTGTTTAGATAGAACAGTGCTCTGCACAGGCCTGCAACTGAGATCTGAATTTGGTCTTGATCCTTGTCTTTAAGACACAGCCCCATGGGTCCTGCCAAATTTATGACCCAACCTGTGTCACCGAACCGATGTTGAGTGTCTGCTTGCCAGGCATGTGTAACACATTGGCTGTAATCTGTCTTTTCCCACAGGGCAATACTACATATCTTGTTGCAACATGCGACACATGCTGTATGAATGCAGAGACGGAGACAGGCAGTGAGTTCAGATCTTTTCTGTCCCAAGACCAGAGCTTAACGCGGCAAAGTTGAAGCAGTGTTGCAGCAGAACGATCATTTCTAGCTCTCTGTCTGTTCTGGGAAGTGTGGAGGAGTTTGCTCCTTTTGAGTTTGAAGCATTGCAACAAGTTTGACTTCACAGAGGAGCAGTATAACAAGAGAACTCAACATGAGTGCTGGTTGAGTTTCAGGATTATTCATTGAGGCATACAGGTGAGCCAAATGAGTTATAATCCAAAAGTTTGAAGATGAAAGAGGACGCAGTTGCCAGTTTAAGGGGGGGCTGCAACTGCAAAGTAATATAACCAGCAGTGTAACAAATTGCATGTCGAGGGAACTGTATAAGAACTGTAATAACATTTCTTTTAAGATGAGTAATGAGAAATGAGCAACCGATGGCTCTTTTTTTTGGTTCTTACTCCCTCTCTCTGTCTCCTCCACATGCCGCTCACTCTCCATTAATATACTTGTCATAATCCAAATCTTCTATCCAGTCACAACTGGAACTCATTTCAGAGTGTGAAAGCTTCGCTCTGAGGTTTAACAAACACACGTAAGCCTCCGCTAACATAACATAAAACCAGCTGGCCCTCTTAAACATGTGCGTTCCTCCATCTGTGAATTAGAGTGTGTAAATACACAGAGATGATGCTTCTCAGACTTGGATGCCGTTGGTTATATTAAACATATACTCGGGGTGGATTTGAGTTTTTCCACGGCATCAAGGGGGGAAACCCCTGCTCACATATTTACATTAGAAAATTATGTATTTATTGAATCTGCAGCTCATTCAAAATGTATATGCTTGACTAAGTATACAGTCATTAATACTAGACTGCGCTGATTGGATTTGAACCTGTTCTTCTATTTGAGTAAACTGAAGTCATTTGCTTTTATATTGCGCTGAGAACATGTAAATTATTGGGTCGTCCAATTCTTATTTAATCCCCCAACGTCTTTTCTGACACTGTCGTCTTTTATAGTCTCAAGCACAACTGCAGTTTAATAATATGCATTATTTATGCAACGGCATTATCTTCTAGAGGGGAACTCATACTTAATGGGCTGCATTGTTAATGCTAAAACATCGGCTTTTATAGATGGGTGCACATTGTTAATTGTTGATTGGATGGCATCTGGAGCCCAAGTGAGAGCAGGAATGTGTCAGAGTCCCAGCTGGCAGTGCTACTGGCCAGCTGCTCTGTTGTATTTGAGCTGTGATTGGTTGCGTGTCACAGTCTCAAGGACCTGAGGGAGCGTTTTCAGGTCCACAGGCCTTCAGTGATGCTTCTCCTCGTCATGCTGTTCACACCCTCCCAGTATGGGTTCTCTCATCAAAGCAACACTGTACACATAACAGTGTGTGTTTGTGTTTGTGTATGCGCGCTAAATCTGTTTGCTAAAGATCCCTGTAGATACAGGAGCCTGTCTGTCTTTGTCCTCTCCTCACTTTCCCAGCCTCCCGCTCCGTTTCTCTACCACTCTGTCTTGTTTCACGGCGGTCAGGCCACACACATGGGCAATCTGCGGTTATGCTCTGGAAGTGTTATTTTGCACAGATAAAAGTGCGTAATGAATAAGCCTTTTGCCCCGACTGGTTCGCTGTGCCAAGGATGACAGTGTGCACTTTGACAGGAGGACACATGAGCTTGAAAGAATAACACCCGTGGTCCGTGTGTTTCATGTCTATTTATTAAGATTTATTGTTAAAGTAGGTCTGCGGTTTGGAGAGGGACATTAGGTACACACAAAGGTATTTTGGCCGTTGAGGTGAGTGCAGTGTTTTTATAATGAGTTGTTCTAAGAAGCAGTTGGAACAATAATGACACTGTATTTAATCCATCTCTGTCTCACAGGGGCAGAAAACAGAAGCGGAGAGGTACTTCCTCAAGGCCATCCAACTTGATCCTACAAAAGGCAACTGTTACATGCATTATGGTAAGTGTTGATTTTTATTTTCTTCTATAACTCTCAATTTAACATATCCTGACTTCACTCTTGCAACCGCGAGTATTTAAATTTGGCAGTTCAACACAGATGCGTGCACAAAGGCAGGAACTCACACACCTCGTCAGGATGTTGGAACAGCAGTTTTGGCAGACCCCTTCTGCCATCTCTTCCTCCGATCAGCCGTAGTGTCAGTCTGTACGTGGTCAGTGAGGGATCACAAGAAGAGGGGATGATTTCCTCAGATTGTTCTCTTTGATTGGATGGAAACATGAAACGTGACCAGTTCATCATCTTCCCTTGTCTTACATCATTTCTAGGACTCAACTAGAAGAACCTCTGTGTGAAATGAATGGTTCGCGCTCAACGCACCAGCTTGCATGTGGCATTTAAAACAATCGATACGCGAGGTTAATGGTGGATTTTTGTACTGTTGTGTCTCAGTTGTCACCTTTAAAGGTTAAGAGATGAGTTAATGATCAGATTGATCATGTCGATTCACACAGAGACAGAGAGTCATTGCAAAGAACAAGCTATGGATAAATAAGAAATAGGAATGTAATGGATATTAAATATATAACATCCATATACTTTGAACTTCTTTTGACCCATTTCAGTGCCTTATTCAGATCAATGCTGTGGTGCAGGTTATAGTTTTATATACTTACAGTTAAACAGAATGTGTTGTGTGCAACTAGGTATTGATTATTTGACATGAACAGGGACATGATCTTTTGATAGGCACTGAACGTAAATCATCCAAAGTGGAAAAAGGTCATGAAAATGAATAAAGTTTCCTTCAAAAAAGGCCTTAGAAGATATTATATGGTAAATTTAATTAAATTAGGAGGTTAATGCAGCCATTTATTTTCTAGCACTTATCCAGATCCAGGTCATGTTCATTTAAGTCATCAAGTAGAAATGATTCTCATATATGTTATGTAATAATAAATAATTCCGTAGATTATCTATCATGCTTTCATATACTGTGGTCAGTATGATTTGAAACAGGTATTAAATTGTATTCTGTGTGATATTAAAAAGGTCGTGAAAAAATCTCAGGTTTATTTAATTTCTTACATTTAATTTTGTGAGCTCTGCAGAACCTCAGGGCTGAGGTCTGTGTTCAGAGCTGGACCCTGCAATATTCCCCTATAAGTCACACGGCGGCGCCTGCATGATGACCAGGATCCACAATATTAAATATTACAGACTTCACACACACGCATCACCTTTGAGAAATTTATGTTTAAATATAGCAGGGCACTCCCGGGCTCAGGGCATTGGGAACTGTCTTTCCTTTATTGCCTTGATTTGCTTTGATATCATAAACCCTCCATAGCTGCAGAAGTGTTTGTAACCTGGAGCCACTTTACACTCAATCATGGTCTGAAGTCTCATTTTCAGTCCGTCTCTCACCTCAGGTCTAACGGCTTCAGTTTCATCCACAAGTTATTAAGGAAAATATGCTTAGGTTCACTCGGTGGGTTTGCATCCTGGTACAGTAGTGGGGCTAACCAAAGTCAACAAGGTATTCATTCCTCTCTAAACCTGCCCCTTTGCAAGGGGTCCACCCTCAGTTCATGGCCTTGTCAGCCATCCGTAATCCCATCTCATTATGTGGGTCCACAAGCGTTCATGGCAGAAGCAGACACCACCCGTAATAAAGCACAAAGCTCCTGCAGGGAAGTATTTTCATCTTAGAGAAATAGATCAATCAAGGTCGACTAATAGGAACAAATGGGTCTGAAAGAAGGCCAAAAGAGTGATGGTATGCTGGGCTTGTATCTAGTGTTTCAGCTTATTAAGTCAGGGGCAGACCAGGCTGTCTGTCCACCTGGGCCAAAGGCAACACTTCTGGGCCGAGTATCCTCAGCGTCTCCGTGGGGATCCCTCAGCGTTTTTTAACTTGTGTTGCTGTTCTCTCTTCACCCCGCCAGGTCAGTTTTTGTTGGAAGAGTCACGGCTGCTGGAAGCGGCGGAGATGGCAGAGAAAGCCGCACGCCTCGACAGCGGGGAGTTTGATGTGGTCTTCAGCGCAGCCCACATGCTCAGGTGACTATGTGATTGGAATTCATTTTTTCTTTTTGTTGTGTTTTTTTGTATTTGTTTGATGATTTACATAGCCACAATGTAATCCATTCTGCGCAGATGAGATGCATTGGCCACAGTTGTGCGAGGCTGAGTCGAGAGGAGAGGAGGTTGTGTATTGAAAAGGGAGGTCTACTGTCTGCACGGTTTATCCAGTGGCTTACACCTCTCCTCAGCCACTGTGATTTACTTGGCTGTACGATGTAATCCTCTTCTCTTTCTGCAGTGCCAGCCCGAGAGAGCTGCTGGTTTGTCTTTGCGTGCTGTGCAGCTATGTATCTTCATATGCTCTGTCTCTCTGTGTCCCCTCCACACCTCTCTCCCAGTCTGTCTCACTCTTCCTCTACTGTCTCTGGCTCTTACTTGAAAGACAGCTTCCAAATCAGCACAAGGTTCAGCTGACGAGCTTGAGCTGCAGAGCTTCAGCAGCCCACAATCTGTTATGTTTCTGAACACAAGCCATGATTGGAAATGTGTAAATACAACCATGTGCCAACTAACAGTACACCCCACCTCTAACTGAATAAAGCTACAGAATCATATTAGCCAGTATAGAGATTTTCTTGTTTAAACTCATCATGGCTAGCTCGGGGCTTTGGGATTAAAACGGCTGCAGCCCTCTGAAGGGAAATACTTATCTTGAATCACCAGTTTGATAAAGCTGGCTGTGCTTTTCCCAAGAGTACAGCAGTGCTGCACAGATCTATGTAAGAGTCTTACCCAGCTGCTTTATGCATAGCTCTCTCCCCCACCAGTACGATCATGCAGGATCTTCATCTCCAGCAGCTTCCAGTATTGAGAGCCTCCTCCAGGGTGCAGACCCCTGGCAGCTAAAGAGGGCTTCAAGCAGTGTTCAGGGGTTGAACTTTTCCTCCGCCTGCTTGGCATGGGGTCCCCACTCCTCCATAGCTCATGTTCTTTATGTTGTTTGTCTTGGACACAGACGTGGAAAGGCCCTCAGTTGGTGGGGACACAAGTGAATCTACACACGGGAAGGGAAGAGATTAAAAGGAGGGGCAGAAGCTCTCAGATGTGCAAATGTGTTTTATTGCTCTCCTGAGCCCTTTGGTTTTTGATCATTTTGCTTCCAAACTAAGACTTTCATTCCACCTCCTTTGAACAATTTTTATGTTTTTCTTTTTTTTTTTTTTTTAACCTCAGCTCTGGTTTATAGTGGGAACTTAGAACAGGAAAGGCTGGTTCATGGTAAAGCTGGCGGGGATGTGTTTGCTCTCCCCTCCTTATGTGAAAATTGCAGTGATATCACACAGTCACATGATCTGACACTCTGGAAGACACAAACTAGCAGGATATATAACGTAGACTCAGAGCTGACCTCATGGTTTCCCACACAAACCACATGTCTTATGAGAAAATATAATGCACCATATCTGAAAGATTACCGAGCATATTACCAGCATGTCATGATATTAGGTTCGCCAATTTGTGCATGTTCGATTGCGCCTCTTCCCAAAAAGTAAAAAAAAAGATGGAAATAAAATGAAAAAAAATGGTGGTAAGTTGCATTAGGTGTAGTGCTCATACAGTATCGCCCTCAGGGAAGGCATCTGCGTGCAGTGTTGTGTCCAAACGCAGAAGATCCTACCCTTAAAAAATGTGCTTCTGTCCTCGAGACAGATGGGACGGCTGCGGTTTAAGCACAAATATCTGCCTGTTGTTGAAAATGCAATTTGTTCATGCAGTCATTAGCATCCAGCAGCGTCACGCTTATAAGCAGCACTGTCGACTATTGTGATTTGTGCATGTCTGGGGTTAATAAAACATCGCTAGACAACAAGATGTCAGGGCAGAGAAGATCAGTGGTGGAGTTGCTGATTTGAAATATGGTCAAGACTTTTTCCCATTGGGGGGGGCGTTCTTTTTTTTTTCATTCATTCTTCCTCCGTTTTCCCATCAATCTCCTCCCCTTCATTCTTGTGCTCTTGTAGCCTCACACTGATTCTTCCTCGGGTTTAAACCCAGGCAGTGGTTTACATACTTGGCCTCCATTGTCTCCTGCACTCACAGCCCACTGTCGGACAAGGCTCTGCTGCTCCTTTGGTTGTGGCGTGGCAGCTCTCCAGTTCTCCTCTGATAATGTGTTTATAAATGTGATAATGATATTATTGAATTAGATTGGTGCTTTTTTTTTTTTTGCAGAGGATTGCGCTTTCTAAATATTATGCTGGCAAACAAACATATGGTTGTGGTTGGACATGAAACCCACATTTATAATCTCAGGACAAATTCGGCTACTCGACTCGTTGTCTGGATCTCAGCTGGAATGTAAAATGTTTCTTTTTTACAGAGCTGGAAAAATTCATTTGTGCTAACAAAAATAAACGGCAGTGGCATGCTCATCTGTATATTTGAAGGATGAGATCAGAATTATGTTTTTTAAGTCATGTTGGTGGATTCACTATGTTACGGCTAACTAAAGAGCATAAATTCTCCAGTTACACATCAGGCATTTACAACATATTGCACAGTGTCTCTCAAGCCACACAGACACTTTGTGTAGTGAGGCTGCTGACCTGCTGTTCCTGAAGTAAAAGCACTGCCTTTTATCTGAAACCATATGGATGACGATCCCTTAACAAACTGCGACAGCCAAAATGAAACTGGTTCCAACGGCCTCGCTTCCTTTGATCATTACAACTGAAAAAAGGGGGCTCCACGGCCGGCCATCACCGGCTCTGACCTTGACTTTGTCAAAGTTTGTTTGCAATGAGGCAATCGCTACCGTCAGTGACAAGCGTGCAGCTGTGGACTATAAAGGTGATTTCTGTGATATTAATAACAGGAAAGACCATGTGACATTTGTGTATAACAGTAGTGGATTATGAGGTAAGATAAGAAGTATAATGTAGGGCATTCCTGTCTTAACTGTGGGTTTTATGTCCTCAGGAATAACATATTTCTGGTAGCAGGGAGTCATGCCGACAAGCCATCTGCCCCAAAAAATCCTTTGTGTCGCAGTGTGGCATATACAGCATGATTTGGTGCATCTGTGCCATCCCTCCTGCTCCCCTGAATGTCATCATATTATGGTTAAACGGTTCTGTGCCTCCATACTCTTCTTCCATCCTCAGAGTGGCTGCACTCTGTCTGGTATGTCAACCCACAGTTTACCCCGGGTTGAATATCTCAGATCTCAGCCGTGGTTTGTTGATGAGTTTTCTGCAAGTCCCCAATAAGCCAAATGTCCTGACCCTGAGCTTCAATTAGAACAAAAAGTGCTTGCAGTGCACTGCTCAGCACAGATGTTATCGAGGGAGAGAGATGCTATCGAACGAGAAACCTACAGGCAACTGGATGGGCCCTTCTCATCCCTCATGCTGTTCCCTCCTGCTGTTTTCTCAGTGACCCCTGAGCGCTAGTAAACACGCAGGGTTCAAGGCCTCATCCTAAGCCAGGAGCAATAAAGATGAATAATGATCGCCTCTCTCTCTGTTTTCCCTTTTGCAGACAAGCCAGCCTAAATGAGGCAGCCGAGAAGTACTACGGACAAGCAGCAAGCCTGAGACCTAATGTGAGTACAACTGCGACTACCTAATCACCCACATTACTGTTTACCCTGATGGGCACTGTGCAATCACAGTCTGGACGGCTTTCCAATATTATTACTGCCCGCTCGGCCCCCTCACAACGGCCTTCATTGTCAATGGATCTCGGATAAATAAGGGCAACTTTGACTAAGCTCAGAGGTTTGTTTGTGCAGAATCCATCATCAACTTCAAAGGAGAGGCCCGGGTAGGCAAATTGAAAAGAATAATGATAATAACACTCGGTCAGAGGACTTTGACATCTTGAAAATGAATGGGGTCCAGTCTTTGAGAGCTCTGACAGGAGGGGCTGAGTTGTTTGAGCGAGGGCCGCAGAGGGAACAAAATATGTTTGGCATGTGGTCACCGTGTTTGTTCCTGTGTCTTGATTAGAAGAAATCACCTCAGGATTAATGATCAAAATGTATCTGGACAGCATTATACAGACAATACAGTTTGGTTCTGCAAGCACACACAAACACTAGTATAACATATACAAACAAAAATACAAAACTGGAGGAAAACAAAAGGATAAAATTTAAAATTTCCACAGAAACCATGAAACTGAGCTCCTATCGCCTTTGTTGTTCTCAGTGTTGATGCTGTGTTCAACCTTTGCCAGAGCATTGTGTATTTTTAACATCTGATTAAACCCAGATGCAAAGTAAGAAAAAATGTTTTTTCTCATTGCTCCAGTTCAAACTCATACATTAAATAATGCAAGAGCACCATAAGGTTTAAGGAGAACTGTGGGAATGTTCCTGTTTTCTAAGCTGAGCTGATGACTTCTCACTTCTTTCTCTGTTTACAGACATTTAGACTTGTGGACATAATTATGACATAATATGGAAGGATTTACTGGTAGCAAACAAAGTCAAGCTAATGAGAATATTTGAAGCCACAGGAGCCCTCAAAAACAAGCTAACAAGGTGCTGCTTTGCTTATTGGGTGACTATTTTCTCATAGACAACCATTACCAACCGGCGTCTATAAAACTGATCACTAGACAACCGCAAACGTCAAACAAAGAAAACTAATCGTCTTTATATAAATGACTGATACACCCCCATTAAGATGTAATCATTCCTAAATATGCTGAAAAGCATTTTTTGCTGTCGACACTGGATTAGCAACTTTCAATGGTGGACTGAGGGCACGCCTTGATGGAGTCCCATAAAACATCCATGATACACACTGACATTCTCACATAGAGACAACACTGAGTAAACAAGTCGAGCTCTTGCTCTGCAGAGACATTTTCAACCATATCACGCAGCCCCTTGATAGATATGTTATTTCTATGAAATACAAGCTGCAAAAGTTTGTGTTTCCCACAGCTCCATTTCCAAGGCCAGATCCGTGTAATTTTCACATGACCGTTTCTTGGCGTCTGTAATTGTACAAATACGCATTTGACGTCTGTGTCCAAACACGGAGGCACTTCTGTTTTTGTCCCGACTTGGTCACTTTTTTTTTTTTTTTTTTTGTCTCCATGCCTTCTCAGCGTTTGTATTGTGTACAGCTGAGGCACAACTGTAATTTAGCATCTTCATCCATCTTCTTTACCGTTATCCTTTGTTCTTTGCGATGCGACTTGACTTAAGCCATGTACCCTGTCCATCTTCATTTGTCATTTCATGCTTTACTGCGGCTTGACTCCTCACTCTCCAAACGCACTGGTGGTTTATATTAAGCACATATGTCTGCTTGCTCTGAGTGAGAGAGGACAATTCCCTCCATTCAAGGGATTTAGTCCTTTAGTCCCACAATCCCCTCTATCTAGACGAGCTAAATCCTATCGGATGCATGGTTTGCTTTGGTTTGCTCTCTGCACCCTGTGACATCTGTCCTTTTGAGAGTTCCCATTTCTATGAAGATATTCTTTACTTAAATGCCATTCTGGAGTCATTATGGTCAGGTCATTCCCCAGTCTAGCTTCACATTCAACTCTGGCAGTCTTAATAGCATATGTTGCTTTACGGTCCAGGCTAATATGCTCCACATCTGGCCCATGCCTCTGCTCAGCTACATGCCAGTTTTGGGAAGGGTAGCAAGGCAGAGAGGTTACAGAGCGGCAGGAAATGAGGAAAAAATGAAAGCTTTTGACAAGAGAACATTTTGCAGAGTGTTGCAAAGGCAGAGAAGAATGCAGGAATAAATCGCAAAACTCGTAGCTTTATGAAGAAGGGGGATAAAGGCTTGGGTGAGGAAAGGTGGGAGCCTACAGGGGAGACAAGAGGAAAGAAACTGAACTTGGGAATTGATAAGTTCTGCATGGTGGGGAGAGAGGGAGAGAGGTCTTTTGAACCTCAGTTGCTGCTGCGCTGAGAGGAAAACCAGGAGCCACATAATTTTCTACCCAGGAGTCTTTGCTCAGTTGCTTCATATGTTACGCCACTCATCAGACTCTCTCCGGAAGCATCGCACAAAGCTTGCAATAAAAGCCTTGTTAGCCTGTTTAGGTCAGCCTCTCGTGCACTTTGCTGTTTAATTTGTTTCTCCAGCAACTGGACAAACTGGCCTTTGTTTTTGATTCTGGCTTCTGCTACGACCTGTGTCATCTCTGAAGGGAAAACTTTCAAACCATTGTCGTGCGCTGTGAGATCACCTCATTTCTGCGGGGCTATAGAGAAATGATACGAAAATCATAAATTGTAGCTGAAATATTCCTGTGTGCATTTGCCAACAACCAAATCAAGAGACGCCAGAGATCCCAGGGAGCCAAGCAGGGTATTATTTGACCATTGTCATTCTCTTGCTTGAATGTCTCCAAAGACTGATTTTATTCTGAGCCACGTTACCTTATGAACCGACTGACCCCTTCCGAAAAGAGCTGAGGCTAAGGGATGATTGCTCCTCACTTAACATTGGATCCTCAACAACTCCACAAAATGACTTTGAGACTAATTTTCCAATATACACCTACACCATTTGTCACTTCCACAGTATTTACGCGTCAATTTCGACTACGTCCATATGTATAAACAGTTATATTTTGGCTGGTATTTTCTCGGCCAGTTAAAATCCCTCACTTGCAAATTGATCCCCCAGCGTTATTTTGTGGTTTGACCCTCCACCGGTAAGGTCAAACGGGGGTAATTTAAAGCACAAACCGCTCCAGAATTACCCCCCGACCATTAAAGTCAAGAAGCCCTGTGAATAATAACTGAAACACTGAGGGACAATGTCTTCCTAGGGGATTAATGTAATTGCACATTATTACAGCGTGTGGTATCTAGTAATTTAAAGCTGCACATTTGGAGTCGTAGAGCAACAGGAGTTGTGTCGGTCATGCCACTCGCTTTACTTTGGCTGAGTATCTGCAGTGTGTTTTGTATGTGTTGAGGTAGGAAGTGACTCCTCTCTCCAAGGGACAATAGGATTATCCCAGAGTCTGTGTTCCCAATGCAATTCTCATGCATGGAGTATCACTCATCCAAGCTTGACAGTGGAAAAACAAAGAAATGTTTTGAGAGTTGAGAGTGAGACAAGGGTGGAACAGTCAAACAAAGAACAGTTTACAATGGACAATGGAAAACTGCTCTCTGAATATGCAAAGTTTACACGTTTCCATTTTAGAGTTGAGCTGTTTACTTGCTGCACGTTGTATAAATCCATTAACTGAATTGGATCAAACATTTTATTTATGAGCCATGCAAGCACATAAAGAGTCTCTCATGTTTTTTTTTTTATATTTTCAATATGTTATACATTTTTTCTTTAAGTGCGTCCGATGTGAACGGTTCACTTTTCCACGCATTTTCCCGAGACATTCCACAGATTTCTCAAACATTTTCATCTCACGTAAAGTATGTTTCACTGAGAATTACCCATGATTAGTTAAAAGGCAAGGAGAATGAAACTGAGCCTCAACGCCACAATCATGTGCCGTTCCATGTGACAGTGATGTATGAGGCAATAATTATAGGGAAAAAGTCTCAAAGCTCATGATTGACCTTTTTTTTCACTAACACTGTTTTATTTGAGTGTGTCTTGTTGCCAAGGAATTAACAATTAGAGAAATTGCAATAGTCTGAAGCAGTAAAACGGTAGCTTCTTGACAGGATTAGACATCTTTTCCACACTTCAGACTAAAATGGAGATCAGATGTGGACCCTGCCTGTTGCCTGGATACTTTATGATTTCACCGTGATTGCACACCGGACACGTACTGTAGTGCATCCTCGTGACTCACCCACCCGTCGTCGTCACTGCTGCTGCTCCTGCATCTTGATTTTCACCCCTTTGGCACCAGCAGGAATATACAGTATTAAGATAGACCCACTTCAAAGTGGTGGTTTGCTCACTCCGACATGTGTGGCCACAGACAAGATACAGAGACACACGCAAAGCATTGTGGTTACCAGTCTTCCAAACACTGGGCGATCTGACAGACAGGAACCAATAGCGCGCTGTATGGCTTCATATGATCGCCAAATGTGCTACAACTAGACTGTTTATGTCTTACGTTATTTATACATCCGTTCAGACGGTTTTCAGGATTTTGTGAGAAGATTTACATTTGAAAGTATTTTAATCTGTTCAATGTCCAGACAATAATTCATTGCATGGCTCAGTGATATAAAACATTTCTGGTCAAATTTCATCTTCGTTGAATTATTTATACCCCCAAGTGCGACTCGAAAGACTTCATTTGCATTATTCATAGCATCCATTCATGGCCTCTGATTTGAATTTTTCAATGAATAATTTCTTCAGTTTAAACAAGGCCATTGTGGTGAGTAAATAAGTGTGTGTCAGCTCACTGTTTCTGTCTCTCAGGAGGCAGGAGGCTGTTAACACCCATTGTCTTATATCTACTTCTCAGGAACAGTGTAGGGTCCTGCGTTGGTATTATAGAAAAGAACAGACAGTGCAAGTTTGGAAAGCTTGAAGCTTGCCTGAGGTGCGCTCAGCGTGAAACTCATCTCACCCTGAAATGACTGAAATCTCTCTTTGGGTTTCAGTATCCTGCAGCGCTGATGAACCTGGGGGCAATCCTCCACCTCAATGGGAAGCTGCAAGAAGCTGAAGCCAATTACCTCCGAGCGCTTCAGCTGAAACCCGACGACACCATCACCCAGTCCAACTTGCGTAAGCTGTGGAACATCATGGAGAAACAGGGCCTGAGGACCACAAGCCCCTGAGCTCATCCTGCCTGCCTACAGTACCTGCCATGTGCATGCCAGACACGGAGGAAAGGACGGCCCACGCACTCCTCGTTCGCTCTTCTCTTCCAGGACGGATGGAGGAGACTCAGGGAGGATGTTTGCTCAAAGAGGCCATGACTGTGCCGTACAGCCCTCCTAATGACTCCTGAGCTCTGCATACACCTCAGGCCAGCAGCTTTCCTCTGAGGCATTGCTCACAGTTTGGCCGGCGCTGCACAGTATTTGGACTCTTTAGAACTTTCTTCAAAATTAGTGCTCTCACAGGAACCATGTTTTTTTTTCTTTTCTGTTCTTTTTTTTTCTCTTTTATAACTACAGCAATTGAACTTGAGGTGAGACCAGGTACATCCTTCAACATTTGTGATGAATTAAGTTCCTTAAATAAGCAATTGTAGTTCAAAAGGGTGAAACTTATCCCTGAGCTGTGCAAGATAAAATATAACAGAGAGGGATCTCAGAGCACAGCACTGAGGGTATTTTCCATCACCATTTACTGAAGTCCTTGGTTTGATCAGATGTTCCATCTTGAAAATGAAGAAAATAAGATTATATGAAGAAATGGACACCGTCCAAAATCTCCAAATTAATGTAAATCCATGTCTTATCAGTGAAATCTCAAGTTTGTGTATTTTCCTCAGCGAGTTTGTTTCGCTTGTTAGATTATACACGCTTCATAATGAAGGTATGAGAATCAGCAGCGTTATTTCTAAACCATTTCTAATGGATGCCCTGATATTTGGTGAAAACTTGAAAAAGGGAAATAAAATAGTCAGCCATTACAGCACAACAAAAGCCTCTAAAAGCTCCACAAAGGCAGGATCTTTGCCTCGTGCAAAATGTTTTGGCTGGAAATGAGGAAAGTGGGACTTTCACATTGTTATGCCTTATGATAAAAGGTGTGGATCTTCTTTTAGCAGTCTACAGTAGCACGCAGGTGGCATTTCTACCACTACTGCTTCTTGTATTCCCCCTGTTAAAGTTACTATAGTAACTCGTTTATCGTCGACATTAAGAAGCTATAAATGGAAATATTATTATTATTGTTAAGCTAGCTTCCCATGGAAGTCACAGACGACAAAGTGGCAGGTACGGTAGTTTCTGGGTACACACACCTGCCACTTTTACTGAAGGAGCGGCTTGTGGAGCTGATACAGATGAAGGGAGTTCTTCTAACCAAATACAAGAGCTATGCCGATGCACACCTTCTCACCGTGGAACAATGCAGAGACGTAGCACGTCTGAGGGAAATGTTAAAAACGCCTATGTTTATGTTGGAATAAAAAAAAAAAACTAATTTCATTGTGTTTGTATAAAATGAATCCTAATATATACCTGCGTTGTGTATATTATACAGAAAATCATGCAGCAAAAAAGTAGCCAGACTTTAAAATGAAAGCTCAGATTACTGAGCAGGTTTGGTTTTTCCTGACATGAAGTATTTTCCCACGTTGTCAAACCTCTGTTCACAGTCTTAAGATCTCATTTTGTATATATTCTGTGTAATTAACATCTGTTTGTTTGTTTGTTGGTTGGTTCATATGTTTGTTGTCGTCGGCATACAGTAAATGAAAAATGGCACCTTCCCCCAAAAGTAAGAATATGTGCAGTATTTGTGATCATTTTGTTTGTTACCAGCCACAAACCTCTTGATCTATCTGTGTCCTTGGTTTATTACATTGTAAGTTATTGCTTTGTGTTACCCTAGCAACAAAACCAGCTGGCACTGTGTTTTTTTTTTTTTATATAACATGTAAAAATGAAGGAAGTTAACAGATATGTGGCCCATCACAGGTAAACACACAGTAACACCTGGAGGCGGAGCATAAAAGATTGAATATATTGCATCACTTGTTGCAGTCGTTAACGTCGTCGCAGCACTCTTCACTCACTCTGATGTGTTGAGGAAAATAATCACCAGACACGTTCACTCCCCACGTCTCACATAAAAACCCCATGTGCTGATTTCTCCTGTGTATATATAAAGTGTTTATGATCAAACACTGATAATTGTTATTGCTTGAGTGAAGATGTTAAAAAAAAAAAGGAAAAGACAAAAAAAAAAAAAAAGAAGAAGAAGAAGCGGTTCACTCTGTGTCTCTGCTCAGGGATCTCAAGTGGTGGGTGGTTACTGCAGAAACTTGTTCACAGAGCGTTTACTAAATTAAAGATTTATTTTTGAAAGTTGTTGTATTTGTATAAATTATCGAGATTTGTAGCCTTTTTCTCCTTTTTGTAATATAAAAACAAAAAAATGAACAATGTGCCAGAATAGACTTCTTTTTTTTTTTTTTTCTTTTCCCAATGTTGCTTTTTTTCCACAATAAATTTATGGTGTTCTGCTTTTGATTTGGTTCCTGTGCAGCCATTTTTTTCTTTTGTTTTTCATTTCAGTTTAATTCATGGGATGGGTTTCATGTGGGGTTTTTAACACTTTTACCAACATTCAAAAACACACAGTCCCTTCACAGATCAGGTCCAGCACAGATTTCCTTTATATTCATGTGGGACATCAGACTTAATGGGGTGGTCTTGCATGCTGTGGAACAGGTTTTACAGGGCATTTAAAGCTCCCCACCCCCACCCCTGTAAATTTGCTAAATCGTGTCATAAAATCAACTGAGATGGATCTCCGCCGCTTTGATCTTTGCACAACAAAGACGACGTAAATATTCCCATATGGACGGGGTAGCACAGTGTGTACTACATGTGGCTGGTGTGTTTCGATCCCAACCACCCCCACAAGTCAGACCCCGCTGACAAGCAAAAAAGGCCCTTCCCTGAGAACCAAGCAGGCCGCCTTGTGATGTTTCTCACGTGTCTACATGAGAGGTCTGCTCCCATGATCGGTGCTCGCCATGGTGCCCAGCTCTCCTTATTGGACTGGAATGCACAGACGGTGCTTCCACTGTCCGGATGAGTTTGGGTCTTCTTCTAATAAAACAGGTGCAACTCACATATCGAGACAAATAATAATAATGAAATCGGGAAACTTGCTTTCCTGCTTTGCTGGGCTGTAGAGTCACGCCACAAAAGAATGTGCTTTCATTTAATACTTTTAGCCTCAGTTGGCATTTGGGATTCGCCCCATATGTTGCATATTCCACTGACTTTGAAGTTATATGTCGGTGCACGTGGCAGCAGTAGCAGCGGAAACTGTTCAAGGAATTTTCATGAGTGCAAACAGTTTTTTATCAGCACAGTCATCCTGAAGGACTGCAAGCCATGTGAGAGTAGCATATTGTGTGATATTGCCAGGGGGACAGTCTGAGGGTTGATCTATCACTTTGATCCAGATTGAAATATCTAAGAAACCACCGGTGGACATCTGTGATCGTCTCAGAGGATTGAATCATAACAACTAATTCTAATTTTTCCTTCGCAACACAAGAAACTCGTTTTCACAATCTGTGAAATGTCTCGGGATCTGCCACATGGTCTGGGCAAATGTCTGCAGACACTCATGATTTCAGAACGATGTTCCTCTTATTTCTGGGTTTGGTTGAGTGACTTATACGAAATTCGTCATGGAGCATCATATTCTCATCAGCAATCAGTTTAAAGTTGGCGGCTAATCAGAATTTAGTGTGCTCTGTTATTGCCAGGATTGGAAACTGTAATATTTTCTTGTTCCCCAACCAGTACTAACTTTTCTAATATGAACTAAAGAGACACACATAGTGCAGTTGTTTATTTGGATCTCTGTGTCAGTGGTGTTTAAACAAACCCTTGTTTCCAGGGAGTAATGTTTGTTCATTTGCCTTTACACCTCTCAAGACTTGCTGGCATATGACTTTGTTACTTGTCATTAATGCTGCACAGCTGTGAGTGTTAATGATGAAACTCTGTCAAGGATCTGTTTTCACTGGCATCATCACTATGTGCACCAGAAAGCCTGTAGAGAGGAGGTGGCAAGATCATACCCAAAAGTGATAAAGCACATGGGCATATTGAATTCTGCAAGTACAAAATTTACACGTCAGGAAAAAAATCACCACAAATACAAGACACAAAATGACTTTTCTCCCATAGAAAAACATGCATCACTTTTCCATCCATCTATCAAAATATTCACATTTGCCTCACATCACTAGATAAAGCCTGGATCCTCTGTCTGTCTTCCACTCTTATGACTTACAGCGTACTTCACTGTTTTATATGACCTCCTGTGTCCAGAAGAGTTCAAACTGGGAGAAAGGAATTTTTCTTATTATGCTATGATCTGGAAAATCTGCCCTCTGTTATCAACCAAATATTTTTTGGTATGTGCTGATGAACTATCACCACTTTGATCTGCAGCGCCTGAGCCCAGGCGCTCACAGCAGCCGGCCAGCTTCTGTAGCGCGGACGGCTGTGCGTGATGCTGAGAAGCCCTCCCCTCTGGACTCAATAGCCGTTGTTATTATTTGATAGAAGAAGCATTAAAATGAAGCTCCTGCATGAGATGCAAACTCTGCTTCGCATTATGAAGTGTTTTGATGTTCAGAGAGGAAATTGTCTTTCTTTGGTGTTATTTTGCAAATGCAACATGTGCTACTGTAGCTCAGTGGAACAGAAGCTACTGTTTTTAAATGCAAAGTGGAAAATGTCAAAGTTCACAAAGAGGATTTAACAGATTTTCCTGTGTCAAATCCTTCAGTCTAAATGTAGGAAACTTCACTCTAATAAGTTTGTGTGTGTTAAGCTGCACACTGTTTTGTATGGCGGCTCAATGCACTGCAATGTAAGGAAACATATGCAAATACACAAATGCGACAAGTAGGATAAACCGCTCACGTCATCCTCCAACTTCTGAGTAAGTAGCTAAATCTGAGCTGCATGGTGATATTACACACACACTGACTGTGATCTCCCAGTTTGTGCTGCAGAGATGTGGACAAACTGTTGGCACTACTGCATGGTTAAAGACTCTTACCCTTGTTCATCTATTCATTCCTTTAATGCCAGACATTTTATCATTGCTGATTGTTACCAGATGTAACATTGTGAGCAGACACTTTGTAAACAGACACCTAAAAGAATATTTCTCCCGACATAATTCAGTTTTGAACCTTCTGCATCTATTCCTTTTCCAAGCGTTGGAATCATAATAAAAGCCAAGCCCTCCCTTCTCATGTATCCTGGGCACATTGAGTTTAGTCCAGTGAAATGACAACACATTTATCAAAGTGACACTGTCAAATCATTTGCGTTCATGACTGCATGGAGATGTAGATATGCAGTGTAATAACACCCGGCTGGAACCAGGTTTAGATATTATCAGTGAAATTAGTGTGTCTGTGTCTATGTGTGTGTGTGTGTGCAGAGAGAACTCTGGCACACTGCAGGAAATGAACACACTGGGTCATTAATCTTCTCTTCAACGCTACAGCACACTATATTTGGTTTTTTTAGCCTTCACCCCAGCCTCCTGACACAGTGTACCGGCCTTCTGAAAAGTTTGAAACTGAATTTGCTGATGCATGTGTTTCCCAGAATTAAAGTTTAGAGTCTCAGCGCCAGGTCTCACCCAAATGTCAGTACAGACATGCAGGAATCCTTCAAAACCCATTATGGGTTCTGACTAATTGTTGGCAAACTGCTGGTCTACTCTATTTCCTGGTTTGGATGTTATGCCCACATGTACCAGATACCACAGTCTACACACACTAATGCTAGTGTATGTGTGTCAGTGTGTGTGTGTGTGTATGTGTGTGTGATCTTGCATGGGCGGTCGTGTATGCTTGTGCAGGTGTATAATGTTAGCACAGAAAGGAGTCAGAGACACAACCCAGATCCCCAGCTCCCTAAAATGGCCACCCCTGAGGATTTACAGAGCACTATTAACAGCCAAACTCCAGAGGCCTTCCCAGCACACCATTTTGTGTTTCTTTGGCAGCTGAGATCCACACGTATAAGGAAATGGCCCCATTTTTTATTATTATTATTATTTTTTTTGGGCAAAACCGACAGAATGTACTTTGTCTTCTTTCTGCGTTCACCGACGTGGAGAAGCAGAGCTGTAGTGTCCTCCGAGCACCGTGTGTGTGTGTGTGTGTGTGTGTGGTAGCCAGAGAGGAAGCAGGTGCAGGCCTGTGCGTATCGCGACATCAAAATTGATTAGTTCCAGAGACAGAGACAAGATGTGAGGATCCAGCAGTGCACTGTCAAAACAACAGGCTCTTCTCCAGACAGCTGGATTTCCACTCAGACTATCACATGGACCGCGTGCATGCTTAGAAGAGGAAGGACTCTGCGGGACCATAAGTCCTGTAGGCAGTTCTCGCTGCTGCCAGAAGATCAATGTCATGCAATAGAGGGATGGAGAGGAATTACTCATTTGACCTGCAGAGAGGTGATTCCAGGTGATTTAACACATAATGACAGCCATAGCAGAGATCTGCAGCTGTTTCAGCACCAGTGCGGGTGCACAGATTGCGTATCTTAATGTAAAACATGGTTTCATCAATAGACTCCAGCATGTGTGGGTAATTTCTAAGCTGTTTGTAGGGAATTGATCAGTTTTCAACACTTCCAAAGACCTCAACTTGGGAGGTGGAACTCAGTCAAGGGCTCATATGATATGTCAAAGTCACCACTAGATGACTATTTATATGTATATGTGTACTTGTTGTTGTTGAAACAAAAAAGATTTTACTGTTCCTTTGTTTTAAAGATGAACTGTACGAGTCTGGTTGCTTTTCCACTGTTTTGCTAACCCTCCTCCTGGCTATGTGCATTTGTTTGTGACGAAGCCGGTGAAAAATCAATCCATGGAGTGGTGGATAACGTTATATATCATATATGATGATAGGAAGTGTATATTTGTGTAGTCTTCTTAACTGTCATAAACAAAAGATTACAGGTTACGGAGCGTTTTTGTGTCACAGTGTGCAAAGACAAGAGCTGGGACACCAGGTCAGGGGCCAAGTACTGCACCGATGTTGCGAGGTTGGTTTTTGGACAAGAGACAGTGGAAGATCTAGGTGGAAGTCAGAGCCTCCATTCTCCCTGTTACAAGTCATTTAACCATCACAATTACTCTGAAGCTGTTTAGTAAAGGTGCAAATGTTGCATAGTTCCTCTTTAAGAGAAACATTCATGATTATGTCTTATTTCAGTTGGATGCTTTCTGCTGTTGGTGAAATGGTCTGAGAGACCGAGGCACACTACCTGTTGAGGTTTGACCAACCAACAGGCAGATAATAAGACAATCTGTCAGAGGAAATATTAATTACACCTTTCACACAACTGAGTTGACACGAAATCCTGGAGCCTGTTTACCTGCAATGTGACAGGAGCAGTAGACTGTCCCTCTCAACACCGAGCAGCAAATGAAACAGAAAATCGTTATCCCACAAAGTGTTTGTATTTACAACAATTAGTGTTCACATTGTGCAGTTTCTTATACACAGTTTGAGGTCGGCATCTTTTCAGTATGGACAAACCTTGTAACATCCATACAGTGTCCTCTAGAGACAAACATGACCCAAGTAGGTGGGGTCATGTTTGAATACAGCAAAGAACACTGTGTACATTGGCTCTAAAAATACATGCATTGTTTTTCTGTCTTCTGCCTTCTGTTTTAAAACACTGGTCTAAAAATGAAACTGCTTTGAATAATGAATCGTTTCTTACCAGCTAGACTCTACTCGCTAAAATGAAAAATAAATAGGCTATTTTACAGCCAAGTAATTCATTAGCACCATTTCTCGGTTTATCAGCTCATACTTGCTGATATTACTGACAACTGTGAGCTCATTAATGCAGCTCACTGCCACGCTGGCCAACGAAGCCCGAACACTCTGCTCTGCTTCCTGCCTTTGCTGTTTGCAGCCATCTGTTAAAAATCATTTTGAAGCCCTCTGTCAATACGCTCCTGACAGCTGCAGCCATTTATTTCAAGTAGCCACTGCTATACTCTCGCTCCTAATCACATTAATGTTATTACCTCACTCACACAAGAGCCTGCATATCGGAGAATGTGACCCGTATACAGTGATGAGTCCAGCTGTTTGGAAATGCTGCACATCACTGTGTTAAGTGGATATTTACAGTGAGAGCTCTTGTCAGTTTAATTCTTTGTACCTGGGCCAGTTTCCACTGAAGATAAATCTACCGTAGCGGTGGAGCTCCTCGCAAAAATATGCTGCTGCACAAACTGCATGTGTGGAATGACCGGAGCAGGCGCACCTTACAGTGCCCCTTCACCACGGACTGACATCTGGCGCAATATTTTGGAAATAAAGATGCGTTTAAAGTGCGTGTCTGCTCCTCAGCCTTCACATTTGATTAAACTCATTATCTTGCTAAAGGGAGTTCTTGCTATTTTTTGCAAGGGTGCCATCAGTCAGCTCCTTTCTTGGCTGGACCCCCCCCCAGAGCAGCATTGTCCAGCTTGTTATTTATCCTTAGCGCAGTGGGAATGGCTGATTAAGTTCCTCGGAGACCCATTAGAGCAGGCAACCTGTCCCGCTCAGCCACTGCCACCATCCATCATGCAAATCTAGAGCACGGACACCACGTTCAAGTCTGCCACAGTCTGCTTTATTATACCCTCATGTCAAAAACCAGTAAAAAGTCTGCTGCTAACAACTCTGGACACTTGCTTTAAAAAAAAACCTCCCCTAATAGTAGAAATGGGACACCAGTGGGTGAGTGTGGAAGGAGCAACAGGTCTCGTATCAGTGCGGTTTAGTTAGCCAGGTTTGACACCCACCCACCTCCCCCCACCGCCCCGTCCTGCCTCATATCTCTTCTCCCTTGCGGTAGCTGACCAGGTAGCTGGATCTTGGACAGACGGCGGCTGCTGTGTGTTATTCTACCCTCCAGTCTGGTGAAGGAGGTAATTTGCAAATAGGCTTCAGGACGCTAAGCACCAAGGTTCGAGCCTAGAGGCCCCCTGACAGGTCTGATATGAATTCCAATGGAAAATCTCTAAAAGCTGCGGTTTGGACATGACTGAGCTCCAGAGGTATCCTGGGGGCCGTTTATACTTGTACAGTGTGTTTTCTATTTTTCATACTTTTTCAAACGCATAACTTATTTGTGGTGATAATTACTACAGATTTTACAATATACCCTGAGAGCGCTTACTGCATTCTTCCACATCCAAAGGTTATTAAAGTATCTGAGGCAGCAATTTTTGTCTGTTGGATACCTTTTAAATTGATCTCTTTTATGCTTGTTTTTAACATTAGCAGTTTCCCACGTGGGACCGGATCTTATGACAGAGTCTTGATAAGGTCTTTGGGTTTGGCCCTGCAAAGGTATGATCACAAACCAAACTATTTAACACTAGAAAGCCTACAGTTGATGAAGTCCAATCACTGCTTCAAGTTTCAGCTTGTTACAATGATGAAGGGTTTATTTGGCTAAAATACCGTCACTGCTGTTAAAACAATTAACGGACAAGACCTCATTTTGATTCATTGTTCGCCAAGATGTGTCTGTGTTTTTCATCTGTTTAAGAAACCTAAATGCAGCCTCACACACGTGTGGAGTCTCTCTACTCACACGCAAATGTGTCTTCTGTCAAAAACCCCTTCTTTTGTTCCCCCCTTCGTCTGAAACCAAAGGATTTTTTTTTTCCTTTTTTTCAAAATCTGCTCTTTTTCAAACAATGCTCACAGCCCAATTACAAGCCTGATTGTAATTGATGCCTTTGATTTTGTCAGGCTTTGCCATCCACAGCCAGGCGAGTAGCTGGAGGCCACAGGCCTTCATCATGTGAGGGGAATTCTCCAAAACAGCACACACCACTGCTTCTGTTGTGTATCAAACCAGACTGAGGAGAAAATAGCAAAAACCCAAATGCTGCTGATGCTGTTTATTCACAACATGAAAGAGTATACAGGCCGTCTATAGGGTTTCTTCTGCAGGGAATGTGTGCTCTCAGATAGATGCTTAAAACTCTTAAAGGAGACTTTTGAACATTGTTTGGCTTGTCCTCTGGCCCCCAAAATGTGAGAGATGACAAAAAAATCTGTATCTTACAGGCTCCCTAGATCGAAATCCATGTGGTTTCATGTACAATTACGTCACTAGTTTCCTCCCCTACCTGAGTATCTCCACCCATGGATTAAAAACTAGCATTGTGAAGAACCACCATGTTGTTTATTGCCAGCAACATGTCAAGACCCAAGAGTGACCCACTGTTCTGTAGTTGGGGTGTTTTGACTGAAGCATGTTACGGATGTTTCATTACAGGGATGTTCCAGCATAAATTTAACCCATGGTCTAACGCATTGAGAGACCAAGTAGAACACCTCCCCCCAAGAGATCCAGTTTGCCGACCACTAACTTCTCCAGTTGTAGCAACTTCAGCAAAGACAGCCACATAGCAAAATACTGCTGTCTTAGTAGCCACGAGCTAAATGCAATCAAAGCCACTCACAGCCACAAATAATGCCCAGAACAGCACCAAACTTCATCAACAGTACAAACAGGGTCCCAGCACATAATACGAGGCATCAAACACCTGCTAGCTTTGCCTGGTTTCTACTGAAAAGAGAAGAAAACAGAACTCAGAAGACGTCCCCTTTAAATAAGATGAATAATTAAAACTTAAAAGCAATTAAGACCCTGATAAGACTGAACTGTTTTCAGGTGGAGATAATAGCTCTTGAGTTTTTGGACACCAGGTGAACTTTTGTGTCACTTTTCTGTCACCGACCCAAAGATCTCGAACACCAACCATGTTTCATTTGTCATATCAGTCATCAAATGAGTGGATTTACTGTGTTATTCTACTCTGGTGGGAAAAAAAAGATCTGGTATCAATCAAACTCTGTTTATGTATTTGGCAAAAATGATATTCACTCAATGCTGAGTGTAAAATGGAGCTGAGGTAACCGGTGGTTAACTGCTTACTATCGCAGCCATTAGGCTGTCAGTTTTAAACCAGTCATATTTCTTCATTAGCCCTGAACCACAGGGCTTTACTGGGCTTTGAAGGCTTTTAATGATGAGAGTTTAAGTCTTATTGGGAGCGTGTGCAGCACCATGACCACCTTCTCCTAGTCTCTACTTTAGCAGCTGTCTCGCTGTCTCGCCTTCTTTCTGTGTCCATTTGGGTTTGTTTTTCATTTTTTGGGGAGGAAAACTGTTCATCATTTGGTTTGTGTGTGTTTGTAGGTGGGTTGCAGTCATTCAGAGTGTGGTGTGTTTGTGTATGAGGCTCAGCAGTGTGCAGTAATCAGCTATAAACTAACATCTTCACAAAAAAATGAAAAGTAAAATGTCTCCTCTGTACTCTGTCCAGCTATCTAACATGAACAGAGTTCACCGAGTTGAAAGTAAATAACATGTTGTGCAGTGTATTTTTAGACAGGATAAACTGTGTACCACAGTAAGTGGGCATAAACCTTTTTTGTTTGTGAGACAAAACAAAAAAAAATCTCTCTTTTTCAGCAGCAGACTGGATACAGCATAATATTCATTATGCAAAACGCAGTGCTTTTAAACATAAACACTGACACTGTCTGTAAAGTGTTTGTGCTGGTGTTCTCAATATAAACTCTGTGGAGGACTCGGTGTTATTTTAAGATTCGTGTTAAAACTTGCGATAATGATCAAAGTGTGATATTTCATGGGTCAGCTGCAGACGACTGGACATGAGAGTGTTTCAGTGACTACGTTTACATGCAGTCAATAACCCTTTCATAACTGGAATATTAGAAATGACCTGGTTAAACACAAGGAACCCTTTTGAAAAACCAAAATATGCTCATATTCCATTTTCTAAAAAACCGAATATGACCCCTGGGTTACTCCTTATCGGGATATCCCCATCGAAAGGAACATTAATTTGTGTTCTGCTCATGTTCCATTCACAAGGAATCTTGGTCTTTTGAGTACAGGAACTACTTGTTGTACACATGGCAAAATGCAAGCTAACACCACACTTTTGGAGCGAGAAGGAAACAAATCACCTCAGCACCTACCAGCACCAAAGCGCAAACCAAGGCGACTGCTACTGGCCCCGGGCTGTTCATTATCCACCGTGCTGTTGTTGTTGTTGTTTTTGGATACAGGAAGAAGAAGTGGAAATTACACGCATTGTGTCATGACGTTCTCCATGAGTCGAGACGTTTTTGGTGCGTCCCTGTTTTGATTGGGATATCGCAATTGATTACAGTTGTCATGTATACAGGAATAACCCTGTTTGCTCACGTACGTAAACGAGTCATTCCGAATATTGACCTTAACCCGAATATTGACTGCATGTACATGTAGTCACATCTGACGTAACTGACCTTCCCAAGTACAATGCAGCCAATGACACTGAAGAGCAATAATTCTGAAGGCAAAGTATGACCTTTAACTTTTTAAAATATTTTTCTATTCACATCCTCACTTCATGTGGTTAAAGAAACCAACTGACTATTTGCATTGAAACTAACCATTATCAGTTATCAGTTCATGCTGATGTAAAAGTGTGTTTAAGTAAGAAATTCTCAGGAAATTTATGACGTGAATTCGACCGAATCATTACTGGTCGCACACATGGAAGTGGATTTTCTGTCAATTTGCAAAATAAACATAGAAATCGCCTGTTTCTTGGTGCGGGCCTCACAAAGAGGTCAGACATGTCTCATATTAAAGCTTTTATTACCTTCTGTTTTTCTGGGAAACACAACGGTGTTAATGAGGTGAAAAAATGTTCTCTGAATTATGATGAAAGAGAAATCCAGTTGTGATGATGAAACACAACAATGTGTTTTTTCTTTTTCACAGTTTGTTTTAAAAACCACTGAAACCTGCTCTAACTGCAGGAGCAGATTAGTTTCAGACAATGCAACATCTGAATGTCTTGATGGTCAATATGTGGTATGTTTTCTGTGTTAGAAACTGACTTGATTCACACGCAATTTCTATCTAATCCAAGTGTGTTTTGCTAGTTAGAAACATGAGGTAACTCTTATTTTCATCTGTGCCCTGCAGAGTAAAAAAGGCATAATGTTCTAATAACATCAATCTGTATCAAATATGGTTCTTTTTAGGTTTTCTGTCATCATACAGCGCCACACACACCACAGCATCTTTTATATTAGCTGACCATTTATATTGTGGTACTACTACTACAATGAAATCCACTGGGCTGTCAGTTGGGCAGGGAGGTGGGAGTGCAAAGTGTTTGCAGCATCAAGTACTAACAAAATCAGCTTAAATGTCTAAATCCACATTTCGTCAAAATCAAAAAAGGGGGGGGGGGGGGCTGCAAGCTGCTGCTGCTGCTTGTGGAAATGGTCTTAATGGTGTTTTTCTTCTCCCCAGGATACTGAGACTTCCTGCTGAATTTACAACCAGTGAATTTTGGAGTGATCCTTTCTTAATGTATTTGAACTTTTTTTTCCTCCTTTTTTTTACTTTTTATAATCGAATGCGGCAAAACATGCAGCACCCACAGACAAAGAGTTTCATTGTGTGAGTGCTGCTTTGTAATGACCCCAGGTATGGTTTGACTCACAGAGCAGCTCTTTGTGTGATGGACACCTGGAGGAAATAGTGAAGGAGGACGGAGGTGGTGCAGAGGCAGGACTGGTTTGTGGTTCAAAGGCTGCCCCCCCCCCCCCGTGATTTACTGTGTGTTTCAAAGGCCTGATTGGAGTGAATGAGTTACAGGACATGTAAAAGTAAACATTATGTTAAAACCACGTTGGTCGCCTCAATTAATTCGAGTTACATCAATATGAAATCAATGGCTGCAGCTTCACCAGCAACAGCACGTTTTGACGTAAGTGCCACGGTGGTTTGCCAGACCTCTGAACGGACAACAATGTCCAGTGAACTGCAAGGAGCTAAAAACGTTCCCCTGCAATTACACGTTCACCACAATTTCCTGGAAATCCCAGGAGATCATAAATCACTGTTGGGTCAGTCAACTAAAACACTTGTCTTAATACAACATCAACAGTAAATGACCCATCAAATGAACATCTGGGGGCCATATTTGGCAGGCTTCCCCATTAGCGCCAAGTGAAGGGGACCACATGTGAGAGGTGCTTGTGATTCACGACCAACTAAATAAAAAGGCACAGGTGAGATGAAAAAACAACAGGTTTTATATTCTGCCACAGTGGGAGCTGGCTGCCAGGCTTTGCTCCAGGGTGCTGTAGAACATTTTTTGTTTTTCATACCTTTTCCTTGTTGGTTGAGGGAGTTACTGCCGTAACCTTTTGTTCACACCCCAGCTTCTGTAACCTCACAGCTTCAGCCACTGCAACAGCTCAGTCAGGCAACTCACATGGAAAGATTTATTATTAATGTAGAATATGTGCAGAGTTAATATTTGGCATCTGAGCTCTGACCTTGTCACTCTCCACAAGAATACACATAACTCTGCACAACAGGGACAGGGCAGTGATGAAAATATCATTGCCAGTGTAGGAAGCCATGTGTCCCAGTTGCAGCAAGGCAGAAAGTGTTTAGGTTAAAGAAAAGTCTGAAAATATTCTTTTTCCATTTATTAATCTTTCCAAAACCTTAACCACTCTTTATTTTTGCAAACATACCCAACCCATAATCTGTTGTTTTAGTTGCCTATTGATCTATCATAAATTAAGTTCCCATGATTAGTCTGATTTGCTGTGCCTGTTGGGTGGTGTCTCATTTCTAGAGTCTCACCTTGTGGCCTTGGGCATGTGCCATGTGGCCTGTGCCCAAGGCCACAATGATATGAAGCTCTTCTGCAGAAGACCCAGGCAACAACCCCCCCCCCACACACACACACACACAATACTACTTACTTATAATGAAACAAATCACAATACGTTGTGATCACGTCACTGTGCTGAATGGCCAGTCTGCTCAGGTTATCAACCTTTTCCAACACATACACACATTCACACAAATGGATACAGACAGGTTGACAGCTCCGTCATGTCAGTGTTCAGAGAGTGAGAGAGAGATGATCATGTGTCTGTCTGACTAGCTCTGTCTGTGCCATGTGTGACTCCTGACATTAAGGTCGTGGGCTTGATTCGTTTGTTGACAGAGATTGCGCCCTCCCCCCTTTGGCACTCTGAGCCTCCTGCATCCATAGCCATCTTCTGACCCCTATTGCTTGCTATTTAACCTTACTGACAGCTCTGATCCAAGCACCCCAGCAAGGCACTTGGATCAGCGCTGATCCAAGTGCTGGAAACTGGCACAACTCCAACTCTCATGGCAAATATCCAAAGGGTTGGTGACTTGTTACAGCATGTCTCCAAAGACAAGAATAGTCCAGAACAAAGGGGTGGAAGATGAAGCCACAAAGATAATAGTGATGAGTCTTGACACCGGTTCCTTTCTGCCACACCTCTCGCTGTGTCATTGATCCCCATCCAGCCCTTTGTTCCTCACTTAATACTCAACACGATTTCATCCCAACCCTCTTGATCCCTCTTTCCCCAATTCTTCGTTCATCCAATCCATCCGACCGTCTGTCAACAACCCTCTCTAACCATACTGAGAAGTTTTTAAATGTTGTTATTAGGCATCAAAATCAAAACTGACTTCCTGCCTGGGAAACGTGGAGCAGCGTGTTCTATAGCTACAGATTCAAGCTGACAGTCTGAACTAGCTTGCAGGCCTCATTTCATAAACACTAGCACTGCATGCCAGTGGTATTGTGTTCACATTGTTTGCTTTTATGGAAATGAAACATTGCAATCAGTAAAACATGATCCCAACCATCTTTCTGTTCACGATCCAACTCAAATGGTTCAAATTTTGTAGAAAAGATTATAGTGTAAATCTGTAAGGTAAACACAAACATTCAGCAGTGCCTGCCTCCTCCATGTTTTGGCACATGAGAGCACATGGTTTCTTTAGGGGGGATAAGTCATACAGCAGATGAGCAGCAGGAGGAGTGAGAGAAGAAGGTGAGTCATGATGAAGTATTTGTTTTTTTTATTCATTCGTTAAAAGTTTATTTTTTCTGATTGTTTTCAAGACATCCATCTTTTCACGTCAGCCTGCCATCATGTCAACCTCCTCTGCTTTGATTTTTTTTACATGCACTGGACATAGGTTATCACAGGGCAAATTATCAAATCACAGCCAGATTATCCAGTGAGTGAGCAAAGTGAGCGTTGGGAAGCTTCCAAGAAGAGATCTGAGAGATTTAGTTTTGGTCGACTAAAGAAGCACGAGTTTGTTTTAATGCTAAGCACTGAGCCAAAGTGGATGGTGGCTGGTGTGCAGACCTTATCCACAATGATTATAGATTTTCACCATGTAATCATCCCCTCTAATCACATGATAGGCCTCTCTACTTTAGGCATCATACTTAAAGGCAATTACATTAACTTTCTGGTCAAATGTTGAATTCTTGAGAGCTTGTTTACAGGCAAGATATGTGAGCTCGAGCTTTGTTTATGTATTGCAGAGGCATCTCAACATTTTGCCAGATGTTGAGAACGGTCTCAGTATCACTCTAACCCTTAAGTATCACTAGAGCTTGGTTGTGGTTTTGGATCTGTTGTTTCTAAGAAGACCTCACACTAAAACCAAAACTGTCGTCCATTTACAAAGGTAAAGGAGTGGAAAGATCTTCAGAAGTAAACAAGGAGAGAGATGGTAGTAACTCTTCATTTCTGCAGAGATGAACCCAGAAAAAAAATAAAAAATAAATCAAAGATCAGTTTTTATGTTCTCCTCCAAGCATTGGGTGTTTTGGGTATTTTATTATCTTACATGTTCCTGAAGCAATCTGGATATAATCTGGTTGAGAACGTAAGTCACGCCTGATAATAATCAAATCATCTACAGCATGCAGGCCTTTACATTAATCAAATATATTAGTTCTGAGTCAGTGTACTCCTCACTTAACAAACACACTTGTCTGCACTATACTAACTGACATCATCAAGAATTTGACGCTCTACCATCTGTGTTTTATCATAAGCATCCTCTCCCTGGATAGCTCCTTTCACTGCTCATAATTTTTTCGATAAACAATCCCAAAGGTCGACACAGGGAGGGAAAAAACAGGAACGCATGAAAAAAAAAAAAAGGTCTGGTTTGGTAATCAGCGTTAACAGATGTCCACGGCTTTGTACCAAGAAAGAATAGCATTTGGGAAATAAATACAGCTTATCACTTCAAAGGCTCCCGGTGGGCAGGATGCTCCATTTCTTATGAACATGAAAAAGTAGAAATGGTTTTCATTGCCAAGAAGTGGTCGTCCGTCATGCCACAGTATGACAGCTGAGACAGCGGCCGTTACATACTGATGTGATAGATCTTGCCGTTTCATCATTGTGATATTTGCCAGCGTTCAGCCCTCAATGGGTGGTGAGTATATTAGTGCAAGAAGCGGCTACATTCAAAGTCAGTTTGTATTTATGTGTCTCTGTGGCAAGGTTTGCTTAGCAGCAAAACAAAAGCTCAAAATAACAGATATTTAATGGTTTAAAGGGGAAGTGCCGTTTTTTACAACCTGGACCTTATTTCTGGCATAAAATATGGTCCTTTACTCACCCATAACTTTGGTGTCATTAGGAGTCCTTCGGACAATATTTAGATCCATTTGATCGCTGCATATATCCATATAGTGGGAGTGATGGGGGCACCATCACTCCAGGTATGTCCAGGTTGTAAAAAGAAAAGTCACTTTTCCTTTAAATTGTGATGTCATGCGTATTAAAAAACAAACATGTGTATGTAATACCCTAATAAATATCGGTTGTATTTATTTTGGCTTCCTCTCCTGGTCTTAAGTTGATGATAAACTGCCTGAATAATGTTCAGTTGCCACAGTAATGGTTAAAACCATTTAAATAGGTTGAGATAAACAAGATATCAAAAATTGTATTAAATAACTTCAGTTAAAAGGTTATATTTCATGGGTTTAAAATGTTAAAAAACTAATTCCGATTACGTGTGTAAGTTCATGACCTTCCGGGAGACCTGTGTGATGAGGAAGAAGAAGAAGAAGAAGGAGAAGAAGAAGAAGAAGGAGCAACGTGTTAATGACGTATAGCGGAGACAGAGTGTGTGTCGTGTCTGACGGACTGTGAACTGTGTCGGGTACCATGCTGTGAGTGTGTGAGTCAAACCCTCCGGCGCTGTTGAGTGTTTTTGTGTTTGCTGGAGGCGAAGCAGTTTCGGCGGGGTTGGCTAGCCGGAGCTAGCGCTAGGCTAACGGTACAGTCGTCGTCATCGTCGGAAGGAGGCGGTGGAGATTGAAATGCTTGGCCGGACGGGACGAGGATTGCCGGGTCGTGGCGGACGAGGATTGCCGGGTCGTCACGGAGGAGTGCTGCGACGAGGGACTGACTAAACATCTACAGCTCCATCTTACAGTTCAAGGTGGGTTTCCTACACGAACCGATGGTGAAAGGGTTACATGTAAAAAAGAGAGAGAGAGAGAAAAAGAAGTGTTTTTGGCAAAGGTTTCACTGAACTCATACAGTGTTAGCACGCTGTAGGAGAAACAACAGGAAACCTGAAACCTGTCAGGAGTTGCAAAATTTTCTCCACATAGCAATGAAACACCTGATAACACTCAAACAGCTGAACATGAAATCGCTCTATATTAAATACATTATGTAAAATATTGCATTAGATATTAGATTTTTTTTTTTTTTTTTTTTTTTTTTTTTTTTTGGTTTGTCAAAATGAATGAAATGATTTCCGTGTGATCCCAGGAGAAACCATGACCTCATGTTTGAAGCGTTTGCTGTTGTTGTAACCGTGATGTAAAGTAGTGCCAATCTAAACCAATGGGTATGCTTGACATAAAGCTTGTGATACTGAATATATCATAGAAGTTATGCCAATAACTTCTCCCCAGTTTAATAGTTGTGGCCTTTGGCCTTTTAACACGGGTTTCTTTTGCTCAGGAGGCCAAAAGCCAAAGTGTTCATCACTTTTATTTTTAAAAGAACCAGATAGAAATCCATGTACGTAACACATCAGCCTTGTACAAAGGCCCTTTACTTGCAAGAAAACAAATGCAAGCATGAATGTAAATGTAAACAGAAAATGACTTATTGTTGAAAACACATGGGTGTTCAGGGATCTTTCTTGTCCCCCTCTCTCACACCTGGGTGGCTTACTGGCAAAAATCATTCTCTTGTCATTCATCACAGAATTTAGCATCCAACACAAGCACCGTCGAACCTTTTAGCGTATTTGGTTTTCCAGGAATCTGAGACCACATTTCCATGTGGGGCTTGTTCATTATGAATAGATTTGTACGATTGAAATTAAACCAGAAGCCTTTCCGCGCCCTTGCGTTTGATTCTTTGCAGAAGTCTCTTTAACTCCCAGTTTAGTGAGAAAGGTCAGAACGGTTTTTATTGCAGACCAAGAACAGAAAGCTGAATTATATTAAAAATGCATACCATGTGAAATCCTCAACGCTCCCCAAAAAGCTCAGACTGCTGTGCGTCTGACCCACCATGACACTTGTTGCATTATTTATGCTCCATGAATAATAAAACCGAACAGCACAACAACCCTGAACATCCCTGTATCAGAAATGTATAGTTTATCTCTGAGCTAGCCAGAAGGTTATTGATTTGTCTTTCAAAAGTATAAAGTGCAGGAAAATAAGTGAACTTAGTAACTTTTTTTTGACACTGAGGCTGAATAATTATTCAACATGCAGACATGAGGAAATGTACCCAGTAATTGTTTTTGAAGGAGACCATTTATGTTTCCGTAAAAGATCAGTTGCCAGGCAGCAGCATTAATACTGTTGGCTTGTTTTCATCTGGGAGTCACCAGGCACTTTAGGCTGTGAACTGTTGAGCAGCTTTGCCATGATAATTAGCCACTACATGGCTTTCAATGTTCATTTAGCCAAGAGAGGAAATGGGAGAGTGAGAGCAGCCTAAAAAATAAAAGTCCAAACTGCTTTTTTTTAATTTGTTTATTTTTATTTCATTTGTTTATGACTTGACAATGACATTTTTGTTGCTAACCCACATCCACTGGCGATGCCTGGTTTACTGACAGTTAAGCAGAGGGCGTCCACAAAAACAGGATTTTCCGAGGCGTTCGAGTTGCTCTGTAAATTCCCATGCTCTATGGGTAACTGGATGAATGACTGATGAAACAAAACAGATGAATGGGATATATATATATATATATATATATGTGTGCGTGTGTGTGTGTGTGTGTGTGTGTGTGTGTGTGTGTGTGTGTGTGTGTGTGTGTGTATGGGGGGGAAAGGCTGATCTAAAGGGAAGGTTTTATCATTTTTCATAATCCAGCCTGTCATTTGAAATCTGTTGAACTTCCATCTCCTTCTTCATCTTCCTCTTCCTCGGGTCTAATCCATGTTGGGCATGGGATTATCAGACGTCTTTTTTTTCTGCTTCACTATCTGCGCATCCAGACATTTGAAAATCAGCTTGCACTCCATCTATGCAGAGACACTGGTATTGTTTGCAAGATCCTCGACGGAGGCTGACGATGAAACACACATGCATTTGAAGCTTGTAATATTAGGCTAAATTTCAAAAGAGTGATCTCTGAGTGATCTTCATGAAAAAGCTTTAATAGTATGTATTTTGCACCTTTTCCTTTGTTTCTTGAAAGCAGTTGACACAGCCTGTTGTGAATCATGTCCTGCCCACTCACTAGGTTTCTCTCTCTGTTAAAAGAAAGAGCCGGCTTTCACACTTGTCATTCCTTCGCTAATTCAAGATCAGCCTTATACACTCCTAATTACTCACTCATTCATCCTCTTCACGCAGTCTTTCTTCCTTTCTATTTCATGGTACCAGCAGCCAGGAATGCTGGGAGAGCGTCCTCATTATGGCGGAGACAGCAGTTTGGGAATAGCTCTTCAAACACAAGTTTGGTAGCTGCTTTACTTGGAGAGATACAATCGACCTTGGAGTGTCCCTGTGGGAGAAACTCTAAAGCTGAGTTATGCGGCTGAGTGTGGGAAGAAAAGTGTAATAACTTTCACCTGAATGCCTCCACTCTACCAAACACCATGGGTTTGTCATTCACAGGCGTCAGACCCCCCCTGCATTCAGAGCAGGAGGCCCACAGGCATCTAGCACTAATGAGGCAGCAGGCATTTCTCTGACTTGTTACAAACCACTGTGTGTGGAGCCTTTCTCTGGAGCGGGAGCTGCATCCAGCACCAGCTACTATTCCTCCGACTGAAAGGGATTCACAATTAATGATGCAATTATGTTAATGGAGTTGCCAGGCTGCTGGTTTGCCTTCCCTTCTGCAAAGTATCAATCCTGTTGAAGAATGGCCGAGTGAAAGCATCACTGCTCCGACTCAGGACGTCGTAGATTTGCCCATGAATCGGAGGTTTCCTGAGAAATCGCAGGCGGTGCAAAGTTTGATCAACAAAGAATTGGCCTGGGAACAAAAAGCGAAGCTCTCGTACGTTGTCGCTCAGATTTCCATGTAAGTGTGAGATCCGATCAAGTTTTATCCACAAAGTGAGTCATTTACTATTGACAGTATGACATCATGTGTGTAGCTGCAGCCACAGACCATAGAATGAGCTATTCTGGCATGAAGGTGCATTTTCCCTCTGTCAAGTGAGGTCCAGCCTTTTCCATTCACCTTTAAGTTGAATTTGCCTGTAGTCCAGATGGTCAGATTGAGCCCATTTTCTTGTAATTTTTCTTGTCACTCAGCTGCAGACCTGTGTGATTCTCAGCAGACCGTGCAGACACACCTACACATCCGCTGGTCACAGCAGAAACAGCTCCTGAGAGGATTAATGCTGGTATGAAGGAATTATTATCTTTTTTTTTTTGTCTCCATCGTGATAAATGATCGTTTAATGAAAAGAGGGCTGTAATTGTGCTTGAAGTGGCCACATTGGAAAGCCCAGGGAGTAACCCATATTTTCACTGGCACTTCTACTGTCATGTAACAGTTTCACTTTTTTCTCTTCGGTTTCCATTCAGGACCAATAATTTCGAATAATTTCACTCAGTGTTTTGCTAACCTTAAAAAAAATAACCAGCAGCTGAACCAGAAGCAGATTATTCTACTAAGTGAACATGTCAGCTGGCAGTCCTGTTGTACTCTAGCTTGAAATATATATCAAGCAGTTATTTATTTATTTGCCATCATGCACTAACTATGTGGGCAGGCAAAAATATCTCATGAGAGTCTGCCGCCATTGTTATAGCAACATTTTTTAAAGGTTGCTGTAACAATAGTGGTTCACTGAGAGGAAAAACATCTATGGTTTTGTTCATCGCTTCCCAAAAGCCACATGTGTTGGATTTGGGTTTTTAAACCTATTTTGTTGTTTTAGTAAATCCCCCCTCCCTCCTTTTTTTTCGACCATCAATCTCCTCGGTGCACCTGGAGTTCAAAAACTATTTCTACAACTGTTTCTGGAAGCAGTGATTTGTTTAGTTCAGTTTCCTCGCCAGAAGCTGTTGTTTGCAGTACTGGTTTTGCTGTCATCTCATCCACTTGGTTGCCAAAACACTCACAGGCGTGACACATGCAACTGGTGCCAAGCTGATAATCACACCTTCTAATCAGGCAAATAAAATCCACTAATTCCTCCAACACTGAAAATAAAACGCTTGTTTTGTTTAGACGTATGAAGACAGACATTTCAAGAAGGGATGCAGTGTAAGTTTTTATGTGCAGGAAGCGATAATTTAGCGTCTTGAGACACACAGTGCAGCCAACTCTCTAAACTGTCATCCATAAACATGTAGATGGTGATGCTCAGGGGTGGCTGTGTTTTGATTAAACGGAGGAGAGCTGTAATTGGAAATGTTACACCTGCGAGTCTCCACATAATCATATTAGTTTGCATGCCAGGGTCTTTCTCCTCCTCCTGATTTCATCAACGAGAAACTGCATATGTGGGCATGAAGACATTTGTGTGATTGTTTTGCTCCACTGTGCTTCAGCTCGCATGGGTGAGTAAAGGTTAATTATATAAGCAATGCTCAGAGGAGTCCTGCGTGCCAGTACAGAGAATTAAAAGGCTAAGGACAGAGGCTGTATAATGCGTTTCAGCATTTGAATTAGGGATTAAAACTCATAGCATCTTATCATTTTATTATGGTTTGATACAAAATGTTATTTCATTTCTTCGGCTGCTGTTAACAAGCTTATTGCAATTCTCTGCAGACGGCTTTCCTAACAATGACTGTCACATCATACAACAACTAAAACCACACTACACACCCTGAACAATGACTACCCAGAGCCTGACAATCAGTCCGTGGAAGAAATGAATACTAACTAATGGTAAACAATCCTGTCTGTGTTTGTAAATGTGAGCAGGGGGTGTGTGGCGGGGGGGGGGGAGTCTGCTCAGGGTTCCCAGGAGATTTCCCTCCGATGAACAATACCATGGCTGCCTGAGTGTTTGCTCTTGTCTGTCACCTGCCAGATGACGACATGAGAGGAAGCAGCCAACAGCAGCTTGAGTCAACTCCAGGCTGAGATGAGAGCGGGGTTACACGGCAACGGAGCTGCCTCCGAACTCCGTGTGGAGACAAAGTAGGTTACATGAAGGCGATACAAGAGCTCGTAAGATTTATGTTTTTGCACTGCTACACAGATACAGGAAAACTTTTTGGTTTTCGGTAATCATCAAATGTGTATTTTAAAAGTGCACAACTTGTTTGCACTAGTGTCTATATTTAATCAGATTACACTTTGTTTTTCTATGTTAAAAGCAGAACTAATGAAATGAAAACAACCATGCAGAAGTCATTCAGCAAACAACATCAGCATGGAGCACATTTCACAAAATGTTGTTGCTGACACACATGCAGGCTCTCCCTGCTTCCTCGCTATATCGATATGTCATATGCATGATATATTGGAGGTGGGAAACACGACTGAACACTTGCACAGACAATTAATGCTGTAAGTGAAATGTAGAGTCGCTAAGTAAAGCCTCCGCACATGGAAAGGGTTTCCAGGGATACGAGCCGTCACAGTTATTTAGGAGTGGATTATTATTTCTCTATTAATGGTGGTAATGAAACAAAGCAGGAGGATTGTTTATTCCTCTGCAGATAAATTTCATTAAAACCACCCATATGACGCCTATAAAACTAAACTGAAATACTGTATATGCATACAGTTTGTAAATTGATTTATATTATATATTCACAAATCAAAATATTCTTCATTCCAATATCATTACATTCTGTATTATTTTTGCAAATATAAGGTCAGAAGTCAAAGTCAGTCTTTAGTTTTGGGCCAACATGAAAGCTGAAGGAACAGCCAAAGATATCACAATTCATCCTGTAACAAGTCTCGCACCTTTAAAAGCAATAGCTGAGATAGTGCATTCAAATCTGAGTGTCGACCTAATCGAGGAAAAGTCCCCTGGTTCATCCTCTGGGCACCATGAAAATACACAGGAATCAAAAATGTAGTCAGCGCTAAAGTGATGCATGAGCCAAATGACAGACCAATCAACCAGACCCGCGTCACCCTCTCTGGAGCCATGCCATCGCTGTGACTTGAATACACAGCCACAATAGGTGATCTCATGCAAAAGAGCACTCGCTCATTCATCCACAAAAATCCAGTTTCCTTCTCCTTAATGTGTCCTTCACTGTATCAAGTAAACGACAGACGCAGCACAATGACACGGCTGGAAAAACATTTCACTAGACACGAGATGAAAGTTTTTATTTCCTCCTTGTTCGCTTTTCAACTCAGATGCTTGTCATCCAAATCCCTGCATCACTGTCAGGCCTATACCACTGTAGAAAATGTGCATTTTAAATCTATATCTACATATCATAACAAAATCTCTCCTATAGGAGCTCAGTTCTCCGTAGCCACAGAAGAATACATTAGGAAACGAGTGCCCTTTTTACATATACTGTCTCTCCTTTTCTTTTCTTTTTTTTTCATATTCCTACTCTAACACAGACTTTTTTTTTCTTTTGACCGCCTAATTTACATTTCAGTGGCAGTACTACTGGAAAGCCTAACAAGGCGCCGTCAAAGCTTTCGCCGAGGGCTTCTATTCAGATGTGGTCCACGGTTTGACGGATGAAACACTGGTCAATCCCCAGCTCATTTCCCTTTCTATTGTAGGGAAATTGCGTGGGTTCTGGCAGTTGTTGAGCTGCTAAGCGAGCTCCAGGTCTCCAGGTCCGTTCTGACTTCACAGAGCAGACAGAGCATGATATTTAGAGTGATTGCTATCTGTGATGCTTGAAGGAGATTTCAATTATGAGGACAGCTGACAAGAAAAAATGGTATCTACTGTATCTTCCAGATGAGTTTTTAAACAATTACCCAATCGATGATAAATGAAATGTGCTGCACTCGATTTTCAGTTTTCATATCAAGCTGTAGCTGCAACAGGTGGATCCATAATCCTTTTGGGGGGGGGGGGGCTATCACCATGTGTCCAAGTAAGTCAGCATCCCCTGCCTGTCCTGTCACATTCTGTCCCCCTCACACTGGTGACATTTCAGTCATGTCCCACATAACAGAATGTCAACCTGGGTGCTGTATCCTGGGCCATTAATCTCCCTAATTGAATAAAGATGAAGAGAAACCACTGTGATGAGAAAGGGCAGAAGAGTGTCTGGGGTGTGATTTAATGACCCAGGTGATTTATGGTGGAGGATAACACCCTGCTAAGGACAGATAGGGGGAGTTCAGAGCTGTTTGATTTGGGTTACTTTCTTCCACCAGGTGGCAGAGTGCAAGGGCCCCCTTTCTACCTGCTCCCACTTTGGGGTGGCCAGCCCGGGAGTAACTTTTGGGGTAACGTTTGACACAACGTATACCGAAAACGGAGCATTCAGAATACCCAAAATAAAGGGATCCTTCAGGACTGTGTGGGTGGCATGTCAGAGGACAGCTCACAGGAATGCCCTTTCAACCGTTTTCCCTTTAGTACTCAGGGCAAACACCCCTGCTGCACCTCAGCATTGTAAATCTGAAGCTGACAGAAAAGCATGGGCCATTGTGAGAGGGGTAAAGTTTGTGTGGAGGAGAAAGGAAAGGAAAGGAAAGGGGTCAGCTTGGGCTCTGTGGGGCCTGTTCTGCTGAATGCAGCATTACCTTGACAAATTAAAGGTGAACATTGGTGGAGTACGGTCTCTTTTAAGGCTCATTAGTACACAATCACAAGTAGTTTCATGTACTATGCTGTATATGGCTGCTGTGAATTTTCTGTTTGAAGAGGACTTCAGAAACAGCATGCATGAATGAAAAATCATGCACCACTCCCCGCATCCTGTCTTTTTTTTTTTTTTTTGATTAATTTTATTTGGATTTGGGAAATGAGCAGCTCTCTGCAGCTTTTTTTTCACAAGGAAAAGCAAATGGGCACACACCTGTTTTGAAAGGCCTCCTCCTGCTTCATATTCACTTACAGATTTCAAAGGGAGCCTAATGACATTCACAGACACAGTGTGATTACATGGCATGTTAACACTCCTGAAGACAAAGTCGCATCTCAGGCTGAGAAGCTAAATTCATTTTACAGCGGGGGCAGCCCGACACAGATGTTAACAGAATCAGAGCCATCTGCCTTGAGGTGGCCACCACTGTGTGCCCCTGCTGCTAAGTCAGGCCACGTGCACGGCCACACTGCACCATCAGGTCATCCATAATGAAGGAAAGGGTTAAATCTGAACATATGCAGGTGAATTGACACCCCCAATGATGTTGTAACACACAGTTGCAGCACAGCTGGCAACGGCTGTTTCCAAAAATAACGAGGCGCTCAAGCCCACGTTAGCCAGTCAGAATCCCGAAAATAGCATCAGCAACAATGTCACTTCCTCTTTTGAAAAAAGATGGCTCCAGGATCATCATTCGTACTGACCAGGAGGTAGAGCTCCTGTTACATGTAACTTTAGATTACACAATCTATATGCAAACAGACATGAATGCGACTGCTACTCTGAATGCCTCCATGATCACCATGAAAATGTGAACATATGTTGCACTTTTGACGCAGGTGCAACTTCCGACCGGAGTTTTTAGAAAGTATCATTTTCAGAGGCGAATTCTCCGTTTGCGTGTAAACAAAGGGTGCAGACGAAGGGAAATGTCTCCGATTTTCAAAATAACCGCGTACGTGTAAACAGGGCAACAGACACAGAGTCTGAGGCTCTTCCTTGTTATTTGTCACATGGAGCACAGTGACTGCAGGTTGGTGATTAATGGGCTTCTCAACATGTCTGAGCCTCGGGGTGCGATTGCAGAACTCGTGCGGGTGTAATATTAGATTCTCAAATACAGCAGAAACGCCGCCACGAGTGTCTTGCTGGAGTATTTTTATACAAGCCCCTGGCTGACTGTGCGGGCTTGTTTCAATATCTGTGAATTTGCCTTTAATTCATTTATTGCTCCCATTATTCCAACCTCAAGACATCTGGGCTCAGCCAGGGAGGCTGAATATACAAGAATATGTTGAAACACAGGCGTATCCCTACGTCCTTTCAAGTTTTCCGATGTGCACAAGAAACGTTTTCAAAGTAAAATCAGGCCGCTTCCCCAAAAATGACTCGTTGCCAGCAGAGAGTGAAGCAAAGCACAGGGCACTATTCTTGGATGAGTGGCACTAAAAGCAGAGTCAGCTTGTGTTGAAAGTTAGAAAGTAGAGGAGATAGGTTTTTTTTAATGAGACGGCTGGATAGAAACAAATGAAGCAAACCACCTGTGTAGTCACATCTCTCTTTTGCCCCGACTCTGTTTCATGACGAAAGAGGAGAAGAGAGCAGTCAAAGGATCATCGCATTCGCAAAGTTTTTACTGGAACCTGTTTGAAGTCTCATCAAACATCTCAAGGCCTGACTGAAGTTTAAGGCTCTGAAGCTCTCCAGCAGGGTAATTGCACCTCAGTGGCAGCTCTCTTCCAATGCGGCAGGAGGCTCCAGCTCTATAAGTTCACAAGCATTTGGACTCCTTATTGCCACATTTGCATAACACGAACAATGGAAGGCCAGACTTGTGGGTGAGGAAACCAGGAGACAGGAAGGAAAGACAGGAGCGCCCCGGAGGATTTACTGACTTTTATGACGCTTGTTAACGCAGATAGCGCACATAGCTTGCATTATCTTTACATAATGTCTTAAAAGGTGATTCATGTCTCTGCATACTTCATAAATATAGGATTATACTTTTTTTCTCGGAGGAACATATTCATGCTAGTGACAGGAGGAGGCTGCGTGTTTCACATTTCAAGTCTGTGAAACGGTAAATTACGCACAGATGAGCCGAGGAGCTCCAGCACAGTTTATTGTCTTTTCTTATCTCAGGTTAGAATTTAAAACACAATGAAGTCAGAGAGGGTGCGGGTGTGTTAAGCTGACTGAACATCAAGCAGACCATGAATTAACAAGTGATGTTAGTCATGTAAAAAACAGAAGAGTTACGCATTAGTGAGCAATTTCCATTTCTTCTCCAGATGGATTTACTATGGTACTACTTCATATGACAGTAACATATAATAATCCTCCACTTTTCTGTCCCTAAGAATGAATTACAAACATGATCAAAACACTTTTATAGATGAAGACTTAAAATCTAAATTTGAAAGGTCGTGGGGGGAGTGACTGTTTGGTGATCAGCTGGAATAGACTTTTGCAATAAATGACTGAAATAAGAAAAGGAAAGACCCACATAAGAAAGGAAATGGCCCACAGGAAGTCCTCCGCTACATTTATTACCCTCTGGGAAATCTAAACTCCACAGCCGCCACCACCACCACCACAACCTTCATCTCATCTGGTTACACCGACCATTAAGTGCTCAAAGCTGAACCTTCCAGGCTCTATGAAGTCACCCACGGTTACTGCTCATGTTGCACATGAAAAGCAGAGACCGAACATAAAAACTTTACCTCTTTCCCATATCATAATGAAATTCTTTGGCAGGACATTTTTTTAATTAATACACAGGCAATATGTGTCCCTCTGCTGGCATAATGAAGAAATGCATCATTAACTCTGAGAGGACGTTGCGATCAGTGTAATGAGAGATTGGTCTGTGTGAATGTGTGTGTTGTAGATACAGGCTCATTTGTGGGAAAGACACACCCTTGATGAAAGGCCTGTACGCTTCCTCACACCAGTGGCCAAAGAATAAACCACTGGAACTATGAGGCATTAAATTAATGAAATACCAGCCTTTTACTGGTAATGATCTTTGAGTAACATTGGATTTTTATATCCTTCATCAAATCCTCATTTAGTCTTCCCTGTTCAGTGTCACACTTTTGGAAAGGCGTCCAGCTGTGGTCCTTGTAGAAAGCTGCTCTTATGGCACCGCTTTCAGCATCCCTGAGCAATATCAGTGCGAGGTTAACAGAGTGCCTCATACATTAATGTTACATGCAACATTTTCTAAGAGACTAAGGGTCAAGTAGTTCATCGTGATGTGCCTGGTGCTGTGTGGTTCAGCAGCACAGGGGTAATATGTGGATAATAAAAACCGATTTATCAGTATAATCACTAAAAATATCCAGGGAACTTTTGTGGCAACGGCTTGAAGAAAATAATGCAGTAAAACAAAACTTAATGTATTTTAATTGGAGCATTAAAACAGCATTTTGCATGCTTGAAAGCAAATTTATTTGATGCTAAAACACCAACCTTCTGCAATCAATAAGAGAAATAGACAGGTATCTATTTAGAAAACATTGAGTAAACAACCTCTAATGCAGTACAGTCTCTTTCCCTGCCCTACGTTGCATAATTATGAGTTCTGTCCTACTTTCATGACCCTGTAAAAGTCAAATAAATGCAAATAAAGCACCCTGTTTTATCCCAAAGGATAGTACTTTGGGACCTCCTGTGAGATAGATAGTGCTCCAACAAAACTTTACTGCCTCTTGCTCAAACCGCGTCCTGTCTGTGAGTGAGGAGCACTGTCAGCATATATTTATACACATGGAGGTTTTATGACCATAAAGCGTGGAGATAGAGAGCAAACAAACCATCTGTTTGGTAATAAAGCTAAAGGACAGTGATAATATTCAAGGCAATGATGTGGATCCTGCTGCTTTTCCAGCTCCTGCTCTTAATGCTTCAAAGTTCCCTAATTTTGAGGCTTGATAATCAAACTAAACACCGAGTGGAGTATAAATCTAACTTTTGGTTGTCATCCTGCTGCAGATCAGACAAAGAAAATCCCCATCACTGGATGTTTAATGTGGTAAGCTCATCGGAAGTCTTCATGATGCCCTGTGCTTGTCCCTGGGCGTCATGCTCATTGAGTAATAGGCTTTGAAATATTAGGAGCAGCTCGATAGTCCCACAGTCACAGTAGCTGAAGACTCCAGTGTGACAGACCATGTCGAAGAGGCATAATCCCACTTGCACCGATCCATCAATCTGTGAGGATTCATAATGTTATAATGTGGTTTACTTTACCCGTCTCTCCATCTCCCTCACTGAGTACCCACCTAAAGGTTGGATAACACACTGTCTCTGCTGTTGAATTATCTATTAGCACATATATGACAGAAGCAGATTTGTTGTGTTGCTGCTGTCACTGGCAGACGAGTGCAGAGCTCTCTAAATTATGGATCTAGTCACTCTTTCTTGAATTATGCCACTGATCTGCATGGAATCGAACTGCTGAAGGTTTTTTTTTGTGTTTTTGGCACACAGCAAATATTACTGTGTAGTCGTAGTTGTTATTCCAAAAATGGAGACAGAGAAACATCACTGTTACATTCTGATGTTGTTTTATCCACAACTTATTCAGTTACTTATTTATTTTTTTGAACTTTCTGCCTCCATGTTAAAATGAAAACTTATCTCACAGGATCAGTAAAAACATTAAGTATTGAGAGGGAAAAGTTTCAGTGCCTGTGCCAGTGCATAAAACAGCACCTCTGGAAATGCTGTAATAGAGCAAATAAACAGATAACCGGAGCCTCTCCTCGCTCTGCTTTATGAGTGTGTGTCAAGGCTCACATCCTTCATTATCCTATAAGAGGAAGAGCACGGAGGGCTAGCAGTTCGTCTTTGGGTGGATTAAAAAGAGAACTCCCTCAAGATAAAGATGAAGACGGATTCCTTTAATATCTTTGTCATAACACAACCAGGACACCTTGCCCTCAGCCGGCACTCCTTATAGATATTGTCAAGTCAAAAACGATTACGGCTCTGTGGTTAGCAAGGCCACCGAGGGGATAAGGGACCAGCTGTCAGTTCTCAGAGGGCATTGGCACAATCAATCATTTGTTGTGAGGAAGTACCAGACAGCTAGAGGAAAAGAAGAAGGGCAGGGATAAGATGCAGACCCTCAGCTTTAAACACTGAGCAAAGAGTCGAAGCCAGTGAACAGTATTCGATACCATTCAACCACACAAACCCCGTAATTTGAGTTTGGTTACATATTTGTGCTACGCAAATTAGCATAATTCAAACACACAGAAGTTTATTTGGAGCTCTGGACACATTTTTCAATGTATTTTTTTAAAGATGCCAAAAACTGTCAGACTGAATTACAGAGAACGATACAGAAAATGACACACCACACATCTAGAGTTTACATGTGATTTTATGTTGGAGTTATATCGAAAACCGCAGTGACCTCCAGAATGATTCAATGAAGCGTAGGAAGATCCTGAATAGGAATGTGACAATGTAATAGAAATATTGCTTGTTATTCAAAACTCAGTTTGCTCCAATTTACACAAATATTGATGGATATGTCTCTGCAGCCAATACATCTAGCTGTTCACCATCTTAGTTTTGCCTGTTAGCATGCTATCATCTCCTGACTAGAAAATTTCCTTGCAGAAATTTTGAGAGTGCCACTGGGGGTGCTGCCTGGGTCTGATCTCTGTCAACATGGGACTCAAACCCACAACCTCAACATCAGGATTCACACATTGCACAGACAGAGCTAATCAGACAGACACATGGTCATCTCTCTCTCTCTGAACACTGACATGAAGGAGCTGTCAACCTGCCTGTGTGTATTTGTGTATGTGTCTGTGTGTGTTGGACTTTGGCAATAAAGAAAGTGATAAACACCACAAACATCCTAGATGTTGCTTGTGTGTGTGAATGCGCTTATGTGTGGCCTTGGGCTCGGCCACGCACATGGGCCTCGCACTGGCCCCAGTCTCCCTCAGAGAGGTCTGACACAGTGTGGCCTTGGGCTCAGCCACACGTGCTTGTTATTATAAGACATAAGACAGCAACTGCACAGGCATTGCCTACACATAATTTAAAATAATGAATTAACTGTTAGTAATACTGGATCATCCTGTATAATACAAGATCAATACAGGATGCTCACCCTACAGTATGACATCAGTTGAAATAGATAGAAAATGATGAATACATAGTCATTACACATGAACCTCATTGTGATATACAGAAAGTCAGGGGTTCACCGAGGTCAAGAGGCTTCATTCTCTGGAGATCATGAATAACAAAAAGCTGCTGAGATATTTCAGTCTGGACTAAATTGATGATCTGCCACATTTATGAAAATGTGCATCTGATTTTCAGCCATGATATTGGCAGCATTTCTGTGTACTGTTCCAGTAATTCTGGGTAAATAACAGAATTGAAGCTGAAACTACTTTCCCCCTACTGAACCTGAACTACACCTGGAATGAAAACTGCTACTTTATTCCAACGTATAGTTTTGGTGAATTGACCCTTTAAAGGGAAGTTGAAGGAATATTGAATGTATTATGGTTCAGATAGTTAAATCGAGTAAATGTCCCATTCTCCTTTCTTAATTTAATGGTGTTTTATCCTTTGCACATGTCACAAATAAGCATCTGATGGTGATTTCAACCCAATAGACCCAAATCCAAAACATGTTTTGTGGAAACTTCTTGGACCAAACAGGGAAAGCAGCTTTCCACAGCACTTAAAAAGCCCATTTCTAACATCTAACTAATGCTGGAGATGTTCCACATTGGTGCTGTGGTTGAAAATGTCCTAAAGGGGCTCTCAGGGTGAGAATACAGAGGAACAGAGAGGAGGATGTTACTCCTCCACCAATTCACATATGACACACACAAGACAATACAAGAGAGAGATTAACCTTTTGAAAACAAGTTGCTTTCCAGCCACAAGAATGCAAATGAACAGTGTGTTTTCAATTATATGAAACCAGCTCCACCATAGGTTGCTTCATTTAGCTGCCTGTCTTGGAGCTGTGGATAATGTTTCTTTTCAGTGAAACACAGTTTAGAAAATAAAACATGTCTTTGTCTGGCCACTGGTAACCGGACGGCCATAGAGACTCATCACAAGTTTCTCATTTTCAGATCAAACTAGCTGTGGATTACTGGATTTTCATGCAAAAAATAGGCTCTTTCTCCCTCAAGGGAAATTCACATTTTTGTGGGTACCAACAAAAGAAAATGCCATGGTAACAATTATGAAATCTGCTCCACAGTGTCATTGCATTCTATAGCAGCAAAGCAGTGAATAATGTCAGAAAGGCAGTTTTGTTGGTGAATGGAGGGATGTTTCTTAAGTGTCGGACATCTTTTATGAGACCAAAAACTAAATTGCATGCAAAATTTTTATGAACGACATAATTCAATGAAATCCATAAAATGTGCGAGAGGCTTTAACGAATGATAATGTACATCTGTAATCATGGGGATGAAGCTCGGTGGTTTTTGCTTGGTGACAAAACTTGGATTCCTCAAGTTGCCTGGATTGTGGTTCCCCAAACCATCCCAAAATACACATAAGCCAACTAATCTTTCCCAAGTGAAGTCTGTGAGCCAGATAGAGATTTGGTTAATTATTTCCCATATGAAGGGACCAGTGAACACAATGTGTGTTATTATGCTCATCCACTGGGTGCTGGTTTTCACGTTGTGCCCCAGTGCACTCAGGTTTTTCAGACTGTGTAATTTCCCCCAGGTCTTTTGAACATGGCTGTCACTTTGACTCTGGCTCATAGTTGGGAAAGTGGCCACCTTCTCCTAGGCAGGCATCTACATACCCGCTTGCCTTGGCTTGTAGACAGCAGGCTCCCAGTTCCCAGTCCAGCTTCCTGCTCTCCATGGAGGACCCGGCTTGTGTGTGTGCGTGTGTGTGTGTGTGTGCAGCCTGGGAATAGAGGTTGAGAGGTTGGAGTGGGGACAGAGAGGAGGGAGCGGAGGCCGAGGAAAGAAGAAGGGGGTGCATTTGAAGGGATATTTCCTTTCATGGCTTCCGCTCTTCTCATTTTCTCATCATTATCAGGATGTCTGGTGCCAGACCTCCAGCTTGATCCAGCTGAGGTGAGAGATGAGATACAAAGTGCAGACAAAAAAACTGAAAGTGGCAGTTGATCATTTTAAGACCAAGGGGAAAATGCCAGCTCCTGGTCTGAGGTCTGCTTTTGATTAAGCCTGAGGTTCCTCCACCAGGAAGGGTTAAAGAAAGAGCACAAGTCCTATTTATTCAAAAAAAAAAAAAATACAAAAAACTTATCCATTCATCTGCCCACTGCCTTTTTTCCCAAACCTCCTGTAGATTAATCCCCAAATTCTTTATCAGCAGCTTATTCCTCTTCACATCACAGCATGTGCGGCACCTCCTTGACTTCAGCTGCCATGCCACTAACCGAGATCCACAAAGGCCTCTGCACCTCCACTCCCACTTTCCCACAGCCTTGAGGGGAGATAGAGGTTTATCTGATGTTTAATTTACAGCACACACTGTAGCTATACATCCACCAGCAGGCGACTGCCCTCCTCCGCCAGGCCACAACCTCTGTTGGCAGCCTGTGATGAGTTGTGCAGCCGCAGCCAGCACTTTTATACACTGCCAAGAAAAGATTTGGGCAGAGAATAAAAATTGTGCTATAGGCAAAAAGCATTTCTGCAGGGCTGCTGAGAGACTGAGTGGTTTTTCTGCCACAGGGATCCACAGCACAGTGGGGCAGAGAGAGCTTCATGCACACAGAGACATTCCAGACATGCACAGGCATCGCAACTGAAACCGTTGATCTCTCCTCTCCCAGGTTTCATCTCCATCTGCAGCTCAAACTCAACCCAAGACAGTCGCTATGTTACTGTTATTACATCATTATTATTCAGAAAGGTAATTCATCTTTGAGATTTTTTTAGTTTTCTTTACCACCCATTGTTACAGTGGGGACAGTAACAAAAGGTGTAGTTTAATACCACCACAAACTGAGCACACATAGTCTTCTTCGTGCATTATGTTTCCTGTGGGTTTCTCATGATAAACAGAATTCTTACGTGAAGCAGCAGTGGGACGTTTGATTTGCATTAGCAGTAAGTGAATATAGCTCTGCTGCAGTGTAAAGAGAGCAAACAGGAAGCAGCACAGCTGATATCAGCGTGATAAAGAACTGTGCTGGATTACAGGCACGTATCATTTCTCGTGAATCCCTCATGCAGAGGTAAGCAATCTGAAACTGGCCTGGGAACAGCAGCAGACTCCACCACTGCTAATAAAAACTGTCATACAGAGATGTAATTATTGAAATAAATACAATAGATGGCAATTTCAAGGAAAATTTCAAATACAGAATCCAAAATGGAGTTTGATTTGATGAAAAACTGAAGGATTATGACTATAAATGGTTTATGACTCTTGCTTGGCTGCAAACTTTAGGTAGTAACAGTAGCAGGTAAGAATAAATGCTGCGAAACTGAATCTTACCTGCTCTGACTTTTTAAACAGAGTCACTGCAAACATTTTCCTTGGCAAATGCTTTTCTTTCCAGTTTGAACTTAAACCCCACTGCTCTGCATTAACCGCTCTGTATTAGAATGGATCATTCGAAAAATCAAATGTGACTCTCAGGAAAACAACACAAAGAACCTGTTGACAGCCTGTGTATAGACAAATAAAGACTTTATTGACCCAGTCCCTTTTACAGTCCACTTTGAGGCTTTAAAAAGGGCTTTTCTCACTGGGCAACATTAATGAGGTTTACCAAACTCTGCTACCCTAAGGTATTGTGGTCTCCCATACAGCTGAGAAACTCGGTAATGCTCGAGTATATGTGATTATTAAAAACTTATGCAGAGTGTAATGGATAGGATAATGGTGTCTTGAGTAGATGGCATTAGCCACAAGACAACAAACATTATTCTGATGCAGTGCACTCTACATTAGCCTGTGAGACATTGATATATGACTGTTTTACAGCACAGCTTCTGCTAAACGCTGAGGTGTGTGTTTACGTTGATTGTATCCAGTGATATTTCTGCAGCCAGTCCTCTTTCCCCTTTGCCATAAGTCACTGTCATGTGTTCTGGTCATTTTGTATCTGAATATATACAAGTGAGGAAAAAAAAAAACTCACATTCAGGAGGGTCATATTGAAGCAGCAAAAGTGGAGCAGCTTTGAGATTGTGATATTTTGCAAGGGGCACATGTGACAGGTCGGTGCAGAGGGGCGAGGGAAACTGGAGAGTGCACTCATTATGCTGCCTTGACCTGTGAGGTCAGGGACAGGAAGGAAGCCGGCGGACACAGCGCCAAACTGGAACAGGGGTGTTTTTTTTATTATTATTATTTTAGTTTCAAACCAGCCACAGATAATGAGATTTATTGTTTTGCACAGGAATGAGTAGGATACAGTTATCTCTGAAGATCTCCTACTTTATCATCACAACTCAGTGTGTTGTTTATATTCAGGTTTGTTTTTTTATCTGTTTTAAGAATCCATGCAAAAATTCCATTAAATGCATCATGGTATGAAAGAGGTCACGCTCCCATCACCGTTAATAATGTGACCGGTAAATTTAGCATGAATCTGCAGGAAGTAGAAATTAAGCTGGACCACACAGAAGTGCAGATAACTGCAGTCCATCCAATGGCTGTTGCCTCTAAAAGTCCCATAGATGCAGAACTTTACAGTAGATATTCTTCTTGTTCAGAATAACTTGGAGCTCTATAGCCACTCCAAAATGCAATTCCACTGGAGACTGGTTTTTATGTACAACTTACCTGTGACTTATCTGAAGTGAGTCAAAATCTAGCATTTTATTCATGTTAGCACTGAGGAGTTTTTTTCTGCTCTCTCTGACCACATCCAGCATCAGCAATGATCTGTGATGACTGTGATTTAAAATGTGCTCGGTCACACCCATGAACACAACCAACAGTGATGCCAGAGTAGTTACACAACTATCTTGTCAACAGCGAGCAAAATTTTCAGGATTTGTTGATTAATTTGTCCTTTTACCTTTTCTTTTTTACGTGTCTCACAAAATATATCGTTTTTTAAAATCCTGAATGTTTTTATTTTTTATTTTTGATAAAAATATATTACTCGATAGGAGTCACTGATTTGTTTGGAATTACTTATATACCATAGTATATAATATATAGTATTTGCCTAGTGTGTAAAATGGGGGTGGGACATGTTTGCTGTACTCTATATGATACTGTACAAAGAGCCTGGAGCTCTGTACCAGGATTTATACATGCAGCCAGTGTTTTACAGTAGAGAGTCAGTGCTAATGCCCTGGAAACATCCCACTGGTGTGTGAACCGAAAGTCTGTTTATTTTTATTGCCTACAGTTGCGAATAAATGAATGTAAACTGGTTGCACCTCCCATAGGACCAGACAACCAAGTCATTAACTGTGATGAAGCTTTGCTGGAAGGGTGGAGGGGAAAAAGGCGAGGAAGTGACAGAAAAGGGAGGGCTGGAGGAGTGAAGGAGAAAAGGAGAGGAAAGAGAGACAGGGAGGATGCAAGTCTGGAGAGAGAAAACACTTTAGTTTAATTAAGACTAATGCGCATTGGGTAAGACCCATCATGTTTAGGGAGGACTGGTGTAGAGAGTTCGGCACAGCAGGCGAGCATTCACAACAGATGAGGCATGGCCTGATGTAATAAAGTGTTTGACGCCTGCAGCGTTGATCATGTTTTGCCACATCCAGCAGGAAGAGAAGGTCAGCAACTGTACTGGAGGACAATTAAGACTGAAGAACATAGTCAAGCATGGACATATTCCTCAGTAGATTACACTTGAGGCCTCCGTTCACTGACAGATAATCTAAGCAAAACATTTTTTTAGTAACAAGGCTTTGTCTGCAGGTGTTAAAAAGGCCTGAGCCTCCACTCCATTGTTATTAAACATGTGGTGATTGCTGTAATGATATAATGAATTCAAGTTGTAATGCATACCCACAAATATCTTCTATCAGCATTTGGCTCCAAGTGAAGCCAAAGAAAAATTCAAAGTTAAACAGACTTTCCAAAGGGATTATCTTCATTATCATGATCAGCTGCTGTGGAAATGCACACCAAACCTGGAATGTTTCCTTTCTTACTCGGCACATTGTGTTTCCCACGCTTTGACTTTTTTTCTAGATTTTATGCTGGTTCTTTCATATTTATCGGTTCTGCAGGATCTGATTGAGCAACAGGACCAGATTCAAACCATCATTAAACTTTCATCTTCATAGACCTGGGTCCAGCTATGGATTTACAGCACCTCCCTTGCTAGAGACACTTCATACATATAAATATCAATGTAGATAATATAGATATTACTGTGAAATATGTGAGTCATAAAGCAAGCAAAATACATTGGCCTGTCTTTTTTTTTTCTTTCCCTAAGTTGGACCAATCGCTCTCAGAGAATTCTGACTCCACAACATGAAATTCCTGCATTACATGGGAACATTTTATCATCTTTGTTTATATCTGTGGACCTAACGGGACAGGAGCACAGCGAGCTCTTGATCTCTTTTCATTTAGTTCAGTCTCACTCTGTTTTAACCAACCACATTACGTCTCTTGTCTTTTCTTGTTTTCCATGGATCCAGTTGCACCCCCATGGTGATGAATGAATGATTTTCACCTGCTGCCAGAAGATTGGGACCGTGTGGATGCAAACTGTGGTCTTGAGTGTGTGAGAGTTGTGTGTAAATGCAGAACTTCATTCTGAATGCAGTCCAACCAGTGGTTTGTTTTCCAGCTAAACAGATCTTCTGTTTCAATTTAATGATAACCTACATCAGCATAATTTCTTGGAGACACGGTGTACAGAACAGTTTATGATGAATAACACTCCCACCAGCCTCAGCTTTACTCATTATTGTGTAACATGCTTGGCTCTAAATTGCAAATCTCAGAAATGCAAACACACTCAGCTAAGACAGTGAACATGATTAACATTATATCTGCTAACATCAGCATGTTTACATTGTTACTGTGAGCATGTTAGCATGCACACCTAAGCATTTAGCTCCAAGCTGTGCTGTGCTGTGCTGTGCTTACAGGCAGCCTAACAGAGCTGCCAGCATGGCTGTCGATGACGTTGTCATCACAAACCAAATGAATGAATGTTGCAGTTCCTGTAATGTGCTGTCCTCGACCAGCACTGTCCCCAGCGTGTTGAGGTCTTAGCACACAGACAAAAGAAAAACCAATGTTGGTTTACAGATGTGGCAATGTTAATTCCTTTATTTATTCATTTTCTTCCCCACTTACTCCATTTCATGGTCAAAGGGGTCTGGACTGTGTCCCGGCGCGCACTCCGTGGGAAGTCAAGTTACAGCAAAATGTGATTTAAGCAGTGAGAGGTCTGGATTTTATTGCAGACTGTGTCTAAACAGACAGTGAAACTTGCATAACAACTTCCTCCAGACTTCTCAAAGACTAATTTTGCAGTAATTTAGTAAGCACTTCAAACAAGGGGCAGGGTGTTAACGTTGTCTTTAAATCATGTAAATGGTTATTAAATCTACTGTATCATTAAATCTACTTTGTTTTACACACTCAGAGACCCAAGCACGGAAAACAGCTGGACATGCATGTGTGAGAGATTTGTGCTTTCTCATACCTCCTTCAAATTCCCCTTGTAATCAAACAAGAGCAGCATCTGATGGGACAATCTGTAGCACACACGCACACACACACTGCTAAGGGACACTCCAGAAGAGCAGTGGAGACAAAACAGCTGCTCTCACGTATCACTTTTCACTACCACACCGAAAAGCCCGCTAATGTCCATGTAGATAAAGTCCGACAGGAAATGTCAAGGTCAGTGCTAATTGAGCTCACCAAAACAAATACAGTTAGAGCCAGTACAACACACAGGAATCCTCTAATGATACTGTAAAGTGAGGCCTCTATGTCCTCATTTTTTACCCAAAGGAAACAAAGCAATGACCTTAAAGATAGATGAAATAAAAAAGTAATTGCACTGTGCACAGTCATCAATTTTCCATTTTGTTTTGGAACAGAAAGACACGACGTAATTGGCTTCATCTGTTAATTTTGATCCACGTTGGGAATGTAGTCTAATAGCATGTAATCTTCATGATTACTGCAACCTAGACAATCTGGCCCTCGTTTTATATTGACTTATATGTTGAAATCATTTTCCCACCACTTTTAATTCCTCTCTTGAATGGCTTTCTGGATGCACTGATTAATGATGTTGTTTGGCACTTGAGGCCACTCGATGAAAAAATAACCGGCTTGTGTTATTTTTTGTTGAAGTTGTTGTTGTTTGTTTCAGCTTTGTAACATTTGAGGAATTAGGGAGTGCAGTGTGGTTATGGAGTCTCTTCTCTCTTGTAATTGTCAGAGCAGCAGAAGAGCCTCAACCTCAACCTGTTTATACAGTATCTCCTCGTGCTGAATGGAGGAGCACAGTGGGAGCTGCAATAAAAAAAATCTCCTTATTCCGAGTCAATTTGATGCCTCATGAAAATATTTATATTGTTATCTATTACTATAAACTGCAGTGGATGTCTCTCACTCTGAATCAGACCTGATTTGGCTCTTGCCAGCAGAGATGGTGTCGCCACAGGTCAGATCTCCTGTTTTTACGATCAGTGTATTGCTCATATCCTCGTTTCTGCCGCTGACAAATCATTAGTCACATTGTTTCTGTGCCCACTGGGAGACTCATAGTCCACGGTGTCCATCTGTTATTGTTTATAATGGCGTGCTGCTGCATCGTGCACTCCGCCTTCAAATGCACCGTGCTGCATGAGAGAATAGCTGAGTAAGAGGAGTGCTGCGAGTGAGGGGTGAATGTGCAGCAATTTGCTTCCCAGAGGCCATGAAATTTACTGGATTACTGAAGATAGTCATTTTCTGTAAGTACACTAAAGAACTAAATACCTGCTTACAAACTCAACCAAACTCCCCTTTTTAGTGCGTGACACAGTGGTGAGACCACAGACGGAGTGAGTGAGCCACCCACCCAACCGACATTCCCATAGACAGAGGAGTTGTTTTTATTGAAACTGAATTGCATGTGATGGAGGAATTATCCCAGAGACTGCACAAATCTGATTCCAGTAAAACAATGTGTCCAGCCACGAGACGGGTGTAGTCATCCACATGCAGGATTTTCATTGTTAATCATCTACCTGGAAAAGCTTTGGTGTAATTGTTGAGTTGATTTTCTTTGATATTATTGTACACAGATTAGAGAAGTTGTGTGTTTTTGTACATTCATTGTTTTCCATCAATGTTTTAGCATATCATACCTTTAAGACATTGCAGATGTTATAGCATAAACTGCAAATATTGAATACATTTCTTGCCATATAACTGTCTATATTGGCTTTTTATAATACCACCAACAACGCTGAAGTCCGAGCAGGATGCCCACACAGGGACCGGAGACACGAGTGCAGCAGCGGCCTCATCACTCTTGCTGCATTTAAGTCAGATCCCTACATTTAGCCCTGCCAGGATGTATGATTTCATTACAGGTGCTTCATTCAGCACTAACAACTCCAATGACTTCAGGTCAATTACTCAATGACAGCGCTGCAGGCAACATCATCAATCACCTACAAGTGACCTTCATCTCTTCTCCTTCTTCTTCTTCTTCCTCCCCCCATAATACGCCACAGCTCAAACCCTGTCCTGTTCACTGTAACAGCACACCCCGAGTGCCTTTCCCCTCCCCTTTGAGCTCAGCCTCTCTGATACATACCAGTCACACCGAGGTAAAGCATCCACTCCAAGTGCACAGCTGTGAAAACAATTGTTTGACATTTATTTCCCAAATCTGCAGGCTTAAAGTTATTTTGTGTTCGGCCTCTGAGCTTGTGCAGAACCTGGGTATATGCACAGGAGTGTGTGTAATCAAGATGGCACCCTATACAGTGTATGGTGGGTCGCCGAGGAAGAAGGCCATCGGATAGATGAGATAAGTCCCTTCTGAGAGCCCAAGGTCAAAACTACACCTGTCACAGGTTAAGTTACAATGTGTACTAAAACTTGCTAATATTTACTAAATAGCATTAAACGCAAAGTTTAGCCAAGTTCTGCTGATATTGAAAACCAGGTATTGGTAGATTTATAATGATCTTAGATGAAACAACAGACCACTACAGTAAGCATATATTAGATGCATTAATTATTGAGATGTTTCACTATAGACTAAGGTGATGAACTGACATTGCCGTGACGCTATCATGACTCAAAAAGAACAAGAAAAGACTGAACAACTTAGCTCAAGTGCATTAGAGGGGAGAGATAGAGTGAAGTAGACAATAAAAGCTGAAGGGGGCTAATGTAATTTCCATTAGCCTGTGAAAGAGCTCAAACAGAAAGCCAGTAGCCTTAATTGTAATGTCAATGGAATCTGGGTCCATTAGAGTATTGACTTCAATGTCATGTTAACCGTGGCAACATAAACATCAGTTCCATATACTCTGATCAGTTTATATTGACATTTTATTGAGTTCATGTGTGTGTGTGTGTGTGTGTGTGTGTGTGTGTGTGTGTGTGTGTGTGCCCGCCCGTGAGAGTAATATGCTGAAAAGTGAGTGTTTATAGAAAACAATTTCAGTGTTTACTCATCGGTCTGAGTGTAACTCACCATTTCCCGTCTTCTTCTTTGTAATATTTTTTGCTTTACAGGCAGTAAAAACATTAAAAGGATGATTAAAAGAATGATTTCCTTTTTCTTTTTCTTTTTTTTTTGGCCCATTGGATGAAATGCAGAAACACATCCCAGCTCACAGCAGGACCTGTTATAACTGAGGTAATGGCCTTGAACTGCCGAAGTCTTCACAGCCTGAAACCATGGCCCCACGGTCACTCTTAGATTACTGAACCATTACTACATCTTAACTAGGAGAAGGAAGAGGAACTAAACACACTTCAAAGAGGTGGACATGAGCTGTGTATTGTAATATTCCCTGTTTAGTAGTGGCGAGAAAAAAAAAAAAAAAAAAGATTCACTTCTGTTTGATTTTGCACAATCTTCGGTGCTCTGCATCTCGAACATTTTCCCTCTGATGTTTAAGGAAGAGGCCTGACTGGGGATGGTCAAGGTCAAGGTAGATGAGAGGAAGCAGCAGAAGTACAAAGAGCTAAAGGAGGATGTGGAGGAAGAGGGATATGTGAGGAAAGGAGTGAAAGACCTTGGATTTACATAAGTGACTATTGTGGATTTGGCTGAGGATTTGCAGACACACATAGTATATTCTAATAAAAGCACCCATATGCATGCACACACACACACACACACACACTCAAACAAAGACTGTGAGAAGTGAATGTGAGTGATGAGGGGCACATTCAAGGCCTTGCCACTGCAGACAGCTCATCTGTCGTCCTCAGAGATAAGAGGAGGATTCAGGCAGGATGGGCCCAGAATGTGAGGCAGACTGTGTCTCTGTCTGCGGGCTCAGCGCTCCAGATTGAAATCTCACAATGAGCAAGCTAAATGAAACGAGAGGCAATAACTCCAAACTATATATCAAGGGTTCTCCTGCAGTTATTGTGCGTAAACTCCTGAAAGTATGGGAGTGTGGCAAGGACAAAACTACAAGAAGAGCATTCAATTGAACTGAAAATCATTTTCTGTGTGTTTATAACAGAATATAAAAAAGAAAAACAGCATGTGGATTGGACTTTGCTTTCTATTTTCTAATGTGCTCACTGAACCACAACAAACCCTAATAATCAAATAAATATGCAAATTGCGTCTAAAATGTAAATGAGCTCATTCAGATTCATTCAGAGGTCTGTACATGAAAATGTTTTATTTTGCTTTCTTTCCTTTATTTTACTTTTCGTTCTCGTCTTTTTTTAACACAATATATCTGTTCATTTGTACTCAGTGTCTACAGTAGAAGCACAATGTGCACTTGACATCCTTCCGCCCTGTCAGGCCCTTATTCCCCATATACTGAGACCATATACACAGTACATACATGGTCACATTCACACATACCTGTAATACACAAAGGTAAAGGAATATATTCAATCCAAACACAGGCAGCCCGGAGCTGATTAACACACATTTGCTGGAAGTCATGAGTTATGTTCACGCTGAAAGTGGAGGAGAGAGAGAGTCAGTTTGAATAAGATTTACATGACAAGCAAGAGCAGGTGGGAGAGAATGAGACCCACATTTAAGTGTTTAACTGAACTTTTACTGAAATTTTTTTTTTTTTTTTAGTCCCAACGAAGGCCTTGTAAGCTGAGGCATGTTTTTACTGTGACAGCCATGGATTCATAACAGCTTTTTAATCTCCACCCTCTGTGAGTGACTCAGGTCTTTTCACAAATGTTTAACTTGGATCCCCAAACTGAAGACCACCAGAGCGATACCTTCATTTTCCACGCCCAAGCAGCACTCCGAGCATATTGTTTTTTTTTGACTGTTTTATTTTATTTATGTTGATCAGACTCTGATTTATCAGTCCTAGATGCCTAAAGCATATTCCAAAAAGAAGAAGAGCAAAGTACTTTGTATATAAATACTTTCACATCTGCAGTTAATTCCACACAAAGACATGTTTAACCTATTTGTTGTTTCTTGCTCCGTCTCCTTAAAGCCCGAGAGAGAAAAAGCCTACCATCAGAGTACTTATACTATCTCTTCTCATCATTCTGAAACAATACAGTTGCTGTTCTCAGGTCCTGGTGGGGATGGGTATTTGTTGCAACTTAAACCCAAAATGCAAAAACATGGGTCATTTATCAAAGTACAGCAGTTGTGTTCAGTTCAGGATCCAAAGTCTGTTCTGTTCCCACACTGCTATTTTTGGTTGCGATTTGGATGCCGACTGTCCCAGAACATCACGTTTTGAGTGCAGTCTTGGGGATTTCGAACTTCCCCATGCAGCTAATTACAGTCATGGTTGTGCTCTTATGGTCTGTGTCTATGAAGAACAGATGGACAGTGGGTTTGACAGTCTGAGTCGGTGATGTGCTGCAGCGCCAGCCAGGGAGCTGGTCAGGGAGCGTGTCCCAGAAGTCAGAAATGATGAAGAGTAAGTATCACTTTAAAATCAGGAGGGTGGCTGAACGGATCATAAACCGGGTTTGGCCTGCAGACAGTAGCACACAATACAACTGCACGGTGATGACAGATGGCCTGTGAGGAAGCTGGGATGTCTGCAGTACCAGGCTGTGAAGTGGCAACTGCCCAGAGCGTGTGTTTCTCCTGCTTCAAGCAGGGAAAAATTCAATATGAAATCCACACAACAGTTTGCCAAGACTGCGTTTGTGTGTTTAGGAAGGTATTCAAAGTTCCCAGCTTCCCTGAAATAGAGAGGAGTTGCACCAGATATCTCATAGACACCTATATTAGACCCAAAATGAAATGCAGGTAATCATAATGTATGTTCGTATTACCTTCACGTTTCCCAAGTTATCATCTTATTCATAAGAAGGTAGAAAAAAACTAGCAAAACATTAAAGCAGGGGCTGCTCGCAGATACAAAGAAATGCTGTCACCTAGTGGAGAAGTTCAGCTGTTACAATTATTGTCATAGATTTTAGGAGCTGGATTGCAAATTGTCAAGGCATATTCTTTTATTCTGCATAAACCATTGTAGTCATTGATTTGACATTATTTTTGAGTCCAGCATAAGCTGACTCTTCGTCCCTGGCATAGCCACATAAACTCTGGATCCTACATTCCTTATAAAACTCATATCATCCTACACTTCCTCTTCTGCCTGATATTCACCCACATCTTGTGAACTCCCCATATGTAAGAAGGGATATTCTGAGTTATTTTGTCAGACTTTACAAACTCAGAGCGACAGAGGACGTTAAATATGTCTTTTCACAGACTGTAAATGGCTCCTTATGACTGGTATATCTAACTGAATGTGTCTGTGGTAGACTGGCAACCTGTCCAAGTTGCACAGAGAAGCAGTATGTGGAAAAAATGATGCATTTGTGACAGATAATATCACATCATTTGTTTCAGTTATACGTCATTATTGTCTGTTGTGTATCATCAGGTCATTTTTGACTTGTCGCAGCAGGAAAAACACAGGTGCAACTGTTCACACTCATGTCGGCTCTGATCTGTGTGAGTGCAGTGAGCGAGCGCGGACACTGAGTGGAATGCAAACATAATCATTATTAGTTACACCTGTGTGTGGCACATTAAAGTGGCTGCATGAGAAATGTCAAGGCCAATATTCACTCTGAGCCTGTAGTGGAAGAAGTATTTCTTAGTAACATACTGACATACTATGACAAACAGGATAATAGTATGTTGAGTCCGGCCACAGGGCAACGCACTTTCCCTTTATAAAGTACCTCTACCTTCAGTTCTGGTTTCTCTGCAGCCACGCCCTGAAGAGCCCCCGTGTGGGTTTCACCTTTGTTTTATGTAAGATGCCCTGAATTGATTAAAGAATTTTTATTCCAATATCCTTGGCTCTTGCATGTGAGTGCCTGAAGCAAGCCCTGTGCTTTTTTGCTTAATAATCTTTTGACTTCAAGAGCACCCAGCACAACCTGGAGAGCACTCGGTACTCCTCCTTTTCTTTTTATAATAAAAGTTCTGATTATGGAAGAGTAATAGTATATATATTTTCTTTTCTTCAATTCAGGATTGATAAAGCAACACCTTGAATTTGAAGTTGGTGGTGGTGCTAATTTCGATGCCCTGGCACTAGGTCACGTTGGTTCATTTACTCTTCAGCGAGTTATGGTGTTTGGATATACAAAACAAGCTATAGCAGTCCAAAGAGACGTTGTTGTCTAAGTGTAAGTGACTTAAAGTTGTTTTCACCTCAATATGTCAAAATCTTATTAAAGCACATTATTTGAGTGAATAGTTGTGCACTGTTTCCTTATGAGAACTAAATGGACACAGTTTGGCACAGTTCAATCATCATTATTTGACAGTATGGAGGGATTTTTTGCAAAAAATGGAAATGTTTTTCTCGCTTGTGCTGGATTGCTCTCACAGGGTTGCTGGCTTGATCACTTTGCTTCACTTCATCTGGAAGATATAAAAGACAGTGTGGATTCACTGGGAATGTCACATGATCCACATATTGTGCCACCGAGTGATAAGAAGAGTCAGTGAGTGCAACACTGCAGCAGCAGATATGAAAGTCAAAAATCTGTGGACACTGTCTTTTTTTTCTGTTGTGTAACAGTCAGTCCACAGGCATGTCCTGTCCTCCTGTCTTAAATTTCTACTCCCCTCAGCACTGCCAACTTGCTTTTGTTTAGGAACAAGTTCAAATGCAACATTAGACACATCAAAACTCAGCGACCGTCTGTTTATTCCTAACTAGGTCGTCACCCAGTATCAAAAAGACAACACAGAGCTCCAACGATCTCTTAGTCACTCACGAAATGCACCATTTTCAGAGACTAAATTATTTGCGGCCACAGCTCTCTTGCCAGCTGTAGCAACAGTCTGTGTGCATTCCTGTGCAGCAGCACGACTGCCACATCTCTCTGACTCCGACTGCCACAGAAACACATCCTCAGGGCCAGAGGAACAGATGCAAGGAAACAACATCTCGAAAACCTAACCATGCACTGCGCTCACATGTCAGCTTCAGTTTATACACCCAAATGGAATAAACTGTTGTTAAAATAGTGTTAAAGCAAATAAAACTTATTTTATATGGTTGCACTTCTGGTTACTGTTCCTCTAGCCTGTGGAGAAGGTGAAGATTGCCAAGCAATGAACAAAGTTTTTCTTTGTGGTTTGTGCATATGTTTTCTGCCCAGTGCTTGGGGTGCATGCTTTGTGTAATTAGACACAATAACTTAGCTGGGTTTCATGTTCATGGAAGTGTGAAGTTTCCACCGTTGTCCTCCCGGAGAACACTGACCGGACTGTTACCTGTGGTCATCCTGGCACCATCGCACATGCTCCAACCCGCTGAGGGAGCACGCTGCTGGTAAAAACAGAAGTAACATTGACCTCAGAGGTAAATAAACACGGCTCCCATAGGAAGAATAAACATGTTCTCCCTCATTTTCAATTCCTCAACCTATAAAAAGAAGCCAACACAAATCAGGCTCTGTACAAAAAGACTGTTTTGAAACTCAGCGACAATAAACATGTGCGACAGACAGAAAATGTTTCACATGACAAGCTGCTATGGCAAGTCTGAACACAGTGTAAACAACAGTGAAATAGCTAAAACCAAGGCCAGGAGCAACTTGTTGTACATGGTTTGGTGGTTGTAGTGGAGCTACTATGGTAAATAACCATTCAAATTGAAAATGAATACAAATGGATACACTGACGAGGAGCAGTAGTATCAGTAATGGATTAGAGGTTTTGACAAAAATGCAATATAAGGATGAATTTAAAAAAAAAAATGTGATGAAAATGATGCCAATGATAACAGGACTACTATGGAGAATGGGATGTCGTTAACATAAAGGTAGTAAAAGGCACATGCAGAAGACTGCTGTGAAAATGAAAACCTGATGACAACCAGCTGAAAGAATGAAAAGCCTTTCAGAGTGTGTGACGGGCAGAGAGAAAGAGAGAGCAAGATCAGATGTGGATGGGAGGGGAGAGAGAGAGAGAGAGAGAGAGAGAGAACACAGTGCTGAGGACAGACGCAGTAAGAGAACATAGATGATGAAGAGCACCTACGTTATGATGTTGTGTGAAGCTGCAGATTCACAGTAAAGAGACGGGGGGAAATGTAAAGGAAGGACACACAGCGGGTGCAACAGGCTGTGAAAAACAATAGTTGGAGAGCTTGAGCAGATCTCAGTCCAGCCACTGTCCAGACACTTGACACATTGCACGAGTGACCTGGCCACCATGCTGCCCTGGAGGATGGTCATTGTTGGGCTTTTCTACTGCTGCATCAGAACAGGTGTCGCCCAGTGTCAGAGCAAAGGTAAGACCTTAAATTCTGAATGGCAACAAGTTCATTTTCTGTATGCGACTCATTTTGTTTTCACAGAGCAAAGACAGTGTTTAGTGGCAGTTGTTGATGGTGACTTAATCCAATGATGGGTTAATTGTTGTGGGTTTTTTATGTGTCTGGGCTGCAGAGGAATATTGACAATTGTTTGTAGGCTGTTAGATCTTTCAATAAATACAATTAGATTCGATCCAGATTCAAAATCCAAGTGTTTTAGAGACCACTGATTCAATTAATCTTGGCTGAACATTACGTGTTCTATTGAAGCATGGGGGAGTCACCCTGAACTTTCAATTTCTTTCCAAACACTGGTGTTTTCTCTGAAAACAGATTTTAAAACGAATATTGTGCAGACATAGCTTTGCCAGTAGAATGAATCATTGTGTATATTGGACTTGAAGAGCTACATACTTACCCTTTTTTGTTTGTTGTTACTAGACAGAGCAGAAGAGCAACACCCTTCAAAACAATATTGAGTGCAAAAACATCATGTGGCGTGAACAGAGCAGAGCACAATACCAAAAATATAAAAACAAATGACAGCATATTTCACTTTAATTTTAATGTAGCTGCAGGTTCAAATGTCAACTGCACATGTTTCTCATGAGGAAACAATGGCACGGCTCCAAAAACTGACCTGAGAGGGGAAAAAATGAATGAAGAATGAATAAAAAGCGCACTGCTGAGGTATTCAGACCAGCCCTTCTCATGTATTTCCTTTTGTCTGATTCCTTTGTTCTGGTCCCCATCATTCACTCAAGATGACACCAAACGCAGAAACAGAACTTAAACTGCAGTGATAAACTGTGGCACCATGACTGCGATGGTTAAATATTTTCTGGTTTGGGTTATGGGCACGCTCCACTAACAGGAAGTTCCAAGTCATGACATGAAAGCAGCACTTAGGAACACTTCATCATAAAAAGCTGGACTCATTAGAAGTACATATTTGGCCTGTGTCGTGTGTTTGATACAAAGTTCAGCTGCTAAACATATTCAGTGTGCAGTTTATTGGTGCGATGTTTGCGTGATCTCTGAATGTGTCCCACGTTCCAGCTGGAGCTGCTGAGCAAGTGAAGTGGCCAGGCACAGTTTGAAAAGCATCATGTGATCTAAGCACAGAAAGCCCGTCATCATCATCATTGGCATTTATCCTCTGGAAATACCGCTGACATCAGCAGACTGTGGGCCATCAGTAGAAGTAAATACTGTGTGATCACAGCCTGGCTGCAGGGCTATTTCCTATTTGCTAAATATAACAAAAGAAACCAAATCAACACAACTGCAGCGTCGGCAAAATGGTGATTTGGTTAGTTGTTGGCCAGATATTGATCTGATATTGAAGGATCTGATAATTATGATTTGATTTTTAAAGACATAGTTTTTTGTGTACCCACAGTGATTCACTGCAAAAGTTAAACCAGCTTCGACAAATTTAGATTAATGGAAACAATATGGCCGACTTGCATAGATGATTTGATCCTGCAGACGTCCATTAAAGTTCTATTACCCTCTTAGATATGTTGAGTCTGGTATAAACAGGTTGATAGAAAGTAGTGAAGTGGCAGTCAGGATGTGTTGACTCTAACTCAGAGATTCATTTCAATTATTCTTTTTAAGTGTTTCCATACTTCTCCCTCACTATCTTTATCTCACTGTCTTTTGAATGAGATTGTTTGTGGCTGTTACACTGCATGGATAAAATAGACACTACTATGACACACACACACACACACACACACACACACACTACTACTTCTGACTAGATGTCAGACAAAACTCCTCAGGTTGAAAGTGATTGATTACAATACTGCAGGTTTATTTGACGACATCAGACATCACAGTGCATTTCTAGGCAGTGCTGATATCAGTTAGTCTATCATTGCCTCAGTGTCTGCAGGACAGGGGAGGTTCTGTCTGTCTGCATCCATATCTTTGCCATGTCCTCCTGCTTTCCTTTCATCTGTTCTCCATTTGAACTACACACCTTACAGTGTATACTGTGCCATATGCAATGCAAACTGCATGCACATTTTACTCCCATTTATAAAAGCAGCCAGCACAGAATGTCAGACATTATGGACAGTGAGTGGAAACAGCGATTTACATCTATGTCTGGCCTGAATTTCTTACGATCTGTCTTTACATTTTTGACATGCTGGCTGCATGGCTCCAGGAATGACAGTGCGGTGGATGAAGTGCTGGGTCCATCACTCAGTGGATCTTTGTGTTTCCAAGAGAATCACTCTGATTAATGATCTTTTACCTCTAGCTCTCCCCATGTGGTTTAGCGCAAAAGTGTTGACCCCTCTTGAACAGATTGTTATGACATTTGATAAAGACATTCATGCCCCCCTTGATGTCCTGAAGGAACTTCGGAAACCTTTACATTTCTAAACATTAGACATGATCCAAAATCTTACAGTATAATATACAGTATCAGTATTGTAAATCTCACCATTTTATCCTAATAGAAAAAAAATGCTTTCTAAAGCTCCAGTACAAAGGAGGGCCTTTATTGTGAGTTTTCTGTGACTGCACGAGATCAGCTGCAGCTAACACCCTGGTCCACACTGTGGCTCTGAGGAATGCTATGAAATTGAGGCTGAAATGTTAAACCACTCAGTGCATGTTGAAATCATCTGGAGCTGTGTGTTACTCCACCTTTGATTCCTCTGCAGCCTTTGAAGTTCGAGGTCATATCTCATCACCTGCAGATAGAAGTCATCTGTATGGGTCAGAGATCGCTGGGTTTGAAGCACACAGCGTGTATATCATAAATTAACTGCTGTGGCCTATGCTCTGGTGTGGGACCAATGGGTGTCATATGTGGCATAACGTAGTAAAATCTACATTTGAAGGCAGTTTCGAATCTGTTATTTGCATGACACTGACAATACAACTTCAAGAGGCTTTTTGGTTAAATGGAATAAATCACAAGGCAATAAACCCTTAGTCTGTATCTCTTTACCTTCAAGCCTTGTTCCCAGCTGCAAGCAGAGTGAAAAGAGGGGTACCAAATGCAGGGAACCTCTCCTTCCACAACTCCTTCGATGATGTCCATCTACTATTTGAGGTGAGACAACCATACACAACAGAAACATTTCTCAAAACTGTAAAACCAGTAAAAATAAGATTAATTGATCACTGATACCAGCTTCCTCTTTCTGTTGCACCAAATAGATCCTACTGACTGGTGTACAATTTGACACCAATGGAGAGTTTTACATAAAAGATGCAGAGCTGGCTTCCCTTCGCAAGACACAAAACCTGGAGGTCATCTGCGAGGAGGTCATTCCCCGCAAGTTAACGGACATTTTCACGCTAATCTCCGGCCTTTCAAATTGTATCGGTCACCTGCAACAGGACGATTTCGAACGCACTTTGCTGACCTTGGTCTACATTGCCCATCAGATGGTCAGTGCCACGACTGAACACCAACGAGATGTTTGGGCAGAGTCTTTTGTTAGCATCTACAAAGCAGTCAAGCAGGATCTGATTGGGACAAAGTGAATGGACACATGTACTGGAAGAGTTTAATAGTGTATATTGCATATAGGGAAAAAAAAATTCAGTTGAGATCAGTGGGTAGTCCTGGTCTGTGCTTTGAAGAAATATTATGTAATGTATGCTGACGTCTACATATAAGTAGCCTGAGAGAAAAATCCTGTTAGAAAATGTTGCTGCACTTTGGTAAAGTGCATATTAAAAAAAAACAAAAAAAACTAAACAAAACACTGACAGTCAGCAAAGATTGATTCAAATATGAGGTACTTTACATGGAAGCATGCATTGGTTCTATAGGCTGAATGTGGTATTGAACATCAATACTTACATTCACATGTCTTTTCAGTGGTTGTTCTTTAGCACCTGGGTGTGATCACACTCTAAGACTGATTAGAATGGAAAGAACTAAAAAAAAAATCAATTTAAACAAACACACAACAAAAAAAAATGGAAACACACATTGCTGCACAGAAAAAATGTCTTCAAAACGCACGTACACAGTAATGCAGTTTCAATGTTGTGGCTGATCAGTGTATAAATGTCAGCTTTCGTTGATCAACAGTTCACAAAAAGCCTATGAAAATTAGGAGGTCCATATATTCACCATTCTTATGCGAGATGTCATCTGCAAAATGTCACTCCAAAAGGTCATGTGAAATCCTTTGCTCCATGTTGTTACAGTACAGGGTCTTCAACAGAAAACACAAGGTCCAAACTGAGCTGCCTTTGATGTTATTTTTTCTGGACAATCCCCAAAATGGCACGCTGGAGAAAGTGTACAACTCACAGAGCGACTCCGATAATGATCTGTGAAGGCTCCAGGTGTTCCAGTGACTGCTTAGGCTCCAGGGTATTAGTACCTGCTCCACATTCATCCAGAGAATTGGGCGTACCGGGAGGGCAGAATGGTATGTACCGGATCCAGGAAGAGGAAGACAAGTAAGAGCTGATGCCAAAGGGAAGGTTATAGACCTCTCCGCTCTCCAGTGTGTTGCTGGAGTCGTCCTCGTGAGCCTTGTTCCAGGCCAGGATGCCTCGCTCCTGCTTTGATCCTGTTGGATGTGTGTTTAATGTGTTACACCACGTTAGTACAGAAGCTTCCTGAATGAAATCATTGACAGTTTTCAAGTTACAGTATTTTCTGACCTGCTTGTTTGTTCTTCATAAAGCTTGGGACTGATCTATGCAGTGTTCATACCTAACTACACACAGTATTCATTTCAAAACTGTTTTAAAACAAAAGCTGGATTTGCATTGACACATTGATAGTCTTTTACTCAGCGGTGAGTATTTTCACTTAAAATGTTGATCCTCTGATTTATCTTAATGAGTTCATTTACTTTTGATACATTATGTATTTTTACTATAAAAAGCTGGAAGACTTGTTTCTATGTAGTACTACTGTAGCACTTTTAGGAGTATGTAAGTAAAAGACCTTAGTGCTTCTTTTAGCACTACTACTTGAAAATGACAGAAGTTGCTTTACAAAATACAATAGCTGAAAATAAAATGTTTTGAGAAGAATAACAAATCAACATCATTAATTTATATATTTGACCGGTGTTGTTGTGTAAGTATCAGGTGATGATTTAACCACATTTTAAACACTGGCCTCATTTTAATGGCCCATTTTGTCCTACTGTGTCCTTTATCAAACCAACACAAAATAATTAACCATGGCCACCTGACCCTCCGTCACTTGATGAGCACCAACCCCAATAAAGTGTAACCTGACCTTGGTAATTTACAGGATTTGGCCCCATCACTGAGATTCAAATCATTATAGTATAGGACTATGAGAGGATATAGATTTGCAAAAAAGTATAAGCCATGAATGAAGTAAAAACACTTATAATACAATACAATAAAAGAAGAAGGATACCTGGAATGGTGTTGTCCAGTATGAAGCCAAAGAAGCCTCCTACAAACATACTGGTTGTCAGCAGAACCTGCAGCATCTGGTCAAGTTCTACCACACCTGAACACAACGCAAAGCCAACAGTTTAACTTCCATCGATAAAGTAACATTATTGTGCTTCCTCTGAAAAAATATCAGATATAAAAACTTGATCCATGCACCTGTAGCAATGGCTTTGGGGTTCTTTAAAATCCAGTTGGGAATGACCAGACCAGAGAACATGGAGAAGCCAAAAATGAAGATGTTTCGAGACGAGTTCATATCTGCATACTGGGGGGGGGGGGGGACAAACACAAGAGAAAACCTCAGCACATTTCATACAATATGTGTATTTATTTGATTATTTTCACGAAATGTTTTATATTTGGTTGTGTGTACCTGCAGATTAGAAACTCCTGCTGCAGAGATGACACCAAACATGACCATGAACATCCCTCCTATCACAGGGGTTGGGATAGTGGTGAATATTGCACCCACTTTACCGAACACACCCATGATAACCATCAAAACTCCACTGGCTACTATCACCATGCGACTTCCAACCTGCAAGAAGGTGAGATTTACCATCTCTTCAAATTGTCTCCTACAGGCAAATATCACATTTTTGCTCAGATAAAAAAATGTATATATAATCAGATTGCAGCTGACAAGAAGGCTCATCTCACCTTTGTGATACCAAGAGCTCCAACGTTTTCACTGTATGAGGTAGTACCATTGCCTGTACCCCAGGCTCCAGCCAGCAGACAGCCTATTCCCTCAATACCAATGCCTCTGTTGATAGCATGTTTAGGGGGAGGTGGAGCCCCAGACAGCCTGGCACAAGCGTGGTAGTCCCCTACAGACTCTATCATGGAGGAAATCACACCAGCTAGGATGCCAACCACTCCTGCCAGGCTCACAGTTGGTAACCCCCACTGACCTGAGTTTATACACAAGGGAGCAGAGAATCTCACAGTATATTCACAGCCTAAGATTCCCTTTTATTTCTCCACTGTCAGGTCATTTTGGGGTGACAGTCTTGCAGGTTCTCACCTGGATATGGGAAACCGACCCAGGGAGCTTGGCTCATAACATCTCCCTTTAGATCAGTTCGGGCCAGATAACCATACTGGTCTGGGTCAGCAGGTAGTACGTTGTAGGTTGTCAATATATAACAGATGAGCCAAGATAATGTTATTCCAAGCAAAACCTGAGGATACATAGAAAAAATCAGTTTTATTATATTCTTTAAAGTAGAAATGCATAATTAGTTTCATAAATCTTGATATCTGATACATACAGGCAGAATCTGAAAGACATAGACACGGGAGGTGTGCAGCTTCTTGTCCTTGTTGTATTTAGGAAAAGGTACAGCGATGTGACGGAGGTACTGTGAGAACAAGATGATCAGTGCTGTGGTCCTGTGTGAGAGGGAGGAATATTACATTTATTGTAAGTAAGTAGGAGTGGAGTGATGGAGCAACTCAGGTTCTTTGGCAAGAACTTTTAATAGGCTTTCATGCCCTGCCAAGAGATTAAAGCTTTACACAGATTTTAAGTCTATTAGTATTTTTAAAACCTTGGCTGTACTCTAGGCATAGGAGGAAGCAGATTTAACATGACCTATAAAACATGTTTGATTGAGAAAGAGATGCATAAAACTGGCATGACCTCGTGATGTTTAAGAACTTTCTTTAATTGCTGTGTAAATCCAACAAGGGGTGTGTTTGTTGTAACATAATCAGAGTGTCTGAAGAAAAATTAAGTTACCTTAAATTTTATAAAGTAACATAATCACAGTGGCTGAAGTACACTACCACTTTTTGTGCTGTGCTGCACAATGATCTCAGTCTGTAAAGAAAGGCATGTTACCCACATGGAAGCAATGCCCCAGTGGTTGCCAGCACTCGTCCCAGCTGAGTCAAACAGGGACAATCCAATGAGAGAGATGGTGGGAGCAATGGTGAGAGGACCAATGAAGCGCATGAAGAGGCCGATTAGGCCGGAGAAACCAACAAACACCTGGAAAAGCGAGCCCACCATGATGGACCCCTGGAGCTGGACACAGATACAAGAGAAGAGGATGATGAATGAATCACAAAGGCATTTTACAGAGAGTCTGAAAGGCAAGTGAATTCCTTTTTTTGCAGGATTATTTCTTCAGAGCACTACCATGCTGTCGAAGCATGTGTTTGTGCATGTGTTGTGTGTTGTGCATTGTATAATCACAGAGGCAATGACACGTGCCTATCTAATTCATTTCCACTCATGAGTTACACTCATTTTCCAGAATTAAGATAGTACATTGGATTAATGAGCATTCCCACTCTTATCATTGTGGACGTTCTGGGTTTCTCTGAGCTGCACCCACTACTGATACAGAAAAATCCATTTCTTCTAACCACAACCACATATTCAGCTACAACAACAACAGTAGCTCTGTATTGCTAATGTTGTAACACATTGAGGCAAAGAGGCAAAGAAAACGTCCTAACCCTAAACATTTAAATCATTACCGTTATACAGCAACTGAACGCTGTCTACTTTTGTCCAGATGAAAGATCTGTTAAGAATAAGTGTTTGTCTCAGCCCGGGCATGGACACTGACACTAATGCTAATTTGAAATGCTAATTTAATTTACAAGCAACATTATTTCCATAACACAACACTCTCACATCAAGGCTGACATCCTCTCCACAGGCAAAAAAAACTTAGTATCACACATCTCCTTGATGAAACTTTCAATATGCTACATTAAAAGCAAATATTACACTGACTACTTTCATAAAATACACAACCAGCAGATGGGAAAGGATCTATTAGGAAGGATATCAAAACAGACATGGGCTACAGCATGATAGCTGGATTGTGACACCATCTTTACGTTATTAAAAGGTAACAGGAAGAAAACAGTGACTGACAATGAAAAAACACTAGAAACCTATTGGGACTACTTATACTCAGGGCCGTTGCTAGGAACTCTGGGACCCCTGAAAAAAACATTAGTGGGCCCCTGCCCCCTGCCTTTTCATCGCCACTTTTTTCATAGACTATGTAATATCATTTTTCTTTCATTTCATTTCATTTCATCTCATATTATACGGGACGATACCTTATTACAGGGATGGCTAGCAACACTAATGTAAGTTAGTAGCTGCCTAGCCCAGCCTGTACAGCTAGTTAGCTCAAGAGTTTGCGGCTTTATTTGGATGCTGATGCAGCATTAGTATGAGTAATAGTCCTATATAGAATAGTGTAGAATAATTTAGATAGAAAAATTGGGCCCCTAGCATTGTCATCACCTTTCTCCCGTATGCAATGGCCCTGCTGATACCTCCAACAATGGCAAACAATCCTACACAACTGTCTTCCCTCCTCCTTTACCAAGTGTACTGCAAATTGGTCTGGTACTTTTCGCATAATCCTAAGCAACATTGGGTGAAAACATGACTTCCTCTGTGGCAAAAGAAGGCAGCAACATGTGCATGCTAGGGAACATAACAGATGAATGGACAGAGTGAGGGAAACATAGAGACTAAATACATAAGGCAAAAGATAACTGGGACTAGTCAAAGCTCATTGGATCATAGCAGGAGAGGCCAAAAAGACACAGAGATAGACACACATGGTGAGCAAATCACGTGAGTTTCCAGTCCACACAGAGCAGCTGTTGTTGAGTCTGTGTGTACAGTTTTACCTTACAGTACTTTGGGCAAGTAAACAGACAAACAGATGCTGTTTCGCTGAAAAGAACTCCCTAGAAACGAGGTTGATAAAAGCTATGACATTGAACCAAAAATATTAAAGTTGCAGGTAGTAAAACCAAAACAATATAGCTCTGTGTAGAGAGAGTCCAGTCTACAGAAAAATGATCTTAATCTGGCTGTTAACTAAAGTTTAGTGAGAGATGCTTTGTGATGTGGTTAAGACAGATCAGATGGTTTACGTACTGCTCTCATTCGGCTCTGCCACACGTCTATGAATTCTTCCGAGGTGGTGTCGACCAGGCTTGCATTTTGGGTCCAAGCAGGGCATGTCCACTCTGGCATGGACAGCATTGCCATTGAGGGGGCCAACAATGTGAATGTGCCACCCTGGAGGATGGGCAGCCTAGAAGTAAAGATGATGAAAAGGCAATTAACAGGAGCTATTTAATAGGTAATACATGATGAGATATCAGATATTGTAAAAGATAGGCTGACTGACCACAGCTATTTGTAAAAATCTTAAAAGCAGGGCCTAATCGTTCAGATGCACATGATGATATGGTTCATTTAAATCATGAGGTAGTGAGTGACTCTGATTAGACAAACTGCTACTGCAACTGTGAGAGGTTAAATGAGTTAAAACCATCTCCTTTAATAATCCCAATTATACTGGTCACTTCCCATTAGCAATTAACATTAGCCTACTGTCTAGACAGTGCAACATGCACAGCTGGCTCTCATAGCCAGTCAGAATAATCTACACGACAAGTGTTTGTGTAGAAAACTCATCCAGACACATCGCTAGAAAGTGTATTTTGATGGGAGTTTATCATGTTTTCTTTTCAGTGTTATCCTAAAGGACACATGCAATTAGTGTTGTTTTTCTTTGAGTTTACCCAGAAGACAGTATCATTACACATAGCGGTTATTTTCTTAACAGCGTACCTCCTGGTATTTGGAGAGAGACAAGAAAGCATCAGTGGTGCTAAACCAGGGGAATGTGGATTTAGCAAGAACTAGATTCCCAACATAATAAGATGGAAATTCTTTCACTAATCCTACTCTGACACTATTGTGCAGCCAGGCTGAGTCAGTATGAGCTTAGTACAAGTTTGTAGCTCCAAAACATGGTTTCAGTTTATAGTTCTTCAAAACTGAATCAGTCATGACATCATGAAGATTCTCCGTGGTAATGCCACTGCTAACAAGGAGGGCTTATATAAACACTGTGTAAGGGGTGAGGCTTGTTATAAGCTCCTATTACATCATATTGTATCACTTGTACCGTATCATATCATATTGTATCAAATCATATTGTATCGTATCGTATCGTATCTTATTGTTTATTTCTACATATCTTGACCTGAATGCACACTACTGAAGCCATGATCATGGCTCAAAATGCCCTTCATGGTTGAAAGCATTATGTTGTGCACTGTGTCATGCATGTATGCTCGAAATTCAGCTATTTGATATTTTAACTCTCCGATAATCCCTTAAATAGAGGCTGCTCCCTCCAACACAGTGAAATATTCTATTGTTCATGCAGAGCACTGTACCCTGACTTTGGCAGGCCTCTCAGTTCAAAAGAGATTAAGGAGGAAATCTGAGAGGTTGTTCTGTTCAGCTTGGTTAATTAAGACGGTGCAGCACTTGATTCCACTTTAATGCACTCTGCTGTACTGAAGTGTTGAAGCACAAACCCAACACAACATGACAAAAGCTTGTCCAGTGAATTAATGTGAATTAAACTTGGATAGAGGAATCACTGACTATCTTTAATTAAACAATCAGAACAAAACCCCTGCATCCTCCATGAGTCTTCCTCCTTATTGTCAACAACTTCCCTTTTCTATATCTCACCTGATGCCAAAGGTAACTTGCAACAGAGTGCAAATACCAGAGACGAAGAAGATGGTGCTGATGAGGTGGCTTTGTGTGAGGGCGTCATGTTGCAGGCACAAACCCTGAGACAAGATTAACGGGATGGCGATGATACCTCCAAATGCAGTCAAACAGTGCTGGGATAGCAAAGACAGGAAAAAATATGGTGCGATACATTTAATTTGTGGTTGATGTACATTTGGAAACAATAATATGACACTGTTTTGGGGTTTGGGGAACTACTGGCATGATGGTAAGATCATCTAAACACACAACACACTGGAGCAGTCGTGAATGATCACTGCCAGATCACTGCCAGACAACAAGCTCACCCTGACTCTCCCCTCTCAAGTGTATCTGAAGCAAATTTCACAATCAGGCCTACATGAATGAAAACCAAGTCTAATCAACCATGAAGGAAGCATCAACCTGAGGTTCTCATGTGACACTGTGGTCATATTTGCATTGTTATGTAACCTTATCAGGGACTTTGCTACATAGACTCTTAGATCGGATAATTAGAAGTGACTCATTATCAAAACCAACTTGCTGACACACCTGGATGCCAAGAATGATGCACAGGTACCAAGGAGGAACATCTGTCACGCAATATGCAAGCTTGTTGTTGTCTCCATCTGTGAAGGAATCCGCTTCCTCTTTGTTTTTTGTCTCAGGTAGATCACAGAAACGTGCTTCAAGCTTCAATGAATCAGACAGAAAGACACACAGCAGTCAAATAAAGATAGACGTGAAACGGGATGCTGCAGATCTTTGTTTTGCTTTGTAGCAATCTATAATTGTGTGATATGACAATCTCAAAACAGAAAACAACAACAACAGAACACTCCTTCATCCACTTTGGGACACTGACACACTTTGCCTTCTGAACGGTTCATTGTTAAGGAATGTGATTTATTCCCTTGTAGCTCACATGCTTATATCGCAGCTGTAAAAGGAAATGCACAAGATATTCATTTTCTTTTATCGCATCAAAGACTTTACACGGTAATTTGATCAAAAAGGCCACAGTTGGATCAGTAAGTCATTTCCAATAATAGCGATACACATTTCTTATCAGTATTCAAAGTTAATGATTACAAGAATAAATCACTAAGCAGCTGGAATGTAACAACTACATTTATATGCATCTATGGATGACACCTAGGTAGGTTAGTGTCAATTATTAACTGACAGCACCAGAAAAAGTCAGCCAAAATCACAGTGATCAGTGGAGAGATAAATCTATAAGGTTCACATTCACAAAGTAGATCACTGAGTTTACACAGAATAATCCAGACTGGACTAGACTTGACTCTGGATTGGGAATATTTATCTGACTAGTTATAATTCTGTTCTGTTTATGAAACAGCTTTACACAACAATTTGAAGTTCAAAAACATTTCCTGGAGAAAATGGAATAAAAATTTATACTCACTGCAAATGCATAGTTGTCAAGACCATTACTTTCCTTTTCTGGAGCCATGCTTCAACTTCAGCTTATAGGCTCAGGTGGTTGGACTTGTGAGCCTGGAAAATCAAAACAGAAAAGTGAAAAAACATTAGTGGGAGGGTCTGGGACACGAGACAGGGTGTCCGATCGAGAAGGCAGAGAGAGAAGCTGGGAGGCGGGAGGAGGGGGGGGGCATGATGGTAGGAAGGAGCAGAATTGAGACAAGAGATTTCTGTGCTTGTTACTCAGCAGCTCATGTGAACCCAATTACAACAGTAACAGCAGCTGACCAACCAGCATCCGGCAGGCAGGAGATGTCCGTTCAGACAACTCTTTTTCTCTCCACCTCTCTCAAACACACACATTTTTTTTCATAGGGCATAAAAGCATTACAAAAAATTGATGAGTCATTGGTGTATAGTTTATCTGAGGGAACAGATCCTTTAAGGCAGGTATGTCCAAACTATTCTTCAAAGGGCCGGTGTGGCTGCTGGTTTTTGTTCCAACCAACCACAAGCACAGAGTTTGACCAATCAACTCTCTGAAGACTGTGATCAGTTGATTAAATGAGTCAAGTCTGGTGTGCTGCTGCTTGGTTGGAACAAGAACCTGCAGCCACACCGGCCCTCTGTGGAACAGTTTGGACATGCCTGCTTTAAGGCAACAGGGTACTTACCGTTTGCTCTGGCCTGTTGTTTCAGCCACAGTTGGATCAGAGTCAGAGGTACTGAACAGATAATAATCCAGTCTCTGGTGCATATCTCAGTTATGTCTTGCCTACTTTCCTTCTAATTTTAACACTAAATGTTTTCTTTGCGAGGGGAAGCTTTCATAAGGATCACATGTTGCCAGACTATCACGTGGTGCAGAGCTGCTATTGATGATGGGTAAATGTTAACTTGATTTCCTGATTTACCGTAAAGATCTAGTTTCTCCTAAAATGATATTAGATTAAATTAGATTATTTGTCTAAAGAGTATGATAGCAGGCCACATCTACTTAATTAACAGCAGCCAAAGGGCATTCCTATCGCTGCAGAGAAAGTTCAGAGTCACACACTACTGGCATCCGTATCTGGGTGTACTTTCACATCCACTGTCACAGGATTGTTAATCTGCATCTCTTCTTTTTCCAGAGTTGAGATCCAGGTCCCAAAACAGGCAGCTGCACGACACGAGACAAATACGAACCAGGCTTTCAAGAGCAAAACTAAGCAAAAGCAACACAACAATATTAAATTGCTTTTTTTTTTTTTTTTTGAATTGTCATTTCCAATACTGTCTGAAAAATACCAACAGTTTGTGTAACTAATGTTTCTGCAGTTTAGCCAATGCTTGCACTCATGACACGCCGCTTCTTTTAAAATCTCAAGAGTTACAAGAAATGTATCTCATTATCATGTGATTCACATTTCATGATGAATCTCATTATCTTCCAGTGGTTGCCAGTTCTTGTACAGCAAACAACATTTCAGCTTTAAAACAAGACTCTGAGTCTTACCAGGTCTTGCCAAGTAACATCCACATGCTATAACTTTCCCACCAATAGCAAACATGCTAATGTTTAGCAGCTTGAATGTTGTTCACCAACTTAGTTTGGCATTTAAGCATGCTTAAGATTTGTTTATTGGCACTAAAGTATAGAAAATGATAGAAATGTATTCAGCCATAGAACAAAGAACTCTACAACAGTTTATCCTGAGGCCAGCATTAATTGTCTGTACAATTTCATGGTGATCAGTTTAATAGCTGTAAATGTGTAAACTTCATGGTGGCGACAGAGGTAAAGTGAGGACATCTCCAAAGTCAGAGGGCGTCATCATGAGGATCGTGATGTCTGTAACGGATTTTATGGCAAACTATCAGATAGTTGTTAGGGAAGAATTTCACTTCTCCGTATAGTTTGTGTAGTTAAAGGTCAATCCCTCTTCATTTATAGGTGAAAGTTGAGAATTAGATGTTTTCTTTTAGATACATTGCTAGAGACAGTTTATCTGACCTGTACTCTCTCCTAAGGCATGCCAAGGCCATGTTCATTCCCCTGGCGCCTTCGCCAGATAACACTCTGAGAGAGAGAGAGACCGTTGTTGTTCTCGCGTCACCTAGATGGTGTGAGTCTTTATCTTAATGTTTATGCCCAATAGCCAATGGAATGTTAGCACATCTCCCTTTGTGGGCTCGGTCCACCTTCCTAGTATATGAATCTGTACTTTGCAGCTTGGCCCTCAGAATTGAGGTGGCATCACGCACTCATGTTGTGTCGGTGACTCTTCTGTTCTCCTCGATCGAGTATATTAAACTTCTTCAGTATAAGACATCCAAGACTCCGGTGCTTCTTCTTCCTGCATCATCACAGAATTTCTCCTTAACAATAGTAATTGAGATATTTCGTTCAGTCCAACTTTCCAACTAAACAAAAATAGATACTCACAAAACCTGACAGAAAACCAGCAGATCAGTGTGAAATCAACATGCAGTAAGACCATCTGTTAAACTATAAGAGAAAACCTTTCCATGTGGACTGTTCAGATAGTAGCAATGGGAGCTTGCAAAATGCAATAAATGGAATAGTTAAAGGAAACTGAGCTCACGAGACCTGCAAAGAAATCACTGAGAGGCGAACATCATGAGGTTAACTGTACTGTGTGCATGTGACTGTGCGCAGTATATAAGAGTCAATCACATGTCAGGTATTGACAGTCTGGGATTGGAGCCAGGATTCTTTCAGATTATTTTTCTGAAAGCTGAATTAAGACAGACTCATATTATAAAGTGTTATGTATGAAAATGTTAGTAATTGGTCAAATGTATTTTACCTTTAAAATAAATTTACTTTCAGTAATTAGCAGCTAAGCCATTGTTGTCATCTGATAATTAAAGAGCTTTGTCTACTTTTTCATGACTCATCTCTATAAATGTGTGTCCAATCAGCAGAGTGAAGCCAATTTCGTGTCCCTTGTTGATCCTGTCCTTTACATCAGGCTCTGCGTCAGTCTGTAACTCAAACGCACATGATCGCACTGAGTCACAAACACTGTGTACCTTGCACTGTGTGACCAATCACAGTATATGGCCCGGGGAATCATGTTATGATGTAGAAACTAAGTTATGAGAATACTGAGTGCATTTAAAGGGCTAATGTGGAAGAGAAATGTAAACAAGCACAAGAAAAAAAGCATTTTCTGCTGTGTAAAATGTGCTTTTAAGTGAGAAATCAAGGTGAAACGAGGTCAGCATTGAAACATTATCACACTGTAATGATGCAACTTAAATATATCAAGATACTTTATGTCATATTCATGCACATGTTGCAGCTTATGTTGTTTTGATAACATCAGCATATCACATTGAGATGGGTTGAATAGTGCACACACAAACACACACACACACACACACACACACACACACATACAAATTAAAACAATGGAGTCACTATCTTCACTGTAGCATCCTGGGAAGTCCTGGGGAGAGGCAACCTGCAGGACTGTAACAACATTGATAAATTAAAAAAAAAAAAAAAAAAAAAAAAACTTTGTCAAGAGATTTGCCCTGATCCGGTGTCCTGCTGCACCTCGTGACCTTACAAAGAGTGCAGCTTTGGGTTTATACAAAGAACCACAGTGAAGTTGACCTCTGTTTCTACACTAACTAGAACTAAATGTTTGTTTTGCCTTCATGACCATGTTCAGGAAACCATTTAAGCTCAACAAGATTCCCTTTGAAATCAGAATATGTCTCTGTTGTCTTTGATCAAAGTGAACTTATGTATTACCCACAAACCACAGAAGACCTAGGCGGGGCATCAAAATCAGTATAATGATATAAATATATAAATCATTACACAACTGCACATACAAATTCCAGTGTGACAACATTTGATAGAATATTTGGTTTTGGTTTTTGTTTCCATATTTTAAAACTGATTGACTAATTGCTGAGTTTCTTACTGTGGAAGATTACCACTGCATTTGGAGAGGCATTAATAAAAATCTGGTTGATCAGTAATGATGTTACGTAGACTTGCATCTGATAACTTAATGAATGTGCATGTGACAATGATGTAGATACACCATGTTATTCTTTACATGCTCTGCTTATTCTGCATGAGGAGGACTTGTATGTTGACTTTCTGTTCTTCTGCAGGAGCCCATTACTGTACCAGCCTGGTTTTCAAACTGAGAGTCACAACTAACTGCATGAACCACTAGATGGCGGCATACTGAGCACATGAGGCATCCTCTCCTGCAGGCCACAAGGAGTCGCTAACAGCCTGCATTCCTGGGGTCTCTGGAAGGTTAACTGGAGTGTGAGAGGGTATTCTGAGGCCAAGGTGATAAAGATTAGACTTCCAATAAGTCAGTTGATAAGAGATACAAGCATCAATTTAAGTATGTTCCATAGTTAAATGTTGTCTCGGCTGTTAATCAGGCGACAAACTCACAGAGACTGTGTTTGAGTCTGGACTCACAAATGCAGGAATTTGTTCTTTTGTTTGTCACATAACTCTACAATTTGTGTGTGTGTGTGTGTGTGTGTGTGTGTGTGTGTGTGTGTGCGCATGTGTGCATTAAGGACTGATAAGGGGAGATAAAGAGATCAAGAGCATGAGTTCACAGGTCTTTACTGAGAAAAAAAAAACTTGGAGATGAATGGATGTTCATTACTACTGTAGGTTTTTCCTAGAGGTATACTGTCATATACTGCCTGTTGCTCCTCCCTAATGATGACCATGTGATGCAGGTCGAAAACAGGCTGACAGGAGAGGGAGAAAAACAGGTCCGGTGACAGGTCGCAGATAGTACAGAGCAACGTTAGAGGTCAGAGAGGAGAAGAAGCCAGAGCACAAGAGTTGTATTTCCTTAGTTGGAGAAAGGTTTAAAAGAGAGGGCTTCTTCCTACCATCTGATGACAAAGGTGCTGATGGCAGGGAATAAACTAGTGGAAATGTGGGACAGAGGAGACTCCTGCATGGATCAAGAAAGGGAAACTCAGCCATGTAAGAAATTATCCCATTCTATTGAGGAGATACTGAGAAGGCCCACATGTGTCAGAAAAGAGAGAAGAGTTCACCGTAACTGGTCTGTGATCAAGGAGAATACCAGGGAATCAGACCAGCAGTCATGTACAGGTATGTTTTTTATATACAGATTAACTCTCAGGGATTGTTACCGCGCTACTTAAATATAACTCTGATGACATATATTCAATTTAACATTGAAAATGTCTGTCTATCAATAGAAACACCACAAAGTAGACTACAAGAAGGGTTTCCAAAGGTCACCGCAGACTGCATGAGTGAGTGTTTATACTTACACACTAAATTGTCTGATTGTGATCCTGAGCTGCATGTTTAGACAGATGAGGGAATGATGATGCTGATGGTGAAGATCGCAGTGGCTGTCCTTTGTGAACAGGTCAGAGAAAAAAGAGGCAGACGAGGGTCACATTCACACCGTTCCAGGTGCAGGAGCTGGAGAAAGTCTTCCAGCAGACTCACTACCCAGACGTCAACACCAGAGAACAGCTGGCCTGTCACCTCCACCTGACTGAGGGCCGGATACAGGTAGGACACATACAACGCATCTAATATTTTTTGACCATTAACAGATTGATTGAGGGGATTTGTTAGATGTGAAGATTTGCCAGCATTTATATGAATGAGTGACTTGTTGTATGAGTCTGTGTCTGGGTTTTACCAAAGACCATCATAGCAATCATACTGGTGGTTCTTCTGAATGTTACAATACTCAATGTGGCAATGTTCATGATTGAGATACAACTCAAATATTGAGCAAATTTGTAGCTTATTGTATTTTACTTTTGATATTTCTATGTTTCCTTTCTAATTGTAACAAACAAGACTCAATAAATTACTAAAAATCCAGTGAATATATACAAAAAAACAAAAAAAGAAAAGAAAAGAAAAAAAATCAACAGATAATACAAGAATGTAATCAGTGGAAAAGTAGTATTGGTGTTCGGCCTGTTGTTAACATAAGGCACTGCTTTCAAGATGACTAATGACACACCACATGATGAAACTGTGACTTAGAAAGAAAAACTGACCTGTTTTTGTTTTCTATTGTGGTTATAAGATTACATGTCAATCCGTGTTAATGATTGATAATGATATGTGGCCTTCATAATTTTGAAGATCCCACTCAGGCTGGGTCAAAACCTACAGTATTAGTACTTGAAAAGCAGTATTGAACCAAATCACGTGAATTTTTAAGCACCGCCATTACGTTCTGTGTGAAGTTTTATCATCTCACAGTAGAAACAGATACAAAACAAAGTCTTTCTTTACCCTGTTATTGCTAAAAACAAAAACAGAAAGTATATCTTATCCTCATTATGTGTTATTTGTGCTTCAGATTTGGTTTCAGAACCGCAGGGCCAAATGGAGGAAGACAGAAACACTGAGGGACCTGGAGCTGATGTCCAGACAGCCCATACAGTCAGCTGGTCATGACCTGCATTATCATGAGGTAACAAAACATGCAATATATAATTTAATCCTTGAAAGTGTGTCACTCCAGTGAAATCACTTGACTGGACACGTGTGGGAAACAATCACAGGATGATGCAGGGATTCCTCTGATGTTTCTCACGGGTATTTCTCATTAATATGCACATACACATACACATACACACTCTTATCTGTGTGTGTGTCTGTTTTTACAGAAGGCCCCACTACAGGCCGTGTGCTGCTGGCTGCCATGCTGCTTACCTAAACCTCTTCAGTCGAGGCTGTTCCTCAGAACAACATCAACACCGACTGTGCTGACCAACACGCATTCCCCAGATTACAGGACTCTTTATTTTGATCCACAGCGGACAGAGAGATAGCACCTTCAAATAATGACGCTGTTCGTTTCTTTGATTTTATTTGGTACAAAGATCATATTGAGTTTTTAGTAACAAACCTAACTACAAAACATAGATTGTGATGCTTGAACTTTGATAACTGTATAGCTTCAGTTGTCAAAAATGTGTTGTATATATTGTACTATCCACTTAAAATAAAGTTTGCATATAAGTAACCATGCATTTTTGTCATTTAATAATGAAATTTACTTCCAGTGTTGATGTCCTACATGGCTACTGAAAGCATTCATCTGGGTGTCTTTGTAATAAAAAAAAGCCCTTGTGATAAGTCTTGTACTGATGTATTTTTACTGATCTAGGTTTGAGGGCACTCGTTATACTGTGACATGCTTCTTGGTAAAGAGTTGTGTGAGTGTGCGCTGTGTTATTGTGCAGGAGCATGTTCGGGTTTTTTTTTCATGACGCCACACTTCCTTGTCAGAGATAAGATATACAGCATGGTCATAAAGCATTCATCTGTTTGACTTTCTGACAACCTCTCCTTATCTTAATTTGGGCTTGTAAATTGGAGGTTATTGGCAGGTCAGCGGGGAAATTTAGAACTTGTCAAATAGGATCAAAGGGAGAATTACTATTACTGCTATTATTATCGATTGGGGGTTGTAGAGATATGAATGGGGAATTAATGGAAAAACCAGAAAATGAGTGGAGAAAGAGGATAATACTGTCCTCATAATGAGGTGGGTTGGGAGGTCACTGAATGGTTTGCTGAGTATAAAACTGATGTGATTCATATGTTATGGCCTCCACAATCAACACAGCCCAACTCAAGTGAACACATTAGAAAAGTACTCTCCACCACCACCACCATCACAACGACAAATGAGGGAATACACTTTTGGAAGAAGGGTTTTCATCCATCCAGGAGAGTCCAGAGAGCTGCCCAAACACCCCACTGAGATGCTTGATGTGTGCCAAACGTCTACATAACTGTGAAAAAAAAGTACGCTAATGTCTTAATTCTTCTTTATTTAACATTTACAGATAAGGCTCCTGTAAATGTATCTCATAACCCTAACCTTGTGATAATACACTTATCCTCCATTTACCCTGAAACCTGCTTCCTGTGAGATGTGTGTGATATTGTTCTAAGAGGAGGCTGCAACGGTGACATGAACTGATCACATCCCTTTCTTTCCCAGAAGTGTTACCTAGGCCATTTTTCATATAATTACTAATTATAAGAATGATAACACAGCAACGCCTTCACTATCTGTACGATAACTAACTAGACAGTGCCATTACTGATTACATTTGATAAGCCTCTGAGTGCAGCTAAACTTTTCACCCCGGTTATGTCTCCCTTTATTGCGTGTGTGTATGTGCCACAAGATAAACTGGCCTCCTGGCTGCAGGGGAGGGGTCAAAGAGGACAGCACAGAAAAAAAAATCATGCATGCTTGTTTAACCATATTGTTATCATTAAAGCAGGTGATTACAAATTGCCACTTGCAGCTCTGTGATAACTGGAAAATGCTTGTCGATTGCATGTTATTGATAGAACGCACATTCATTGTTGTGAATGGCATCTAAATCAATCAGTCAATCAATCAATCAATCAATCAATCAATCAATCAGTCAGTCCACACACGTTCATACTGTGTGCCTCTCTGTTTTGAACAATAGCTACTTGAAGTAAACACAGTAGCTTTTGTATATGTTGAAATAGATGTTTGTATACTCCATCATTCACTATACTATATCTCAAGTCTCATTATATGTTGCCTATGGAACTTATAGCAGAGCTATCATACTGTTTTGCATTGGATTGCATATACATGTGTATTTTTATGTTTGGTTTTAAAGAGATTCCAAATAAAGTGAATAAAACCTGTATTTGATTTACAAAGATGACTTTATAGACCTTTGAAGAGCTGATAAACATATAAGAGGAATTAAAGCTGTGTTGGCTGGATATGATGATGTTTTCAGAGCATCAAACAACCTATGAGTTCAGCTCCTAAACTTTAGTTTGAAAGAACAGAAGTTGCTGGGATTAAAAAAAAATCCAGACAACCAAGTTAATATAATACTATATTCAATTTGTGAGAACTGATGTGATACTGATACTTCACTCATGTTCCTAACAGCAACAATGAATGGTAATCATTAGCAGTATTTTCATAGGGCAGTAAAGATAGATAGATAGATAGATAGATAGATAGATTGATAGATCGATAGGTTCTTCTCAGTGGCAGGCAGGTGGCGCTCTTGCTCCCATGAATAAGCAGAAATGAAGCTCTGTTTTTGCTGAGTGTCTTACAAACAACACTGACCTACTTCTAACTCGCGAGGCTTCATTTTTCAGTATTATGGCCGTTGTGATGCTATTGATCCCTGATTGGCTGCTGCTGATAATTCTGCTGAGGCTAATTTAAAGTCTCATTCAATATCATATCATTAAATACTGGTGTTGCCTGCCTGCACCGGCTCGTAGAAGAGGGGGGCGGATATTCAGTATCTCAGCCTCCGCCCGCCTCTCTCTGGCTCTGTGCTTATCGGTGGAGAGAGACAGGGGGTGAGGGGGGGGACCGCAGACTGACAGTGGGGACAGAGAGAGGCACAGAGAGATAGAGGGGCGATGGCCGCCGGTGTAGGATGCGGGGAATCGGTGGATCAGTACCGGGCCGAGGTGGAACGGCTCACCCAGGAGCTGGCCGAGGCGAACCGAGAGAAGATCAGGGCTGCGGAGTGCGGTCTGGTGGTGCTGGAGGAGAACCAGGCGCTGAAGCAGAAGTATGCCGAGCTGGAGACCGAGCAGGAGACACTCAGGAAGGAGTTGGAGCAATTACAGGAGGTAGGATGCATGCACTGGGTTGTGTTGTTGCTGTTGTGCACCCGCGCGCGCACGCACACACACACACACAAACACAAACACACACACACACGCACGCACACACACACACACACACATACACACACCGTGGCTGGGCGAAGGCACTGCAGTCAGGTGTGTGGGATCAGCTGCACCAGCCCAGTGGGTGTCCAGTGTCCACCCACTATGACTGTTGTGTTTCTTGTTGTGTTGCCATTCAGCGGGTAGCTGTAAACCGGTGTGCCATCCGGAGCAGGGCCAGAGTGTGTGTGTGGGGGGAGGGGGGGTAGTGGGGAGCTGCAGGGGTCGTTGGGTGGTCTCCACAGTCTTTAACAAGATGAGCCATTTTTTTATGTAAGCTAATTGAAAATCCTTCAGATGGAGGTTACATAACAATGTCTGTGTTTGTGGTGGTGTATGTTTCATCCAGTATGAATAAGTTAGACTTCTTAAAAAAACCTGAATAATTCATGTTGTTTCTGTGCAGTGAAGCTACAGACAGCAGAGCTGAACATCATAATATCATAATTGCAAGCTCAGGATTCTGCAAGCACACACACAGTAACACCCTGCTCCACCCATACCAGTGTGTTTCATTGTTTCAAGACTCCTTCCCAGTGTGTGTGTGTGTGTGCATGGCCACAGTTATTACTTTACTGTAACTCTGTTGGGACTGAGGCTTTTTGGTGTTTTGCCAAGATAATTTTTTTTTTTATCAAGAAGCTCACAGTAATTGGATCTTCAGACTTGTTCACTACAGTTGCCCCATTGATCTAAATGTCAGCATAAGGATATATTAAGGACATAAAGACCATTATGGATACACAAAACGACCCACACATATTTCTTCATAATACAAAAGGATTAATTAAACAATAAAATGTTTGGGTGAGCCAAAAATTCACACAAGCTTCAAAGTCAAGAGTGCCGTGGGACCCTGCAGCCTGAATAATGAATTGGTGTTTATACATTCACTCATTAATGCACACATGCATATAGCAACAAGAGGTGGATGCTGACAGAGCTTCACAGCTCAAGGTCGCTTATAGAGACGTCAGAGCCACGAGAAGGAGGAGCTAAAGGCTGTGGAGTTTCTTCTTTTTTTTCTTTTCTTTTCTTTTCTTTTCTTTTCTTGCATGTGTGTGTGTCAAAGAGATGGGGATGTTTGCACTGCGCTGCCACCTCACAAGACCTCATCGCTATTTATACAGTACAGTGTCATCTCCAATAGTGCACACACCACTCACTTAGGTCTAAAAGTCACAAGAAAATCCTTAAAGCATATTAGATCTGCAGAGATACATTTATAAGTGGATTGAAATGCCAAATGTCTGTTAGTTTCGGGTTCTCAGATGTAAAGATTTGTTGATTTATTCCTAGCGTTATAGTAAATTCAGCACTGATGACTTTTGGATGTGATTTTTCTGGCTAAAAATTTGAATATCTTCACCTGCATTTGGCTTTGGGATGTTAAAGTGGACAAGTATATACAGTGACTCTTTATCAGTGCCTTGAAAAATGTATAACATCCACTTTATGGAAGCTAAATTTGTTACCTGGGTCTACTCTTCATTCAACTACCTGCAAGATTGAGCCAAGAACCTGTCGTCATTTATTCTTTGTCATTCTTCCTAAACCAGTTACATACAATATTGGGCGTGCATGGATGTAATGAACAACAGACGCAGCAAACTAACATGGATTTCCTCCACATTACAAATATTATATTTTAAATATTACGTTTGCATGTTAACCAACGTGCAAAAACTTGCATGCAAATTGTGACAAAAAAGAGGAAATGAGTCACTTAAGTCTTTACTGTATCATTTCAAACAAAAGGAGTCAATACAGTGTCCTCCGAAAATAGAAAAAAACTGTAGGTCCACATAAAAAAATAATGACATCACATGCTCGAGCTACTGTGGCACTCACCATGTCACATTATACATTTAACATCTCCCGCTTTTCCTCTCCTGCTCTCCCTTTTTTATTCCACTGCTTGACTAGTAGAAGATTTTGTTTTGACGTGCATGCAGAATCTGAGTGATCTTTGTGCAGCTCACAGCAGGAAGTTAAGATGAAGAGACAGCCTGACACCAGCGGCAGCACAGTGCTGTCCTGCTGATATCTCACACTTATGGATTATTGGATGATGGGCGATGTGGCAGATGAGGGAGGGAATGGTATGACAAGACAGAAAAGAGAAAGAAGCAGAGATATAAAGGCATCAGAGTGGGAGAGGGAAGGATAGTGGATTGTGGATGTGTAGTAATAGTTGGATTTTTACCCTTTGTATCTTTTGTTTCCCCACCTGTCTGTCTGCCCGTTTGTCTTTCTCTCTCTCTCTCTCTCTCTCTCTCTCTCTCTTTCTTTTTTTTTTTTTGCACTCGTTCGATGGAGGGAACATTTTCCAGAGGTGATATTACTTCCACAGAAAAACACCTCCTGGTCCCTGTCTGTCTGTCTGCCTGTCGCACACTCCTATATAAATATGAGTCCACATGGCAAGAGTGCAAACCTGCCACTACAATAACATCATATCTGCTCTGCCTGTGTTCAGGAGAGGTGCATTATAAAAGGGCAGGGGAAACAGCAAATGGAAATTGGGATTGCTTCTGGGACCGAGTGGCCTGTCTCATGTCTGTTGGATATTCTTATGAAAAACCACAAATCCATTACACACTCCCACTGTCATTTTCCTTTTATTTGAGAATAGATTGTAGCCTCTTTTTCACTCTGCCAGTATGTGTTCAGTATGCTGACACAAGATGTTATGTTACCTATAGACTTGTGCCCTGAAAACCTCCCACATTGATCATTGCTTGTAAAAAATAAAAAAATAACAGGTTCATGCTTCAAGCTTGTATTTGCTATGGGCTTGTCATCACTGTAGAAACATCCCATAGAGTATAGTGTAGTATATGTACAAGTAAACTGACCAGATACGCTCTATATGTGTTCCTGCTGTGTTTGCATATGTTGTGTGGTAACGCATACAGTACGTCCTACATGGTGTGGTCCTCTGCCCTCAATCCAGGTCCCAGCTGGTGGAGAACAACTCGCTGCTGCAGCACTGCTTGTCCTACGCTTCTCGTCATCAACACATACATTCACCACCCACAGACTTCACACATTCATGCCTGAGCTGGGCCAATTTGGTCTTGCTGTACTATACTTGGCATTTGTGTGTCTGTATCTGGCAGTAATTTGCATATATATGTGAGATAGATAACAGAAGGAGATGACGACAGAACAGCATGCTGATAGGAACAGTGCTCCTTGTGATTAATAATAACAATAATAATGACTTGGATATATATAGTGCTTTTCTAGGCACCCAAAGCAACGGCTCTAGCCACAGCTGCCCTGGGGCAGACTGACGGAAGCATGGCTGCCAATGTGCAGCAAACAGCCCCTCCTACCAGCACCACACATTCATACACATTCACACCAAGCAAGGTGTCTAGCCCGAGGACACTACAACAGTGACTGGTATGGCGCAGGATTCGAACCACCACTACTTATTGGACGATCTGCCCTACGTCCTGAGCCTCTGTTGATTACCATAAGCCCCTGTTTGTTTTAACAGCAGTTTAAACAAAGTCTCATCAGATATTCACTGAAAAATGTTATGTTAACCAACTATTCAAATAATCAAGTAATTTAAAAAAAAACATCAATGAAGTCATCATGGCATCTTTCGTTGTTGTCAAAGTGCCAACTAATGTTTCCTACATGAGGAGGTGATCTTGCACATCTTTTTAGTTAACTCAACCTAAAGTTGTTTATTCTCTTATTATCTGTGCACTGTGTTCCTCAGAAAAAGCAGCATTAATCTCTACATTGTCTGCAGGGTCCAAACAGAAATAGAAAGCTAAGAGTGGGTTTTGGCAACGGACAAAGTGTTTTCTTGCTTTGTAGCATCCTCTCCCCTCCTGTGTATTTTCCCTTCACCCGGCACTTTCACTCAGCCTCCCTCTCCCTGTCCTTCTCTCTGCCTCCCGGGCCGATCACTCTCTCATGTCTTGTATCGCCCAGTGTGTGTGCGTGCGTGTATGTGTGTGTGCCGTAAGTCTCTGGATAGCTGCCTAAGCAGTGACGGAGACACCATTTCCCCGTGGTTCTGGCTTGTTAGTGCTGTCTCCGGGCAGATCAACCTCAGATAGGACACACTAAGAGGCCGGAGGAGGAGGATGCCATCACTGCAGAGTAGGAAGCGCGATGTGTTCATATGGCTGAGAGTGCTTTCATTACACTGTTGAGGCTCATCCAGTGAACTTGCAGAGCAAACCTTGCAGTTATAATAATCCAGATGGGATTTTTCCCTTCGTTTACATGAAACCCTTTGACTCTTTATCTAAAAAAAAAATACTCTGAACTTTTAACATCTGTGCAAAATACAAGTCTAAAGAGGTGTGAAGAATGGGTCGTTTCAGATATTGTCATAACTCATCCTTTTTCAGATATTGTTGACGAGCTCTTTTGAATTACAAGTCTGTGGAAGAATTGACATTTGTGATATGTTGAGAACTGGCAGTTCACAGGTCAGTTCTGTTCTCAAGGCTGTAGGCCGAGGAAAATGTCAAATCACATCTGCATCAAATGTTTCACATGGTAACGTAAAAAAAAAGGGAACAAGAAGATTCAGTCATGAGTCATCATCTTTCTGAGAAGACTATCGTTGTCATGAAGTCTTTGTTCTTACAGAAACAACACAATGCTCACAGACTGTGCTCTGGATTCAAGACTGTTTCTGTGTTTTGTGAGTTGGTTACCATACCATACGTATTTCCTATTGTGGCAAAGTGTGTTGTCATTGTGCATTATTCTCAAAGGATACCTGTCAGATAAACAAACAGCAACAAGCAGCATATGAGAAAATACTATAATGATTGATTACCTGTCACCCCGTTCTCTCTGTGTGCATCTGCATCAAGTTAATATCATGTGACGCCAGCTCTGATCATCAGGGACTCCTGATGAGGGTGTGAAGCTGTTGCTTGTCTCCGCCTTGTGAATGACCTGCGCAATGTCAAGCTGATCCACAAATCCTCTGTGTCCTGAGCAAAAAAGGACCAGCACAGTGTGATTATTCTAAGTTTTACAGAGGTGTGGAGTGATATTTCCGAAGGGGTTTGAACATATCTCCCTCACCAACTGTTATCTGGGGAAATGTGGCGGACAAGGCTCTGAAGCAGCAGCTTGACATCAGGTGTTAAGCAGGACATTCAAACCTGCTCTGCACATCTGTTTATACCAGATGGAGCCTGAATCTGTAGAAAAAAAGAGACACCGGATGAAAAGAACACCAAAACTTGAATACATATTAACCTGTTAACTATTTTTACATACATCCTGGCGTGTTTGACTGGGCCATTTCTCCAATTCTGGGGAAAACAATCAGGCATGAAAGCAGCAGTGGTTGTAAATCTATCTGTCCTGACTGGGGAGAAAGGATGCATTACAGGTTCCTGTCCCTTCCCCCCCTTCTGCTCTCTGCTCCTCTTTTACATGGCTCCATATAGGAGGGCAGTAAACATGGATGGAGGGGATGAATCAATACCTCATGAGATGATGCCATTCCCTTCTTTCACTTTTTCTCTACACCATCAGGCCACCATCCCCCTCCTCATTTCCCAGCCCCCCCCCACTCTCTCATACCCCAACACACCCCACCCCCTGAAGTGAAGTGGGAATTATGCATCGATTTCTTGCTCTGTGTGATGAAAATGTATCATGTCTAAGCTAAGCAGCGCTCTATTGTGTGTGAAGTGTAGCGTGGGTTTGTGGAAATCAGTGAAACATCTGACATGTTTGATAGCAGAGAACAGCTGATGAATGAGTGACTTACAAAGCTTGTAGAAGACAGGAAGTCGTGTTGTGGCATTTTGTGGTGTCTGCTGGACGGTACATTATTCTTTCAGCTGTAATGAGTGGGATGTTTTCAGGGAGGAGGTTTTTCTGCTTTGTTGTGAATGCTGCAGGTTCTGGTGGCGTTGACCTGTGACCCCGGCAACAGGCTCAGGGATGCAGTTGAGCATAGAGATAAGGACCTGTCTGTCCTTGTGTTTTGGCCTCTGGTGTTTGAGCATGGGGGGGGCAGGGGTGGTGGAGTGTGTGTGTGTGTGTGTGTGAGTGTGTGTTTTGTCAGGACCTGAAGGGAAGGTCATTTGTCTTTGTAGTTGAGTCACACATTAGAACCACTCTTCCTGCGTGTGTGTGTGGCTTTTCTTTTTTGTTTTCCCCCCTCTCTGCTCTGTCTGTATGTGTAGCAGGAGAGGTGGGGCTTTTGGGTGCGGATGTTGTGATTGAGACCAGAGAGGGAGGGGTGGCAGGATAGAGTGGTTGTTGCTGCTGGTGAGTGACTCCAATCAGTTGGTTCTCTTTGTTGTTTCAGCGTTTTACGGTTGTGTTGACTTAAGGGAGATGACGGCAGCTAGAGAGGAAGTGGCTGCTGGAGAATAGTATAGAACGTATCAACACATATCAACATAACATCACTATTTGTCTTGTTTAATTCACTCTGACCCTTATTCTTTTGTTTTGTCCTGAATTTTTGAAATCTCATGATCCTCTCACAAGGGAGAAAAAGACTTTAATGAGGCTGTTCTCTCTGCAGAGACCCTTCAGGCCTGCCCGGATTATGTTTTTCAGAAAGCTCCTTTTTTGCTGCAGTGAAATACAGTAGTGGGGAAGAAGGAAGAGGGAACAGGACTCCCCTGCCTGCAGGCTGCTGTATTGATTAGTCGTCTACTTTAGCTGTGTGTGCTGCAAACTCTGAAAGCATAGCAAAAATGCAGTCTGTCCTCTCACAAGGAAAACTTTTGTATTTGCAACCTCAAAGGCCTTCATTGTGTGAAGAGATGTGTTTTTTGTTTATTAACTCTATTAACATTGTTCACGTGATTTAGATACTTATTTTTTATTTTTAACTTAAAAGCAGTATTGACATCAGTATTTCTGCTTTGGTTCTGTCTAGACAGAGCGATTTGATTTCAGCTTCTTTCATGATCATCGTCTCCCCACCCAGAGAGAAGAGCAGCCTCCTATCTAGATGACCAGGGGCTATTATATCCAGCAACAATGTAGAACAAGGACAAGCCTCTCCCTCGTCACAGTTACAGCGCACATACACTGGCATGCATGAGCACGTTCATGCCAAAACATGCACTCATACGGGCGTGCGTGACACAGAATCAGGGCCAGAGGATCTGTCTTTGTCACTTTTACCGTGTTAGGGATGTATAGGCTTAGACAGGTATTAAATCTTCCCCTAGTTAAGCCGGTTAATTGACCCCATCCTCCATCACCAGAGAGCTGGTGTCAGGTTAGGTCATGATACTGAGAGAGCTAAGAGGAAGGTCCGTTGTTGTATATAAGCTTTTATGCTTCATAATAATTTTAAAGGTACAAGGCCTGAGAATTAGAGACCAAAGCACGTTTTTGTTGTTGGTGTGTATCTCAGAGCACCACAGTACAGCCTCACAGTGCTGCTGGCATGGTTACAGCCTGTAAACACACAGTTTTCAAGCAGAACTTTCAGCTACTTAATGTCCTCCTGATCCGTGAATACAATCTTGCCTGTAGGAGCTGCCTCAGTTTGTTTTGATGGATAAAAGGTGATGAAGAAGACAAATTTGTCATGCAACAACAGAACTGAAATGTTACATGTGCCCAGTCAAACACTACCAACAACATCTGTGGGCTGTTTCAGCGGCAGCGTGCCCAGATTCTTTTTTACTGTACAAGGATTCCCACAGGTCTGCGGGCTTGGCACTGGACACTCTCCTTGGGCCGCACAAAATCACTGAGTCACCCAGAGGACCCATGTGCGGTGCAGGCTCGCCTTTCTGTTGTAGCCCCGTGTTTGTCTGGCTTGCCTGAGTTCCTCTTTATCGGCAGAGACCCACTGCAGAGAGAGGAGACAATCTTATATGTTTATTCTGTCTCCTATCGCTCCGTCTCTCCCTCCCTGCGTCTTCTGGCACCAACACAGAATACCGATCAGCCAGAGAGCTTTCAAACACCTCCGTCTTTTTTATTTCTCTGTGCCATCCTCAGTACTCATTATTTCCACCACCACTTAGTCTAAGGAAAGGAATAAGGGACTATAGGGAGGAGAGAGCAATTGAGGTGGTCTGTAAGGAAAGAGGAGACAGAGCGGATCAATCTCCACTCTCCCTACATTAGTGCTCTAATTTTTCTTGACCCCAGGCAAGTTCCTGGGGAAGTCAAATGACTGAGGAGACTGCACTTACTTAGGGATCAAAATGAAAATGGTCTGTTGTCATTTAGGAGGATTGTGATCAAAAAGCTTCTGGAAAATAGTATTAGAGACTATTAGGAGCAGGAAAGAAAGGCAAAGATTCATCTTTAGAAATGTAATAAAATAGGTCGTTCATGCTGTTAAGTGAGAGCAAAAGATGTTGATATTTCACAAAGCCTTGTTTATTCAGTTTTCATGGACTTCTGAGCCTCTGTGAATCACTGCTTTTGTCGGGCTGCACCCTGAAGGCTTGGAGGATTTGTCTTGGACACTCAGGTTGATGCACTCACACAGATACACACCTTCACACACATACATACACACACACACATCAGATGCACAAGGCTGCAGTGTCTCTTTAAAACCGTATTTGGCTGCATTGCACATGAGTTACCTCAGAAAGGCTGCAACACTGAGGAGACATGACTGACATTAGGTGGTGAAGAAGAACAGGCAGATGCTGCTTTTTCTCCTCAGTGCATGTAAAAACAATACTCTTACTATTTGTATTGTCAAAACAGTGAGTTGAATTGTCAGATAGTTGATCCAATGATAAAAGATTAGCAATGGTAAAGCTACCTGGTTAATAGTGGAATCACTTTTTAGAGCAAAACAATGCAAAAACACGACATTTAAATGCGCTAACTCTGGAAAAATGCAGTTTTTTTTTACATTTTTAGATTAGATAAATAAGCACATATTTCTTCTTTCCCTCTTTGTGTCTGTGTTAAATCCAGTGTGACTTAAAGCCTCGTCATCATCACTCTTAACACGTTTTTTATTTCCTGCTGCAGCCTGACAGCTCTTGTATTCGACTGAAAAGCAGTCGTCTAGGATGAATAGCAGTGAAGTGCATGTTGGAGTGTGCCTGTAGCTAATGTGTATTATATATATATATATATATATATATATATATATATATATATATATATTTGTGTGCAGAAATGGCCCGAGGGGCAGCCCATGTGTTTCTGTGGTCGACTTGCTCATGGTCTCCTTGCGGCTACATTACCAAGCAGAAAGAGAGCTACATATGACACAGTTTCAGCTAGTGGAGCTTGTGCAATTTTGTGAGAGCTCTAATGGGTGAGAGAGAAGAAGAGGAATGTAAGGATGGATTTGAAGAGAAAAGAGAGGAAATAAAGAGCCATTTGGGATTCAGCAAACAAATCTTATGCCCAGCTGCCTCTCTGTCTCCCAATTCGATGTCCATTCAGCCAGGCATGGACTGAGCACACATTAGTGATAGGCATTCTGGGAGAGAGTCCAAGCATCTTTCTTCTCATGAGCAGACTTGAGCCAAATCGAATCATTTTAACAAGACCCATCTTTTTGAACAAAACATGGCCTGTCCCCTGGCAGACCTTTCAGCAGCATGTACTGTACACATTGTGTCAGGGAGAAAGCGACAGATGTGACGCTGTTTTGGATTTCTTGTAACTGCCATGGATTTTCCACTACAGAGCTCATTAAGGTGTTTTTCATGCTGCTATCTGGCATTGTTGATTTTTTCTTTCTTTTTTCCCTGTGTGTCAGCATTATAGCTTATTATTATCAGAGGGGATAATAGGCTTCTGTGTGTGCGCACTGAATAGCAATTCAGTGAGGAGGAACAGAAAGCATGGCAATTCACATCCACCTTCCTTAGTATCTGTAAAACATTTATATCACACCGACTCAGTGTCTGCAGACTGTAGACAGTAATTCATGAACGCAAGAGCTTCCTATCTGCTGAGGAAATTAAAGTAAAGGATTTAAATGGTGCAGCAGAGCATGCCTGGCCTCTCAGCATTACAGTATTAAAATGGCATAAGCATCCGTGCAGATTCAACAGAGGACTCCTGGGTGGGGGGCTTAAAGTACAAGAACACACACACAAATACATTTTATATGCATGCAAAGTTTGTGTTATTGGATGTAATTTTTAAAATGTAGTAATCTTCAGTTGTATTTTTTAATTGTATTAGAGTGATTGACCTCCATTTTTGCTGGGCTGTGATTACCCAGCTTCCCCTCGCTTGTGGAAATGTGATTGTGTGTTTTTATAGATGACAGATCTCTTGACTTGGCACTTTTCCCTGCGGCTGAGAAGCACATGGGGACATTTCAGTGTCCTTGTTAAAGGGCAAAATAAGCCGGAGTAATGTCTCCTATAAACACACTTTAAACGGCCCATCGTGGGTACAGCTTTTAAATACGTCAGAGTAACTTTAGGATGTTAAAATGAGAGTCTTATCCTTTAACCTCAGTCAGAGGAGGAAATATAACCTTTCCTTTTAACAGGACAAGCCATTGATTTTACACATTTAGCTCAATTAACTCGTCTCTAAGAGTTGTACTCAACCTGTGAAACAGCTGTATAATGTCTGAATTTGAAAAATGTGGCCATTTAGGAGGCAGGGGTAGTCTAGTGAAAGGCACTGTTGCGTGGCATTATGGGAAATGTAGTGTTTGGTCATAATTTTGGACATAATCTTCGCCCTTTTGTCTCTTTGTGAGTCTCCAGACTTTACGGACATGCAATACTAAACTGCCATTGAAGACATACATTAAATCTGTTCTTATTCAGACAGCAACACTACAAAGGGTAGAAGATGTGTTTTAGCACAGTAAATTAGAGACATGGACATAGCACATTCTACATTGAGAGTTTTCAAAGCAATTTAAAGGTTATTCCCAAACCTATCTACAGAAACTACATCATCTGATTCATTTGAATTTGTACATGATAGATCACAGAGAGAATCTGCAGTTTGTGAATTAGGAACTCAACTTTTCCTCTCCTCCTGCTGGGCTGTGTTTACCTCCCCAGAGTGCAGTCAGACAGCGTGCTTGTCAAAAACCGTCAGTGAGTCAGGGACAAATCTGGTTTGCTGGCTGACGTGTGTTTGTGTGTGTGTGTGTGTTGTCCTGTTGTGACTGGAGGTTTACACATCTCACGCTGCCCTCTGACTTATGTCCCTAACGTTTGTGTCGTACTTGATGCTGTTATTTCCCTGATGGAAGAGACACAGTATGTTTCGGATTATTTGGCTTGGCCTCAAACAGTCATGACAATTGCTGTGACATGCTTTACAACTGATCATCAGGCAAGTGAACAACAAGGTAGACACACTTTCTCCCAGACACACGCACAGAGACAGAAACAGGGCTCCCTTCATGACGCTGACAGCTGCACATCAGCAGCAGCAGCACTGCATGTCTCTCTCCATGGTACTGAAATCCCTGATGTGGTTGGCTGGGTTGACCATCTGGCCTGTGTGTGTGTGTGTGTGTCTATGTGTGTGTGTGTGTGTGTGTGTGTTTCAGCCATAAGATTTTTTGCTTCTTATGAGTTGACTAATACCGTGATTTCTGCTTCAGCATAACTCATCAAAACATGGCTGTAGCAGAGATTTGACCTGAGCAAGTTGTCTTTTTGGTTAATATTTAAATCACTTCATGATCAAGACTCAGAGCTTTTTTTTTTCTTTTCATTTTTCAAATCCAGCTAGAAAAACACTGTGCTTTACTCATCTTGCACGTTCATGAAATATAGATGGATTACTGCAGCGACATTACAATTTATTCAACCCACATCTGTCACAGTATCACTTAAAACCTCAACCTTACTTGATGTTCTCCGTGTCACATTATACATTAATTAATCTGTGACTGTGTGCAGTGATTAACAATTAATTAAGTATCACAGCCACAATTGCAATATTAGATTATCCAGGCAGTGTAATTAAGATCCGCATAAATTAAACCTCAAATACATAAGGACATATAAAAACTGGTTGAGGGTTGTTACTCTTACGTCTGTGTCAATATTTCTACAGTATTTGAAATTTAATTCCAGCTTCTAGCAGGTACGTTTCACTCTGAGCTTTGCTCTCTGACCTTGAAATTTTAATCACGCCTGGACTTTAAGCTATAGCTGTGTATTGCTGTGTATAAATAAACCTGTGTTTTTTGCAGCCTTTGCTGGTGGGGAGACCTCGTACCTCACCGTTGTAATGAAAGTTTGGTTTAGATTAATTACTGTTGCAGAGAGTTCACTCTTTCTCTCCCTCCTGAGTGTAAAAATACACTTTCACTGTATATACACACACATGCACATACAAGACTGCACACCCATGGGCCCTCATTATGGGCTGCAACAGACAAGGAAGGATTTCAGGGTTACACACACACACACACACACTGGTGCAGCGGTTGGTTTGTTCCCTCTGTCTGCTCCTCTTCCCATGGCCCCAGGGATGAATATCTATAGAAGGGGACCCTATTGTCTGGACTTTATCCACTGAGGCACAGAAGGCTGAGGAGCCTCAAGGTTGAATGCATTATGGGGTTTTCAGTACACAAAACCAAACAGGCTGCCAATCAGTGGCTCCTTATTAATATCATCCTCAGGAAATGTTATTAAATTTTAATCCGCCACAGTGTTGTTGACATGTTATTTGGCCTGGATAACTACATTATATGTGCCAGCTATAGGACACTGACACTGGAGCACTGTAGATCCATCACTGTAATGATAATAGCATGCAGCATTGTCAGTGCTATTCAAGTAATTAGCCAGAAAAATAGAGAGCTACCACAGCGTTATTTTTAGCCCACCAGAAGCTATAGAGTGCATGAGCAACAGGAGGGCTAGAGCGCGCTGTGCTCCTTTATGTGCAAACGTCGAGGCTCAGCCATCAGTGTCACTCACTGTGATTTCCCTGAAGAGAAGTGGGGAAGCAGATGGAGAGAGCGGACTTAGAGGAGCGGGCCGGGCATGGCTCAGCCCGTGAAGGAGGGTGGTTACAAAAGCATCTGCTTCTCGTTACGCATCCGAGAGCCACCGATTCTCTGTGGCCGAGGAGCTGCTGCATCACTGCCTCCAACTAGGGCAGCCAGCCTGTCCAGAGCAGACAGTTGGCATGTTTATCTATCAATAGGGCTGATTTATCAATGGACAAGATGTTTGTGGAGAAGAAAAAGTTGGCCAATCTGTCACTAAGTCCTTTGATTTAGGCTTCTTTTATTTGTATTTTTTACTTTTGTGTGACATTTTGAGAAATTCACTTATTTATTTTTGCATTTCCAGTCTTAAGGCTAAGCAGCTAAGCTACTTACTAGCTTCATATTTTACTATAGACTATAGAAAGTGAACAAGAGTAAAAGATAAAACCCCCAAAACTTGGTACTGTAACAAGAACGTAATGAGGAATTTTTGCATATTCTGATAAATGTGACAGATTTTCGTCTTGAAAAAACTCAAGTACCAGCAGCGTGGTCCCTCTTTGAATAGGCCCCCAGTCACGGCACATACAGTACAGTGATGGTGAAAGCAGCACATATGCTCTGTTCACACTGCTGCTCTCTCTTCCTTGACCTCATGACCCCAGAAATCCAGCAGCAGGTTGCTCCTGTGTGGACAGACATTTGCCAGCTCTCCTGCGGGGCTCAGCTGCTGCTGTGAGGGCCTGTTCAGACCTCCACAGTCTTTTATCCGAAGCGAAAATTTGAGCTCATTCACTCACACTGTGCTCAGAATTAATCAGCTGTTTTGTTCCAGGGGCCCTCCCTCTTAATCGTTCACTATACAATCACACTGTGCCTCCCCCCAGAGCGCAAGCGAGAGAGAAACTGTGAAAGAGAGGGAGTAATAAAAGAGAAGTGGGGACAGAGGGAGAAAGTGAGAAAAAATATATAATACTCTTTTTTTTCCAGATGAGCATTTTCATGTCCTTACAAAGGGAGTCCTTGAGGTTGGTTTCTAAATGAGGTTGGCTTAATGTTCTGTGTGTTTACAGAGGTTTTGCTTGATTCATTATCACTGGCTCTTATTCATATGCTAACTGTTACATTTGTCATTCAAAGGGAAAACGAAGGAGTCGGTTGAATCAGGATAAGTATGTCAACAGGGAGAAGTAGCGCTTTTATGAGTGAATAAGCCTTCATTGACTTGGTTTACAACATGTTTATTAAGTCAGGCTCAGGGTTCATGGCCTGAAAGGGAATTGGGCCCTTGTGTCCCAGACCTGGTCCCCCTTACTTTGCTGTGTCCCCGGCCTGGTCCGTCACATTAATGACTGAGATCCAGTCCTCTCTCTTAAAGACCATGGACTGTATATGACTTAGGCTGGTTCATGTGAGTGTCCCATTTTCACATCATCAAGTCAGTTTATGTCCTGGTCCTGGTGCTGTCTCATTACTATCACAGCATCTGGAGGGGACATTATGCACCGGTTCTGGTCCCAGTACCGGTTGCAGTTCTGGTCTCGGTTCCGGTACTGATTCCGGTCCTGGTCCCGATTCCGGTTCTGGTCCCAGTCCCGATCCTGGTGCTGGTCGCGGTCTGGCTCCGGGCACCGGTTCTGGTTCTGGTCCCAGTTCCGGTTCTGGTCCCAGTCCGGTTCCGGTGCCAGTTTCGATTCTGGTACTGTTTCCAGTTCTGGTCGTCCTGGTTGCGGTTCCGGCACTGTTCTGGCCCCATGGTCCTAGCTCTGATCCTTGTCCCAGTTCCGGTACGGTCCCAGCTCCAGTGGTCCTGGTCCTGATTGTGTCCGATTCCTATCACAGCATCTGGACCCTTTCTGGCTCTCACACTCAGTCACTTAGAGCTGATGTTGTTTAATGGTTCATATTGACAAAATGGAGAGTGTGGGCATCATTTTCTATAGATTACAGGCGTTTGATCATGACTGTGAATCTTATAGTGTTGACGGTGACTGGACCCGTTGTTTTGCATGCACTTTGTGTTGCAGCAGGTGATAAGTATTGAAGCAGCAAGTGAGATGTGGCAGACGGAGATGGTCAATAAAGCTAATTAGGTGTCGTTGAAATCTCTCAGATGGAAAATCGCCTCATCTCATTCACACTCACGCACCAGTTTGTTAAGTCTTCAGCGCATTGGTTTGACCTCATAACATTGTTCCACGGTGGCCAAACGACCACACAACAAGCAGCCGTCTCTGTGCCAGAGCCAGACACTTCAAGATCTGCACTAAAGTAGATTTCTGACTGTCATAAATTCACCCAATCTGACAGCTCTCTGCAAGCTGCTTACTTAACCTGTTAGCTCATGAATCAACAGTAAATAGGGAAATGGAAAATGACTGATGTAGTCTGGCTCTTGTCTTCCGCAAATAACAGATGTTTATAACTTATAAATGATTCATCCAAAACAGAGAAAACGTTGTTATCATGGTGGAGTGGGAATGGGAAGTCTGCAGTGTGAATTATTAATACATCTACTCGAAAATATACGGTTCCCTTATGATTTAGGCTCCATGGTCGATTTGGTCAAGTAACCCTGTCCAGGAACCGTGTCCTGAAGGCTGTAAAAAGCTCTACATGCTGTGCTGTTTACAGTTTCATGTGGCAATTTTAATCCATAAAATATTTTCCAGACAAGGCAGTATTGATCGACTGTCTGCCCCCCCCCCTCTGCTGATCTGCTGAGAAAATGAGAGATGGTTCATAGTAGACCTATTTATTGAACCACTGAGGTTGCAGCAGCATGGATGTTGAGGAGCAGTTACACCTCATGAATTTGTGTGTGCGTTCAGGCAAACTTGTCGAGAAGATGGTGCACGACTGCATCTTCATTTAATATACTTCATATTTAACTGCAAGAAATATTGTAGCTAACTGAGTTTGTGCATTTGTTACTGTAGTTTTGTACAGAGGGTCGGGTGCTGAAGGCCTGTTTTGCTGTTGATGCCTGCTTTGATTTTCTCAATCAGACCTCGGGTCCTTTATCATGACAAGTCAGCGCTCAGTGCCGTGAAAACCTGTGTCAGGAAAATGGGAACAGTGTGTCTATTGATCACACTGAAACACCATCCCATACACACAAAGCAGGTATCCTTAAGGGACAGCCCCTGTGTCTAATGTGCTGCTGGTGCTGTGGGTGGTCAAAAGAACAGCAGGGGTACACCTAGTGGTCAACTGTGAAAAGGTGGACTCAACTTATTCCACACTCCAACAGATGCAAACTTGTGGTTGTTCTTATTCTTCTAACCATCCCTACTTTTTTGCCTCCTCAGGCATTTGGCCAGGCCTACACCAACCAGCGTAAGGTGGCAGAGGATGGGGAGAGCAATGAGGAGACGCTGCTGCAGGAGTCGGCCTCTAAGGAGGCCTACTACACAGGTCGCCTATTGGAGCTGCAGACGGAGGTGACTCTGAGTCGTTCTGTGGCATCGAACGCCCAGGCAGAAAATGAGAGGCTCAACGCACTTGTGCAGGAGCTGCGAGAGGTGAATTTCCAAATGGGACAGCTTCGTTATCAGTCTGCTCATTTAAAAAATGTTTTGAGCATCGTATTGTTTCAGTGGTGCACTGTACAAATGCAGAAACTGACATCTGCTTTTATTTTGTGATATGTAAGACATATTAGATAGAGATTTGGTGGTTGTACACAAAGGCAATGTAATATATTTTGAAAAGTTTGGTCACTCAAGTCCTTTGTACCACAAAAATGGATAGTTGTCTTAACTTTTTGAAGAACATAATGTCTAGTTGTATTTGCAGTTCATGAATCTTCATGAGATTCATGTGTATGATAAAGGCCAAAGGTCACAGTGACAGACAGAACAGGGTCAAACCTCACCCAGAGAAAACAGTTTACATGTGGGTACGTGCAAGGCAAGCATGTGTTTATGCATGCATACACTACACGTCTGCAGCCACTGTGTCGGACAGTGCAGAAGTTCGAGCTGGGGTCAGACACCGCGGCCACGACCCCATTGTGGGGGGCAAATCCGGTGCTAAGCTGGGGAATAAGTGAAATGCCCTGAGCTCGGCACATGTGTAGGGACAGAGTGAGCCAGGCTGCTCTCATCACACAACCAACACTACACTCACAGGACACACACTCCCCATTCACTAAATTCACCAGGGAGAGTTGTGAGGTTCAGTTGTTGCTGTGTTATAGTCTGAACCCCTGAGAGTCGATATATATTTTAAATTTGGCATCTAACTACTTGATAAGCCTGGTCAACATATTCACGGCGCACCTGTCACCTGTGTGCATCATGATCACGGCCCTTTGATGATGTGTTCATCAAATGCCTTCTGCCCATCTTTGAAAGCCTCATTTGCATGTGTGATGCCCGTTAATGAGGAGGAGTCGCCTTTTTCATCATGAGAAGCAGGTGTTGCAACCACACTGGGGGCTTCATTCATCACAAATCATGTTTAATCAAAAGATTTTTGCAGGTTCCAAACAACCCTTCAGAAACTCCTATTAGCATATGCAGATTTATCAAGAAAAAACTTTGATGCAAAGTTTAAGTTTTTTTACTGTTTGTCAGCAGGCACATGTCAGAACATGAGAAGTTACACTATCTGACATATTTGTGTGACCTCCTTATTCTTCATTTATCCAGGATCTTGTCAGAAATTATGGGAAAATTGTCTATTAATCCCACATCACCACAGCTACAATGCAATGTAATGATGAATAAATACAACACAGCTGGACTTCTGCCAGTGTATCATGAATCTGCCACAGTCACAGTGCTGTGGCCTCCAGGTCAGGAGGTGTGTGTTTGCCCTGCTCTGGCCCATGGTCGGCCCAGTGCCAGCATTGTATGCCGCACTGTCCCTGACCCCAGCCCGCTGTAGCCCCTGATCAGCTACGCTTCTATGGACCCTCGCTGACTGATAATTGGCCTCTAATCCCACGCACTTTATACACAGCTCAGTGTTAATTCCCACATTAGAGTGATGTAATTGATCAACATACTGACTTACTGTATGATTTCGCATTTTCCTAAAATATCATGTGTGACTTCTGTGTTGTCCTCCTGGATCAGTATAAAAGCATTTTTCAGTACAACCGACAAAGCGGTCCTGCTCTACTGTGCTTCTATGGACTTTGCAGTTTTGCCTCCATTTGCTTCATGAGTATAGAAGCCACTGTCAGCCACACTACAAATCAAACGATTCAGTGAATCATAATGGTCTTTAGTCTCAGTCCATTTGCCAGTTATAAAATTGCCATCCACCCCTAAACACACACAGAAATATAGAGATTCTGGAGGCCGTATGTGTCTGTGCTCTATGAGCCTCTACCTTCTGACTCCTGAGTGTGTACCCACTCCTGACTCTGTCTCTGGGTCAGCACTTCTGCCATATGCAGGGGGAGCTGCAGGGAGCTCTGCAGTGAGGGAAGCATCCACATGCACACCCAGACTTTCATCCTATATTTTATATAAGCCGTCTGCTGAGTGGTTGCATTGTACTGTAGTCATTTAATGTGTGAAACCATAGGGTTTAAATAACCCTTCTATACCACAGCTATCAATAAGTAGACTTGTACTAGTAAAAGTTACACCTGGGCTTCATGAGCTAATATAGCAACATTTCCTTTAGGTAACATTAAGGATTACTGTATATGATCTTAGATGATATTGCTGAGGCTTAAGTTTATTCCCAGTGCTGTTGCCTACTGTATGGAGATTTATGACTTCTGTGGTCTGTGCAGTTCTCCCATTGACACTTTACCTGGTCCAGCATATGCTCATGTTTCTGTCTGTGCACAGCAGATGACTGAAAATGATGATCTTTCTGGGAGTGTGTGGCTGCTGATGCATTACATCTGAGACAGTGGCATTGTTTCGGAAAACTTTCTCATTCTCATGCTTTCATAGGAGTGGTACAAATTGGGTTATGAAAAAGCGCTAAATTCTGTTTTTTCTCCTCTTTTTCTGACTTTCCTCACTCCCTTCTTTTCATTGTACTCATCTCTCTCTCTCTCTCTGTCTCTCTGTCCTACTGCCTCTCTCTTTCCATTTGCTCTTTCCGGGGCTCCAGAGTAATGAGATGATGGAGCTACAGAGGAGCAGGATGAGGGAGGAGATCAAGGAGTACAAGTTCAGGGAGACCAGACTTCTTCAGGATTACACAGAGCTGGAGGAGGAGAATATCACACTGCAGAAACTGGTCTCTACACTCAAGCAGAGCCAGGTCAGTATGAATAACCCCCAGTCAACATTTCACTCACTGATTTAATCGTTAGTCAACTCTCAATTACACCACATAACTGCCTCATAAAGATTTGTCATCGCTTTTAATGATGGCAAACAAACCAAGATATCTGACTCACGCTCCGTTTTCCAGTATCACATCCAAAACAGCGAGGTTGCCTTTATGTTTTAGTGTCTGTTCTGGTTCTGGGAAGCACTGGATTTAACAGAAGGCCTATTCTCTAGATGGTCATCACCCTTTATTTGCTGTAAGGGGTTACATTACCCCCCATCCAATTACACTGAGTCAAACACTGTTTGTATTGTTTGTGGCCCCAGTTTCTGATGCCTGTTTTGTGCTGGAGTAGATTAAAGCTATACATCATCATAAAATCACCAGTGTGATGTAATTCTGCTGGTCATACTGGAAGGTTGACATCATAGACAACCCCTGGTTTGTTTAAAAAAACAATACCTTTACCTACTTTGTAACCAAATACAGATTATTATTGATTTTTTTTCTTGGGACCACGTCATCCAGCTCAATTTTTAGATGAAGTATCGCATGAAAGCATTGTACTGTATGGAAGCTCAAAAAGGAGTATGTTTAAAAGATTATATACATTTGGAAATATAATTGTATAATGTAGGTGTCATATGAGGTAAAAGTAAAATGATAGATAATCTGAAGCACAGTTTTATTCCTATCCTTTGCCTGCTTAAAATAAAAATGTTTTAGAGTCTGACCAAGTAATTAAATTAAATGTTGTCTACTTCTTTCCTTTCCTCTCTGCCCTCAGGTGGAATATGAGGGACTAAAACATGAAATCAAAGTGCTGGAAGAAGAGACTGTTCTCCTCAACAGCCAGCTTGAAGACGCTTTACGTCTAAAAGAAATCTCTGAGGGTCAGTTAGAAGAAGCCCTGGATGCCCTGAAGAGTGAGCGTGAGCAGAAGAACAACCTAAGAAAGGAACTGGCCCACCACATCAGCCTGAGCGACAGCGTCTACGGAGCAGGGGCCCATCTGGCGCTCACCGTCACTGGCGTTGAGGGCCTCAAATTCCCAGAGGAAACAAATGGAACCAACGGCACCAATGTTAGCGCCATCCCTGCTGCTAACGGCAATAATGAGGACAGCAACCGGCGCAACGGTCACCTCCATACAGGCAAGATGAATGGGGAGTTTCGCCCGGGTCGGAAAGGAGAAGCCCTGCACCCTGTGCCAGATCTGTTCAGTGAGCTCAACCTGTCAGAGATGCAGAAGCTCAAACAGCAGCTGCTACAGGTGGGTCACAGGAAAATGCATCAAAGCAGAGCTGCAAATTAAATGAACCAAGATTATGAAATGGATCACCCATAAAAAAAATCCCCATGTATTCTTTGTCCAGACCTTTTGTCTACTCTGATTCACTTTGCCACAGTACATTTATAAGTGTTGATGGCTCTACCAATAAGAGCAGTTCAGTGTGCTAGTGGTGACAGCAAAGAAATGACAAGGCGATGACATCTGGTGAACAAGAGAGACAGAGGAAACACAACACCACAAGCTTAGTACAAGATACAGCACAGAGTACGCTTTCCACTAGAATCCATGACAATAATGTCTTTTGCCAGTGACCATACTCACCTATTAAGATGTGCATTTGTGTAAGAGCATTTTGTAGGCTTTTAAATGTGCAAAGGTGGGTGTAATATCAACTACACCTAAGCCTTAGCATTGAACATGGAGTCCAGCAGAGTTGCTGCGTGTACATATGCGTGTGTCACAGGGAGCCCTGTCAGGGTGATTAGCGTCCGATAAGCAGGAGGAGCAGATCCAGCTGCAAGACGAGGACACAAACTGACGACTTCTGCTTTCTGTGCAGAGACGGGGACAGAAATAGAGACCCCAACAGAGAGAGAAAATGTCATAGAAGTTTTTTGTCCACTGCACACTCACGTTTATCCTACAATTACTTCTAAGCTTGCTCTACAGTAAGCTTCATCCATATAAACTAAGACTATAAATATACCCATTATGTAACATAGAGTAAGAAGAACAGTTTTTTCTTTTACTCTCGCTCATGCACTGATTCACGTGAGTGCATCAAACATTTATAATCAGATCCACTGTACAGGAGGGACACACGCAGTATGCTAAATGATATAGAAACCATAGATAAATCAGATTCATGCTGAAATCTAATTTAGTCATTACTGTACAGTTTTCTCCGAGCTGAGCCCCATTGGGAGATGAGACAATTAGATTAGTGGCTGCTATATTAGTGGTGTGCCTTTCTCAGTAAACACAATTACTCCCTAATCAATTTTCACTTTCCACTTGATTATTCTGGGGAAGATGTTGACTTCTAATTGCTTGCAGGATTTTTGCAAAATCAGTTTTGTCTTTCTCACTGTCAACGCTGTGAAGTGATAGTGGATCAGTAAAGTGTCGCCCTTTCAAAGCTGGGGAAGTTCACTCCGCTCATCAAAAAGCAATTAAGCAGTAAAGATACAGCATATCGTTTTACCTTCACTGTCTCATCTGCCTCTGTCATGTTGGTGTTCATCCTCCCGTCCTTCAGGTGGAGCGGGAGAAGGCAGCGCTGCTCATGAACCTGCAGGAGTCACAGACCCAACTGCAGCACACACAGGGCGCCCTAACTGAACAGAACGAGCGTGTCCATCGCCTCACGGAGCGCGTCAACGCCATGAAACGTCTCAATGGAGACAAAGAGCTTGATGACCCTCAAGAGAGTGAGAAGCCTGATGGTGGCTCCAGTTCACCGCCAGCCAATGGTCACCATGATCCTGATATCCATGGGTTTGAGATCCTGGAGTGTAAGTACAAGGTGGCAGTGACGGAGGTGATCGACCTGAAAGCAGAACTCAAGGCTCTGAAGGAGAAGTATAACCAGGCTGTGGAGGGGCAGGGAGACAACCACAGTGACGACAGAGTTCAGACACTGAATGAACAGGTTGGTTGTTGTTATGCATAGTGTGGATTTATCAGTAGCTATATATTGTATGGATTATGCTGACCTCACATTTCCCAACTGTCCAAATGATTTCAGGTAACTAATTTGGAGCGCAACTGTCGTGAGAGCCGGGAGAGGGTGGTAAGCCTGGAGGCGGAGCTCCGAGCGGCCTCGAGCACAGCCACAGAGAGCCAGAGCATGCTGAACGCAGCACAGGATGAGCTGGTAACCTTCAGTGAAGAACTGGCCCAGCTCTATCACCACGTCTGTCTGTGCAACAACGAGACACCCAACCGCGTCATGCTGGACTACTACCGCCAGAGCCGTGTCACACGCAGCGGCAGCCTGAAAGGCTCAGACGATCCCCGGGCTTTGCTCTCGCCTCGTTTGGCACGACGCCTCGCTGCAGCATCTGCGGCCTGCTCCTCTGAGCCCCCACGCAGTCCCATGGACTCCCCATCCAAAGATGCCCATCACAATGAGACAACAACCAACACAGGAGACTCTTCATCCTGCCATAGCAGCCCCACCCGCAATGCCACCGGCTCCCCAGTCATCAGCATCTCTCCTTGCCCATCTCCACTCCCCTCAGAGGCAGGTGGGGATCTGCGAAAGGAGCCCATGAATATCTACAACTTGAACGCCATCATCAGAGACCAGATCAAACACCTCCAGAGAGCTGTTGACCGCTCACTGCAGCTGTCCAGGCAGAGGGCTGCAGCCAGGGAGCTGGCGCCGATGCTCGACAAGGACAAGGAGTCGTGCATGGAGGAACTTCTCAAGCTCAAGTCCCTGCTCAGCACCAAGAGAGAGCAGATAGCCACGCTCAGGCTGGTGCTCAAGGCCAATAAACAGGTGAAGGTTTTTTCTTTGCTCTTGATACATAATGAAAAAGACATGACGTGATTTAAAGAGAGGTAAATTTAAATGTCCTCCTTTTCAGACAGCAGAGGTTGCGCTGGCTAATTTGAAGAGCAAGTACGAGAACGAAAAGGCCATGGTGACAGAGACCATGATGAAGCTGAGGAATGAGCTCAAAGCTCTGAAAGAAGATGCTGCCACATTCTCATCTCTCAGGGCCATGTTTGCCACAAGGTGAGAGGGGGACCTGGCAAGATGCAGAATTATAAATGTTATTTTGCATGAGGAATAATACATTTTCTCTTCCCAGGTGTGATGAATATGTGACCCAGCTGGATGAGATGCAGAGACAGTTGGCGGCAGCAGAGGATGAGAAAAAGACGTTGAACTCCCTCCTCCGTATGGCCATCCAGCAGAAACTGGCCTTGACCCAGCGCCTGGAGGATCTGGAGTTTGACCATGAGCAGACCCACCGTGGCCGTGGCGCTAAAGTGCCCAAGATAAAAAGCAGCCCGCCCAAAGTAAGTCGCAGAGGCGCCTACACGGCTCCACCCAGCCCTAACAGGCTCCACAGCCACTCCATCATCACCACCCACCCCCCCACCCCGAACACCTCCCTGACCCTCGGTAGCCCTCCCTCTGTAGAAATAACCACCTGTCCGTCCATGTCTCTGTGGATTCCAGACACACTCTCTGAAACAATCCAGACCTCAGCTTCACCTTTGCCTGACTTGAGTTACTCCACTTTGTCACTGGACAGCCAGCCCATCATGATAGACCCAGAGTGGATCAGCTTAGAGTTCAGACGACTCGTTTACTTGCAGCAAAGCATAGACCATATGTCCCCATCACACAAGCCCAGCATCAACAGCCCCGCCTCAATATCTCCTCACCTTCGTCGAAAGCGATGATTCATCATCATGTGACTGTGCACCAGTATCAGCTGTGCACACAGTACCCAGAAGCCTTGGAATTAGGTGGGATACAGAGAGGAGGAAAAACTGGTTTCACATGTCTGTGGTTTGAACATGCAGCAGCACTCAGGATGAAGGAGCCCGTGACGGCAATGTCCATCCTCAAAACATTTCACAACATTTGCTGCTGCTAAGCTTGACTGACAGTGGGTCAGCATAGAATTTAATAGTGAACACCCTTAGGAATTTGACATTGTTACCAGCTAGCATAACATAATACATGATGCATCATTACTGGGAAGTGTCTCAGTGTGATAACAAAGTCAAAAAAAAAAGAAAAAGGCTGCACCATCTCTGTTAACATATAATGTCTCATAGCACCTCCTTGTGGCAAACTCAGTACATTACATGTTAGAATATTTCAATTCAAATGTTTATTAACCCATTGCATTAAGTATATGATACTTTATTTCAGTTATTATGTGGTGTAAAAGGATTTTTCCAGTTCATTCTGCATGTTTTATGCTGTCACATGTAAAGTATTGTTAAAAAGCATCATCTATCAAGCTTAGAGTGTGTTACATGATTAATGTCTTGTTACGAACAGTATAAAAAAACCAGTCAGACCTCCTCTCTGTACCTCAGCCTCCTCTTTGATTGTGCTCCTGTTTACATGTCCTCCTACCTTGCATTTGGTATAAAAAAAGAAAAGCCAATGTGGGCAGACTAAATTCCCTCTATACCCACACTGATGATTAATTCCCTGACAAACTGCTACTCACATTGTTGCCAGTTCTTTCCACCAGGCGGCAGTGTCTGAACATATTTCCATTCTGTTTCTACCCAAATGCTGCTGGACATTCTTCCTCTCTAATCCCACCTCAGATCTCAGATAATCATATATATCACGAGTAAAAACACATTTAATATTTGACAGAACAAGACATCATACATGTGCTCTCTAAGTAGGTGGACCTGTGTGAATTTTGAAAATATAATTAAAAGTAGAAGGTGTTGTAGAGTTGAGCAGGATTGGATTGTTCAACAGTAGTGTTTGTCCTTCTCCTCGTGTGCTTTCCAAATCAATACAATATTGGATTTACATGTGTGTGTGTGTGTGTGTGTGTGTGTGTGTGTGTGTGTGCGTGTGTGCGCGCAGTACATTGTGTATGTGTGTGTAAATGTTTCCAATGTGTTGTGATCGACAATCTATCTGACTGTGTAGCTGTGCAGATACTGATCCCGTCAATGTAGTCGGATGAGACTAGTTTACATTATAACTATATTATTAGTTCCATTCACACATGTTACATATTGTAAGAGCAAGATTGGTATACTCAGTCTGGCTTCAAGTATTTCCCTCTGCATCTTACAAGTGGCTCTTCTTCATCTTAAAACTTTGATCTCTAGAAGAAATTATGCAATCCTTGTTTAAGGAAACCTAACCAACCAAACATTAGTATTTAAAACCATAAACACCCTTATAATTTAGCTGTGCCATAAGAACTAGCGTATGTGGATGATGGATCAGACTGTTACTGCTACATTATGACAACCAGAGCTACTGTAGTGGCCAACCAGTCAGTGCCTTCGTCTCTGACAAGGCCTTCCCCTGTCTTGTCCTTCCCTGTGTCCCTATTGTCCCTATTGTCTAACCCTGAGTGTCACCACTCTGTATATCTGTCTAATTTATCAGTTTCTTGTAGATTGTCAGCAGCCTGCTGCCTCAGTACCGTCACTCTCCCCACAACTAAGGCGAGGGAGAGCCTCCCTAGCCCGCAGGTAACAAGAGCCTGGTAGTAGTAGGATCACCAGCATCTATCTATCTATCTATCTATCTATCTATCTATCTATCTATCTATCTATCTATCTATCTATCTATCATAGGCCACAAAATTGTAGTTGTAGCCTATCACACATCAATAAACACACTGGGTGAGGAATTGATAGTCTTCTTTTTCACTTTGCATGTTTGCATGGTAGTTTTGTATAAATGCTATTTACTTAGATTTTTTTCTCCCATGGTGGAAAGTAACCAAGTACATTTACTCAAGTAAGAACAGATGTGCAACATATAATCACCAGATAATCATGTATTATTATGGATTAGGCAGCCAATCAGAATTTGCTCTGTCTTTACCAGCTGCACATGAAATTGCACAAATATTTATGAGGGTGTTGTGCATGATGAAAATGTTGAATAGTCCATTTGAAGGATATTTTGATGCTTTTAAGTAAATTTTGAATGCAAAAATCTCACTTTTGGTGACAACTCACGTGCATTTGACAGGCTGACTTACTTTATTCTTGTCTGGATGGAAATTTGGTACAAAGCTTCAAAATAGAAAAAAGAAAAGAAAAGTGTAATATAGATAAGGGTTAGAAGCAACAGTGATAGATAAACATTCCTTAAGTAAAACAAAATAAAATACAAATAAAAAATAATTCATAAGCTGTCGTTTGGCTAATATTTTGAGGACGCATTCACACAAGGCAACTAGGAAACTGCTGACAGATCTGAGGCCGTGTTTGGTCCAAGCTTTGTGCTGGTTAGTCTTTCTCTCTAACCCTGTTTTGCTCTGTACATGTTCTCACCAAATACTTTGTCCTGAAGTATGAGCAGCCCCTCCCTTGTATCTGGGGTGGTTTTAAAGGTACACTTTGATATTTTGGGAGATATGTTAGTACAGGTCTTAAGTTCACAACAACATGTTGGCTTCCTGTTCCCTCCTGATTCCAGACTTTGTGCTAAGCGAAGCAAACTGGCTGCCAGTGGTAGCATATTTACTGTATTTACCGCAGTCTTCTTACAAAAAAAAAAAAAGCATTAAAGTAAATGATATTTTTCCCAAAATGTCAAATGTTTCCTTTGAGCAAACCACACCAATCTTTTGGCCTTTGTTATATGTTGCTTTTTTTTATTAATTTGGTGTAACCTCATTCTTCTAATCACTGTTTCCCTTCTTTCACAGCCCTGAACATACATGTTTCCACACAGTCTTGTTCATTATTTTGTCCTTTGTCTCTGTATTCTTACAGTCCTAAGTTTGTGGAAGACCTCCAGGATCACCATGCAGTCCTGTCCCACAGCAGAAGCCTTCTCTCCCCCTGCGACCCTCGTAATTGTCTGGTCCAACAACCACATCCCCCTGGTACCTAACCTTGCTGCTCCAGCCCAGGCCCTGGCCTGGGTCTGGTAGGAGTCATGCATAGACAGAGACACTCTGGAAGGGGCTCCCCCCCTCCCAACCCCACAGTCCAACCTGGTGCTTAGTGGACTCTGTGACCTCCTCACCTCTCCAACCCCCAGTGCTACCTTGCCCCCGGCCCCCAGCAGGCCTTTTGGTTACCTTGGTCGCAGAAGAAGAGCAGGGCGCTCTCTTCTTGTCTGGAAGTGACATTGTGTCCTGGAAAAGACTGGACTGAGGCGCAAATGCCAGAGTGACAAATCAAGGGAATCTATCCCCTTTATTCCCACCAGTATTTATGTATAATTTATTAACTATTTATTTACATATTAATTTGTTGACAAGTTTCTGAGATATTTATTTCTGGAATGTGATATTTCTGTGTTTGTTGGTCATTTTACAGAACGGAAAATCAAGATGTGTTTCACTGCGCGTGGTGAAGACTTCAGTGATCACAGGCAACTTGGCACATTTACTAGTGTACATGGCCAAATCTGTTCACATCAACAAAGGAAAGCCAATGCAACCAAAAAAAAAAAAAAACAGAATTTCCTCATTGCAAATCTTCTCACTGGTCTAGTGAGCAGGTTGAAAACTTGCCTAACCTTACTATACATTTAAGACGTTAGATTTTGTCAGTATAATAATCAAAAACTGTACCGTATATGCCATTTTTACATAGGGGTGTGAGAGGACATTGGGTTTGACATTGCAAACAGACTAATGAAGGTAAGCGTTTTATTACAAGGAAATTGTTTCTTGTGGTGGTGATGGGTGGATTTCAACTACCTTTCTAACGCCACTAGTCTTTCTTGGAATGCCTGTGTTTTTTATACAACTTTTGTTTTGCAAATCATGTGCATAAAGACTATTTTATACCTCCTTTTAATTTTTATTTATTTTTACAGCAGACTCTGGTGACGTGGTTTCTGTCTGTCACGTAGCTCAGATCTCTGTAGAGACCTGAGGTATAGGTGAGAGGAAGTTTGAGATCAGGACTAGGGCTGTTGGCCTGAGTTTTTGCCTTTTTGAATTGCACAAGTGTAGGTGACCATGGAGTGATCTGACCTCTTTCTTTTTAACATTAGCTACGAACTGAGGATTCCCCCAAAGGTGTGCCTCCGTGTTGAGTTACCTTCATCATCATCATCACCACAAAGTATTCTCCATGAGCTTCTTTCTCCCTATTTGGCAGAAAACGTATCACGTTTAGTTTCTCATACAGTACCATGATAGACATGTCAAGCAAATTGACTTTACAACCTTGTTTGTCATCGTAGCATCTCCTTGTCGAGCTGTCTCCACATGCTTCGTCCAAACAGTATGCAGTACTGTCCAAGCACAATTATGCAGTATGCATTATAGCAATACAGTAGCACCGGTCGTAGACAGATCTGGATGAGATTTCAACCAGTTCTGTCACAATGAACTAACCAGCAGGCTGATAAGAAGAATATAAGACAGCAAAGAGTGTCCCCAGCTTTCTTAAAACAGTGGGGGACGTGGTTACAGTGACACTGTCAGTCCCCTTTGACACAGTCGAGACGTTTCTTTTTGAGACATTGTTTTGATCCCAGAGAAGTTGGGCTAAGTTTGACTGAGATGGATGTATTTTGTGACATTTGTTGCATAACTGAAGTCCCCTACGCCCTCATAATAATATCTTTGACGTTGGTGTTGTCCTCACTGCACTGAACACATGACTTCTGCCACATGGATATGCAAAGGATAGACTAAAAACATACATAGCCAGTATCGTGATAAAAGCATTTCCTCCTCACAACTGCAGAGAATGAGTGGACTCTTTTTGTTCTCTCTGTGTCTGTGCATTTGTTGGATTTGTCTTTGTTAACAGTGTTGATTGTTTGACTTTTGCAACTACAGAGTGATGAAAAGTATTTGTGGTCCAAAAAAGAAGCCTGTGAAGCCCATGCAGGCTCATCGGTGAGCTAATAACTCTCTTGGTTTTGTTTGCACAATATAGCAGTGGATGGAGAGAGACTAATCCAGTGAAAGAAATGTGGTTTAAAAAGAATGATAGCTGTATGCTGTACTACAGTGGGTTTTACAGTTTCTCCTCCATTTAAAACTGTGTTTAATTGGTTTCACAAGTAAATTAAAGATCTGTCCTTGGATTTGTATGTGACTTTGTTTGTGTGTCTGATTCTCTATACCACCATTTTAAATGCAGCACACGCTACACACAGCAAGTTTAGTTCCCTCAGTGTTGAGCACAGAAAAGCTCCAGCTCTGTCACCATGGAAACAAGTGAAAATAATAATAATCTGACCTGACTGGACATTTGTATTAAACTAAATTCAACCTCATAGCAATCACATCAATGATCTGTCTAAATCATAATAACATCATGTTTACTTTTGCATTAATGAGACTTATATTTTTCTTAATATGCAGGGACATACATTGTACATACATTGTCTCATGAGTAATGGACAACATTACAATATATACACACACACACACACACACACACACATATATATACATATATATATATATATATATACAAGTAGGTTTCATGCACTTGGACTTCAGTTGAGTATTTTAGTGATGAGCTACTTTCAATTTCTATTCTAAATTTCTTACCCTTCTTTTTATGCTTGAATGCCTTCACTCTCAGTAACAGGTCTGCACCACTCATGCGTATTGAGGAGGGGGGTAGAAGGGCGTGGTGAGAGAACCTCCACTCCCCAACTATAGTAACTATATTGCAGGGGGGGAGAAGTGGATGCAGAGAGCGGACCCAGATGTTATCTTGCATGTAAACAACTGTTTACCTGAGTCCGGTGTGTCTCGAGTCTACGCCACTTTGACGTTACTTATTTACCTGTACAGGCACTTCACCCCCCCCCCCGGTCAGCGGCGCACATGGGCTGCCGCCGCGCAGCAGCAGGAAGCGGTGCAGAGATTGTGGCACGTAGCGGACTGCATTTCTTTAAACTTTGAAAGTAGTTTTTTTGGGGGGGGGTCGTTTTGAAGTGTTTCAATGCTGGAGCGGCCACAGCCTCACAGAAGAATGGACGGATTTAACAGAGTCGCTTTTCGCAGGAAACCACGAAGTCTGGAAACAGTGGAGCCAGAAGAAGAAGAAGAAGGTGAGTTTGTAAGGAATGCTGGGAAACGATTCTCATAGTGGAAACGTAACTATATCATCCCAGAACTACTACAAGAAGTGTGTTATGGTTGTTAAAACACACACACTTCATTCCCACTTATCTGCTGTGTATTTTGCATTTCCACAACTTCTTCGTGAAGTTCTACCTGAGAGACGTGTTGACTTTGTTGATGGAGTGTTGCAGACTGTCAGTGCATCACCTGGCCACATGACTCAGTATGATGATTTGTTACCTGTCTTGTATTCATGATCATTCTTAGCAGTCTGGTTGGGAAAGCATGGAAAGGCCAGACTGTAACACACCTACACACCTTCATAAATGCCCTTGTTTACACACCACTGCTGACTTAGTGGCTGCTCAGCAGGTATGAAGGGTTCAGAGACAAGCCCGAGCCTGTTGTGTAACCAACTTAGATGCTGGAGGGCACATTTTTCCCCTCCAGTCTACAAAACAATTCTTTAAAGGACGTCCAAGATCTGCTCAGGATGCACCTCTCATCTCCAATGAGAGAACGGTTCCTGTAGATCCATCTTTGCATTCTGTGTTGAAGATTTGAAATGTGGTTTTAAAATGTGATCATCCAACACAGTGTTGGGATCTGTCTCCTAGTGACGCTTCCACATGGATCTTTTCAGAGCTGCAGCCTGAACAGCTGTAACTGAAAGTCTGCCCAGGGATTTAGTCCAATGAGTCTGTCGATGTTTCTCACAAAACAAGGATCCAGATCCATAACTCTGTCTGGGCATGAGCTCCAGCGACAGGAGGCACTCGTTTGACTTATTCTTATCTTGAGGGCGTGTGCAAACATGCCAGTAAGGATCATTGTGCTGTACTTGCAGTTTGTCATGAACTTTGCTCTATGGTTCATGGTGCCACTGTTAAGATCAGCCAAGGTGGCTGCAGATCACAAGGCACTGACGTCTGTGTCAGCTCACAGACACACCTCTGCAGGTATGAGTCCGGAAGTGAAGTTAAAGACAAGGATATCCTGAGTTTTATTTGTCAGTGAGTCATTGTGTTTTCGCAATACACTGTGCAGGTCTGTGTTTTTCTCTGTTAGATGAGCATTACTCCTTCTCATCCCAAAATCCCCGTCTCCATTCTCTAGTCTCACCGTTCCATTAGTGAGCCTGAGCCATTATAAACATATGTAGTGCTGCTTTTGTAAAACTAAAACTAACCTGTACTTGACCTGTGCTTGATTCCAAAAAGTGAAATCTCCAAACAAGACTAATAAGTATAATTTCATTGTCCCCGACAGAGTTAAACAGTAATTCCTTCCATCTGACTTGGTTCAACATGAATCTTAACGATCCAGTGTTTTTTTTTATTATTATTATTTTATTACGCCTGGCTGAGTCTGCATTTCTTGGACCACAGAGGCAAGGCAGTATCAGACGTATAATGATGTTCTGTCATTTCTGCTTCATACTCGTAGCTAGGTCACTGAAAATAAGGCATAAAAGTGGATATTTGAGGTCCATTATTTTATGCTGAAGAAAATGCTTTGTCACCATTTATGTCTGTTTTGCTCCCATCATTCTTAACAAGAGGCCACGTCTGCATCAGTCTGATGTCCTTTCATAGGGGGTCATCCCTGAATGTAAATTTATCATATATGTTCTTATCCTGTCCTGTATGTCTTGCATAACAGCTTATGGTTATAGATGCATATGATGACAGGTGATGACAGGTTTGCACTAAGCAGAAACAATTCGCTCTACTCTGGAAAAGATCTCTCTTTAAACACAAAACACCCAGGGCCAAGTGATCTTATTTTATTATATCTCAGATGTCAAATGAAATTTATTTAGTGTTGCAAGTCCAGCTAGCCTAGCTTGGGGGGGGGGCATGACAGTCTGAGCTGGTGAGGACAGCTGTATCATTTTCCAACAAAGCAGCTATTTGTTTTCTGTGTGCGAAGACAGCGGCAGTGGGACTGCATGAATCAGGAGCTGTGTGGCCTGCTAGCCGACTGTTGCTGCTATTGTTTTGCTACACTGATGCCCATTCACCCTGAACTGAACCTTGTCCTTGTTCCTCTGCTGGCTTGAACTCACTTCAGGCAATAGTCCTTCCCTTGTGCAGCCCCAGTTCATGATGACTTAAAGATTATTTCTTTTCTTTTTTTTATATGATGTGCATTGCTGCACCACAGGAGAGTCAACTACCCATAAATCATAGCTCATCTGGTATGGAGAGGCAGTGCCTCGTGTGTGTTTGGTATTCAAAGTGAAAAGGTCAATAGAAAGGAATTTTCTTTTCCCTCTGCTGTTTGTGGTTACAGTTATAGTCTGATCGGTTATAGTCTGCAGAATAATTCAGTTCTCACTTTTCTATAAACTTCTGCTTTTTATTATTATTATTATGATTCTCATGGTGAAAAACAAATTATGTCACTGAACAGCTGAAGATGTTTCCAGCTAGTTATTTTCCTGAGGAGTTGGTGGCAACCAAACCTGAGCTGCATGTAAACATTGGACTTCAGAAACACCAGGTTTCCTATACTGTAAATGCTACCATGGCATTACATGTTTAAGGTGCATTTGCAGTTAGTTGCATTTAGTTGTAGGTTGTATTTGCTACAGAGCTGCATTAAGATGCGCTTAAATTTAGTCTTTAATTGTAGCTATAAGGAATTCAAATTTTGTACTAACTTATTTTTTAAACATTTTTTTGCATTGATGTACAATGTGATTAGACAAGGCATGTTTATTTCATCATTCAGACACAAGGCGATTTCAAGGTGCTTCACAGAGGAATGGAAATCCATCTCATTAAAGAATCTCATCCTGACGCAAAAATGCGTCAAGTAAAGTTCCCAGTTTATTCATCTCTGCCGGTTGTATTTTATCATTTTATCAACTTCCTTGTTTAAGATAATGATTCTGTTCAAAGGTCAGAATGAATATTAGTACAACTGGCTGTGACTGTGTGTATTGTTTACTCTTGCAAAGTGCACATTTGCATCTTAAGGTTCACAATGCTACAAAGAATTTAGCACCGCACACACGAGGGGCTATTGATTTTTGTTAATACATAATTTCTTACTGCACTGAGGAACACAGACTTACATCATTTCCTTATCTCTCCCCCGAGTTTACTCAGTGTCTGGCTGAGCAGTCTCAGATTGGACGTAACTGAGGGTGAAGGTGTGGGGGAAGTTATTATTGTGCTCAGTCAGAGGACACAGTGGGTGTGGGCAGCACTTTCGTCGGAAATGGAAGATAATGTGTGTGCTTTGTGTAATATTGCTCAGCAGCTGGCGAACACACATGCTCACAATAGTCACGCCACCCAAAAACGCCAAAATGATATTTGGGATCTGCGTTGCAGTTTTCAAATGTGTCAGTAGGTGGGGGTAAACACTTTAGAAATGTCACACACACTGACTTGCAGCTGGACCATTTGTGATGAGGACGCACACACAGGGAGTCAAGTATACTCCTCTACAGTAAAGCATTCATCCACTTACATTGCTGACTGGCATGATACTGTGCAGCTGCTCCTATATCAATTAGGAAAATAATCACCATGTTTCTCATGTTGTCAAACTGCCTATAAAACCATGAGTTCCTCCCATGTGAAAGTGGATTATTATACTTTGGCTCTTAAAACAACTTTATTTAGACTGTCTCTCTCTCTCTCACACACACACACACACACACACACACACAATAGGAACAGACAAGCACACACACACATTATCATCATGATTCTGGGAAGTTAGGGGGATATTTCTCGCAGATGGCTGCAGGAAAAACAATGGAGTGGGGAGAGGAAGCAAACAATGAGCCACTTTTAGACTGTTTATATAGAAATGTGTAAAATTTTCTCTGGACCACTAATGGCTCGGTAAAAAGAAAGAGTCCTGACCTCACAAGCTGGTAACCATGTGTTTGTGTGTATGTTTCACCAATAGAACCTCTAATTGACTGAAAATCCATTTTTATATCACCCTCCAAACCTTATCAGCTGGGTTTGAGTCAGTACGTTGGGGAAATCATACATACTGTCAGTCTAAATCCCTATATGACCTGTAAATAGCAGCCTAAATGTCTTCAGTGGGTTTTTTTTTAGGCAGGAAACAATGTTTTTCTTTCCATGGACCAGCTAGGGCTTCCTGACTGCAGCGTGTGTTGTCCCCCCCCTCCTGCCTGGTATTGTTAGCCTGTAAGGTTGTTCTCAGAAAGATACTGTGCTCATTATTACCTTAGAAGCTCAATCTACAAGGAAGTAACTTTACATAGAGGAAGATGAGGTGGAGGAATTGTGTAAAGCAACCTTTTTTTTTCTCTGCAACCTTTGCGAAATTGTGGACATCCCTTTTGCAAGAGGACGTAAAGATGTGGAGGTGTTGATGGTTGGATGACTCGTCTGTCTCTTCTTCAATGCTGCCTCTCTTCTCTTGTGCATCAGAGCATACAGCACAGCGTCCTGTCAGGAGGAGAAAGAGAGAGAGAGGTTGGGGGGGGTCTCATTTACCTTTTGTTCACTGGCAGAGGTCGAGGAAGGAAGGGGGAAAGCTCTAAACAGAGGTGTATTTAAAGCCACTGTTTGCATGGTGAAAGTGAAACTTTAGCTCAAGTTGTTAGTTCTTCTTCTTTGGCCTGAGCTTTGCATATACATCGGGTTCTCTCTCCATGCTCTGCCCACCGGCTTTGGACCCAGCATGGACTGCCTGGCTGCTGGTTGCCGGAGGTCCCGTGTGAGACATGTTGCCTCTGGTAGGTTGATCCTTAACAGTCGGGACAACAGTGAGGATGAACATTGTCAGTAGTTGAGTGTATTTGTTAAACGGAGATATTGGGTTGGCATTTCCTTTTTTGTTTCTTTTGTTTTTTTGTTAGTTTTTGTTTGCTTTTCAAAATATAAGACTCTGGACTGATCATGAAACGACGACGTAAATACTGGTTTTGGAGCCGGAAAGGTAAAAACGCAAAGATGTGTCTGCTCTGCTGTTATGGTAAGATTCGGAGACTCAATATTTGATTTTATTTTTCTGTTAAATGTTTAAAAATGTATTAATGTGAGAACAAATGTTGGGCCTTTTGTTTTTTTCTCCTGCCCATCCTTTCATCAACATCAGTGGTGACGGTGACTCATCCCTACATTCCTCTACTTGCTCCATCCCTGCTGCTCTCTTATCCTAGTCTGACTGGATTTCGGCTAATCTGTATATCATCCATTTTCTAATGTTATCATCGTCATCTGGCTGCTCTCCCACATTGGCCATTTATTTTTCATTCTGCTGATGTTTTTGCTGTTCCCTGCTGTTGCCTGTGCTTTGTGGAAATGCCATGATGGGGCTGCACAAAACAAGAGCAAATTATGTTAAAGGGGCTTCTCCTCTCTGCAGTATACATCTTACTTTCAGTACGTCCTGTCAGCAGTCAGTGCTTAACCATGAATGAATGTTTTGTTAAATGCATTTGCTGCAGTATTTTTTTTTTTTTTTTTTTTTTCATATACAGTGAACTAACTTGGAGTGTTTGTGCTGGGTCGCTGGGCTGCAACCCTGGCCTCCATGTGGACCAGCCTGCTGCGAGTGTGAGGGACCATTTAAATCCAGCATGCTGGAAAAAAAAGACAGTTTTGTTCTTAGAGCCCTGGGAACCATTTCCCCCTCTTAAGACCCTCGTCCAACCACTCTGGCCTTTTTGGCAACATCCCCAGTGGCCCATTACCCAACTGCAATTGAGTTGTGTGTGTCTTTATGCAGCGTGGTAGGCCGTTGTACATGTATGTGTGTGTGTGTGCGTGTGTTTTTACATTTGCAACCCCTCAATGGTGCACCTTTCTGAGGGGTGACGAGCAGGGGTGAGTCACCCTTATTTAATAGCTGAGGGGGAGGAAACAGTGCGAGGCATTCTGCTTTCATTCTTATTGGCAGGAAGGAAAAGGCTGGGAACACCAGCAGGCCCAGGTCCTTTCACCAGGCTCATTGTTTTAACGTGGGAGAGGGTGTCGCAGGCTGTAGTAACACAACATGTTGATATCAGTGCATGTACAGTCATATGTTTGTATTAGGTGTCTGTCTTTTTAGACTGGAGCCTTCGAATCGTTGTCAAAACAGGTTGCGAAAAGTTTGACAGTGTTTTGGTCTCACAGATAATCACAGGATTTACATTGATGGATGATGGAGGGTATTGACGGGGTGAACAATAAGGTGATACTGACAAAATAGAAGATCACAATCAAAGCTACACTTATAGTCTCATTTAAATTGCTTGTCAGAGGTATGCACAACATATCAGCTGATAGATAACAATACATTGCAGTGTTGAAATGTTAAAGGTGTGAGTAAAGACGTGCTGAATCGGTGTCACCAGTACTTAATTTGTCCACCAGAGAGCACCGGCAAGTTTATTTTTCAATGGCAAAATGTTCCACTCGGCACATTTCAGATGTTTTTGTATGTATATGAACTGTAATGTGATATTGCTGAAATCAAACAAAGAGCTCTTGTACATGTAACAGTGCTGCAAAGCAGGAACCCATTTGCTTCTTGGCTTCTATACAATAGGGACAATTAAAAAGTGTGGATATCAATTAGTCATGATTAACTGATGAAGGGGGGATAGTAGATGTATTGTGTCCGTGGTGGTGGCCCCAGGGGCCGTCTGTCTGTCCTGTTCTGTGTGTTTTTTTGTCCCTCTGAAGTCCAGGTGGTCACTGTCCTCAGTGTCATCAGTGTCAGATGTGTTTTACTGGAAATATCAGACTGATATGAAATGTGATTGAGCAGCTGAACTCTTTGTTTTTTTTTCGTTTAGCACCACTCTCAGATCATGTTTTGTTTTTTTTTTTTTGGCTCCAATTGTAGTACCACACATTTGTTCCATCCGCCATTTTTGCATTGTGTATTGTGTAATGAATACCTTGGCCTTTAGAGGCCTGACCAGTCGCGACCTGTTATTACCTATTATTTTCTGTGTTACTTCCTTATTTGATCCCTGAGGCGCTGAGTTAGGGACTATGATTCTGATTTACAGCGCTCTGTCCTCTGAACTAGATAACGCTGGTGTGCGCAAGCCTGAGTCTAAAGGGAAACTAGCACATCAGGTGAAGATGGTGATGATGAGCTAAATTTAGCACTGTTTGTTTCCACTCGCTGAGTGTTGTGGTTGTCAGACTCATATGTCAGTAGGTGCTTCCTGGAAGACACACATTTTTCTTTCTTGCTCTATTGCATCATCTGTTTTTTTTCTCTGTTGTTATTTTTCTCCCTCAAGCCTCTCTCTCTCTCTCTCTCTCTCTTTCTCTTTCTTTCTGTCTGTCTCTTTATTGATCATCCTTCCTCCTGGCACGCCTTGAACCCTGACAACAGGCGTGCATATACCTACACATCCAAGTAAATATATTATTTTATATATTATTTCTTCTTCATTTCCTACAAAGCTGACTGATCACAATTTTTCCCTGATGTCTTGGGTTTTGGGCTGTGATTGTACTGTAAAAGCTGGAACATAGTGTGTGTGTGTGACAGTGATGGGGTGCTCATTCCAATGAAACCTGCTCACCCAGTACATACACCCGAAACATTTTTGAGCTGTCCACATTCTTGATTCACGACGCCATACAATCTATACAGTGTAAAGTATTCCTCTGGTTCTTCCTGACAAACAGGCCTCACTTTCAGCTATTATTACTAATGCAATGTAAAAAAAATATGACTCTCCTAATTTGTCAGTAAGCCATGGCTTTGATGTAGGTAACTAATGGAACCTGTAATGTTGACTGTGTCCACCTGGGAGCTTGATGTCAATGATCTTGTCAGCTGGTTTTTAGGCAGCCCTGACAGAAGCTGGTGCCAACGTCAGGCAGACAGTCAAAATACTAATATTCATCATTTTAACTTGTCATAGAGGAAAGAGCACAGAAGTTACTTATGATATTAACAATGACTCTGTTCTGTTCAAATGTCCCATTTTGACGCAGAGCCAACAATAGATAATACCAGGACACTGAAAGTGGAGCAGCTCATTGACATTCAGCCATCACAAATGTTGATATTTACACCTGTGTGTTTTTTGTTTTGTTTTGGTTTTTTTGGGGGGGGGACGTAATAATTCAATCAGCATGCAGATGTAATCTAAGCCTCCTATGTTTGCCTGGCACCAATCAGAGGAGGGTAACCAATCTGCTGTGATGTGATTGCTCTGTTAGAGTGTTAAATGATGTAAAGGGAAACGTGGTCCATCCTGTCAGCCAGGATGTTTTTTGTTTTTTTTCTAAAGCCTGCTGATGCAGAATAGTAATTCAATCAGGCAGAGTAGAGAGGTGGGTACTCTGTACGATGATTAGAAATCTAAGCATGCAGTATTTTACCTCGACTCTGTCAGAGGTTAGACATACTGACAGTTTGACCAAGAATCAATAGTAGATATCAAACGATCAAAATATTGAAATGGTACTGCTGGACTTGATGAATCTCCTTTTTTTTTACAAAAAAAAACACTGTATCTTTGCCCTAATACCCCCCACACACACACACATTGTTACCGTCATGATGCTCTCAGACATGAACATAACAAAGCACTTATGGCTCTCGGTGATCCCTCTCAACCCTTGCTGTTAATTCAGGGTGGATTACAGTGGGATTTATTCTGTGTGTTTACTGCGAGGAAACCTGAGAATGATAAGGTGGATAATGAAAGCGTCCATGCGTCTTCCAAGCTGGAATGGTTTTGAAACCCTCCCAGTAAACTAATTGTTTAATCAATTTGGTGTCTAGATAAACGCTATTGTCTGGCCGGGGTATTATCCATCTCACAGAGCTGCTCAGGACTGACACAGTCAGCAGTGATTTTAGCAGGTAGTTGGAATTTTTTTTTGAGGGGTCAGATTGACAGCATTGATGGCATGATGGTATGTGTGTGTGTATTTGTGTGTGTGTGTGTGTGTGTGTGTGTGTGTGTTTGCCAGGTGGATTTTGGGAATCAATCCAGGATGAGTTGTTGCTGTGTTGCGGGGGCAGATCTCCTCATGACAGATGTGCACTGCTGTGGTTGAAACAGAAAATTTGCTTCTGTACCTTGTTTGTTGTTTCGTGCTGTGTAGCTTTTGTTCTGTGTATGTGTGTGTGTAAACGTGTGTCTGCAGACAATACCCATCATTCATCATTGACCTTCATGATGTGCTAATGCACCGGCTGGAGGAGGGAGTCAATGAAAACAGCAAGGGCTCAAATGCTATGCCTGCTATGTTTGAGTGTGTGTGTGCGTGTGTGTGTGTGTGTGTGTGTGTTCTGGCAAACATGCACGTGTGCATGCATTTTAAGTGATGTGGGTTTAATTAATGATGGGTGTGTGTGTGTGTGGGTGGGAGGCCCACAGTTCTAAGGTTATAGAGATGTGGTGGGTAATGGCCTGGAGCCATGCTGCTCTCTCTCCTCCCCAGTGCTCTGCTCTCTGGCCAAAGAAAGAAGAAAGAGATGGATTGCAGAGAGAGATGGATGGCAGAGTAACAGACAGAGTGGTATATGTGGATGATAGAAAGACAGGAGAGAGATGAGGAGGGAAACACCAGCAGCTGCAGCAGCAGGGAGGTAGGAACAGAAGTGTGAGGTGGGCATTGTGTGTGTCTGTGGTGTGTGGGAGGAAGGAAGTGAGACACAAGGAAGCAAAGGACAGAAGAAAATATATGCACATGTATTATATTGTTGCACACTTCAGACTGGGGTCCAGAAATAAGAGAGGCAGGTTGTAACATCATCATCACATCTGAGATTGAAAGCCGCCTGGAAAGTTTGAATTAGTTAAATGAATTTTTAACTGATTCTTTCCTTTGAAAGGAGGAATAAGTCCATCCAGGAGGACAACCACCACTAAGCTGCCTCCTCTTTTGTCTCCACCTTGTGATATGGTCTGTTAACTATTTTTATGTTAACAATGGATCATATTAATAAACAAGGATGTCTCCTCAGCTTTATGCGGCATTTACACTTGGTTCAGACCACTCCCTGTGCGACACTAAACACAGGCAAACAGTGGGTAGGCGGAGAACCAGCCACAGCTTCAAAAGGAGTGAGTAGACTATTCAGAATCATATCTTTGTCTTTATGAGGTAAGAACAAAGGACAGTGTTTCATTATAGCTTGTTCAGTGGACCCCGAGAGAAATAGGTTGAGTCCATTGAAAGTAAACCGGTCATTATACTACACACATAAAGAGAGGAGAAGAGAGACCAGAATCCTAATAGCTAATATGTTTTCCCTCAAGCTTGATCCTACAGTGTGAGAGAGACCCTTCACAGTTTATTGAACTGTTCTGTTCTGTTTCATTTAAAGTCCTTGTAATAATTTGCTGAAGGGTGATTAAAAAAAAAATTGAACTGTTTCAGTAATTCGATAAGGATTACAATGGAAATTCATATAATAGGCTTAACCCGTATCTGGGAAATACCCACCACTGCCCAAAACATTTCTAATTAAAGACCATAAATTGTCTAAGGATGGATTCTGTGCGGATCTACAAATCTCCTGACATTGTGGATTGAGAATGTGAGACTCGTGTGTGTGTGTGTGTGTATGTGTGTGAGGGGAAGGATTTCTAACAGTTACCCGATTGTTGAAGCGTTGATTAAAAAAGTGGTTCCCCCATGATTCGTATTTGGATGTGATAAACATGAGGTTAAATTAGAGACTAAATGTAATTTCAGTTACAGTCAGCTGTACTTTCAACAGCTTCTGCAGCTCCTTTCCTCTTTGTTTTGTTTCTTTGGAGTCAGATTGGCTCAAAGCCTGCTGGGAAAACTATCCTCTCTGCAGCCAGTGCCTCCACACTCTCAGAGGTGTGAGGTTGTCAGTGCGTTGGGGCATGTGAGATCTTTAAGGTCACCCAAGTGTGAAAGGGAGAGTTTGATCCTGGCAGAAACAAGGTCTTACATGATGTGTTTCATTACTTTTGGTTTTAAATGGGCTCTAACGCTGGGATTTTGTGCTTGTGTGCATGTTTGTGTGTGTGTGTGTGTGTGTGTGTTGAGAGACTCAGAGAGGATTCTTGAAGCTACCATCCCCAGTGTGTAACAACAGATTGATCAGTGGTTGCAGAACAGTGAGGAAGGGCTTATCTACCAGCAGGCAGTATGTGTTATCAAGTGTTTCATAGCATTTCTTATACCATTGTAGTCTGTGCATGTGTGTGTGTGTGCGCACTCGCTTCATGCATAAACGCAGCCTAAATGGATTTGCAGGTTATATTCATGCTCATGTACAGTTATGCCTGCGTATATATATGCCAGTGTGCTCACTTCATAAAATGCATATTGCACAATGAATACCTGAACAGGCCCATTACTCACTGTCTGAAAACCAATACTTCTGTCAAAGTGTTGCCATGGAAACAATAGGCCAGTCTTCTGATGATGATGATGATGATCGATGCACATATTGGTTCAGAAGTGGCTTGATGTCCTATCATTCCATTTTCAGATGTTCACAATAAACAAGATTCCTGTCGTTCCTCTCTGAACCATTTCCTGGTACAAATTTCCTTGAGCTCTCCAGATCTCTTCTGGCAATCACTGGTGAACAAGCCAGATATGATTCTGTAATTTATTTCCACAGTTCTGCCTTTTTTGTCATAGCAGCAGCAATTGTTTTTCCCCTAAGTAAGCCAAATGAACTTCACTGAGTCATGTGTCATCAACTCCTTTGGTGCAACAGTTTCACTTATGTTACATGGTTCCTGCAAAATTAGCACCAATAAGGTTCAAAGCTGGCAGGGACAGTAGATTAGAGCTGATGTAACACTGAGCTTGTTCCTCTCACATCACTGTTTTAGGACAATAACTGCCGAGCTTCGTTAGATCCCGAGTCACTGTCTATAGCACTAGATACAACTTTATTGTGGACCTGCATGTGAAATATAACAGGACTGCAGCAACATAGATCATCTGTACATTAAAGCAACACTATGTAGTTTCCGAACATGTATAGCCTAAATATCGGAGCAGTGTTGTCAAATTTTACAGCTCCCCTCCAGAATCTCACTCCGGAGTCGGATTTTGTTCAACATCAAGCTGAGCCTGGTCTCCCTGCTCCTCTCACCCGTACATGAGTGCCCTGGTCTGGGATGCTCAGCCAGCTAGCCTCCCCTCCAGAGCTCCTGCAACACACAAAACCATGACTAGCTTCATGTTCGATCACTTTCTCGTTTTTTTCCTTCACCTCTTCCGACGAAACTGGTTCCATCAACACATTCACATACTGTGCTTTCCTGGGGATGCTCCTGCCGCTGGTCGCAGGATGCACCAGGTTACATAGTGCTGTTGCATCCGGCGCAAGCCCACTCAGGCTGCGGTGGCAGCACAATTCATCCTATTAATCATTTTTCTACCACTTGAATGAGTTTAGAAACATTATTTTACGGTCATGAAATAACATTGAGTTGCTTTAAACCACATGAAGGACATGCACCGTAGTGTCATGAGGAGTGCAAATGTATGTGAGATGTTTCTATTTGCAGAGATGCTTTTTAATGAAGAGTGTTTATATCCTGCTCCCCCGGATACCAAAATAAATCCTGCCACATGTTTTTTTTTGGTGGTCTGTTATACGCTTGGCCTGAATCTGGCCCATATACAGCATGGCCACCACATCTGGACCAACACTGGTGCACACACAGGGAAAAAAAAAACCTCTAACAAAGCCAGTACCAGAAGCCCAGATGTGGAGGTATGTGGACCAGACTTCGGTGTCTGTGTAACATTACCATGATTGACAGTAACATAATACACATTCACTTAGGAATTCATAATTCCTCATTTAATTCTTTTAGGCAATTCACAGGTCTGTTTGCTGCCTTACCAGCAGTTTAAAACAGGGTTAATAGCTATTTAGCTTGAATGCAAAGTGACTGCTGCTGAGCATGTTATCTCTAATTGCAGAAAATGAGAAATTAGCCCCATAAGTCAAAGTCGTCACTAGACTTTGTGTCGTCTGAGACACTGGTGGCTTTGCCGAGACCTATACATTCAGTTGGTACAAGATGAGTAATTAGTGAAATGATGAATGTATGAATATGTAATGAGACGTGATTGCATTTTTCAAGTAACTTGCTCAACACTGGTTAATTAAAACACAACAACAGTTGTGCAGCATGTCATGTCTCTGCTCACTATGGAGGCAAACTGATTAATTTAGCTTGTAACACTGTAATAGTTAATGTTTCACTCAATCCAGGAAGACATTTGTTTACATTTCTTTACTCTCCTGTTGCTTAACACTGACAGGTTTTTACTGTTACACCTAAACCTTCAACTTAGAGCAGAGACCTCTCACCTCTGTGTGTCTGTCGCTGTATACAGCTGCAGGCCGTGTGACCCATGAGCAGCAACGCTGACCTGTTGGTGGTAATGACTCTGCAGTGCATGACCTGGAAGGAACAGAGCATGCAGTTATTTCTATAGCACCCTGATTTCCTGTGGTTTGCACGCACACATAGTGCACATGCATGCAGCACGGCAGACATAATGGTGAGGTCTGGATATAGTTATTGCTCTCTCTGCCTTCTGGTCACTAATTCCAATTTAAGGCCTGCACAGACTCAAGAGAGTGTATCGAGGCGTGTGTGAGATTAAGAGAGAGGCTGTGTGTTCAGGAAGGATCTCATTGTAATGAGCATCCATGTCTGGTACTGGGTCTAAAGAGTTAACAATAATAGATTACCATTAAGATAATTAATGCTGCATTTCCAGCTGTTGTAAAATATTGAAATGAGATGATGAAGGAGGGAGAAGGAGGTCAGAGAGGACGAGGAGGTTGCAAATGGAAGGATTAAAGTGTGAGGTGAAGTTAAAGGAGACAAAGAAAGGGATGGAAAGATGGCTGCAGTGGCAGAGCAGAGAATAGAAGGGAAGTTCGGACTGTGATGGCTGTCAGCCTGAATTAGAAAAGAGAGGAAGCCTGTTGACATGAAGACAGTTTCTTTTCATCCAAGTGCCTGAGGTGTTGGTGCACGCGTTGCATTCAACCAACCACAAGCGTGTTTCATCATACAAGTTGTCAGAGCAGCACGTCCCTATGTGCCACTTTAACATTTATCGGTGCCTGTAGGTCATTTCCTCAGAGAGGTTTTTTTTACACCTTGAGGCCAACTGAGCGCTCTTTCTCACTGTGTCAACGCCTCGGCCGGTCAAGCCAACCACAGCAGAGATCTCCGCTCTCTGCAGTCAGCTGGACTCTGCTGATGAGCTCGGTTGTGACAGTGGACTGCGAGGAAGAAAACACAAATAGCAGCACACCTACTGCATGTATTTGTACATGACACACAGGGTGACCCTCCTACAAAATGTACTCACATGAATTTCAGTTTTGGTATATTTTTGACAGGTTCTCCATTGGAGCAAAAAAACATGCATTGTCATCAAGCTAAAGAATACATACATACATATATATATATATATATATATATATATATATATATATATATATATATATATATATATATATATATATATATATATATATATATATATATATATATATATATATATATATATATATGCATGTGTCACTTCCTGATATGAGGACACTTGAGAGGCTTTCACAAGAGCTCTGCATTTTAGACTTCAGCTGGGGTCAGAGTTGTGACTGGTTGAACAAAAAACATTAAAGTTTGACTAGGTGCAGTCCGTCCAGGCCAACAGATAAGAGTGAGCCTGTTCCCATGCCATCGGTTATGTGTGACAGGTGCTTCAGAACTACACTCAACATTATCACACCAGTCAGACAAGTTTTCATCCAAGCAAAGTGGGTCAGCCAAGTGGACGGACAAACCCGTACCTCAAAGAGACAGAACATCTAATGCTGGAACAATCAGATCGGCGCCACACGGATGTAAGTGTCAGTAAAAAAAAAACTAGACATGTTTTATTTTGAAACACCAGTGGCTGCAGCTCTTACTTAAACCGCTCCAGATTTCATCATTTTATTTCATAGTTTTGATTTTTGTGACTGTAGCTGAACTGTAAAGACCGGAGACTCAACTCTGATTAACATTGAAATACAACATCAAAACCTTAACAGATCTCTGCAGACATCTCTGGCTTTCATAAAGCGATGTGTTTCACATTTCCTTTTTCAAAGGAATCCTTTTTTTTTTTTTCTTCTTAATTATTTTTACAATATCCATGCACCTCCTCTCTGACTCGGTTGTCATGGGAAGTGAGTGGGTAGCCTTATTATTTATTTATTTATTTATTTATTTATTTATTTTAAGGCCACTACCTTGAACCCGCACTGTGCTACTCGGTGTGAACCCTGGAAGGAGGAAGTTCGGGACACATCACACACACACACACACACAAGCCACTGAGAGATGCATGATAAGATGACAAATGATAAAAGATATAAAGCTCCACTTCAGGCCTCTGCTCTTGAATAGACAGATCAATTCTTCATCAATTCTCTGTCCAGATGCCAAGCCATGCCTCCAGACCACCACCCCCACGTCTTTCTCCTCCTCCTGAAGGGGGGTTGTTCATGTCACACTCAGCACCTATATGTGCTATAGCCAGCAGCAGCAGCAGCAGCAGCAGCAGCAGCAGGGACAGCAGATGAGTGCGGCCATTGGCTTCTTCCCCTCTCACTGGCCCTCCCCTCGTCCAACACAATGGGACTGATTGTCCATGCGACACACATAAGCACACAGAAACACACACACTCACACAGAGGGGGCTTTACTCTGGGGCTGAGTGTCGCTCCCCCACCATATGCCCCATCTCCGCTGGAATGTGATTATCTTCACTCGCCGTAAAGAGGAAGACCGAGCTATGAGGAAAGGCTAAAAAAAAAGAAAAAAAAGAAGAAGAGGAAGAGAAAGAGAAAATCATCAGAGAGGGCAAAACGGGAGGTTGAATGAAAGGGCGAGTCGTTCTGTCACTGAGCGTCCCAGTGTATGTGTGTGTGTGAGAGAGCGAGAGAGAGGGAAGGAAGGGAGGATGCAACCAATGCAGCGAGGCAGCAGTTTAACACGAGCCTGAACCTGCCAGTGCGAGCGACAGCGCAGAGAGAGAGAGAGGAGAGAGAGGAGGGGAGGTCTTTCACTTCTGTCTAGCAGCGTGGATTTTAATTCTTCACTGGACTCACTTCACCAGACTCAGGTTAGTGCCTCTGTCTTTTTTTTTTCTTTTTTCTAGACCCGCTTGCCAATCAGCACCGGCTTATTTTATCCTCTGTGTGCACAATGCAGCCATGGGGCGTAGGGTTGACAGAGCTGACAGACAAAATGTGGGTGGTTCATGACCACATACACACTAAAATACTGTTTGCTATTCTACACGTAGACACACACACAGACACACACAGACACGTCGCCTTCTGAGAGTGATGGTTAACAAAGGGAGGGATACACATCACAAAAGGCAAACCCTAGATCTCACCACAGGATGTGCTTCTGACGGGTTCTGTAAGTAAGTGTGGTTGTGTTCGTGTCTGTGTGTGAGCTCAGTGGGTTCACAAGGCAGTGGGAGCTGTATTGGCTGGAGGGGACTATTAATTTTCTTTAAGGCGTTGTTGACTGAGCCTCTCAGCTGCAGGCTGTCATAAGATATGCACTACAGAGCTGCAACTCACAAACACACACACACACACACACACGGACACATACTTGTGCACAAGGAGGCTGCTGCTGTTGATTTCAGTTAACTCTGTTTGCCATGATTTGCCGTAATCGGCCTCAGCTGTCCACAGTGAGCTGTGGGAAAATATGCAAGTCTGAGTGTGTGTGTGTGTGTGTGTGTGGTTGCCTGTGTGTGTGTACATAGTGTGGTCTGCTGTTGGTGAACCTTTGTACAAACAAAACTATAATTTCAAGTCACCTTGTCATTATAGCTGTAATTCAATCTGTTGATGATAGATGTAATTCTCACTCAGTGTGTATTTTACTGCGCTCCGTCCTGATTACTAACATCAACAGAAAGAAAAATTAGTTTGTAAATATTATTTATAACAAATTGTTGCAGTAATGACTTTTTTTTTATTATGACTGGTCACATAAAGATCAAAACGTGTGGGGCTCAGTCTCCCCACTCCATCTCTCTCTGCTCTGCACACTCACTCTAATTTATTTGCCGAGCTATCTCTGCAGTTTATCTGCAGCGATATATATTTTCTGTATGGATGCCCCCACTCTTTAAGGCTTCCTATACAGTGGCAGGGGTGTTATCAGATCCCACTGTTTGTGTTGCAGTATATTCCACCATTCACCATGTGTGATCCGGCTGATGGAGTCCCTCCAGGCTCAAGGAGGTCCCTGCAACAAATCCAAGAGCTCAGTTGGAAACAACAGGGGGTTAGGGAGTAATGATTCAGTTGCAGGGTTTGAGATGAGACTTGGCCTTGGTCGGTGTATGTGTTGTCATGGAGCGCTGGGATTTGGTGTTGCATTGTTTAGATTGAAGTGTGTGATTGCTCACTAGACTTGTGTAAATGTCACATTGACAGCTTTCATCAGCTTTCTGGCTTTCAGGCATTAAGGTGCAAAAATGTTCTGCTCCAGTGTGCCTGGATCACAGATTTAATCCGAGGATATTCAAATAAGCAGACACTGATGGACGTTGTGATTAATCAGTGAGCAAAGGCACCTGTAGGCAAAACAAGTCCTCCCTCCTCCCCATCTCTCTCTTTTCCCCCATCTCTCCTGTCATTGTCTATGTGATAAATAACTAGAAAACAAAGATTAGTCTGAGCCTGTGATCTCACTCCTCAACCTGGCGTAAAGGCAGCAGGGGCCAGGTACATGATATGACCAAAAAGAAGAGTGAAAATGTGGCAGAGCATGCTGTTTCTAAAGGGAAGCTGAAAGGAGGAAGGAGTGCTAGGAGCCTCATCAGAGTGAATACTAATGCGTGTTCAAGGATAGCAACACCGAAGTCTACTTCTCAGAAGCCTTTTTCTATTCACATCAGGGCTTGTTCTTGCATTTTGTAACGTCTGCGGTTGGTGCCTTTTGTACATGTATCTCTGCTTCTTCTCTTTTTCTACATGCTATAGGTAAAAAATGCTGTGTCATGGCTCCACACAGTCACAGGCACCACTGGCTCTGTGTGTTGTGGCAGCCAATCATCCTGTCATTTTGTCCTCACCGTGTGTTGTGGTTAATGCTGCTTGACACTATTCCACGAGGACATGACAGATTAAGCGCTGCTGTGTAGGTTCATGTCTGCAGGCTGTGAATGCAAATTTACAGGAAAGCAAACTGTGAGTTTGCAAATCAGTTTCAGGAGAATTATTTTTTGGTAAACAGAAACGAGGAACAGAGGAAATAGTTTTTAGTCGAAGTATGATGAGTGAAACAGGAAGTTTTGTATCTGGTTAATTCTTTTCCTCTTTCTGCCTCATTAGTGCCCCGGCCTCGGCTGCATGCAGGCTCGCTTTTAGGATTGCAGGGTTTTTCTGTGCATTCCAGCTCTGTTGCTGAGAACATGCTCTCCAGTGCCTTTCAGTCAGAAAGGCTCATTCATACTGAGCACAATGATTCTGTTTGAGACATAAGTCTTTACCCACGCTGCTTGATTGGCATTATATTCAGCGTCTATTTACTTCATCCATAATGCATCGAGGCAAATCTGTTTAGCATTAATGAATCTCTGCTGCTTAGTGTTTCCAAAATGTGCAGGGATCGATAAGAGATCAACAGTAAGACATGTAAGGGTGAGATGAAGAGACTTCATCATATGTATTTTAAATCAAATTATGAGCTGCTGATTTAATTGACTGTTCATTATAAGCGCTGCCCTCTTAGTCACTGTTTTCATTCTTGTACAGAGCACATTTACAAAACTGACAGTTACCACTTGACATTTCTTCAACAGTAGTTTATAGCCTGTGACCTTGCAGCCAACCCACTCAAGTGAGAAACTTTTGAAATATTTGAAACTACAACAGATACCTGTCCCGAACATGGAACAGAAAACACCTGCATCCTCCCCATGGTCCACAAAGAAGATGAGGAAATAAAGAAACAGGAAGGAGGAACTTTGCAGGATTTTTACCTTAACTAAACATCTTAGGAGTATTTGTGGTTGGTTATATATGACTTGTAACTTGTTACAGGGAGAATGGAGGCTCTCTGTCTTCCACCTATAGTATCTCTTGGCCGAAAACCAACCTTGCAAGATCAGTGCCTCCGCCCCGGTGTCCCAGCTCTCACCTCGGTGGCACTGCAGCACAAACACACCCCGTAATCTGTGATCTCTTGTTTATGATGGATAAGACTACACAAATATACATGTTCATCATCAACATCGTACTGTATATGATAAATAACGTTGTCCTCTTTAGGCCCCTTTATTGTATGTAACTTTTAACATTAGCCTTCACTTTTAATGTTGCACAAGGATTTTAAAGTGAGGACAATCAAATCAATGTGTTTGGTGGTCGTAGGTCTTGGATAGTAGATGAGTTGTGCTGCAGTAGCTGAATTCTGCAGTTCCCCAAATCTAATAAAAACATGAAAAGATTTAAAATGTTCACATAGAACAGACATTTCTACATAATGTGATTTTGTCCACTGAGGATTTTTTTTTTACATAAGTCAGCAAAGTGTGGCATGCTCTTTGGCTTGGCCCTAGACCTAATTAAGTTCATTAGCAAGAGAAAGTCTTTAGATTATATATATATATATATATATATATATATATATATAGGCTACAGTAGCTTTGTGTAGAGAGTATTGCTCCCATTGCCTCATGTGTATCTCTTGAACATGTGCGGGAAGTTTAAACTTTATTTTCAGGGTAAACAGCACAACAGTCACGTCCCTGTTGAACTATTCATAGGCTTCTCACTGCATAACAACCTCTGAAATGTTGTCTGTCCGACATGTTGCTATTTCACAAATGTCATGTGCTGTCACTCCTCCTGTTGACAAGAAGTCCGTTGTGGCTCTTTGCCTCATGTTGCAAGTGCATATTAGTGAGCTCATTCCTTTGTTTCCATGTCTGTGTCAGGCGGCGTGCGTTGCAGCTGACATAAAATGAGTAATAACAACTTCTCTGCATCAGTTTGTGAGAGTTTCTCATGGGGGTTATTTTTGGAGCCGGAGCTATATTTTTACTCCGCAAAGTCAAGTTTAGCCAAGATGATGGAAATTTAAAAGGTTATTTTTGTAAACATTTAGTTCAAAAATGGGCTGTGAATGGAAACATAGCTACATTGTAGGAGAAAATACCCTTGGGGGGCTTGTGGCCCTGCAGGGTTCAACTTCACTGATTTAACACAAATATGAGAGCGCAGCTGGTTTAGTGTAGTTTATTTCTTTTCATAGACGCGTTGTGATTGCTTTTCTGTTTTCCAGAGTAATGGTCTTTTGTGCTGGATATAGGTCACTTTCACATGTCTGCGCTTCATTTGCGAGACATTTCAAATCCATTTGGTTCAGTCTTATCATAAAAGGGCATGCTGTGAATAAGCACTGTTGTTCATTTACGAACAGACGGGTCTGCTGAGGCCCAGTCGGACGTGCTGATTGAACGGACAGGATATTGATTGACACATTTGGGAGCTCCTGCCCAGCAGCTGTGATCTGTTTTCCAAGGTAGCCGGGCCAGGACACGGGGGGTTGGAGGAGGAGGAGGAGATGAAGGCAGCCCATGAGAAAGAAGGTGATGCCGAAGCAAAGGGAAGAAGCATGGTCAAAAAAAGGGAAGGGGGTGGGGGCTCAGAGAGATAGGAAGAGGAAGAGAGAGTCTGTTGATGTTATCACATACTCTCACTCTAACAATCGATGCCTTTCTCAGTGACCACTGATGGTGGAGTCCACTATCGCAGCACTGCTGTTTGGATCTCAATTATGGGGTTCTCATCACCCTCTTACACCCTGCTACTGCCCTCTTTAAAAACACCAACAGCCCTATAGCTTTCATACCTGCTTAGATCAGATATGAAACTAAACATATGTCGAGACAACAATATTTCATTCAGTCATTGTTCTCTGGGGGATCATTATCCCTGCAGTGATTTTTTTTTCTCCGGTTCCCCCTCTGTCTTTCTCTGTTTCTTCTTTGAAGTACAAACAGGAAGTGTTTAAGGAGGGGGTGGGGTGTGGGGGGGGTGCTGTTCAGGTTCATGTTCACACTGAGCCCCGCTCGGGGTGCCCTCATTAGACATGGGCCACAGAGCATGTTCAGATCATGCTAAAAGCTTATCTTCACATGCTGGGGCTCTGTAGGGAGGACGCTGGGAACCAATGAGGAGATGGACAGCGTCAGCACAAGATGTACACATTTTAGGAGTCACATGTTTAAGTAACTGACATGTGACAGTGCAGAAGGTGGAGGCAGGAAAGCTCAAGCTGAAAAGAAAGGTTTTCTAGAGGAGCTTGGAGGACCCAGAGTCCACCACTGTTAAACGGAAGTTAAAAGCTGCCCTAATCAACTATCACCTGACGTTTTTGCATCTTTCAGCTCATTGTTTTGATTTTGCAGCCTAAACTCCACTGTTTTAGTTCTTGTTTCCAGCTGCAGCAAAGACCCATGTTTAGATCTAAACTGTCTTCCCAGGACCAAGTGGCAGACAGGAAATGTTAGCACCCAGCTGGGAAACATAATGGATATCAAAACAACGCTAAAAGGAGTGCATATTGGAATATTGAACACTGCACTGGCTCACTATATATGTGTTCTGAGGGGCTTGTACAAGAATTTGTCACAGAATTGAATTATCAGATGGAGAGTCAATAACATGATGTGCCCATGTTTGCTGCGTGAGACAGAGACAAGGGTCTCATCTGGTTACCTTGACCACATAAAGGGCTTTACAGGGGCTTTTAATTTTCACTCTATTATGTTTGAGGCAGAAAACCATAACTCTCTGGTAATTGTCCATTATGGAAGGACAGGAGAGAGAGAGCGGGGACAGACACAGCTGGTCTCATTCAGTAGCCAATCTCTTCTGTGTCAAGCATGAAAACCTCAGCCATGTGCTCACACACACACACACACACACACACACACTCTCTCTCTCCCAGACAGACACTCACATTATCACCAGCGTGAACCCCCACTATGATTAAAGGGGTGTGACTTGGCATATTAATACATTCTCCCCTCTCCATTATTTATGAGTAACATTTGAATGGTAGTTATCTCAATCTAGGGCAGCCATGCAAATGAGGTTACTTTGCATTCTTGTGTCCTCATGGGCAGAAAACCATCCTCTCTTTTTTCATATATATATATATATATATATATATATATCTTTAATGGAATCTATTTCTCATCATTATGGGATGATAAGTGCAGATTCCGTTCTGTGATTTGGGCTTTTTTAATTTCAGATTCTCTGTGTAATATTCGTTTTCTGCTGCAGTATATCAGGATTCAGATTGGTTTAAAATTGGGCTTTTGGGGTGGGGTGGGGAGGGGGGGTTTGTGCTGTCAGATCTGCATAACACAGTTACCATGTGAAGAAATACAGTTAGGGGGCAAAAGCCCTGGTAGAAAATGTGTTTAATGATGGGACTGTAGATAATATGGCAGAACAGGTGGTTAAATATTAACTGTTACAGCTGGTTAATTTTCATCTCTCTCACTTCTCCTTTCTCACTCTACTCTCCCTCTAACTCTGTCCTTCACCTTTCCTCAGCAGCAGTCTACAGTGTTTTTTCTCTCCCTCTTCTTCTTCTTCTCCTCTCTTCTTTCGCCCTGGGGTGGCTTTGTCCTTGAGTGCTAGGTATTATTATGGAAATGTTTAAAAGTGACCGTGAAACAACATCCTGAAGGACAACTGCTCCCTCCTCCCTCCTGTTATTTCCACCCTCACCTGGTTTCTAAGGAACCGGTTTGTGCAGTGACAGGGCAGGTACTCTCTGAGAGTTTGATGACCTAATCCAGACATGGAGTATACACACAACGAGGAAGGTTGGTGCTGAGGAGAGCAGCTCAACTTTTTCTTATATGCTGTTAAATCCGAGTTGAAGAGCAGATCTGAGATGGATACATATCGTGGGGTCAACAGAATGGGGAGAAACAAGCAGTACTGGAAAGGAGGGCTCACAGGTACTGTAGATATGACTTCTTGTTTTTTTGTTAAACATCCTAGCAGCTGAAGAACATCCAGAAAACACACTTTGTTTTGGTTTCACTGAAGATTTTTTAGAGGTGAGAATGGTGAACCACGGGAGGAAGCCCTGGTTTTATCACAGAAAACCACACACACACACAGGTGCTGCTAGACAAGCGTGTCCATCAATGTGGGTGCAGTCACCTTAAAAACATTCAAAACATGCAGCTACTCTGTTGGAGGGAAACCATGTAGATAATTACTCATGACAGAATAAAAGGTAAGGCGTTCCAGATTACGTTTCTGCCTCTCTGACATAATTATGTACCATATGTGATGATAAATACGACTGCAAGGCAGACTGTAACATGGGGAAAAAAAAACAGCTTTTGGGTGAAACAGACAAGGATTTATTCTCTCTGATAAAAAAAAAAAACATACAGAAATGTTTTACAGGCTTAACAAATGTTTCTGTCTAGCCATTGTAGTTGCTATATCTGCATTTTGAAGACGTATTGTATTTTTTATGCTTTTAGTTTTGATTTGACACATGTCATCATGCTTTTTAGTGAATCTAAAGTTGGCAAATGAGACTTTTCTCTTCAATGAAGTCACCCCACCAACAGGTACTGCCCACTGGTTCCTCTTACAGATGTAAATGTTGACATATGTCAGGTAATAATTGCAAATGAGATCATAAAACATTGGTTTAATAGGATATCCTGGATTTGCATGATATAGATTCTTCTTAGTTTATTTGTGACTCTACGATCTTGGTACATTTGAGTCTACTAAAATCAAGGCATCTGTTATCCTGTATATGCCAATACCACGTTTTCTCATGTGAATTACAAAACAGCAAGAAGTGGCGACTGAGAGATAAACCTTGAGTGGTGACAGTGGAGAGTCTACTCTCTTCACTTCAGGTGTTGACTTGGGGTCAGAATCGGGTCATAACTCATTTGGAGTCGACTCAACCGGCGTCTGCTGTGAGTGTCGCTCTCTTCCTGCAGTGGTAAAAGAGCAGGTGAAAGTGAACAGTAACAGCTTGGAGACTGAGGTATGTGATATAGAGTTTGTTTGTAATAATTTGTTGATTTCAAACACTTTCATCAACGTGAGGTTGTGAGGATCTGATAAATGTCACCGCTATGAACGGCCTGCATAAGCAGTGTAATTTCAGCTTTACATGCTGTAAATAAAACCCTGTGGTACTGCTGCCTTCATGTCTGACATGAAAGGTTTTATTCTGCGAGTGGTGCTAAAGTAGATTTTTATTTTCCTTGACTGCCATCATTGGACCATTTGCTGGTGGATGTGAGACTTCTGTCTTGCAGTCGTTAGGTTGTGTTCAATACAAATCTGACATAACATGACATGACGTGAGACGAATCCATCAATACGAGTCTGCAGTTTGTGTTTACTGTAATTGACAGTAAACTGCAAGCAACACAGACATCAATAGAAAGAAAATCGACTCAGCTCTCTCGGTTCCTCAGTTTCTCTCACATTATCTGTTTTCTCACTTATTGTGCATCTTTAGATTCACTGCATCACTGCATTTGTCGTCTCGTCACCTGCTCCCAGGCAGACAGTGACAGGTGGGGATACGGCCCTGTTGGGTTTCACTTTCATGATTCTGATCTTTTTCGTGAGCTGTGTCTCACATCACTTCCCAAAACCGGACCAATAATCAGTGTCCAAATGCGTTTGCGTGCACAGTGCATGTGATTTCTTGCAATCTCTCTGCTGGCTGTGGTCAGAGTCAAGTTAAGATCGCCAGCCAGGTTAAACTGTATGAATATGAAAAACAGGAAGTTCACAGACAGGAAGAGGAAGTTGGGGGGTCAGGCCAGTAGCAGGATCAGTAGACCCCCCCCCCACACACACACACACACACACACACACACACAACACAACTAAGAACCCTAGTCATTCAACCTTTACATCTTTTTTCTCTGTGTGTGTTCAGTGCTCGCACAGTAACACATCACCCAATTCAGGAAACGATAGTTCTATGATGACTGATCACATTGCTGAGAGTCTGCTGAAGTGGGTGGTGGGGGTTGGGTTTGGGTGGGGGAGTTCCTCTATATAGTAGAAAAGTGACTGATATACAGATAATACTTTTGTTAAGCTGCTTAAATTTGTACTCTGAAAAGGCAACTTATATAACAGACTGGGGTCCAACTTATGTACTGTAAAGTAAGTTTGTGTGTGTGTGTGTGTGTGTGTGTGAACAGCAGGCAGGCCTGTCATGAGAGGTCCAGATGGTGGGTGGAGAAAGCCCTCCTTTAATCCCTGAGCCAGGATATTAGACCCCCCCCTCTTCACACACACATGCACACACACACACACACACACACACCTCCTCACGACTATTTGCTCAACCCCACGCTGAGTCCATCCACTTTTCTTTTACGTGGCATTATCCACACTCCATTATGTCGCTCTCTGTTCAGTGCTCCTGTGTCGTCATAAGCCACTGGTAATGCTGAATACTGAATAGTTTGGTGTGGTGCAAATGATAATGTAAAGTGTTGACAGTCTAATTAAACTCATTGACAAAACATGCATAGACATAGACTATTGATGCCCTGACATCCTATCCTGACGATGTGGATTACTTTATTACTTATTCACAAGCATAGTGAAAAAAATCACACTAATAAACACATTTTGTGATAAAAGGTAAAGATGTTGTACAGTTGAAAGATAAACAGGATGTTTACTGTCTTACTGTGTTTGCAGTGCTAACGTTTGCTTGTACCAGCACCAAACACAAGGCGCAGCTCCGAAAATACTGTAAAATACTGAATACTGTAGATATTTGGTGTTAGATGACTGGTGTGACCAGTTTGACCAGTTTTCACTGGAGTTCTTCCAACAGTTGCTGCAAATCTCCACAAATCTCTAGTTGTATTAGATTTCATGTCAGACCTCCCAATAAATTACAAACTTCTCTCTGAACCAAGAGCAGCACATTTTCAACAGTAAGTGTGATCGACATTTAAAATATTTCAGGCGATAGCTAAAATAAGCAAAATAAACTTGATTAACAATTAATTTGGAAACAAATGGAACATGTATTACTCTAATGTGCAGCTGTGATAATCCAATATTAGCTGATCAGAGTGTGCCTCATGAAACATTATGTTTTTGAAATCTAATCAATATGGACGTTTCCTCCAGAAATACAAACAGCTATGAAATAAGATGCTGTGATTGGCCTACGTTGTTGTCACTTCATTGGTGTCACTAAACTGCCAGAGAGGAAAAGATGCTAAATTCAGTGGGATCAACTTTAATTTGCTCAACTTTCTTTTGTGCTGCTGCTCAGCTCTGATAGTGCAGCATGTAGCTCCCACGTCGGCTTTGATGCTTCAAATTAGACCAGACTGTGAGAGCACACGTTTGCATGTATGTGTGCACACCAGTCGATTTAACTGTGTCTGAGATATATACATATGTGTGTGTGTGTGTGTCTGTGTGTCTGTGTGTGTGTGTGTTTCTGCGCACATGTGAACCGGTCGGTGTTGTTAATGACCGTTGATATTTTCCCTTTAATCTTTTATGTGCATATTAAAAGTCTGTGTTGAAAGAGTGTGAGCTCTCCCTACAGACCGTGCCCTACAAATCACAGACAGTCTAATTAGGGGGATCTGTCTCCAGGGGATAGTATATTCCTTTTCATTCCTCAAAACAAACACAACTATTCCCCTGATCTTGATAAATGCAGCCACCACCACAGCTCCGGCAGCTTTTGCATATCTCCAGCTTCATGTGCCTCCGTCACATCGTGCGGCGCTTATTGGGAAATGCATATTCTTGCTCCTGCCTCCATCTCTCTCTGTCTGTCTTTCTCTGTACAAGCAAGTCTTTGCCCCTCTTAAATTAAAAATGGGGTTGACTGCAACTGCTTGAAGTTCCTGCCTCACATGTGGGTTGAGTATTAAAATATCTCTCTGTTCTGTACTCTACTGCGCTTGTGCTCTACAACATGTTGTGTCGGCTTCTCCTCACAGCGAATGTTGTGTTGTGTTGTTGCAGAGAGGAAAGCCAAAGCCGACTGTTTCCAGTCCAAGAACAACGATGAAGAGGCCTGTGTGGCCGTGAAGATCGAACACTCCACAGGTAACAAACGTCACCCCCACTCACCCTAACAGCCATCTGTCCCTCTCCTTCACCACCACCCCTTTCTCTCACATGCATCTTTTTTTAAATCATCTGTATCTACATCAAAAAAGCTCAACTGCTTCTCAATAAAGAGACGGGCAGCTTCACAGTCACATTGTTGTAGATGTGCAGACTTTGTTCAAGGGGTCTGTGGTTTCCTGTATGTGCACGTGCTGCTGTTTGACGCAGCTCGTCTTCATACGTCGACTCTTGTCCACTCTCATCTTATGGTGTGTGATGTGAGAAGTTGCACAGGCCCTGTGAAGATGACAGAAGCTCTGCCACTCGTCTGTCACCACCTCTGATTCACAGCAGCACATCTGCGTGTATTGTTTCGAATCTATATCACAACAAGAGTTTGAATCTTTTGTAAACTTTCCTAAGTCTAGTGCAAGTCTGCTCCTTCTATGATGAACACGCCTCCCTGCAGCTCACTCTTATGCAGGGGTGTGAAGAAGAAGAAGGCTGCTGCTCTCTGCTCTATTTTTATATTAGACTTGTGGGGATGTGTATGTGTGTAGTTCGTAGTCAGCATAAGGTGATGAATGGGTTCTTTCCTCTGGTCCCCATTGTCTTAGTATTTTTCACTTTTTCTCATTTTCTCTCCTTTTTCTTTCTGCCATCTCACTCTCTCCTCTTTCTTTCTGCTTTGTCCCTTCTCATCAAGGCTTTAAGTTTCCTTCCTCCTTCATCCCCTGTTTTTGCTCCTTTTGCATTTTATCTTATTATGTGTTTCCTTCAAAATAAACCCTGTTCTCTCTTCCTTTCCCCTCTCTCTTCCACCTACCATCTCTTCACCTCCGACTCCCCCCTCTCGTGCCTCCTGGTGTAGAGCAGACTGGGGTTCTAATCTCACTCTGGCCCCTTGGATTAGGGAATGAGGCAGGGTTAATCTGAAGAAAGTCTGGGTCGTTGAACACAAGCAGCTAATCCTCCATGCGTGGTGGTGATGGTTATCTGTCACCCTGTCACACACACACACACACACACACGCACACACTTTCAGTGTGTGTGCCAACATGACGGACACAATGAAGGCCTCATGTAGCAGGGTAAAACCAGACATGCACTGTAACTATAATCTCACAGACTGATGTAGGGCACCAGAAACAGTTGGACTCTGGGTTTTGTGTGTCAGTATATGTGTAAATATATGAGCATCTGAACATGTCTTCTCTCACTTTGGCTGTTCCAATGGGGCAATTGAATCTTTTACAGAAAATATATTTTCCTAGAAAAGACAATGGAAGCATAAAACACAACATTAACATGTCAATATAAAAAGGGAACATTCAGTGTGTGTGCATGCGTTTGAGTAACCATGTTGTCATCGAACAAAGAAAGGTTTTAAATGAAGCGTTCATGCAGCTAAAAAGATAAGGAGAGAAATTTGAATTTAACCTAATGTTTTTCAAAAGAAAAAAAACACAGAGCAGAAACCTGAAAATCAGATTATTGGTTGCTATCTACAAACACACTTCCTGCGTGAAACAGAGTGTATAGAAGTTTTTAACTTTACTGAGGTCAAATGTCACAGGCTACATTCTGGGATGACACCAGTCAATCCAGTCTGAATCCAAACAGATGCTGCTCACAACAAAGCTGCAGGCGTGTGGAGAAGTGAGTCAAGTCACGGCAACATGGTTTTAGCACCAGCACTGGAGCATGAGAGTGCAATTTGTTGGTTTGTTTTTTGTTTGTTCTTTGCACAATTGCACAATCATGTAGAGTTTGTTTTTTCACTGTGGGAAGATTCAGTTTTCACCCTTACAACAAAATGATTATCTCAATTATGTGAAAAGATATGAATCTAATGTTTCCTCGAGCTTTGCAGACCTGTCAGGAAGGGAAAGATAGAGGTGGTGAAATTTCTACTGGTCAAACTGGTTTTAGTGAAATAGCAAAAAATGACTATTCTTGTTCAAAACATGCAGGTGTTTGTGTCTGCACCATGTGACTGTGAACGTGCATGAGCAAACATGCACACATGATCACTCTTGGCATTCACAGATAAGCAGGTGAAGAGAGCCTTTGTCTTACATTACAGCTGCGAGCTGTTCATTAAATTAAGGTTTCCTGCTGCGGTTGAGGCTTTTGTTTTTTGTAACCACGTGGTTCAATGTTGTTATAAAACACTGGAGGTCAGCGAACATTCAAAAGAGCAACCACCTCTGAGCTCTGCTGACACCATGGAGAACACGGAGAGTGTCGAGTCGCAGTCCCCTGAGCTGACTTCTGCAAAAGGTACATCCATGTTCCTGGGATCTTTGTTTCACTTTATGTCATGTTAGTACAGATCTAAACTCACCAGATCCACCTTGTTTTTAACTTGTCTGCTGGTTTTTCTCAGTCGTCTTATTTGTAAGCCTTAAATAATTTGCACAAGCAAAGAGCCTGAGGAGGAGATGTTAGTTTAAAATAATAGATCATAGGCTCTGGGCTTCGTTTTAGATTCTATCAGGCAGATGAGAGAACTGTGGTGCTGCAGGCTGCTTTAGTGTGGTTTGTGTTAATCATTGATCAAACTAACTGATGCCAGCGGCAGACAGAGGGAGAAGTGTAGAGGCTGTCAGACAGTCTCTCTTCCATCCACCCCTGTTTCACACCAACCAACGCTCCGCCGCATGTGTTTGAATCTTTTGTGATCCCATTACAACAAATGAGTTAGAGAGGAAGCTGGAGAGGTCATAACTCATGTTGTAAGCTACCTGCGAGGGCAGCGCGTGTAATTAATGTGCCAAATTTAATGTTGCCTGATTGATTTACTGCTGCTCATTTTGTCATGTTATCAGCCAAGAGAGAAATGTTCAAATATTGTTTAGTGGAGGAATGAGTAGCTGGGTTCTCACTAGTGGGGCTGTTTGTGTGCAGCTTGTAAATTCTCCATCTGCAGACCCTGTCAGTTCAAAGCTGCAGGCGAGTTCTGTGTGAAACTGTGGATGTGTGTGTGTCAGTTTGGATCTGTACTATTTAAAAGCCACTTAAATCAGGGGGGTGTGTGAGCAAAAGTGAGGGAGGAGCCTTGTGCAGCTCCGTGAGTCTCCGTGCGGAGCTGAGTCACTCAGCGGTGGCGCTGCCTGGGAAGATCGCAGGGAGCCTAAACTCAGTGCTCTTCTGGGACACACACGCTCCGTCTCTCTCGCTCTCACTCACTCACTCTTACTCTCTCACACACACACATACATATACTGTGGTCGCTCACTGAGGAGACTCTGCACAGCTGCTTTCCTGTCTGTCTCCAGCACTGGGTGAGTTCATCCACTGGGATTTTTAAACTTCACAGAAGACTTTCCTTCTTCCCTACTTTCTCATCACTCTGTGTGACGTTTCACCTTAGATTCATTATCATGACTGTCAGTGATATGCTTGTTGTAATCTGTAGAGACCAAGCAGCAATAGAAGAGTGCACAGTCATGGTTTGGTAATGGATAAAACAAGCGTGCACGCTCTCATGTTGACCCGCTCTTTTATCTGTTGATTTATGACAATGTGTCAACGTTGCATTGTTTACTCTAACGCTGGCTGAGCCTTTAATATAATAAATAGCCAATATATGTAAACAGGCTCAGGCAGGGCACTGCACTCCATAATTTCTACCCTTTTGTAATTTAGACATGGTAACAGTTGCAAGCTGATTTATGGCCCGCTAAAGAGGGAAGCATGAAGGGCTCTTTGATAAGAAATTCATCGTCATTTTCCCATGTTTCCCAACGTCTTGCTGTGCAGCTGTGCAAAAGCCACCGAGATGATCATTAATATGCCAACCCAGTTATTATGAAGAAGCAGAATTGGTTAAGAAAAAGTCCTCTCAGACATTCCTTGTGATCTGTGTGTCGTGCCTGTGGGGGCCCGAGAGGCAGGAGGACAAAGCCTGAGTATTGAAGCTGTGTGTGAGACACTCCTCTGCCATGGTGGCTTCAGCTAGTAGGGTGGGGAAACACTGCACCTCACAGACAGGTGTGTCTTTTGTGTGTTTTTATTTTTTTGGCACCCACACTGAAGTATCGACTCACTCTCTGCCAGAGGGGGTTTGGGAGTCTATGACGTGAGACACCTAAGAGACAGGTTATACAGTCTTACAGTCAGCTGGCAAGGTTTCTGGGAGGCTGGGATGTCATAAGACTGAGGTAGAAATGTCCTGAATGTGTACTTAGCAGTGTTTGGCCGAGTGGAGATTAATGGAAGTGTGCACCTGCCCACCTGGACTGGCTGTTTTCTGCTTCTTTTTTTAATATATTGTGAAATAGCCCACATAAAAGCCTGGGTTTGGCTACACAGCTCAAGGGTGGTGATTTCAGTGTTGGCAATCTGTCCACCACTCTGGACAGGACTGAGATGATTGCCATGAAATTTTTCACTGATACTTCAAGTGGGCTCCCAGAAGATGATGTAGAATTAAGAGATGAGCTTTATTATCATACACTGAGCTGAAGTGGGCTTGATTGTACCAAATTTCCAAAGCTGTTTTGGTTTGGATTCAGAGTTTAACCAACAGACCTTTGCATTGCCCAGAGCAAAGGAAACTATTTTAGGCACTAGTTGGAACGATTAGCTATTTTCAGACACAGTTTGTTTTTTTGTTGCAGGGAGAGTTATTTGTACTAGAGTGGTACATTCCTTTAGTCCATTCCTTTGCTGGGAGCTTGTGAATGGGCGGGGGGCGGGGGGGTGGGGGGTGTCTTTAACACTGTAGTGTCAAGAACACATATGCACGTAACCTGATGAGCCCACGAGGTGGATCCTGCTTACTCATTGTCTTTGAAAAGAAGGTAGATGCTTTTGGGGACATAACCCTGTGTTACTGACACTCACACACCAGGGGAAGATGTTGGTGTTCATGGTGATAGATAAGAGCAGGGGGTAAGCAGAAGTGGCCGGGTGCCTCAGCAAACCACAATTCTGCACCAGTCTGTCTTATCTACAGTGTGAATGACTGACCTTTTTACTAGAGCATTTCTTCTCGCTTGCTGCCGTGCAGATTTTTGGATTTATCGAGATGGAGGCAGATGCCTTTAGGTGCAGTCCGCTCACTGGAGGAATAAATTTAGCATCTTCAGAAGGTAACAGGGTAGTAGTTGCCATGACAGCACGTCTCACCATCCTACAACAAGGACAGAGGCAAAAGGTCGGGTCTCAGTTTGACTCTCCAGCTCCTCATTTCCTGGATCGGTGCAGCGTTTCGGTTTCTGGGCAGTAGCTGACAAACTTGTGTACAGTAAGCACACTTGTCATAACTATTAGTACTAACTAATGGTATGACATTATATTTGACACGAGTCATGCTTATCCGTGCTAATCCTTGACCATCAGAAACTCCCGTTGTGTTTACATCAACAAGTCTGAGCTCCAGACGAGCAGTGCTCCTTTCCCCCGTCATGGATGGAGGAGGAGGAGAGTCAAAGTGTTTCAGCAGGGTGGTGGCTGGCTGCTTCTAATTTACTGTACACAGCAGTCTGTCACTTGTGCCAAGCCAGTTTTAATGACAAGATGCCAGGAAGAATGTGTTACCAGGAGCTTAAGTTCCTCCCAGCCACTGAGGCGCGGAGGGAGGAAGTGGAGCTCGTGCTGTTTTTACTGTAACAGAACAGGCTGCTTCATGGTGAAGATAAAAGCTTAAAAGAGCATTAACTCAAAATCTTTTTCTGCACAATTGACTGGTGCACGGGTACATGCAGGTCCAAGCCAAATATACTTCCACATATCTATACTTGTATCTCTGCTAGAATATCTTATCTAACGCTTAAAATATCTGCAGAACTCACTGTGGTTGAAGTGAAAGTGCAGCTCAGAGATGAGAGATTTATAGCTGAGGGACTGGTGGTGTTTGACACAGTTAATAACAACCCATGGAGACAGAGCCAGGCTGTGGAGGGTTGGCCCCCTGCAATCTTCCAGGAAAAGTGCCATATATGGAGTACAGTCCATATGCAGGGAGCTTCGCTCTGAGCCATATATGTACGATATGGTCTCTTAACTCCTTGGTGGATGTTTCCTCATAATCTCTTAATGTGGGCGTGAGGGAAAAGCCAAGCACGTAATCAAGTGAAATTCCTGAGGGCCGAATTGATCGGTAATTTTGGGGTGCGTGTTTGGAAAGTCTGCCCTCCCAAGCACAGCGTGTGACCGTTTCCAGTCAGACAGTTGTTCATGCTGATGCCTTTAATTACGGTCAGATGGTCAAAAAATAGAAACAGCGACTAGATGATTCTGTGGTAGGTTTTTTTTCTCTTTCTGTTTCAGCATTGGTAAGATAAAGATCACTGTCAAGAAAAATAAATATGGGGCCCAATCATTGTAAATTGGCATACGTGATGGGAAAGATAAGATACTCACTTCTACTGAGAATCATACTGCTAGTTCCTGGGAAATGACTAACTGCTGAAGAGTCACTTGTTGAACAGGATAAAGTGCATAATGTAAAAAAAAAAAAAAAAGCTAAAAAGTTAGTGAATAATTATCTTACACTTACACAGTTTAGCTCACTCAATGATACTCTTAGCTATTTTTGGATAATAGAGAGACAGGCTGTCAAGAAATGAAGACTTCTTCTGAATGATTCATGGTAGACAAGATGGAAAGTTTCTCTTTCCCTATTAGTGTCAGTGAGGGCCAGACAGAGGACAGGACTTTTCTGTCTGTAAAAATGTGACATTGCTGCATGTCCTTTATGACTGGAGACACAGAGCAGACTCTGTTGTTATGTCTGTATGTTTAAGGCTCCACTCCACAACTTCAGGAATAGATCGCACTACACACAGTGTTTATCCATTCAAGCGCAAAGATACATTGATTTCTGCATCCCACCTATACATCAGTGCCACTTGTTAAATCACACGCACCCGTTTAAGTGACCACCCTAAATGGAAACTAATGGACTAATAGCTTGTAAACTAATGGGAGCATCTACGGGCTCCTGGAAATGTAGGTCCATATAAGGGTATTTGCCTTACTGGGCTTGCATGTGTGTGCTGTGAGGTCACAGAGAGGTAGATTTCTGAAGGCTACTGTAAACACTGCCATTTTGTGTCTGTCGCTCCATTAGATCAGACTAAACACTGATGCTGTACCATCTGTGGCCAGCTGGTTGGAAGAGAGCTTCCCTGGTGCTGATCATCAACTGGATCATTGGCTAGATAATCAACTCAACTGTCTGACACTCTCTAATAGTTAAACTTCAGCTGTTAAGCATAAGCAAATCTCCAGCAAATAATACACCAAGCAATAAATATCCTGTGATAGTTGGTGAGAGGAGTTATTGGGGGAACCGTGTCTCCCTCTATGTAACGTGGCACATTTTGGAAATATCTGGTTTGCTGTGAATTTGAAAAATGCAAAACAAAGTTGTTGTAAAGATTTTTGAAAAATTCACACATAACCTTGATAGTAAGATTAATAATTAATCAGGAATATGAATAAATAAATACTAGGTGGCGTGGCCATATGCCTGCCATATGCTAAATGTCACACAAACATACAACTAAAAATGCAAAATAACTCTAAGGAAGAAAACAAATATCAAAAATTTTCTAAACAGATAAAAGGACACTATCAGCCCGTGCATCATTGTTTATATACACCAGTCATAAAAACACAGAGGCTAGAGCCATGTCTCAGTATCAATGAGATCCCAATATGAACTGGACCTGCCAGAGTGGTTGCCTGTCAGTCATTTCCTGCCTTTTCTATACACTCTGCTTTCACTGACTGTGAAATTGATCTCTGTTGTAATGGGGATATTCTCTCTCTGTGCCCCTCAGCTCTAGGCAGTAGTCCGGCGAACAAACACCACGACCCGCCCAGTGTGCAGGCGTGTCTGAATCGGGCCAACCGTGGGACGACTGACAGGAGCAGGGGAGGAGGCGTCAATGGAAGAAGCCCTGGCTGTAAGCCTTGGCTGCAGTCTAAACCACAAGGTATGGCATGACGAGTCATCACGTATTTAGTGTAGTGGGAGTGGTCAGAAAACACAAGTGTGATACTCTTTCGATCTGAGTCACTCATGAAAGTAGTGACATGTAGTGACTTATTGTTCAGTCTCAGTCACCTCACTCTGTTGTTGCTCTGTTGTTTTTCTACTGCACAACATTATATAATCAATAATCCAGCCATACCTGTGGACATATAGTTTACTATATAGCTGTGCACATGCTCAGGAAGCAGTGAAAACAGGAGAGGAGTTATGTAAGTCAGCTGGGATGAGTGAACCCTGAGTCTGGTTCCTCTTTTATTTGAACTAGTTAATCATTCTTCACAGATTGGACGCCACAGAGAGACTTAAAAATGTCAGTTTGTACATATGATATGAGAGAAAAGTGCAATTGATTTCACTCTGGCAAAGCTGGACAACTTGGTAATTTTCAACTTTGGGCTGTTTTGATGAAACTCTGTAATTGTAATTAATGATCGGTTGTGATGGCTTATACTGCCACCTTCAGCTTTGAATTTGAATTACAGGTCCTTCCTCTCTTGTCTTCTCCTCATGCAGTGCCTCCAAAGCCGCTGCATCTTCAGAGCCCGGTGACGGAGACCTTATCCCATTTTGGTCGCGGCCAGAGACCACCTTTTAGATCGGTCATGGAAGAAGAAGGAGGTGGAGGAGGAGGTGGAGGAGGAGGAAGAGGAGCTGTGAACCGGGAGAGAGCCAGGGACAAACACTCCAAAGTCTCCGATCTCATCAGCCGCTTTGAGGAGAGCAGGTAGATGGCACTTTGCTCTTTGCTCTCAGGTTGTGTGTGTGTGAGTGTGTGTGATGTCCCATATGAGGAAGGAAGAGTCGAGTGGGGCTGTACTTTTTATCAGCTCTGTTATATTGTTCAGTAAAAGTGGCTTATGCTTGAGAATTTTTTTTGCTGACTCTTCACATTATCACTCCCTCACCCTATGACTGGCATTGCTGCTCTTTTGCCTTGGCATTTCGGTTCTGGTTGAAAAACTCCACCTACGTCACTTAATAGCTTTTGTAATTAAGTGACCCCACTCGAGCTGTTGTAATCACGGCCACGGAAAACTATGTCTTTCCTCATGTTTCCTACACCCGGGCTATTTCAAGGAGGGGAAAAGCAGAAGTCCCTCGATTAAACTCTTCAGCCTTGACTCATTGATAGTAGCTCAGACAAGAGCTGTAGACGGGACGAGCAGAGATTAGCCCGTGCTTCACAAGCCAAGCGTTAGCGAAGGGAGGGAGCGAGGAGGAGGGTGGGGAGGGATGAAAGGAGATTTGTACCGGCGTGGGGGAACACAGCTCCTCATTCAGTTGTGGAACGGGAATCAGTGTTGTGAGATGAAGCCCAGGAGAGCAAGGTAAGATCTCTAACTAACTTAAAATGTCCGCACTTTGATCTTGTTGCCTTGTGGTTAGATGGAGATTGAAATTCTCTGTAGGCCTTTACTTTTACACACACTCTTTAATGTTGAGTCGTCTAATTCCAACATAGGAGTAAGTGAGACTTCTGCGGGACTCTCTGATGTATTCCCCTCTTTTTTAAAGCTTTGTTTGTGTTGTTTTATTGCAAGTTATGTAAGTTTTGATTGTAGCTGCAGCCTCAGATATGTGAGAGGGGCCCGCTGATGGTGGCGAGAGGCACAACAATGGTGCCCTTGTCCCGACTGCTCATACAGTAAGAGCCCAAAAATATTTAGCACTGGCGAGCACTGCCACTGCAGCTTCACCCTCCATCTCCTTCAGCCCGTCACTTTGTATTCTAAACTCATCTCTGGGTTGGATCTCTGAAAAGAGAAAATTACAAAATCCCAGGCTTTCTCCACACCTTTCATCACATTTTTAAATTAGGTAAATCAGAGTGATCTGGTGTAACTTTGCCATTCAAGACTGTGCAGGGGCTGCAGGGATTAGCCCTCTAGTGGCTCTGGAACAGAAAGAGGAGAAAGGCCCACAGCTTCTGAGAACAGAATTAGCCTACTAATGTACTAATCTGGTTCACATGGCACTTGGCTGCCTTAAAGGTACCTAGACTGCCACATGGCACCAGAGGCTGTTCTTAAATCTTCTAGTCTAGTTCCGCCTGTTTTGAAACAGTCATGTACTGGAACACTTTACATGCAAAGAGGAACTGCCGGATGCACCTTCACACCACAAAGTGAAGTTATGTGTGCGTGGGGTGTGTGTTTGTGTATGTGTGCATGTGTGTGTGTGTGTTTTTTTTAACTTCTGTGAAAATTTCCCCCTCAGTTTAGCGTGGTATCATTCAGTCTTCGGTCTCTGAGAAGTGATGAGATGATCTTTTGTTCAGAGTTAAGCCCTTCAGGTGGCCGACAGCCCAGAAGTGATTCATCTGTGAAGTGTTTCACCAGCCTGTTGTTGTTCCTCTATTTATACCTACTTCCTGTTTCAACCGGACAGTGACATTCAATGTAACGGTAAATGCTGCTGAAGCTCAAAATCGCTCACTCGCTGCCAGATTTTTTATTTATTTATTTATTTATTTATTTATTTATTCATTCATTGCGTAAGGATAGAATTGGATTACACTTGAAGCATCTTGGGTTTCCTTTTTTTTTGGCTAGAACTGATGGTGCTTCTCAGTGCAGGAAGTTTTGCTTAGATACAGATACAGAAGATACAGGAGCTGCTTGCTGCAACACTGGAAGTCTGGAGGGTCGTTTACAGGGAAACAGCTGGACTGACTGCTGGTAGAGGATGTAGAGCAGCTGAATGGTGACATTGTACATGCATGTGTGTGTGCGTCAGTGTGTGTGTTTGTTTGAATGTGTGTGCATGAGTTAATTTAGTTTCCATCCCTGTGCTGTATTTCAAATCGTCTTGTGCAGAGACTGCTTTTACCATTTCAATTTCAATCATGTTCAAGCAGAGAATGAAAGTGATGTTACAGCACAATTTATAAAACAGGTTCTGTGTGTGTGTGTGTGTGTGTGTGTGTGTGTGTGTGTGTGTGTGTGTGTGTGCGTGTGCTGTAGGAAGTAGGACAGCATGGATCTCCTGGGAGTGGAGTTGTACCTCTCCTCCTCCTCCTCCTTCTTCTCCTCCTCCTGTCCTCCTCATTACTTTACCTCCATTCCTCCTCTGCAGGGAAGTTTGTGCATCTCCACACAGCTTTATTTTTAACTCTCACACTCGCATGCAAAAGCTCTCACCACTGCCCCACACTGATCAACGCCTCAGCTAGAGCAGCTACTATACAGCCTCCTGGAGTCTCTCTTTTTTCTTTCTTACTCCCCTTTCCTCTCCTCTGGGGAGTGTTGCTACTTACCTCTTTCTGTGCTGACCGACTTCCCTTTTGCCTTTTTCCTCTGTTCCTGCAGCAGCACAGAGAACAAGAGAGACAGCTCACCGCTCAAACCTATCAGCAAGTCGAACAACTGCAGCCCAGCCCACCGCCCCTACCAGAGGCAGACGGAGAGCGGCAGGAATCAGGAGAACCACGCTTCCACACCGGCTGTGCCTCACAAGGATGAGCACAAACCAGCAGCGAATGGGGTGCTAGCACAGATGGAGCAGGACAAGGAGAAGGAGGACAAAGAGGAGTCAGAGAGTGAAATTGTGAGGATAGAGACTGCAGGGCTGGTAAATGGAGATATGGGGGACGGGAGCACAGAACAGGATGAGGATCATTCGTCTCCACAGACGGACAGGACTGATACAGAAAGCCACATTGAGAATGAGGACAGTGGGACTACAACAGAAAGCGAGCACAGGAATGAAGAAGGCAGCACAGACCATAAGGTACGGACTGCTGGGTTATTATTTTCACACATCTATTTTGTTTGTAATATATTGACAGAGGCTGCAGGTTGCTGTGTCTCTGCAGTCTCTGATAAACAAAGCGTCAGCACTTATTTAAGCTCTGAGGTGTCAGCACAATTAAATCATGTGAACTGCCTCGGCTCTGGGTCAATCTAATATTGTGAGGATAGAGTTACAAGGGAAGAAGTGTGTATGCTGTTCCTCACTGGTGTGTGTTTAACAGGGGTTATTTCCAGTGAGAGACGAACATATGTCAAATGTTTGAGCAGCTGAGTTCATGTTTTAAACCCCCTCCCTTCCCTCTCCTGCTGGAAGCCCATGGGCCCTGCTGTTGCCTACGGATTAAAAATGTCCCAGGTTCTGATCAATCTCTGTCTCCTCGGTGCTGAAAGCAGCCACGCAGTCCCGGTGGTGGTGGGGGGGGCACAGTCACCTGGCGTCATGGTGAAAAACCAAAATGTGTTTTTTTTATTGGTGTTGTTGACCTTACCTTAACTTTGGTGATGAACTTTTTTGGGGGGGACTCAGAGTCACTGCCTGTTCTCAACAAGCCAAATGTAGTTGTCAGTCAGGACATATGATCAATTAGTCTGGATTAGGTTCGAGTGGCTTTGTCCCAGTTGGTTGGATTTCTCATCAGATCTCATTTGAACTGTGTCTGTTTGTGTTACTTGGTTCCAAACAACATCTTTAACCTCTCCCCTGAGCCAGGTCACAGGGTTTCTTTTTTTACATGTGTGGAAGTTGCAAAGAAAATGAAAGCACTTGTAGCATGCGGAAATGCTCCTGGATGCAAATCATAAGGAAAGTACTTTAAGTGATGATTTTTCTCATAATAGTGTATAAAACAAGGGGAAATGTTTCGCTCATAGTGATGATGAAACTACTGAGGTTATGTATCTTGAATCTGCAGCTTCTCTCAGTTGTGCAGTACATTGTGGCAAGTTTCAGGTCCCTTTTGCTCAAGTAATAAATAATTTGTAATATCAACATCAAAATGAAAAATATCTAAACGTTATATTCACCACTTGTCTCCTCTGCCCAGAATGTCCCAAAACATCTGTTATTGAAGCTTTAAAATATCAAATGGATTATTTTATATTATATATTACACTATTAGTATATCACGATGCATCAGTGCATAGTGGAAGAAGGTTTCAGCTTTTCAAGGTCAAGCTTGTTTTAACAAGTTTTTTCATTCAGTTGGGTGGAGTATCCAGGTTCCTGACCTAAGGGTGGTGCTCCTTTAGTGGGTGGCTCGATAAATGTCAGGGACGATGCTGACAGAATTATGAAAAGAGGTTAAAACAAAAATGAGCCACACAAACTTATGTTTGAGGTTATCTGGGTATATTTCCATCTGGACTGAGGACGGATAGTGAAAGTGAAGTGGTACCAACTGTAGCACTTCATAGTAAATGCACACCACTGCCCTTTGGTTCTGCTGTATTTATATGAAACTATGGGATGTAATTCTCCATTGACCTGTGTCCATCTCAAACATGTCACACCTCATCACTCAGAGCTGTGGATGTATTGACTGGAAATGGATAATGTGGGGCCGGTTGCTCTCAGGCCACTCAGGCCAACATTTGAGAGGAAGATGCTGCTTTTTCTTTCTCAGCTGCTTTTGTGGTTTTGAATTGTATTAAAAAAAATCTTTCCATTGCCACGGTCATTGTTGCGGTAACAATCTCCTGACACGCAACACACCTTGTCATGTCCATGTGCTTGTGGGAGGATTATGAAGCTTTAACTGATTGTCTGTCACACTACTTGACCCCCACACAGAGTTCTGTTAGACGCAGTGTCTTTGTTTAATTTTGGTGTCATTTCCCTTCTTCCATTTCATTTCCTGTTCTGTGGGCCCCTTGCTACACCACAGGCTGGCCCACTATCAGCCATGTGTTAATGACACACACACACACACGCACATGCACACACAAGTGTTACATGCTGTGTTATCACTCTGCTGCCCTCACACAGTGGACAAGTCACTGAGGTGCTGAACCTGAATCAATACAAAGCTTGCACAATTTGCAATGAAACATTTTCTCATTGAGATGCAGCATGCTTGATGACTTAAAAGGACACCTGAACCAATCAGGAACTTGCACAGGGACGGGAAGCAACGTTCTGTATCGACAAGTGATACGGGAATGAAAACTGAGTTGAATCGAAATCATGAGCTTGTTCCACACTTCTGCATTACTTTCATACTTACTCCATTCTCTGTGTAGAAAAAAAAAACATGTGGCCCCATTTGTCTTCGAGCTTTAGCTGACAATAGTAATTCCTCATCATTAGAGAAGTATTAGACTGAAACGGTCATTATGCTGCCTGCTAACTGAATCACCGTGCTGGTCAAAGAATGAGATCACATTCACACCTCACTAATTCATTAATGATCAAAAATTATTCAAGATTCCTCTATAAAAATCCACTAATGTGAGCTCTTTTTTTTCTAGGAGACCAATGAACAGAAGCTGTTTAAGATCGCCAGCGAGCTCTTGCATACGGAGAAGGCCTATGTAGCAAGACTCAACCTGCTGGACCAGGTGAGGAACTCAGTGCTTCAGTTCTCTCTTTGGACCACATAACATGAGTAAAGGGTTTATATTTGACAGTATAGAAACAGTGATGTGAAACCAACAAGCCAGATTATGTGTATGAAAATCTTTTTTATTGTAAAATGCTACTTTCCACACTCCCATTTGTCCCTTACCGGTGCCATGTCGTGTTGTGCCTTGTCAGGTGTTCTGTGCAAAGCTAATGGAGGAGGCTAACAAAGGAACGTTCCCTGTGGATGTGGTGAAGAACATCTTCTCCAACATCTGCTCCATCCACGCCTTTCACAGCCAGTTTCTGCTTCCAGATCTGGAGAAACGCATGGGAGAATGGTGAGCCTTAGCTCAGAGATGAGTGACAATTGTCTGAGATTTTTTCAAACCCCAAACTCATAAATATAAGAAACATTAAAACCTATAAACTAACTCTCCTCCTCTCCCTCCCTGCAGGTCGTCCACTCCTCGCATCGGAGACATCCTGCAGAAACTCACACCCTTCCTCAAGATGTACGCAGAGTATGTGAAGAATTTCGACAAGGCCATGGAGCTGCTCAAACAGTGGACAGACCGTTCGCCCCAGTTCAAGGCCATCATTCAGGAGATACAGGTATTGTACTGTATGTACCAGAATCCATTTCCAGAAAAACAGCTCAGGTGTTGTACCTGTGTTAAAAGCACTATTCTTGTCAGTACCTGAAGGTTTTGTGGTTGAATAAGCTTAAAAATATGCTGCAAAACCTTAGATTTGAATTGTTTTTGGTTGTTTTGCGACAGAGTCAAGAGGTCTGTGGCTGCCTGACGCTTCAGCATCACATGTTGGAGCCTGTGCAGAGAGTCCCTCGATATGAGATGTTGCTGAAAGACTATCTGAAGAAGCTGCCTCAGGACGACCCCGACCGACGAGATGCAGAAAGTACATAGAAATAGTCCCTTGAACGTCTCCCTGAAAGGAGGTCAGTTTAATTTCACTCAGGCTACACTTAGATAACCATAACCCATCTTCTTTTTTCAGAATCATTAGAAATCATTGGCACAGCGGCGACTCACTCCAACAGCGCCATTCGAAAATCCGTGAGTAGATGACTTACACCATTTTCCTTAGACTTTACCATCTCACCATCACATCAACACTTGACTGAAATAAATGTCCCGTCCCCGTTCAGGAGAATCTGAAGAAACTGCTGGAGATATATGAGATGCTGGGTGAGGAGGAGGACATCGTTCACCCCTCTAACGAGTTCATCAAAGAGGGCCACATCCTGAAGCTGGCAGCCAGGAACACCTCGGCCATGGAGAGATACCTCTTCCTGGTGAGAGTAACAGCAGATCATAAAAAAACATTTTCACCTCGGACAAAGGGTACTGCAGGGAAATATGCTGAGAGCACAAGCTCCACCTGCACCAGTCAATTGAAACTAGTGAATCATTTCATACCAGGACCACCTCTGTGTAAGCGTACACCAAGGGCACATGAGCAGATCTCTCAATTACTGAGATTGCTAGATGATGTGATTATGTTTTGGCTGTTTCTTATTAGCTTCAGGCTGAATATCTCCCATCGGTGTGATTCAGGTCACCTGCAGAGCTTAGGACTGCCCACTGTGGAGGAAAGTAGTGCTGCTGAACAACAGCAGCACCGATCTGTGCTCTAACATGCACTCTATTATGTTCTTCTTTTCTTCTTCTACCAGTTCAACAACATGCTGTTGTACTGCGTGCCCAAATTTAGCCTGGGAGGGCCAAAGTACACTGTGAGGACGCGAATCGGCATCGATGGCATGAAGGTCCTGGAAACATCCAACGAGGACTACCCTCATACCTTCCAGGTGTCAGGGAAGGAGAGGACGCTAGAGCTACAGGCCAGGTAGGTACAAGACACAAAGAACATTTGAAAATATAAAAACAACCTTCCTACTGTTTTGTGGCAAACCCTGTAAAAGGTGTAAAAAGACGCCACCCCCTCCCACACTGAAGAATGTAATTGCATGTAATTTGGACCCTGTACAGTATAATTTTACTTATATTTGGAAGATCACCTAACTTAGCACACCCAAGGTTCATTTTTCAATCTTGTAAACCTCTACATAAACTCTGACCAGTTAATTGCTATGTTGGTGAAACTCTGGGTTATAAGAGGAACAGGAAAACAGTTTTTAATGTTTATTCTGGCTTTGTTTTTTCCCCTCTCAGCTCAGAGCAAGACAAAGCCGACTGGATTAAGGTACGTACACTACAATCACAATGATTTTCAGATCATTTTACTGTGTAATTATATGAGACTGAATGTCACTTAGGATGAGTTCCACATGAGTCTGATGTCGTCTTTCTTGTGTTTTTCGTCTCGCAGGCTTTCCAGAATACCATTGAGATCTTCCAGCAAAAGAACGAATCATTCAAGAATGCATTGAAAGACGCGGAGGAAGTATCGGTCAGTGTCAAAATCATCAGCCTTGTGCAACATGACGGATAAATCTGTCTCCACCTTTTTCCGCGCTGTCATATTGATTATGTTTTTTTGAACATAGAAAGCAGAGCTGGGGAAGCGTGCACCTCGTTGGATACGCGACAATGAAGTGACAATGTGCATGAAGTGTAAAGAGCCTTTCAATGCTCTGACACGGCGGAGACACCACTGCAGAGCCTGCGGCTACGTAAGTAATCTTGACATTGTCGTGCCATGCATAATGCATGTAGAGTAGGTGGATGAGAGAGTGAGAGCACTGCAGTGGAGTAAAACCTCACAAGTGCAGCTGGAAACACACCATTCACATTCACAAAGTCTGAGTGTGACTGTCTTCATCACACATGTTGCGATGTCACCTGTAACACTGACAGAGATCTCCTCTTCTTGTTTCTCCTCTCAGGTGGTGTGTTGGAAATGTTCAGACAACAAGGTGCCACTAGAATACGACGGCAACAAGACCAATAAAGTCTGCAAAGACTGCTACTCCATCCTGACTGGAGAGGGGGTAACCGAGGGCAAGAAGAAGGGCATCCTGGAGGTAAAGATGCTTTGATACACAGATGATGTTGGGATTCCCTAAATGAAGAGGTAGTTGATATATGGTATATAAACATTGCTTTGTTGTCCTCCGTCCTCTTGGTGCAGATCGAGGCAGCTCAGTTCTCAGGCAGCAGCATCATGTGTGGCTTCCTGCAGTACTGTGAGAAGAACAAACCCTGGCAGAAAGTGTGGTGCGTCATCCCAGAGAAGGAGTGTCTGGTGCTCTACCTCTACGGAGCTCCGCAGGTAAAATGGCAAGAATACAAACCAAAGATTTGATCCTACATACAAACCATCCACATCCAAATAACATAATAACTCTTCAACCCTCATCTCCCTCCCAGGATGTGAAGGCCCAGTGTACGATCCCCCTCCTGGGTTACACTGTGGATGACAGCACCCGACCCACAGACGCCCCGGCCAGCTTCCGTCTCTCCCAGTCCAAGTCGGTCCACAACTTTACTGCTGAGACTGAGGAGCTTAAGCAGCGCTGGCTCAAAGTCATTCGAGTGGCAGTGACAGGAGAGGTGCCAAAATGCCCGCCAACCAACGGCAACAACACAAACATGATGGAAAACAACAACACACAAGAGGCGGGTGCTGATAGCTCATAAGGCCGTGCGTTGTTGTTTTTTAACAAGCAAACAGCTAACAGACATTTTTACAAGCAAAAATGCTGTTGGGTTGTTCAAGAAGGACAGGAAGTGCAGGTGTAGACTGCACAAACACAATACAAATGCACACTCTCATTGATGTCTGCATCAAGCTAAAGTGGAAAAATCAGTGCTGGATAAGCTGCCTTTTCTTCATCTTCATCTTTCTCTCATACACGCAGTTTTCAGTTCACTGCTAGAGCTGTGCTGGATTACTAAAGGACATCTCTGGTACAATCAACACTAGAGCAGAGGGGCCTCAGGACTAATCAATCCCTCACACAGGCACTATTAAGGACAGCTCCAACTCAGCCTCCGTGGATCTCCATCAACTGCTCTCGAGCCAGTGGACTACCTACCACAGACTTGCACTGGGCTCTGCACAGGATGTGAATCAAAAGTTTGCTGGTGCTGTATCTCAGCTCTGTGAACATGTACAATACAAATGTTTTTTTTTCTTTTTTCTTTAAAAAAAAAAAAGGAACTGTTGTGTTTTTAATGTACAGAATATCAGTCCCAAATGTTGTTTCTATAACAGAAAATCAACTAAGAATGATATAAAGTATTTACAGTATTTTCCCCCCTCCTGTTGTTTGCTTGAGAAGATGGTTCCAAATCTGGAACTGAAAATGATCAGTGATTGATTGTGGTTGGAATAATGAAGGTCTCATCTCCCTCTCTTATCCCTCAGTGAAAATTAAGCCACTTGTTTAATTTGAATCCTATAGCGTTGGGCAGTAAGGATGATGCCATCCTCTCAGTCATAGACTGCTGAGGCAGAACATTTTGTACAGACATGTTGATGGATTTCGCAGAACTGCAACTGAGAAACCACTTATAGATAAAATGCAAATGTCTGTTTTAGGCTCAAGTAGTTCATTGAAATCAGCTCACTTCACCACATTGATGCAGCATTGATCCTGTAAATCTAGTACTACAATAAGTGAGGTCTCCCCATTGACAGTGATGGGGTCACAAACTGCAGGAGGTAAAAAATCAAAGCATCAGAGGTTAAACCCTTGAACAGTTAAGCTTGTAAAATGATAGATCCTACAACTCCCATAACTCATTAGCATCTTGCATTAGACTTCCCTGACTGTTAAATCCCATCATTTTTGACATTTCCATTACCTACCATCCCTTTACAGAAGATATTAGAGAAATCTATGGAAATACAGATGCTTTAGTAGAAGTGCAGCTGACAATTGTCTATGGTTTTATGGTATTATTTTGTGGCCTTCACAGTGCAGTGTCACATTACAATCATCTATTCTAATCCAGCTTTATAAGTGATGGATGACAGTCCTTCATGTGGAAATCTGAGGATGTACTACCCAGCAGCCTTGGGATGTAGAGAGAGAGAGATGAGCGGGGACCCTCATTATCTTTGTGTGGCAGTTTTTACTACTTAAGACGCAAATGCAGCACAATCACAGATAATAGCAAGCTGGCTCCAGACATGTAAATGTGTTTTTAAATGCTGTAATTATTATTTAAAAGTAATTTATAGATGACGAGCATGATCTGTTAAAAGTAGCACAAATTTGTTCCCTGACTGTCCACTAAGAAGTGCAGTAGGTAGATGGTATTTTTCTGAGAGATGTTTTTTTTTCTTCTTTCCACTAACCCATCAAACACTTCGGCTCTTCAGTGTGACAGTGACCGTGTATGTCACGGCACTGGATGGATTGTGTTGGAGGGGCAGGGAGGAAAACGTGCCTATGTTCTCCACAGTAAGCGTCTTTCACATGGACCCACCTTCTCTACACCATCCTCTGGTGCTCACCACTCCGAACCTCCCTCCTCCTCCTCAGTATTCAAGTAAGACGAGAGCACAAACCTTCCCTGTCTGTAAGATCTGAATGTATATCCAGATTTTAATGTGTCCTTGCATCCCTTCCCCAAAGGTTTGAGAATCTACGCACTTTACAGTCCTATAAAGTGTACATTCAAAGAAATAAAACAATATTACATATGATTTATGTGCATCTAGTTTGTTTGGAACACTAATTTTTAGTGCTTGAATTAAGTGTGTCCAAAGACTACTGATCTTTTTTTTTGGTCACTGTGCTGTTACTTTCACACAGAAACATCTTGTTTTGGTTCCTTGTTTTGCTTCTCCTGATCAGAAGATATTCACCATGAGTCACTGCAGACAGACGAGACTAAAAATAGGTCAGTAGTTGCCATTTGTCAGCGGTGGCTGATGCTCTGAAGACGTATGTGATGAAGTGAGGCAGCAAAGAGTTTTCTATTCATACAATCTGCATACTCATCCAACTGCGTCATGAGACACTAACCCCTCTTAATCATTACCAGTGTGACTTTGTGTGATCTTTATGAATTAGACAAGTATTTAACAGATATAGAAAATGTTTATTTTCACAAAAGGGGAAAAAAAAATCAGACAAAAAAAAAGAATATCAAATTCTTCTCAACAAGTAAAATTTTCATAAGTGTGTTCTGCAGTTACACATCTGACTCTTTGAAAGACAGATCCTTGCATGCCATTTGTCAAACTCAATTAGGATTGGTCACACACACACGCACGAATCACATGTTGTGATGGCGATAACATCATACGATGCTAAAGAGGAAACAGATCAGTAAAAATGAGTAATGTTGCCTGAAAATGCAAATTCGCAGAAAGTCTTGAGTTCATGGTAGGTTCCTGGTGTTGCTCATCTTTCGGGTGGGCAGATGTTTCAATTGAGTAAGAACAGTCTTGGACAGTGTCTGTGTTAGTGTGTCTCTCTCTCTCAGCTTTTGGGCTGTCGGAGCAGGCCACGGATCCTCCGAACCAGGGCCTGGATGAAGGTGTATCGGGAGCGGACTTGGCTGTACAAGCCCTCCACATCCAGGAGCTTTCTCTGCAGAGCTTCTCCAAAACCTGCAGCCATGTCACTCTTCAACTGCACTCACACAACAAGGACACAAACACAGAAAGAAATTAATAATAATGAAGGTGTAGAGATACTGTATGTCAAGAGGTACAACAATTACTGACATAATATATTTGTCAGAGTGAGCATCCTGAAGTATATACAGATATCACTGAGTGTGCAACATGTACACAACCTTACCAGGTCTAAGTCTTGCTGGGTGATGCGGGACAAATTGAGTCCACGGCTGCTACTTGCCTGCAACCCGCCAAATGAGTCTGTGGAAAATACATTTCAAATAAAACAATAATGAGCATAAAACACTCAGTTTTACAGCCAGGAATGGAAACAATAGATTATCAGGTGCGATTTGCAGCAGATCTGAACACTGCTGTCTTTGTGAAGTCTAGCATGTGATGACATTCTTCAATTCATTCTTTTAGTTTTAGTTTTAAAATGCTTCCTGTAACTGTGTTAAAGTGAAATGAACCATCCACAGCTCATGTGAGTGTGTTCAGTATCTGTGAAATATTTGCCTACCATCTGCAAGGCGTGATCTAAACAAGCCGGCCCCCGGCATCAGGGAGTCCTTGGGGTCAGTGGGGGTACAGTGCAACAGGTAGTACTCCAGATGGCGCCACAACACAAACAAACATGTCTCGATAACATCTGAGAGAGACACAGGTCAAGGCATTTTAACAGTAACTCTACATGGTGTTATTAAAGGGAACTCTGGAAGACAAACATACACTAACTTATTCATGAACCATGTCCATGTGTTGGTGAATTTTTAATTCTGGCGGCTAGACAGGAGGAAGAGCATTTATTTAGCGTGACTGTGTTTGTCCTGTCACTGCGACTGTGCCTCCAAGGGGCCAAAGGATACAGGAGCAGAGGGCGAGCAGCTTGGCTCTGTTGTTGATGAGCTGGACCAGTCGTCTTTTTGCCAGCAAGCTCCTCTGGACTGATGAGATTTTCTCCACCACTCCTGGGCCGGACACCAGCCCCTGGCACAACTACAGAGGAGGAAGCATGTGCTTAGAACTCAGGATGGACAAAGCATGTTGAAGCTGAGAAGATGCATAAACTGTTTTCTCTGTGTGTACAGCAGGGTGGTGTCTGTGAGACAGATTGAAATTATGTAGAAGAACCATCATTACCTCCTTGAGCTCCTCAGGAGGCAGCTGATCCAGACTCTGCAGCTTGCCAAGGCTCTGTCTGTGACTCTGGTGGAACCTGAAGAAATCTGCAGCACTGTTTTTCAACAAGTACAGGACCAGACCCAGGCTGGGTGCTCGGGAGTAAGACATCGATGGTACAGTGGATGAGAGATCTTTAAAAAGAAAACACAGAGAGTCACAGTTTAGTCTTCAAGACTGATGGCCTTTGGCCAGTCAACAAATTAAAAGACTTTCACTTATTCCATCACTGATGATTATTGTTTGCATCCTCTGTGATATTTCAGCATGATGAATGGAAGCATGATTTTTTTCATCAGCCATTTGAAAAGGAGAAATGAATAAATGTACGTTAACTTGGTTATTTTGTCATTTTTTAATCAGCTTCCAATAAAGCACAAATCATCACTACCCGCAACACTCAGTTCGTTATCGTATCCTTTGATAAACCCCCAATTCCCACATACAGTGTTAAAGAGAAAGTGATGGAGTTCATCGCATTAGACGACCAACCTTTCTCTGTCGGGGAGGACACAGGGTGTTAATATGGGCAGAATATCACTGACCTGCTCGTCCTCCGTCCCTGCCAGCTGGCTCGCTGCCTGACGGGCTGAAGAGGCAGATGCTGAACTGAGCCTGGGGTGAGCTCTGCAGCAGCAGCGTCTGGCAGTACTCCATGATGTTAGCACACACCTGGGCACAGAGGACAAAAACCTCTCAGGTTACTGACAGGCCAGAACTGATGAATAATCATGACTGTGGATATGACTCTGCACACACTTCGCTTCGGTGCCTGATTATACTGTTTGACAGGCTGGAATATATAATGTGCTCCTGACCTCCTTGTAGAACCTCTCACACGCACACACACGTACGTCACTGATCACTCCATTTATAAAGCACTTTTTGTCAAACCTGTTGCATGGCCACCTCCATCTCCTCTCGTCGTTCTGCTGAATCTCCTGGAGCAGCGATCTCAGCCTGTTTTAGCAACCTCTCCCGCTCGCTTCCCACCAGACAGCCGAGCAGGGACAGACACTGGCGCTAAAAAAGATTTAAAAAAATAAAAAAAAATTTCAACTGTGCAATAAATACACTAAAAAGAAGGTGCATTAGCATTAGAGGATACATAAGGTGGCGGTAGCATTACTAAGATAAAAGTATAAGTCACGCTGTCTAACCTGGAATCTGTTGATGTGACCCTGGAACTCCATAAGAGCAGCACTGTTGACCTCGCCACCCATCTCAAGGGCACCTGAGGGACCAAGAAATAGATGAACATCACCACCTGCTATCTGCATATGTGGTTTGCAATATGTAAAAGCAAAAAGGAAAGTACAGTAGATTCACTTTAAGGCAGTTGTGTGTGGTTATCTTTGTACCTGGCAGAGCGGTCTTACTGATGATGCCAGTGAGCAAAGACAGTTCCTGCAAAGCCCCCATGCTGAGCTCCTGACAGCGCAACAGGGACTGAATGGTGTCAGCATGGACTATTAGCCACTGGAGAACCTACATAAACACATACACACACATTTTTCATTTTTGGGGGGATAAATTAAAAAAGAAGAGAGAGAGAGAGAAAACAAGTCTTCAAGAAACAGCAGCCTTCTGTGCTGACCTGTGCTGCTCCCTGCTGGTGATTCATGGTGGTAGAGGTCAGGATCACTTGGAAGAGTCTCAAGGTCGGTAAGAGAATCTGCCTGTACCGGTCCATAGGACTGGGGATGAAGCCAGAAGGGTCCCTCATCACCCTATAAGCCACAAGGGAACAAACACAAACATGAGCTACACAGAAAAAAGGGTCAATAGGGTTATTTAAAATCTTTGAGTGATTGTGGCGCTTCCTTTACCGTCTGGATACGTACCTGTGTGCATCACTGTCAGGTACCATGTCAAACACCTGACACTCCATCAGCTGTGCCACCAGTCCACAGCGCAGCAGCTCCACTGCTCCCTGGCCTGTCTTGGCGACACGGGTCAGCAGAGCCTGAAAACACACAGACAAGTTCCATCATTTTGTATGTACAGAGGCACACACAGACACACATTGTTCATCTCTCTAATGGTATGTAAGCAGTCTATATCTCCTCACCATCTTGCTCTCATAGATGTAGAGTGGTTTGAGGAGCGGGGGCTGAGGAGTGAGTAGGCTCTGCAGGGCAGCGTCGTCCTGCCTCAGGCTCTCCACTAGCGAGCGCAGGTAACCACTGTTGCAGATATAAACTAGCCACTGATTCTGACGGTCTATTGACAGGATCCTGTCCAGCACTGCCAGGGCCAGCATCTGTCAATAACAAGAGACATTAAGGTGTTTGTTTTCAGTGTGATTGATAGATAGATAAGAGAAATTAGTCATATCATAAAGTGTGTACGCTTTGGCTCTTACCCTGCTAATTTCATGGCCATCACAGGCGTCTCTACACACAACCTCCATCAGAGATTTGCCATAACTCTCAATAATAGCGAGGTTCTCTCTCTGTAGTTTGGAGAAACCATCTTCAGGGGCTGTGAGTCGTTCCCACATTGCTTTCCCAGCTGGAATGTTAGGGTTGAGAGATAGAGAGAGAGATAGAGAGATAGAGATAGAGAGAGAGAGAGAGAGAGAGAGAGAAGAGAGAGAGAGAGAGAGAGATTTTAGGTAAATGGCACCAAGAGACATTCCTGTGAAACTCTACTCTTTAATATTCATGTAATGGATTGTGATATAAAAGCGTACCTGTCTGCAGAGTGTCTGGTTCTTCAGGTTTCTGGGCAATTTGCAGGTAGTACAGCAGAGAGCCGTAGAGGTGAGCCCGCAGACGCTGGTATCCACCTCCTGAGAGTGTAAAAGACAATATTATAAAATCTACTCTAAATAAGATTTATCTTAGTGACACATTCTGTGACTGAAATGTGGGTTCATGAGTGACGGATGTCATCACTAACCAGTGCAAAGAATGAAATCCAGCAGCTTGCGGAGGATCAGATGAAGGGCAGAGTTGGCAATGGAGGCGAAGCCTGATGATGCCTCTAATCCCAACCCCTGCTGCTGCTCAGACAGCACTGATTGGCTGAGGTGGGCTGTCAGAGTGAAGACTGCTCCAGCAACAATGGGCATCAGTTCTCCTGCAGCATCCTCAGACAGAACCTGGACAACAAAGAGTGACATTTTAGCTTAGAGGATATATCAATCTTTGGGTAGGAGGTATTTAAATCAAACTCTTGTTTTGATTTATTCAGTACAAATCTAATAAGCACCATGTGAAGGCCACAACCCTCTTGAAAACTGGAGGGATTTCAACTGTGCCTTGTCCTTGTCAAACTGCTACCAAATAGTTTCACTGACCTTATCGTGCAGATCTAGCAGCAGGTCTCTGATGATGAGCTGTCTGTCATCAGCAGGTATGAGATCAGCAGGACAGGCAGTCAGCAGCGTCTCCACCAGGCTCCTCCACGACTGCAGCGCATGTCGCTTCGCGCTCAGACTTCGACGGACACGGTTACGCTCCACCACCTGCTGCAGGATGGAGTTCACCTCCTGGAACAAAACAGCCAGAGATGACAATGAAACATTTCGGCCCAAATGTTTAACTCCAAAGGATTCATTATTCCAGATGGGCATGATGGCTCCCATGATGTTGTTTATGTTAAAACACATAAATAAAGTCCTAGCAGTTTAAATAACTCACCTCCATTAACAGGGGCCTCTGTCCAATGGCTGCCATTCCTTGCAGTGCATTCACTTCAGCAACTAGCACTCTATGTAGCAACTGTGAGGAAAATGTACAATACGTGCATATTATGTCAAACGTATTAAATAAATATTTTAGAAAACAACACAAATTAGACAGAGAAGAAAAGACGTTCACCCTGGAAACCCACCTTAACATTGCACACGGTGTGCCCTTGCTCGTTGACGTGCTCACAGTTGGAGATGACCTGCTCTATCTGGGTGCGCTCAAAGAAGTCCAGCTGCAGCAACTCAGGCATGTCCTGACTGAAATCGATGGCGTCTAGCACACTCAGCAACTTCCTCCGCACTGATGGCCACAAACAAGGTCATATAAGAGTTTCAGTGAAAGAAACAATCTGGAATCATTCTTAGGAAACAGACCTTTAAATCAAAGCTGACACAAACATCAAGTGAGTCAATGCTAATAAGGTTTGCTTTTCATTATTTGATTTATACATTTAAGTGCCACAAACCTTTAGAAACTGTGTCAAAATGCAGAAAACCGCTGACAGATCTGGTCTCTTCCTCCATGCCCGACTCCCCATCAGCTGAAAGTAAACATTTTTAAGGTTTTAGGTTCATACACTGATGTTAAGAGATTATGGTGTGTGTACCTCTGAGTTCCACTCAGATAGTGTCTGATAATATGATAATAATTATCACTTTATCCTGTACCTGTATGCTGAGTGTGTGGCTGGTCATCCAGCAGGAGGCTGACGAGGCGCTGTGTGTGTGAACGCTGGCGGTTCAGTGAGGTCACTCTGAGCTCGATAGCAGCTGTTTTCATGAGCCAAGACATCTGGGAGAGGGCAGCGATCTGGTTTGCTGAGGAGTGGATGAAGAAGAGTTAAGGCAATGAAAAGAGGACACAGTTATTGTTAATGTATTTCAATGTATGTTGTTTCCTGCCTTTGTTTTTGTTTCTACATTTATATCTCTGGGATGGAATTTTTTCCATTCATTATTTAATTTCTGCAGGAACACAATACAACCAGGAACACGTCCTCTTTACCCATTTCCTGTGTGCTCTCTTGTGTTTCACATCTCTGATGCTTTTGTCATTAAATATTTCAGCACCAAGGCAGGGGATCCTGTACTCACTGGGCAGGATAAAAGGCAGGTGCTGCAGGTGAGAGAAAAGAAAATCCTGGCTGGTCCTCAAATAGCGCATGGTGGGTCCAGATGTGTCTGGGCAGGCACACAACTGGTAGATCACCTGTGAGAGGGAGACGATGACAGAAAAACACAAATTATTATAAAATCAAATTATTCAAACAAAAAAAGACTGAAAGTATACATATATTCAACCTCTGATTTTTTTTATTTAAGAGTTAAAATGCCACTGTCTCTCTGCTGTGACTGCTCTTCATGTCAAAGTACAAACATCAAGGGAGTTTTGTGAGACGTACCTGGTAGCAGAGTTCGGCCAGGTGTGGGGCCATTTGTGTCAGTACAGGTCCTGATCTCTTCTCAGTGCCTCTCTGCAGCAGACTGAGGATGGCGTGCAGGCAGCTCCTAGGACATCCCAACACACCTGCAGTACAGAAAGTACAAAAAGAACAAAGAGGAAACACTTTGGTCATCTGTCCTACCCAAAACAGAGACCCACATATAATGCAAAAATCACCATAGCAATGAAAATCAACCCCTCAGTGTCTGACCTGGGTCCTGGAGGTTGGTGGAGGAGACTGGCTTCTTGACTTCATAGCCCAAAAGGTAAAGAGCCAGATTTGGCGTCTTCAGCTCCAAGGAGGTGATGAGCAGGTTCAGAATATGGATCTGGGTTTCATGTCGGATTCTTGCCACCTTCTTTTGTTGGTCTGAGTCTACCAACAGATTCATGGTAAATGAGAAGGCTACCTTTGAGTGTCATAGTTTTCACAGGTTTAGCTTTCAGCTATCAAAAAGGGAGGAATTAAATGAAATTCAGAGATTGGTTCAATTTTTAGGTTCACAAAAAGGTTTACACACAACAATGAACAGATAGGGAATGTCTCTCTCACCATCTTCTTTCTCTGTCCCTTCCTCTGCCTCTTCATTGTCTAGACACTCCACAAAGCCTGCCATCAGTTTGTCACTCACTGCCTGAGGGACAAACACAGAGATTGTGCTTGAGTTCAGACCACAGCACATCACAAGGTCCATCACATCACTGTTGTGAATGTCACTATATTTATACATACCTGGTCGTGTGTGAAGTCTCCCACCAGCCTCATCTGGATGTTGGGGTAGTTGGCGATACGACGCAGTATCTTGGCACTTTGGAAAGCAGCCTCTGGGTTGGAACTGCTGTGATACAGATACCTGCGGGGGACAAAAATGTTCCTCACTTAATTATGCACAGTCTCAGACTATCCATCCCTCTTAGAGTAGAATAACCAACACCAATGCAATAAACTAGGTGAGATTCACCAGTAACAGGGAAGACAGACATAATGAACAAGAACTGACTCAACAATAATCACTACCACAGTTTGCACTATCATTAGGATGTGCTTACCTCGCAATGCTGACAATGTGATCGGCCCTTCTGGTTTGCGGACTGACACCTTGTAGGAGCTGCTCCAAGGGGGAAACCAGCAGGGAGGCCTGGCTCTCCCTGAGAAGATCCATGAACACCACCTCTTTCTGCAGAGCCAGGTCCAGCAGGCACAGGCAGTGCAGTACTGCTGACTCCAAGTGCTTCTTACCTGTAGGGGGGGGTAGTAATGGAGCATGTCATCAGAAACAAACACACACAGAGACACACATACACACTCAAGCTATCTCTCTTTCTCTAACAGCAGCAGCGTATGTCCTCTCACCAGGGAAGGGTGCATAAGTGTCCAGCTGGCGTACACCCTCCTCCAGCAGGCTGAGGCAGAGTGCCAGCATGGGCGAGTCGTTGAGCAGATGGAACATGATGCTGTGGCCGGGAGGTTTGTGGGCTGGGAGCTGCTCACCCTGCAACTCCACCATCTCCTGGACAAAGTCTGACGGCTGGGGCTCGTAGTCCCGCAGTAGCTTGTGAAACACCTCCAGCACAGAGTCAGCTACCTCCCACTGAGAGATGGCAGAGGGGAACAAGGCTTAATGAAAATGAACATATGTATATATATGTAGTGAAAAGAGAATACATACATGCTGCAGCTAAATGCCTACAGCTTGTAAAGAGACAGGACTTTACCTTCTCAGCTGGGTGCCGATATGCTCTGGTGGGGAAAGGGAGGAACACAGAATCGCGCAAGAAGTTCAGGTAGGGCTGGAAGCCTGGCACGCGAAGGCCGGCCCCCAAATTAACAGGCATGCTGCTCTCGACCAGCGTGCTGATCAGATGGCAGAAGCCACGCGTCAGAGGGTACTCCTCACAGCTCGACTCAATCTCATTCAGCTCCACCTGCCAGGCAGAAACCTTGTCACCATGAATGTAAATCACTTTACAGGTTTTGCACAGACGGTACAGATGATTATTTTACCGCAACATAAACCCTAGAGGCAAATAAGTTACTCATTATCTGCATTATTTTGTTTCACAACAGGATGTCTCTCCCTCTGGCCATTAGTTAATTGTTGTCTTGTTGCACACAAATTAAAAACAATCTTTGCACCCCTGGGTGGTCTAATTGGTCTCTTTTACCAACTAATGAAGCCTCTTCTTTTCCATTTTTGTAATTGATAGGAAGAGACTGACAGTTACAAACTGGGTTGTGTAGGGAGGATTCACTCACCTCAATTCCAGCTGCCTGCCTCTGTCCTGGGGCTCGAACAGTCTGGAGGATCTGTGGCACAGAAACAAGTTACAAAGCTTTAAAAGATCTGACAACAACAACAAAACAACAACAGAAGCTGCAAAACTCAAAACCATGTAAAAACAGTGTTTTAGACAAGGATAAGAAAAGGGATCACAAACTTCTAACCTTTGCAGAAGTTGAAAAATACTCAACAGGACTGGTTTAGATCATAAAACATAAAGTTCAAAGACACTGAGGACAGTAAACAACTCAAGCCCTTTACCTTGAGAAAGATGATAGATAAATGACTGGATCTTCAATGTGACATAAATATTTCATAATAAATTTTTGGAGATAATCTTGATAAATCACATGATGTATGTGCAAAGAGAGACATTTTTAAAAGCTCACCTGCGTGTACTCTAGCGACTGCCAGAGTGAAGCTGCAATCTCTGGTGACTTCCCAAAGGCAGCCAGGCAGAGCAGGATCTCAGCCTTGAGGACTGGAGGAACGCTGCACTGTAGCAAACCCAGCATCACTACAACTGGGGTCCACTGAGGATGTTCACACAATGCCAGCCGAGCATTTTCACTCTAGGGACAAAGAAAAAAAAATCAAAACACACAAAAAATACAGGTAGATATACAAGGTACAGAATTTCCCTAAACACAAAGAGATCACACATTTATCAACTCAACTTTAATATTGTTTTATTATCCACACAATGCAAGCAACATTAAGTATGTCCATCCTGGAGGTGATAGTTGTACCATACCCATGTAATGATGGTGGTAAGTAACTGCAGAAATGAGGTGAGTCCTTCCAGCTCCCTCTGGGTGATGCCCCTCAGTGGTGGGTGGCGGTAGTGTGCTGCATCTGGATTTGGAAGGTCTCGTCTCAGGTTCTCATGGTAGAGCATGAGGGAGTGAAAGAAATGTTCCCAAGACACTGGACTGCCCGAAACTCCCTGAATGTTGTCACCTGCAACACATACATAAGTTTAATACATATTCAACTGAATGTGTATTAAGATAAAACTACAAGCTTCTCCTAAATTTCAAAGTTCCAATAATGCAACTTTCTTATCAGCCTGTCAGCACTTCAAATGTTCAGTGTTTTTAATTTCAGTCATCATGCTGATTTCATGTAGCAGCACCAATCTGCTCTTACTGTGTGTGGCTCCGTTGGTTTTCAGCAGGCTGAAGCAGTAGTGAGCACACTGAGGACCATTGGCGAGGCCTTTCAGCATACGCAGATAGGAGATATAAAGGGTGGAGGGCAGGAGGTCTCCCATCTGACGCACAAACTTGGACAGAACCACCTGTATAATTTAAAAAAAAAACAGCTTTCAGAATCTATATATTTTTATTCCTTTCACAACAGTTGCTAGCATTTTGAGAATCAGATTTTTAGTGCAACCATAAACCAATATAATATAGTCCTTGCCTGTTTATGTGGAGGCCTTTGCAGTGCCATCCCCAGGTAGGATCCCTGCAGGGACGTGTGCTGGAGAGACTCCGTGGGACACCAGAACTCCAGACCTAGCTCCAGCCCAAAATGGTCCTTACTGTAAAACTCCCCAATCTGAGAAAACAGAGTCATTTATCAGTTAAAACCTTGTAAAATGTAAATGGTGATATAAGCTGAAGTGTGTCTGTGTGTGTGGAGAAATTAAGACTGACGAGGATCATGAGGTGGTCTAAGTCCTTGCGTAAAGATGATGGAAGCTCACTGTCCATCTGTAGGGACATGTGCACCAGGCGGGCATCCTCATCAGCACGGTTACGAAGCTGTTTGACCTGCATAGACAGCAAAATTAAATCATTCAATCAGGGTGCAAAATAAAAAAAAATCATCCTGGCAGTGGAAACCTCTGAGATCTCTTACCTTCATTGGCATGAGTGCCAAGAAGTCTGTGATGAGTGAATGGAGGCGACGGATGTAAAACTCTTCCTGGCCAAAACTATCACATCCTAACATCCCCTCCTTCATGAACAGGAAGACATCTCCCAACAGAGCCTGGTCAGCTAGAGCCTCATCGGCCTCAGTGAACTCAACCAGAGCTGCACAACACACACAAACAAATACATCATATTTACTTGGTAATTGTCTTTAAGAAGCTCATATCCCTGCATGTAAGGCACATTTAATGTGTGTCTCAGAAACAGAGGACTTACCAGACCCCTGTGGTAGCTGCGAAAGGACCCTGAGAGACAGAGCCCAGGCCAGCCGACACACAGCCTGCAGGCCTGGAAGCTTCCACGGCTGGCCATCCATCAGACGACTGTGTACTGCTGATACATATTGCCTCTCCGTCAGCAGTGGCAGTGCCTGCAGCAGATCTAGAAGAACAAAGAGACAGTCATTCAATCTTAAAAGCAAAACATTTCAACCAAGAGCAATGTTACGCACAATTACAAATAGTAAACCTGACAAAGTTAAAATTAAACACATGTTTTTAATATGTTCCCACCTTCTCTATCTTCTGTCCCCTGCTCTACAAAGCTGACATCAAGGCAGTAGAGCAGTGCCATGACCAGAGCCAGGTTCACACTGTCCAATGAGCCATCGGCTTGAGCTGTCACCGTCTCCAAGTGGCCAATGAGAGCAAGGGTGTCATCTTTAGACAAGGGCGATTGGCAGGTCCATGAAAACAGGCTGTCAGCCAGGGCCTGGCGGCATTCTCGGATGAGGTCAGAAACCTAGAAACAACAGAGGAAGGTAATGAAGTCCATATTCCTCTCTTCTCAAATTAGGAAATAATTCTGTTCCAAATGAACACAAAACGCTTTTACTCGTACCTCTTTCCTGTGCTTTTCATTACCCAGGCCTCGCTCCTTCTGCAGCCGCTCAAACTCACGTGTGACACTGATCTCTGACACCAAGGCTAGGATGCGTTTGGTCAGACCCTGGTTCATCAATTCATCTGTGAAACGTGTCGTCAAAGCTACCAGCTCTCCGCTAAGTGAGAACACAAATGACAGTGCAGGTCAACAACAATGACATAAGTTAAAAATAAACAAAAGATCATTCACAGGACAAGAATATGTTCATCACACAGGCTTTTAGCGCCACTTGTCACCTGTTGAAGGGGCTACTTTAGATACGATTATTACCTTAGATCCAGGGTGAAGGTCTTGCCATGGCGTGATTGGATGAGTGTGCGCAGAGAGTTGGCCACACAGAGTTTTCCATCCCAGTAGAGAAGCACAGCTACAAGTCCTCGCGTCAGACCTGGAAAATGGGGCTGTTGCTGCTCGCCTACAGGAAGACATGTTTGATATACAGTGTTAAATGCCAATAGCAGTTTGACTGCAGTTCATGCAGGGCTTTGTCTCCAACTCAAGTATTTGATCAGGACAAAGCTAAAGCTAAGTGATGATAATGAACTGAAGCAAATTTTATGTCAATACACTGTAACAGAAGGTCAGCACATTTACTACATTTCATCTTTAAAGCTGTCCTCGTTCACTTCACCTGCCAAGAGAAGCTCCAAAGCTGCCAACTCTCCAATATCAAACAAGTCACTGAGGATGAAGGCTTCTGTCAGAAGCTGCTCTGGAAGAAGCCGAGACCCCTGTTGACCCTGAATGGCGATGCCTTCTGTACTGGCTTTACGCACCTTCTCTCTCTGCTCTGCACTCTTTGGCTAAAAATAATGAAATGACAGAAGTTATTTATATTACCGTGACAAAGACCTTATATTAAAAAAAACTGAATCATCAACAATGGACCAAGGAAGTTGTAGATCACATATGTAATCTGATGTTCACAATCTGAAATTATAGGAATTATTGAGGTTGTGTTGTTTGCAAAGAATCTCACCGGATTTTTAAAGAGTGATAAAAAATGTGGTTTGTGTTTCTTCAACTGCAGATCCAGGAGGTGGACGCTCTCTGGCTGTCTCCTCAGCACAGCCCCATCCACCGTCTCCCACAGCTCCTTCAGCGGCCCCCACAGACTGGCGCCTGGGTGGAAATAAAAACAGGTTTCAATGGTCCTGTGATGCATTATTTTCCAGCAATATACTTTGACTGAATCATTTCTTACACACTCAATTCTCAATGCAAACATAATTATCACATAATTATCCATATCTAAGAGAATGAGATGGTAGAAAACTGATTTCATGTAGTGTGAACCTCCACAGATGTGGTCTAAATGCATTAACACGTTATTGCTTTTTATAAAGACTGAATGATTGACCATGTGATTGAAACACCTGATAATACATGTGAATTAAATAAAATATTACTTATTGGACTGATTTATGGCGTTACTTTATCAGTGTAGTTTTAAGTTCCTAATTCTGTTACATTTTGTAAACATTGGTTGTCATATTATTGTCAACAATGCCCCGACGAGGTATCACGAAGTTAAGCAACATCGATCAGGTGTAAACACACGTGAGCATTTTAACGTCTAATCGACTGACAGAACTATAACAAACCCGAGATTAAATTGCACGATCTTGTCATTAAGTTAGAGGTGAACAAAAGCAAAACAAATCTCCACAAGTACAGTAACTTGATGCCCAACATGTCTTTACTTCTTTCAAACCAGTTTGTTTCAGTTTTGTTTCCGGGTAAGCAAACAGGGCTGTCTGCAGACTATACGACGAGCTGTGCACCTGGAGGTTGCTTTATCTTTACTGTGACAACGGATTAAGTATCAGCGTGTTTGCCCACTTGGTGCTTGTTTAATGCACGTTAGCTAGCCAAACGTTTACTTGCAGGCTAGGCTAAGCTAACCTAGCAGCCCCGTAGACTGAACTTGACGGATCCATCACCATGTGGTCAAAACGTAAGACATGTTCGCGAAACTGGCTCTAAAACCCGAACCTGTACGTGCTTGTCATGGGAACAACAACTATAAACAACAATTAGATATCGACACAATTAAGTTATTCAATGAAAGAACTATAGTTCATACCCGAATTTACCGCCATCTGTGCCGCCATGATACACTCGGAAAACTGGACAGAAGAGTCTGGGTCGGTGCCAGTGTCAAATTTAAAATGATCGATTCGTTAATCGCAGTTTAGGATATTTTTCTGAGCAAAAGAAACGTGTTGCCTAAAACTGAATGCGTATTCAGATTGATGAAGTCAGTTAGATATTTTAAATATTGCTGTAATTGTGTAAATTTCGACAGGCGGGGTCCTCAAGTCGTAGCAACGTGTAGCCCGATGGAAATTGTAGTTCACAAGCGCAAATTAGCTCAATTGGTCATTTAAACAGGTTTCCGGTTGATTCTATCAAAAATCATTTATCAGTGTATCTTTTCAATTACAATATCCAACGAAAGGTTGATAAATAATTCCACATGTGTCGTGTAAATCTTTTAATGGACCATATGTTGCACCAACATTGGTTCCGCCCTGTGTTTCTCCGTACTGTTTTGACGTTACACCAAGATGTCCATGCCCGTCTGTCAGATGTGAGTCTGTGACCGCTGTGATGAAAAACTGTCATATGTGACTTTTGAATGTAGGTGCCGCCGTAAATGTAGCACCGCGTTAAAACAGAGGATTTGGGGGAGTTTTAAATCACAAGAATGGCTCGGGTTGTGAAAGTATTTCGGACTCTGCGGAATCACTGGAAGAAATCCACATTTGCTGTATGTGTACTGTCGTATGGGAGCTACTGGCTGTATGGAAAACACTGGTAGGTATCTCAACTTCAGGTATTAACATGGGTTCGATAGATCACATGTCTAATGTTTTGTGTCTTTTACCCTATTAGCGACAGTCTACTGCGGAGAGAGGCTTGTCTAGTGGCCAGGGTAAGACATTATAATTTTTTCTCATAATCTGTCAGCCATAAAGTTTCAGTTTCAGCTTCAAACCCATTCATTATAATAATTCCTACTAGGAATATGGACGTCAACAGATAGCACCACAGGAGCGGTTCAAGAAAGCAACAGTCATCTTGAACCCTGCAGCTTGTAGTGGGTAAGAGGACACCAAATCTCAAAACTTTTCATCAACAGTCTTGTTTGGGTTTTCTGTGATTGCCTTTTACAACTTTGCTTCTAACCCCCCCCCCCCCCCCAGCAAAGCCAACAACCTGTTTGAAAAGAATGCTGCTCCTATTTTAAACCTTGCTGGTGTGGAGATCACTGTCGTAAAGGTATTGTTTCCTTTTTACCCCTTGAAATATATATTTTTAGTGGCTGCAGTGTGTTTTTTTTATTGTGCATAATTCTGTACTGTCCCCTCTTCTACAGACGGACTATGAAGGCCAGGCTAAAAAGTTGATCGAGCTCATGGAAGAGACAGACATGCTGATTGTGGCTGGAGGGGATGGCACCTTACAGGAAGTCATCACGGGTTACTGCGAAGGCCAGATCAAGTAGGTGTGATGCAGAAAATGTATCTGGTTGACAATTAAAAACACAGGGAGGAATTCACCATACTTTTTAATTACAGGACACATTCAGTAAAACACCGATTGGCTTCATTCCACTGGGCTCTCACAATTCCCTGAGTCCAAGTCTTCACCTGCTCAGTGACAACAAGGTCAAGTAAGTAACCTCAACAACATCCTACTCAAAGATCACAAGTCTATCATAACACAACCTGAGTGTCTTTCACTGAGTTAATATACACTATGGATTTCCTTAAATAACTTGAACTCATTTCTTACACTTTCTCAGAGACATTACATCTGCAACACTGTCTATTCTGAAGGGGGAAACTGTACCTCTAGATGTTCTGCAAATTAAAGTAAGAAACCTCAGTCATAGTCATACATTTAGTGTTTGTCTCAAATGCAGATAATTGCATATATTTTATTTTCATGTCAAAGTACGGTAATACAGAATATGGTATGCTTGTCTTTGTGTGTTTGTGTGTAGGGAGAGAAGGAACAGCCTGTCTTTGCTCTGATGGGGCTGCGATGGGGAGCTTTTAGAGATGTGGCAGCAACAATCAGCAAGTAAGATGACTGTAACCTTGGGCAAATGATAATTATAAAATCCATCCTACATGCTGTCAGCTTTATTGATCATGATATTTCCCCACAGATACTGGTACCTGGGCCACTTAAGACAAATGCAGCTCACTGGTTTAGCACTCTGAGGGTAAGGCAATATGTTGAGCTATGAACTGTCTGATACTGGAAAGTCATGTCATTCCGCTTGCTGTCATCTAGATTTCCATGGTGTCAGTGATCTCAATGCTAATTAATTAATTCCCATGTGACATGACATGTATTCAAGATGTGTTCCTCTGTTTTCTTGTGAGCCCCTGACTGTTCAGTGATTCTGTAGCTGCTAATCACACATTATATAAAAATGTCCCTCAGGAGTGGCCCCAGATCCGGGATGTCTCAGTGTCTTGCTTACCACCCACACTTCGACCCCCTGACCTCCCACCAGAGAAGCCCCCAAGGCCTAATCTGATGTACCGCATCATCCGCAGACTGAAAAACTACTGGAACCCACCCACTGAAGGTGTGTATGTGTCTGTGTGACTCTGGCGATACCTGAAACCCAGTGATACTTTGATTTTGACAGGGATGTTTATGGTTGTGTCTGTGTTTGCTCAGAGCCTCCAAAAGTGGAGGAGCCGGAGGTGTGGGAGGAGCAGCAGCTGTCAACTGTGGAGCTGTTCATCCAGACGCACAACAAAAACCCTGTGAAGAGGGTCAGTTCGAAAACCGTTATTATTATCATTTTTTAATAAAACCTTGTCTCTGCTGTGTTGCACAAACACTTTCATTCCACTAAAATCCTTTTTTTTTTTTTTTTTTTCATATTCTTTTGCTATTGTTTGAACCTGCAGCGCACAAATGACTCCCTGATGATCTGTGCTGAGCCCAGCGACTTCACTGTGGGCGAGTTTATCACCGTTGGGTCAGTTGTTGTTCTTCTTTTAAGTGTATTAGAAACAAAGACTCTACTGAGACAGTATACATTATGTAAGGTTCATGTTTATGCAAATTTCACTAACAGAATGTAAATGTTGTTCATTCTAGGAATAAAAAAGAAGAGGACTCAACTATATTCACTAAAAACTCCACTGAAGTGGAGGCCAGTGCTTGCCGACTGCAGCTGCCAGAGGTCAGAAACCCTGTCATTGATTTTATCTGATTCATTTTAGTCAAAGCGCTTCTTAAAGCTCACTGTATTGGTTTTTATCTTGACTTGTTACTCTGTGCCCGTAGAGCACCGGTGGCTTCTTCAACATCGACAACGAGGAGTACGACGCCATGCCTGTGGAGGTGAGGCTGTTGCCACGGAAACTCCGCTTCTTCATCAATGCAGAGCGCAAGGAGCAGCTCTTCTCACAGATGCAGTGATGAGAAAATGTACAACCAGGGAGAAACACAAAAGAACCAGATGCCATGAATCTGAGTTTATTCTGGGAACAGATTTCTGCTTTCGGCTAACAGCTGTAATGGATTATGAAACGCTGATGGCTTGAATAGTCTGTTTTACTTAATGTCAACATGAAATGTTCAGTTGGACTTATTTTTAACAATCATAAAGAAGATCATATTACAGGCTGTTGTATGTGGAAGGACCAAGACTTTGATTCTCTAACTCGTGTACAGGATGTCTTACAAATGGACTTTATGTTTACTGAATTGTTTACTGTTGCCATCATATCTGAACTTGGTCAATAAAAATAACCTGTCCAATCCAGTGCAAGGTGTTTTTATACCAGTGTGTACCAGTGTTGGTATCCTGGTGCCTGGTTCAGACAGAGGCATATGCTTTTGCTATGGAGGACTACAGATGAAGTTTCTGTTAAGGCTGCCAAAAGAAAATAAGTGGCTGCTGCTTTCACTGAGTTTAGAAGCCTCCACTGAGGTGACCTTAGAGAGAGGAGAAAAGGATCAACGTGATGGACTGGTTGTCATAGAGACAGGACAGTCCATCAAAGTTGTAAAGATGTGGCCAGCTGCTGAGACTTAAAGGAATATGAATACGACGAAAGTAGGCTACACAGAGGAACATGAAAGACTACAACAATACAGCAGCACTCTGAATGTGTTGCAGGAGCTCGGAGCAGGAGTTTGGCACCCCGCATTGTGAGTCTGCATCTGATCTGACAGATGGTGTGGAAAGCAAATCTGCAGGATTAGGCTGGTGGCTGCATTGCAGACCTTCTTATCATATTTGGTTGTCTAGGACAGTAAATGCGGTCACTTTTTTTGTGGCTGCATTAATAGTGGGGGATTAGAAAAGTGAATGAGCATTTACTTATTTACAATTTTCAGAGGCGTTAGAGAAATGTAGCATTTACTGAACACTGACACATACAGTATTTAATTTCAGTGTCACAGTAAATATGATGCATTGTTTAGACTTACGATAAGTATTATGTGGAGCTCACAAAAAGATAAAACATAACTCAGTTGGTGTCCATAATAAAGCTCAAGCGCCAAAACAGCAGAATCCTACATTTCCCCTAATGCTGGATACAGGATAAGACCCAAAAGGTGTCCTCTTCCAAAGCTCACACTCCTAGTTAGTGACAAATGCTGTATGCAGAGCCACAGAAGATATATACAACTCTTTTAACAAGGTCCTTGTGATAAATCAACTGAAATTAATGTGTAAAAACTAGCTCCACCCTTGACAAACTCATATGAAGCCTGAGTAGAATAACACTCACAGGGCCAGACCTCTGCTAGTGAGAACATTTACCTGCTGATAAGTACGAGTCTGAGTTTTTATGTTGTGTTGTGTTGTGTGTGCTAATTATACTGCTTGCACCGCTGGAGAATACCTAAGGAAGACAAGCAGCACTGTCTTGTCCAGATCCTCCTGTCAGCTGTTTTGTGCTTTGAACGTGTCTCTGGAGAGCAGTGAGGGAAAGAGCAGGGTGTAGGTAGAAAACAGTTATGCACGGTTAGAGTCAGATGATTAGATATCATGTAACCAGTATCAATGTTTTATTGTTTTACAATGGCAGTACAGTGAAATTAACAGTTGCTCATGCTATTGAGTTCATGTGTACATTACTGACATCTCTTACAGTGTTTCACATTAGTAAAAGGTGAAGACTTAACTGTTACTGTGTGAATTATTTTGAACTACATTACAATCAAGAAGAAAAAACGGTTACACTATTTGGATGTGCTGCTGCTGCATGTGTGCAATAGTTTTGCCGTCTTTGACATTCAGTTGAGTGACAAACGCTGTACAAACGGATTTTTTGTTGAGCTAATGCTGGTACACATCAGTGAACAAACCCCACAAAGAAGGCATTTAATGCAGTGGTGTGTATTGTGTACATTCCCTTTTTTTTACATTTAACATACAGCTGTAAAGCAAACACCGTCAAAGGCAAGAAAACACATCTGCTGAAAAGCAAATATAGTCAACAGGCTTCACTGGAGACAGTAAGGTCATTCAGAATTGCTAAGGACAATTGACTTAATCTTTTAAGCAAATAATATTGACGCACATACACTTATGAGTCGGTCACTTTGCTGAAGTAAGTTTGAGAAAGTCACATTTCCTTAAGGCCTCATTTTAACAACAAAGCTTAAGTGCCCTTTTTCTTTCATATACAACACTTAATGCACCATCTTCATTTTTTTTAAACCAACCTAGAAAACATCCTGACTTCCTCAAGTCAAGATACAATGCAGGGTTATAAAACTAACAGTTCTCAACCTGGGGATCAGGCCCCTGAAAGAGCATGTTTTGGAAAATGACAATGAAAAACAAAACTGAATACTTTTCACCTCAGTGTACCAGGAAATCATCATCATCATTAGAATCTGCTTCATTGACCAAGTATGGTTTGTGCATACAAGGAATTTAACTTTTTCAGTGTCTCTCAGTGTATTTACACACAGTACACAGCACCAATAACAATGTGCAGGGAAGAGGGCGATAAAGATGTTTCTTTAGCATGAATGACTTGCGTTTCATAGCTTGCATCAGGGGGCCCACAACAAGGCTGAGAACCACTACAAGTTTATACAAGGCAAACGTCAGCCTCATGTGTTCCAACATGGAACAAATTATCACTCTGATTGGCAATGTGATGGATGAACTGTACTGGTCTGCCAGCACTATTCAAAAGACACATTTGGCCCCATCCCTGGAGCTGGATTCACTGAATAGGACCGTTATGAATAGACTGAGAGAAAACCCTCAGCCGGAACAGACGGGGGCCCTTCTGTGGATCTGCTCACAGAGGAGGAGTTAAAGCTCCAGCTCCAGCCCCTAACCGTGACATTAGCACATCTCCAAAATAATACAAAGAGATCTTTGTCACACATGCAGATAACTGGAGAGCGTCTCTTTGAAGCTGATCAACAAGTAAACTACAAACGGCTCCATCACAGACTCTTCATTCAACAGGATCACAACAGATATATTAGCTTCCTTGATGCACCAGCTGCTGGTTTGAGTTACAAAAAGAATAAAAAATATCAATGAAAGCCTGTATACAGTATTGCAAACAATACACACACACACACACGCTGAGACACACACAAAACCCCTTCCAATCAACAACCACTCGCTGGCTCAGACTCTAAGTCATAAATATAGCACTGAAAAGAAAACATCATAGTTGAGCATGATCACTGTGTGCATCAGGAAACAGTCCAGTGGTGGACGTGGTGCAGCATTCATGATAAGTTAGTGTTTATACAGTAGAGTCACATTCACTGACAAATCCCTTGCCATGACATGACAAAAAAGACTCCCCCTTACATCACTTGCACTTAAACTGTGATCAAACAGACACATTATCAGATCTACCTTGTGCTGAAGGTGCATAAATGTGAACAAAGTATTTATAACAGCTTTTTCCCATCAGAATAATTAACCCTACCCATTATAAAAAGAGACTATCTCACCCAGTGTATTTCAGATTTAACTCACCTCTCACTTTCAGTTGTGGAAGTAACACTAAGCATATGACTGTGAGGTCGAATATACATTTTAAAAGGCAGATACTTTCAACCAAACACAGGCTCATATTGCTTTCTTTTTCAGAAAAGGCAAATAAAATGGTCAGAAAGCTTTGATTTTTAGAAATCCAGAAGTAGCTTCACAAGAGCAAGACACATAATTTAAACACCTCAGTGTGGTGTTACAGCAGTGAAGTTGTCACATATCGTGGAGGCTTGAATGTTTAATGAATGGAATTTGAACCACGGAAAAAGACTTTTGCAAATCATACAAATGTTTCCCTCAAAAAGAAAAAGTGCGTAATTACCAAAGCTACAGGATTGTGAATGTTTCACTAACCTTCTTCAATGAGATGAGTGCAGCGAAGAACAACCAGTCATCCTGCTGCCATGTGACGTCTACACCTGATTTTATGCTTTCCTCCGGTGCTTAAATCCTGGTTTCTCAAGCCACAGTCAAGGTCCCACACAAGAAAACAGTAATTTCTGACAAAAAAATAGACAGTACAGTGTGACATGAGATGTGAATGGCTGCAAAAGCACAAGGCTGCCAAGCGGCACAGTCTGCTTGGCAGGGGTTTGCCAGCCACCGTGGACCAGTGCACTGACGGCAAGTGTCCATATCACCCCACACTGGTTGGAAACAGTCTCCACAGGTCAGATGAGACACACACACACAGCGGAAACAGGCACCCAGGAGGGGGCAGCATGTAAGAGATGAAGCCCCAGGGTGGTGGCAGTGTCTTCAGTGTCTTGGTGTGTGTGTGTTTGTTTGTTTGTTGTGTGTGTGTATATATGTGTGTGGGCCTTGAAGGCACAAATAATCCAGTGACATCCCAAGTTTCCCAGGCTGAGTGGTGGAAGTGGTGGTGGGTGGATAGGCTTGGGGGCGGGGCACTCAGGGGCAACAGAGGTTGTCTATGACCAGGGTGACGTCGATACCATAGACCTCCAGCAGGTCGACCAGGAAGGAGCGATCGCCCTGAGGATCCAGCCCCATGGCTCTCACGTGCTCAGTGGTCAGGGTGGGATCAGTGCTCCCTGCTACTTCTGACAGGGTCTGGAAGATGCGGTTATTCAGCTCCATGAAGAACCTGGGACGGGATTAAAGACAGCTGCATCACACTGTGCTCTTCTGCGTCATATTAAAATAATAAAAATCATACTGTCCTTAAACAAACTGCCTGTGGTTATGACTCAAATGCGCTGATGGGTATGAATACACAAATCAAGGACTCACAGAATGAAAAGGTCCTCTTCGTTTGACGTGCAGTCTCCATCCACCTCCTGTGAGTACAGCAACATTTGCCTGGGAAAAAAAAGTCATAAGAAATTATGAAATCTGAAAACTGAACCCTGAGACCAATTACTTTGACCATTTGAATGCAAGAAATGCTGGTAACATTTTCATTTTGATTCAAAGTCTAGTAAATTGTATTTCACAGTAACCATGTTTCAGCAGTACTTTACAGTTACTGTACCTCTGTTCGGTCAGTTTCCTGTACTTCTCCTTATCTGCTGCATTCAATCTGAGCAGCGGCTGCAAATGGCTTCTGTGCGTTTTCACATTCTGATTATCGACATAGACGTCATACAGCTCCTTCTTCTCCTCGAAAATCTTCTCTGTGGTACCTTAAAACACACAAACATGTGCTCATATATCACACATCATTTCCAGACATTAGAAATTCAAGATAATTCAATAGAATCATCATTATACAACAGAATACAGATTCTGTCCCTTTATGCTATTCACAAAAAAACTGAATGAATAATAGTGGAAATTTGCCTATTAGCTGTAAAGCCTCACTCACAGGCCACATATGACATCTCTGTTTCCAGGGCAGTGATGTCAGCTATGTTGATGTAGAAGAAAGGCCGTAACTCAGGCACAGAGACACCGATTCCAGGCAGAGACACATTGGCCAGGGAGCAACAGCAATACACTAAAGGAGTACAAGAAGCATGTTGAATGAAACATCTCCATGGACATATAAAAAACACAAAGGTCACGACATTATCATATTTATCACATTCTGGGAATTTGTATTAAATAGTAACGAGGAAAGAATGTTTGTTACAGCCAGATGTGTATGTGTGTGTGTGTTTAAGCTGCTCACCCCTGTAGCAGACCACACCCACAGGTGGAGGGGAGAAGATGAGGAGACGTTTCCTTAGCAGTGCGAACTTCCACAGCACCATTATCTGCTCCCCGAAAAACTGGATGAACTGGGACATGCAGCCAGCTGGGTGGGTGATCTGCAAACAGTGACAGTGACAGTGTTGTTTTGTTGTTGTTGTTGTTGTTGTTGTTGTTGTTTCATAGAATGGCTAAAAGTGCTCCAGTTGTTTTCTGACCTTCATTTCTGGGTGCATGCAGCGGTTGATGGTGGTAACACTCCAGGTTGGACAGGCAGTGACTAAGCCGTTTCCTGTAGGTGGAAGAACAGCCTTCTTATCCTCATAGAAGGCCTCCAGTGGTGAATACTGGCCTGGACACTGCAACTGGTGTCTGTAATACAAGAACAATAGGACGGAAGGAGAAGGAGGAAGAGGAAGAAGAGGAAGAATTTATGGTGAGTCATCTCACTAAGCTTGCAAAAGTGTATTTAATGAATTCATGCTGTTGTTTCTTGTTTGATTTGGAGCTTTCTGTGTATTCATCGTCTGTCAGTGTTTTCCCATCATGCTCCTGGCTCATGCCGAGTCTCACATGTTCACTCCTTCACTATGTGCTACACACTGTTAATGTAGGAGAGTTCGGTACAAGACGCTATTTAGGTCATCCATAATGCAAGATTACAGACTGTGCTCCGGTACTTGCTCTCTCACATTGCACTGAGGGATCATGGGAGGCCACTTGCACAACATAAATATGTCTCTTTTAATTTGGTTTTCCCACTTCAGCCATCCATGCTTTACACATTCTGTGCCGTCACCGCTGCAGCAAAGTGAGTGTAAAGCCACAGAAACCTCACATAAACAGACAGCTGGATAGTCACACTCCACTTGGATGAATTCAGATGGACTTGCATTAAGTGGTACCCTCATCCCCACTGTATCTGTAACCTGAAGTGGTGGCTGATATATATTTATACATAGTCAATGAGGGGATTAGATTTTGTGAGAGGACTGAAGCAGAAGGGCTGAGTTACTGAGAAGAAAAGACGCTGTCAAGGTTTCTTCCACTTCCGTGCTTTAAGACGTCATAAAAAACTGCGTGTAAATGGGCTCCTGTGACGATAGCTGTAACTAGGACTCTGGGCTCATGTTTAATAGATGAGAACATTTTAAACAAAAGAGGCAAGGACAAGGACGTGGGCACATAAAGAGGAACTTGTAAACACAGCTGGGTGGGAGATAAATAAGGTAAACAGATCAGGAAAAGTGAAAGAAAGGGTGACACGGTAAGAAAGGAAGGTAACCTACGGACTCAGTAAACTCACCTGACTTGGTTCTCCAGGAAGTGCATGTAGCGGTAGAGCAGAGTGTAGGAGGGGGACAGGATTCCCACAGACTTCATCCTCGCTCCACGCTCCAGCTCACTCTCCACAGGCATGTTAGCAAAACAGGCCAGCCCGAAGTAACAGCCTTTACGGAAATATCTAGCCAAAGGCAACACAAAGGAGCAAAAGGAGTAAACACACAGAGGGACTGATTTCTGACAGGGGTTTAACAACAACGCCTGGATTTCATGACTGAAGCACGTACATGAAGTCACTGGTGATCCGATGGGAACCACTGGCCATCGACTTGAACTCAACTCCATCGAGGTTGATGTCGTGAGGCAGGCACCACTCTACCATGTTCCCTGTCATTCACACACACACAGAAATACACAGACGGGTTACGATAAATCATGGGATTACCGCCCATTCTTTCCTTGACTTTCACTCTGACAAACTTCCTCAAATTCTCTGAGTGTGACAGTGCAGAGAAAGAGACCACAGGACAGTAAGAAAGCCCTGACTCAGCTACTGTACCTCAATCACTGACCTCTTCCAGATGTGACTGAACTCCACTGACTATTGATTTTATTTCAGCTCTATCTTCTCTCCTCTTGTAGTGACCCTTTCAGTGTGTTTAACAGATAAACCAAGAAGCCAAGGCAGTTCATTTCTTCTGCAAGTGTTTCCCCATCACAATTACAGTTATTTCACCACAGTGGACTGTGAAACTGCAGAGTTAAGGTGGATCTTGAGGTTAGACATTTTTGACAACCCTAACTGTACGTCCTTGAGCTCCCATGACTTAACATAACGCACTTAAACACATGACTAAGAAGAGAATGACTTTACAAAATGATAGGTAATATATGATAGTTAGGTAGTATCATTCCGTCCATGTATGATTTTAAAGGTAAAGATCACATGCTCTTGCTCTTACCTGATCTTGTATCAAAGGTAACAACAAACACAGCCACGATCTGGTCCTTTTCCTCCCACTGATCCCTCACCGAGAGGCCGGGGAAGGGAACATTGCGATCGGTGCCGCGAGGCTCCCGGCGATTCCACCCGTACCCGCGGGGATCCGTCCGCGGACGGCCCGGGCTTCCGTCCCTGCTGGCAACAACAGCTGTTCCACTCTTGGTCGGGCTGCAGGTGAGGGTGGTGGTGGTGGCGGTGCTGTTGTCGCTGCTGCTGCTGCTGTTGTTGCTACTGCTCCACCCAGTACCAGCCGCAGTGCCCGTCTGTGTACGCCGCCCGGCTGGCTGCGAACTTTTCTCCGCCGGAGCGTCCTCCTCCCGCGGCGGCGCAGGCGTTGGCGGGCCCGCCTGGTTCGGATCGGGCGGTGGGATCTCCTCCCAGTCCAGCAGTGGGGCTCGGTCCGATTGCTCCACCATTGCGCGGTTGCCTCTGAGGATACGCTTAGGACGAGGAATAAGAGACAGAAAGTCCGATGTCCGGTTGAGTCGAGCAGGCTAAACACGCTGGAGCTGGACCATGGTTTCCTGCTGCTCGCTGGGTTGTTTTCTGTGGATCTGTAAGCGTGTCACATCCACTGACGGGCTGCTTTTCCTCCTCCTGTCTCACTGTTTTGATGACGTCGCTAACTTCCGCCCACGTGTCTATATTACTATTTCATACAGTGACCTAATTTTGGTTGTGGGCTATTTAATTTATCCATACATACTATTACCACATTCATATTTAAGTCCATAGCCTGTTTTACCAAATAATCTGTGCAAAGTCTATTTCAACTGGATTTTCATTATATTTTGTTTTACCTTTACATGAACTTGTAGTTTTCTCATAAAATCCCACAGTATGAATTTACCACATTAAACACAGATATTATAACACTGTGATTGTAACTTTACCTAAAATTGTTTACGTAATTGAGATTCACCTCAGTCAGGTGTGTTGTTCAGGGTCACTTCAGCCAATCAGAGAGCTCGAAGTGTTAAACTGGCGGCATAGTTTATTTAAACAGGAAGTCATTTACATACAAGGCGCGAATTTCAAGCGTGGTGGTGGTGATGGTGGTGGTGGTGGTGCAGGGAGCCACTTACTCGTGAGTATAAACATGATAAACATGTATTAATGTCACACGTGTGTGTGTATGTGTGTGTCTTTATGACCATTGTGTGAGGCCCCTCTTCAAGTTTCCTGACTGCTGTTACTTTTCAGTTGTCCTGCTTGGTTCGGTGGCAGAATGACCTAAGAGGTAAATCAGTGAGTAGCTATGATTGACTTGTTGTTGGTTTACACTGTGGATCTTGTGTTGTGTCAGTGGATGTGACCAAAGTGGTCATTTTAATGACCCAGTATCATACTGGGTGTATGGAGGCCTACTGGTTTAGACACTGGGAGTTGTATTATCACCTCTATCTTCTTAAGGAGAGTTAAATGCGGGCCTACCAATCTAATGCCTGACCACAGTCAGCTCTGTTGTTTCATTTTAATGTTAACCTTTGCCAATCTTCCAAGCATGGCGACACTGTTTGATGGGATCAGCCAGCAGCTGGACTTCTCTAGCTGCGGAGAGGAGGGGAGCAGCAGTGAAAACAGCTCTGATGACTCCACTGCCAGGATCCAGAGTCCCAGGATCCGGAGTCCCAGGATCCGGAGTCCCAGGATCCGAAGTCCCAGGATCCGGAGTCCCAGAATCCAAAGTCCCAGGATCCGGAGCCCCAGGATCCAAAGTCCCAGCTCTGCATGCAGGACCCCCATGGCCCAACACCACCGCAGCAGAAACGACACCTCCTTTGCATCTTCCCCTTTGCAGTGCACCAGCCCTATACCTTATGCCTCCTGGAGGAAACTGAGACTCTGTGACTCTCCCAACACACCCAAGGTGGGGAACAATAATAATAATAATAATAATAATAATAATAAAATCTGATTATCCATAGTGCGCCGCTGTGATCTGGGATGATTTATCTAAGTGTCAAACCAGTTTTAAATTCACTAAGCTAAATTGCATTACTTCTTATTCTCCCTGCAGAGTCTGCTCTCAAAATCATCCCACCCTTGTTCCACCTCCAAGATAAATTACAATTGGAGGACGCTGCGTCTCACCTCAGCTGCTACAAACCTCATCCAGGCACCTTCTGTCAACGTGAATCCTTTCACTCCTGACACAGTGCGTAGGAACAGTGAGCAGCAGTGGAGGAACAGCTGTCGGAGTGACGATGACGACGACTATGGACGCAGGTAACCACCACTTCCTGTAATATTGTAAGCCTCTAAAAGCATGAACAGAAAGCACTAGTGTTTTTCACTTCTCACAAATGAGTATTTCTGATGTTTGGAACAATCTCACAACATGGGGAAGTTAGTCAGTTTGTATTCTGGTGTATGTGAGAGCTTTTTTTCTTTACTGGGAGGTAGATTCCCACCACAGTCCACTGAGGGTCAAATTGATTTTATGACATTTGAAATGGTTCCTTTCTAATAGTGCACTGACATATACCATGAACCCGTCTTTATATGCCTTCTTAATGTAGTTTACTTCTTCAAAGTGTATATATCCGCCTAAAGGCTCCCTTTCATCTTTCAGGTTGAAACACAGCCTAACGTCATCAGAGGAAGATGACGAAGCCTTTCTCCCACCAAAGGTATGACTATTTTTGTCTGTGCTTTCTGGTGGATGTAACCCTCCCTCTCAGATACTTGTGATAAGATTTCATCACCAGGCTTTGTCATCTTTTGCTGCCTCCTCACTTCTCACTTTTGTCCAAAATTACATGCTGCCAGCTCTACTTCCGGGATTTCTCTAAGGAATCTCCACCAAAGAAGGAAAAAAAACCCAAAAACCTGTCAGAATCTCTACAAAACACTTCCATTGTGGAAGCGCTGCCATATTTGGTGACGCATCAAAGAACCACCCTGATCCTGCTGGCTGCAAACTTGAGACTATGAGCTGTGACGTGTGTTCTTTCTTTAGAAATGTCTTTGGTTTTAACACAAGGCCCTCCGTCTGTTTATCTGGCAGAGGCGCGCTGTCCAAGCTTTCATGCTGTCACGCTATGAGAGCGAGTTCCTGGAGCTGGAGTGCATTGGCGTGGGCGAGTTTGGGGCAGTTTATAAGTGTGTGAAGAGGCTGGATGGTTGTTTGTACGCCATAAAACGCTCTCGGCGACCCCTCGCAGGCTCTGCCAACGAGTGAGTCAGCAGCATATCATATCATTCTCTACCAGGCAGGGATCACCTGTTTGTCTTTTGTTTTTTTTTTTTAAATTTGGTTCCTGAATTTATCCACGACCATTGATATATCATTTCAGGCAGCTGGCACTAAAGGAGGTGTATGCACATGCTGTTCTTGGGCACCACCCACATGTTGTTCGCTATTATTCAGCATGGGCAGAGGACGATCACATGATTATTCAGAATGAATACTGTGATGGTACATGTCACCTTTTTAAAGACTTGAGATGACTGATTAATTCTAGGGCATCGAATTGTGGTTTGGCTTAGTCATCCTGTCCATGTGTGTTTGTGAACCAGGTGGAAGCCTCAGTGATGCCATTGTGAAGAAGCGGCTGCAGTGTGAGCTGTTTTCAGTGGCAGAATTGAAAGACCTCCTCTTACAAGTGTCAATGGGTCTCAAATACATCCACAGCTCAGGCCTGGTCCACCTGGACATCAAACCAAGTTTGTCTCATGGAACAGTTTTCACTTATCATGGTCTGATTTTTGTTCCATCTAAACTTGGTGCTTAAATTCATCTCTCTATAGGTAATATATTTATCTGCCAGCGCCTCAGCACGACTGCAGCAGTTGAGGGGGAAAGTGAGGAGGAGGATGATGGAAGCACATCAGCAGGAGTCATTTTTAAAATTGGTATTACATCTGATGCCATTGCTGCCTTGTTTGTTTGTTTGTTTGTTTGTTTGTTCTGATTCCTGTCATTTTCTACAGGGGATCTGGGTCATGTGACCTCAACCAACAGTCCTCAAGTTGAGGAGGGGGATAGCCGCTTTCTGGCTATTGAGGTTCTGCATGAGGTAAGAATGTGTTCAGTGTTGGGTTTATTGTTGACAAAAAGTGGTTGTACAGTCTGAGCTGGTCTAAAAAAAAAAAAACAAAAAAAAAAAAAACAGATCCCAGTCTTTATTTGCATTTTTTTTTCTCGCATCTATGTGAACAGTCTCTCTGCTCCCCAGGATTACAGCCACCTCCCCAAGGCAGACATCTTTGCTCTGGGTCTCACTGTGCTGCTGGCAGCTGGGGCTCCTCCTCTGCCTCAAAATGGAGATGAGTGGCACAGCCTCAGAGAAGGGAAGCTCCCCAAGCTGCCACAGGAGCTGTCACCTCCCTTCAAAAGCTTACTTCAGGTACTCATTTTTTTTTTTTTTTTTTTTTTTTTTTTTTTAGCTGTCAATTTCCATGTAGTGACAGAAGAACATAAATTCAGACCTTGCTGTCATACAGTAGCTTGTTGAATTTTTTGTTCTTTGCCAGTTGTTGCTGGATCCAGACCCGACAAAACGACCATCTGCCAAGGAGCTTTGCAAGCACACAGTCTTAAGGGAGGAGAGGACGGGGCGGCTGGCTGCTCAGCTACGTAGAGAGCTCAATGTAGAGAAGTTCAGGACAGCCATGCTTGAAAAGTAAGGGTTAATTGAAGAATCATTCTTAATTCAATGCTGCATAAACTTAATGTTTTTGGTCATCAGAGGTTTGAAAGAAGTAAATCTCTTGGATTTGATGTATAGTTTTATACAACAAAATATATGCATATATACATCTGAATATATGATAACCAGTCAAAGACTGCCACTTTACACCTTTTTCATATGAATAATTTTGTGTCACATTTAACCCATACATGGTGTGTTGATGCAATTATACAATACCTTTATCAATATGTATATATAATGAATGTTCAGTGAAATGTATAGGAACATCTGCCTATTTCTGGTGCTCTGTTAAGATCCTGAACTACATAAATATAACCACCAGGTGGTGCAATTTCATATTTGAAAAAACAAAATTGAACTGTTTTGCAAAACAATGTGATTACAAATTATATATGTTTGTCCTTTAAGTAATGATGCATTGAAGCAACTTGTTTCTGTTTTTTTTTTCCCACAGAGAGCTCCAGGAGGCTCGTCAGGCAGCGTTGTCACCTAAGCAGAGCCTCTCTCCTGGGCTGAAAATGGGGTCTCTACCCAGAGCAGGGAGGAGGCTTGTGGGTAGGAAGACGGCACGATCCATGAGCTTTGGTTGCCCTGGATATGCAGTTTGATGGGTCAGTGCCATTCTTGACATTGCATAATGTGACTCCTGAAACAAGATGGTGGTTGTGTAAATGCAGCATGACCCAGTGACAAGCATCTCTGTGCAGGACTGGTAATGGTGATGACTTGATGGATATTCTTGTCTCAGCCGTCTGAGAGGACAACTGATGTTACTGAAAGGCTGTAGAGCCTCAAGACTGTGGTTTGAAAGCACCACTGACTTCTATGCAAAGGTCAGCATCGTGTGACTGCATCAAACCAGTGTACTTGACTCGTCAATGGCTTGTTTTATACCATGTTTTTTTAATTGTAAATAAACATTTTTAAGCATTTTCTGATGTTTTCTTCCCTACTGCCTCACTGTTGTCTCCTGTAAATAAAGTATGCTGTTGGACAAAAGCCAAGCAGGGACTTTCCAGCAACTTTCCAGTTATGTGTTATCTGTAACCACAGTAAACTGACTGTGTCAGTGAGAATGTGGCCTGAGAGGAAAGGCCCATTCCACTGCATTGTATTTGGATTTTTTTCAATACAGGTCATGTGATTGTGTTAATAACGGTTAATCATTTATGTGCTGCTGCATTTACTGTCCTTTTGGCTGTGGAGTAATTTTGGCAAAAATGGATTACATCTGATCTTATTCAAAATTGCGTGCCAACAAATCACCTCGGTTACTATTATCAACTTGATAATTAAAGTTTTTAACACGTATCTTAGCCATTACTCAGTAAAGTAATGGATTAGACTTACTGTGAGCAGTCAATTTTAATTGTACGTCTCTTCCAAAAAGCGACTTGTTTCTGTTTCCGGCGTGATTATCTAACACCCCCAGGTCTGTGTTTCGTTCAAAGTGTGGGCTCACCACAGCGAATTGCCTCTGAAATGTAAGGGGGTTTCAACTTGGTATATCCGACGTACTTTGAATGCACCATGATGCGTTAAGTTCCTACCTCCCTGCCGACGAAGCCACCGCCACAGATAGCACAGACAGAAGTTAGAGGTGTTGCTGCCGTTGTTGTTTATTTCCGTCGCTTGTTTGCCCTGGAGGCAGTGATTCATGGCGGATCGTTGATCGAGTTCAGTCGTTTGAATGAAGTGAAGAGCAGGTGAAACCGGCATAAGTAACGAATGTAAGTAAAATGAGTCGTTTTGCTCCTGCTATTCATCAACGACAAGTTTCCTCCCCAAAGCTAACGTTAATGTTAGCTTAGCTCTCCAGCTAGCTAGAACGCTCACTGTGTATCATGGAAATAAGTCTGTTTACCATGTTTACATGGTTAGCGGTTGATCATTGTAAATGGTATATGAGCGTTTTAAATGCCATTAAGTAACGAGTCCTCTACTTCAGTTACTTTTAGGGACTTTTTGACTGAGCTAGGAATGTTCATCTCATCTCATCATACATCCAAACCAGTTGAGCTACTCTCTTTTTATATGAAGTAAACAAAAGGCGCCGTCGCAGTCATTGTTGTTGTCTACTTTATAAAGGCCGAGAGTGTTCATCGATGGAGGACCTGTTGAATGTGAGCGGTGGCCAAAACACTGCCCTGGTCATTTTCGCTTTCCTTCAAGCGGACAGTAGCAACGCAGATTACAACAAGGAGCTTCACTCCCTGGGCGCAGGGATAAATCTTACTCGGGACATCAATTGCAATGGCTCTAGGATCGACACCACCCCGGACGATGGTGACCTTGAGACTGATGGTCACCCGATGAGCTCTCCCTTACGCTCTTTCAGTGATCTTCGGCCTTCTGCGGACCTTCAGTGGCTGAGTGAGTAACTGAAAGCAAACCACCTTCAAGCTGTGATGCTAGAGCTGGTTTCATGTAGTACCACATCAAACTCTGACAGTAGATCAGCTGTTTCAAAACGAAAGTCTTTGGTTGGATGTTTTAAAAATGGACCCAGCACACAGTGTCAATTCTGTATTTCAAGACACCTGTTTATTTACATATTACTGACGTCACACCGCTGTATTGTATTATTAAACTGGCACTACTGGCAGGAACAAAACAACTTGTGGCTTAAAGTGAAAACAGGAAGAGAAAAATAAGTTAATGTGTTGTTGCTCTATGTTTACTAATGGAAACCTAACTTCATTCCATTGCCATTGAATCCACACACAGAAAACATTGCAGTTGACTCAAGCGTACGGATGTTTGGCCACTCTTGTTTTGCAGTTGGAAACCATGAAGCTGCAGCAGCTCCTCACCAGGTTGCAGAGGAGCTGAGGGCCATCGGAGATCAGCTTGAACGTGGTGCTGTGGCTCGGGCTACCAGGAACCTGAATGCAAATTTATCACGCTCCAACTGTGAAGTGAGTCTGCTCTGAGCCGGAGGGATATGATTATCTGTAGTAACAACAACAAACTTCTCTCATCAGTAGTGGTCCTAGCAAAAGTTTGCTTTTTCATGACCCAATTTTTCTGACATGCAGAGATTTGGGACATTCTGACATGCATGCTACAATAATTTGAACTGTGTGAAAGTGAGTGAAAGTGAAAGTCCACAAATGTTACTGCTCTATGTCTTTGAGAAAACTACTTATCTGTTAGTATTTGTTTAAGATAATGGAAAACTGACACAACTTGTCCTGTGAACAATTCACTTTGTAGATAGTCTAAACAACAGCTAATAAAATATACCTGTGATCAGTGTCTCATCCTGAATGATGTATATTAAGCTCTGCATTGTGTTTTTTCTATCTCAGCAGTGGCATATGCACCTTTCCCGTGAAGTGGAGTGGGTTATGGGCAACATAGGACTTCCGCAGCATCTACACCATGAACAAGTCATAATAGCCATCACTCTCACTCTGGTGAAGGGAGTGTGTCAGCAGACCCCACGGTTTCTAAAAAACCTCTTCAGTGCCACACTGCGGTGCATCCTTGGACGTGCAAACTGACTTTTGAGCTGCAAGCTGAGAGGAAATGGCTGAGAAATGTGTGGTGGCAGATGAGCACAATCTGTAACCTGCACTTTCTCCTTATGATCAGTCCAGTGGTGAAAGGAGCTGTGTTTACTAAACACTTCGCAAACACAAAATAAGGGAATGATTGATTAATTTTCATTTTTTTGAAGCAATTCATTATTGACACTCAAAATGTATTAATTACTTTATGTTCATGCTTCCGTTTGCTTAAATGTGTCTTTTTATTCTATACTTGAAATACATGATTTTTTTCTTTTTTGTTAACAATTCAAATATTTTCCTTTTGGTAATGAATGTAGCGAGTATACTGTGTAACTTGAACAAATGAATAAACAGTATTTTCCTGTGGTTAAGTTTACTTTCAACCATGAAATAAGGTATGTATATATATATATATATATATATATATATATAAATAAAGGTAATATGTACTTCATATCCCATAGCTTCAAGTTTGTCAAATTGAAAGTGACACTCTTAAGCATTTTCACGAACCACTACAGAAAGCTGCTCAAACAGTTGAATCTTTTTATTATTCTCATTTCAAACAGTGTATTGTAGGAAAGTCAAGGTACAAAGTGTCGTGGTTGGGACCTTGTGACATCCATCCTGCTCTGTACTTTTAACAGTTTCCCTTTAAAAGCAGGCACACTTTGAGTCTGTGGGTATTACAGTGTGTAATACTGAGACATACATGGAAACATTCTTTCTACATCAAAGAAGATGGTGTCTGTCCAGTGCCATATTCTAAGAGCCATTCATGAGTTCTTATGGTGATACAACTTACAACAACCCCAAATCTCCAATGTTTAAGATTATTTAAATTGTGTGCTTCTTGCTTTCTGTATAAGTGACCCAGGGGACGTTCCACTACACCAGTTTACCAGCAACTTCCTCTTTCCCATTTATAGGTCACAGACGACTTACCTAGCTGCAAAAAATGTCCCCTCATACAACTGGTCAAATATGTGTATTTAAATCTTTTTGTTTTCGGTACTTCAAATCTTTATGTAAAATGATGTTTTGATTGTTGAAGAGCTGATTGTTGCTTTTAACACTTCACAGTGAAATACAACCTCTACCCAAGGAGAGTTGGTAGCCTAACGAGAGAAACAGTGACAGTTCGCACAAGGCTTCTGAAGTTTCCCATCTAGCAAATTCAACCATATATTTTCATTAAAGGGAAGACTCAGTTCACACGCTGCAGTTACATTCCTCCTTCACTCCTCATATAGAGTAATACTGCTCACTTTGGCATGGTAAGTATAAGCAGCGGCCGCAAACCAGTTGTAGCGCAGTTCACACAAGGACTTCAATATAGCCCAGCTGCCCCCCCTCACCCTTTCCTCCAAAAAAATGAAGATTCACAATATTTTTCACACAGTGGTGGTGGTAAAAGAATAACTCAGGACCCTGATGTGCTGTGCAGCAGCAGTACTGTGCTTTGGGAAACATTCAAATACTTAAATCCATCTGTTGACAAAAATTTTCATCTCTCACTTCACAAAAACTAAAACATAATGCAAATTATTCAAATCCTGATTGCGACATGAAAATAAGGAACCTAAATCAAATCGTGTGTGCCTGTTTTTTTGTTGCTAACAGAAGTGGTCTGAGACAGACAGACTGAAATCGTTATCACTGGTTTCATTTCCATATTCTCTCCATATTGTACATTTGGTTTATTTATCAGAGGATGTATCAAAATAACTCATCACAGTTACGGGGGAAAATGTGAAGAGATACTGTTTTGTTGCATAGAAAGCGAGGGGGAGCAAATGTGGAGGTTTTCTCCAGCTAACAAGTGTCGTCAGTAGATTTTCCATGTAGCTAACACTGACTCAAATGGTGCACAACAACCCGAACAGTAAAAGCCACAGACACAACAGACACTAGGACAAGGATAATACACACACACACACACATCGCCCGCGCACTCTTTCCAATTAATGAGATGAAAGACTGGACTCTGGAGTTTGAAGAATTGAAACATAAAGCTCCAAGTAAGAAAGAAAATAAGGAAGAAGGTGGAGTGCATTGATTTTCCCCCTTTTCTATGTTTGTACCTGGTGGAGTGAAGCAGTGAGGACTCCTAGCAGTAAGGTTGCAGATGAGAATGCGGTGAAAGCGGGGCAGGTAAAAAAATAAAGATCAGCCTCTTTTCATAAAGCCAACACAATTTGGAAGGAGAGTCCCACCATGTGCTTACTAATACAATTTATTTCTACCATAATATCTTGTAATTTGCATTCCCTGCCCCTGAAAGACACCTTTACTTTCTCCTGCAGGTTAGCACACCACATGCTACTACAACAGCAAAGATGGCCACGGCAGCACCTCCATAAAGCAGCGCTGGGAACTCTGACTTTGACTCTGGCTTTGCCTCTGGCTGTGGCTGCGCTGGTGGCTCCTCAGCTGGAACTTCTACAAGGGCCTCTGCAGCATCAGAGACCAGGGGTGCAGCCAGCTGGGCTTCAGCTGGCTCTGCCACAGTCTCGGCCTCTACCTGGGGATCCTCTGGCTGATGAGGCACTGCAACGGGCTCCAGCTCCTGTTCTGGTTCTGGTGCTGGTTCAGGTGTGGCTTCAGGCCCCGCTGGTGCCGAAGGGGTTTCCTTGTCTAGAGATGGGGGTGCCACCTCAGTAGGCACTGGTGGGGTGGCAGCAGCTGGTTCTGGCTCAGGGTCTGGTTGCACAACAGGAACAGGTAAAGGATCTACGGGTTCTGGTTCAGCTGGAGGGGGGTCAGCAACTTCAGTGGCCGGGGGAAGAAGCTCTGGCTCAGAGGAGATGAGGGATGGTTCTGCTGACAAGCTTGAAGGCGTCTCTATTACAACTGGCTCCTCTAATGAAATCAGGGAGGCCGGGGCTGTGGAGTCTGCCTCTGCTGGCGCTGGGACAGGTGGAGTCTGGTCCCTGAATTCCTCCCTGAGCTCGGCCAGTTCGCTCTCTGTGCCTAAAACACTCATCATGCTCTCCTCTATCGCTCCACCTTCACCGCCTTCCTCCAGCAGCTCAGCCTCCTCGCGTTCCACATGGACAATGTCCGAGTTTGAGGAGTTGTTTTCGCTGCGCTCCTCGGCCAGAGCTACACCCTCATTGCTGTCCAGGCTTTTGACGTCTTCAGGATCCATTACACCAACCTGTGCCCAAGACTCGTGGCCGGCCAGCGACACAGGTAAACTTTCTGTCTGCCAGGAGCTCTGCTCGCTGCTGTTGTCTCCAGTGCAGAGGAGCGATGAAGGAGGGCTGAGCTGGTCAGGATGCTGCTCCCCTGAAAGGATGTAAATGTCGTTGCTGTCTTCAGCGATGGTCACACCTCGGTCCTCCTCTGACTGAAGCCTGAATATTTCACCCTGGGGACAGATAGGAGCAGAGACGATGTCTTGTGAGCTGGCTCTTTAACATAACATTAACATATATGGTGTAGATACTGATGAAAACTCTCACATAGGTGACATCATATTTATAATCATCAACTTAGACAGTGTAAAATTTAGCATTCACTGCATTGCTTCAGTCCTTATGTTGGCCTTTTGAGCCACCTAGTGGTAAGCAGCTGCTACTCAACAGTGGATCAAGCTCCTCTAATACTTTCCCATTATGTAACAGGTATATTATGATCATGTGGGTATGAGTAACTGACACAGAGGTCAGCTTGCTCATGCAAAACACATGCAAGTTAACCGAATCAAACACAAAGGTCTGCTGAGCTGAATTCACGTTTGACCTCATAATATTAAAAAGGTCAAACTAATTTCCAAAGCTGGATTGTCCCCACATAACTACCAGGTCTTTCTGCTTTGGTCGGCGTGCAGGGATGTGCTGCATAATCTACAGTATGTGGCTTTAATATAGGCCAATGACTCTGCACAATGAGCGCCAAAGAACAAGATACATAATGACATCAATATCTCGAGGGCACACAGCTGGATGAGTAAAGAGGTTAATACAATGTTGTTAGTTCACTTTTATCCTCTCAACACTGTCAGAGAGTACAATCTAACAGCAGTAACAGATCCTGTGATTCAGGTTTACAGGCAACTTTGCATTTCCCATCTCATGTGTTGCAATGAAAGTCACCCTTTTCTCTTCAGTAGCTCATATTCTGTGTTAGCAAGCCTACATCTAGTAAACAGCACATTCTTCATTACTGACCAATCGCAAAAATGTGAGGCCATGAGTGTCCATGCTAAAGGTGTCCATGCTAAAGGTCATGGACCAAGAGCAGCAGCCATACCAGAACCAGAATATTAACATCTATCTGAGCAGGTGCATCTAGCAGATGAAAAAATAAAAAAGCAGAGACAAGGCTGATCTGCATTTACAGGTAATGAACCAAGCTCGACGGGACTGAAGTTAAATTTGGATCTGTCAAAAGCAGCTTCCCTCTTGTATTGCTGTGCATGTCAGTTAGGTGTGACTTGGACGGATGAGATTCAAAGAGACAGTGGCAACAGACGTGTTTGTCTAACAGGGAGGGTGAGGGTTTGTGTGTGAACGGCAGACAGAAAGGTCCTGACAGCAGAGCCCAGCTCCAAAGACAACACTCTCATTTGGCATGGTAATAGAACATCATGTCCTTTACAGCTGCCAATTTGCATCTGATCAGCACCAGAGTCAACTTCTGAGGAAGCATATGTAAACTAGTAATAACCCTATGTAAAGATGATCTTTTTTTAAATGACGCAGCTAAACAGTGAAGGTTATTTTCCTTACAAGGACACTCGGTGTGGCGCAAAAGCAGCTGCATCCTGGGATGCAGGAGAGAGATTAAATCTAACAGCGCTCCATCGTTATCCAACATTCGCTTTCTCCATAAGCTGATTTGCATGTGGGAGAGCAAGAGTGTTTCACAAAACCCTCAGGAAACAGCTTCCCCATCAGCAGGACACAGCAGGACACAACAGGACAGAACGGGGCTGCCACGTGGTAGAAAATCCACAGGCAAAGGCTGCTAGTGGTTCTCCAGACCAGTGTCAATCAATCCTCCTGCATTCAAGGCTCTACTGCTCCAAAACTGTCACTTGTCTAAAACCCGAATTGACAACGACTGATTGAATTGAGAAGAAACGATAAAAGAATAACACACCTGAGAAGACCTGAGAAGACAATCCACTCTGAGTTTGCTCTGAGTTTGTTCTTGTTTGAATGTTCATTGTTGTTGTGAAACATATTCAAGGTTTTTAAAAAGTGTTGTCAGGCTTGTTTCGCAGTTCTCCACCCTTTGCCCTGAGGAAAACACTGACTCTATGAGACAAGCCTGCATTCCTGAGGTAGAGGCAAGGTGTACAGTTGTATGAACATTATACTGTGCTGATCTAAAATGCTGCACCTGGTGGTAGCAAGGTGACATACTGTAGTCGCTGCCCAAAAGAAACTACAAAAACTGCAAAAGAGTCGCAGTATTTTCGTGAGTACTTGTTATATTGGCACATGACTCCCACTTACGGTCAACATGCTGCATCCACTTGAAAATCCAACCATCAGATGTGGTTTGTGGTTTAAACCACAGTTTCCACATCATCTCAGTTTGCAACTATCCTATAGTATCTCAAACTTGTGTGAATTGGTGATATCTTGTGATAATGTGTTCACAGGCTCATTTGTGTGTGTTCGTCATTTATGAGGAGGATTACATCATCGCTGCTCCTAATGGACAAACACTGCAAGAGGTCACGCAGCAGCTGACTGGCACCCAGGACTGAGAGTGTCTGCTAAACTGCTCGTCAGTATCCAAATGTACTGCAAATCTAATTTCATGAAAACGATCTCAGCTGGCCTCCGGTCATTAAACAAACTTGTTGATATCGTGCAGTGGCCATGCAAACTGAAACGGAGGAAATTCCACCACAACAAACACAGAGGTTTTACATACTTCACTGGAAATTTGCACATTTAGATATGCAAGAGGTCACATCTCCGGCAACCCAAAGCAGAACAGTAAGACTTTATGGGAGAACACTGTTGAACATAAAAACATCTGCTGCTCCAATGTTTTTAGTTAATGGCGGAAAACTAAATATTCCTTTGCACTTATTTCTGTTTTATCATTGTGTTTATGCACAATATATCACGTTTGTTTCACACGTGCCTACATGGTGATACTTGTTCGATGTTGCCTGTAGTATAAAGCAGTCCAACACGAGGGATGACTATTTTGACAACTTGAGTCTGACAACTCTGGGAGAGCCTTGGGCTGATTCCCTGTTAGACTCATGCCATAGCCCCGTGCTACGCAACTTGCATCAGTAAATATTGGTTTTTGGCCCGTCATCATTAACAGTGTTGTGGCAGCAGGGAGACTCATGGACAGACAGAGGGATGAGAGAAATGGACGACTGCCCTGTTTAAACCCTGGCAGTCAGCCAGCATGTTAATGCTGTAGCAAGTTTTTTCAAAAAGGCTACAAGTGGGCCAGTCAAGCCCCTGGTGATGGTGTTTTTAGAGGATTATTAGAGTTATTTTTGGGACTTCCTCAGCCTGCTCAGGCACTCTGCTCTAGTCCAGTCTCATGTCGGTGCAGTGGCACAGTGATGCACATTATTTCACCCTGGAGCAGCTGAGAGGGTGCTTACGTAACACAGGGGCAGCACTGTTACACTGTACAGCATGATGTGCCCTGACGCAGCCCAGGCTGGAACCCTTACAGCACCTTATCCTTAAAATATCATCACTGCAACTTCACTGTTTCTACGCAGCAGCAGCAGCAGCAGCAGCAGCAGCAGCAGCAGCAGCAGGAGCAGCAGCAGCAGCAGCAGCAGGTATTGGCAACTAAAGGCCTCTCAAGATTACTTTATTGCCTTTTAAGATCTGCTGCTTTTACTGCACAATATTTGATAATGATTTGATAGTCAAATAATGCATGTCTTCGTTATCCCTTTTCTCTTCACCCAAAAGTCAGGTGCAATCGCCAGTGTGCCACTAGCAAACCTCTGGCGTCATATAACATCACTCTCACAAGGACTGTAATACGAAATGGCTGATGTGCGCACTCAGGCCTCACGCAGCACCTCGCACCAGCAGAAGGACAGCTGTCTGACTCCTGAAGGGGGGCAGACAACAGTGACGGCCAGCGGACAGACAGAGGCTAGAATGTCTTTCACCATGTAGCTCTACGTTTTGCACCATCTCCCCCCTTGTCCCTCCCCAGTCGAGCCCTTCTCCTATCTGCCCCCGGCTGTGCACTGTCTGACGGCTGTTGGTTTTGTTCCTGCCAAATGAAGTGTAAACTACATTAGGGTCATGACAATCCTTATTGTAGTCTGGTGTAACTAAACAAAAGGCAATGATGAGAGCCACCCAAATCTTGCAAAGGTGCGTCACTTGTACTATACCATTACAACAACGTCCTAGAAGAGGACAAGAGGAATGTAACATCGACATTTTAACGATTCAACACAAAAAAGTGACCCGTACTAATCTGGGGAGAGCTTTCTTCCACCATTGCAGAACAAAACCTGGTAAAGTGTGAATAAATAAAGCAAAGAAAAATGTCTCTAATCTCCGTCTTATATTTCTGATACTTCTTATTTACTAAAAATTAGCACCTGCGGAGAGTTAGTTCTTGCTGCACAGTGACTCCTTCTCAAAGAACACACTTGCACATGTACATGAAGATCAATGAGCTCAATCTGTACCTACAAAATCCCAAATAAAACATCCTACCTCGATGCGAAGTCTTGAAACCGCTCGGATCACACCTGAATAGACAAACCTCAAGAGAGCCAAAGCAACCAGAGAGTCTAGGAAATGGAGTGGAGGTGGACAGCGAGTTGGAGAGAAGTGTGCATAGAGCCAGCTGTCAAACTAATGGAGATTTCACTATGCTCTCTCACCGTGCCCACCCCGTTTCTTCCTCATCTCTCACCCCTCCCCTCCCTTGTATTCCCTCCCTTCCTATCATGCACTCTCTCTCTCTCTCTCTCCCTCCCTCCCTCCTTCCCTCCTCTCTCTTCATGCCTCCATTGCTGATCCTGTCCCTCATCCGTTCATCCCCTGTGACATAACTGAGAACAAGAATGTGGCTTTGTTTGTGGCCAGTGTACATGTTACATTGCCTGAAAACCAGGCTGAACATCATGACAATGAGGTAATGGCGACGACCAGGGTAGCAGTTAGTGTGTTAGATCACGTGACCGTTTGTCAGTATGACCCGGTTCATAGGGAGCCATCTGTGACGCAGTGTTCCACTTATTACAATGCTGGAGATCTGAAGCTGCATCAATATAATCGCTAAAAAAAATAATGCTAAGCTAAATAACATTAAAAAGTTACAGCAAAAGTAGTATATGGAGGAGAATATAAAAACACACTAGGTGTGACCACACCCTGGAGTTACTTTATATCAGAGTGCTCTGATCTGTATCAGTCGCAACATGCACAGCTGCGCTGCAAGTGCCAAGGTGACTGTTCAGCTCCAACTCAATGTTTGAACAAGTTTTTCATCTTAATTTAATACGCTTGAAATAACCACCATTAATGTTACAGCATGAGAGTCCTGACTGATATTTGTTGCTGCTTTACTTTTTAGACATTATCCCACCAAGACAGTAACAACCAGTGAATCAAAATCAGCTCAATAAAATACTCACAAGGTTGATTAAAATGAAATGTTGTCAGGTTATTTATGTGCAGTATCGGTTGAGGATTAATCATAATCACAGATACTTATTCCACTATGACGTACATTTTAATCTCATGTATTCAGTTCAGTTGTTGTAGATTACAAAAGGGACATGGATTCTGCTCTATGAAATAAACTAGACAAGTAGCTTACTGGTGCCCCCAGCTGGTCATTCAGAAACTTATACATCTATTTTAAGCATTTTTCTGCTCAAATTGCTCTACATCCCAAATTCCTGTTTCACAACCACTGCAAATATTTGTCATTAATGCAGCTGGGAAGCACTAACTAGTGGCTGTTTTTGACTACACTGAACTTATGTCACCCTTTAAACTGTATTACTCACAATGTCATTGTTAAAGTAATTAAAGTGCACAGTTTCAAGTACGGTATGTTGAAGTCTACTCAGGAATATTGCTATGTTAGTGTGAGTGAGTATGTTTTGTGATTTTGATTTTTTTTTCTAAAAGTTATTCTAAATAGTAGCTCCCCTAAATATGCTTAACACAAAAACAGGAAGTCATTTATGTTTTATGGGTAACCAAGAACAAAATGTACTGGTATGCATTTATGGTTTCCTCCATTGCGTGCTCCAACTCACCCATCCCCCTTGCTGAATAATGTAGTCAGTTTCATCTTCCTCTAGCAGGCGCACCCCCAGATGCAACAGAGTTGTCACAGACTGGCCCTCGCTTTGTAAAGCCTGAAGCAGCACCAAAGGTACGACCACCTTGAGGGATGGAAAGAGGAGTAGAGGTTGTGGTTAAGAGGGGAGGCAAAGGGACAACAGAAAAGAAGCTGGGAGCTACAGCTATGATACATTAGGTACCAACTTATAATATAAACTATAAAAAACCAATAGTGCACAGGACAGATACAAACACTGCACTGCATTGGTTAACTTAAAAAAAAAAAAAAAAAAAAAAAAAAGAGTGTGTATACGGAAGGGCTAGTCAGCCTGACCGGCTCACCTTGCTCCAGCCTCCCTGTGTCTGTCTTGAAAGAGTCACTGTTGCCTCTCTGAAACTCTGATAGTCCAGTGGCCTGAAACACATAGATGTCACACATCGTTGTTTAGGGCTAACAGCACAAAAACAAATTTAACATAACTGACACCATACCCAGTATCTCAGATTAACATCTTTAATCACCTGACAAAACCTGATAAAATAAGGCATATCTGGATGCAATGCTATCTGTCAGAAAATACACAGGTTTCACTTTTAAATGTAGTTGGATATAAAATTTGTAGCTGTAGTCATTTTGGGGAATGCTGTGTCGCCTCCACATCCTACAAACCACTCTCACATAGCTCCACTCACTCACATTTGGAAGTTGCCTAGTGGCCACAAAGCTCCTCTGCTAAACCATCTCAACCAAAAGCAAATACTAATACATATTTCAATACAGAGCAAATATCCAACATGTTTGGATTGAGATTGTTACTGAGCAGTGTGTGACCATTCCTTCCCCACTGACTCCCGTATTTCCAAATTTGTCTGGTTTTGCAAAGCAGAAGCATGTGTGGCTGCGTGTGTGCAACAGAGTGTTTACTGACTGAAGAAATTCAGGACAACTGTTTGCACATGAAATTGTGTTGATGAGGGAAGGGTACTGACATACAGTATATTTCAGACTGCCCATCTGTAAGTAGTAGGATTAATAGGAGTAATAATCTTAGAGACAGTCTCTGTGAACTAAGATCTATTCAGATTTTCTTTTCTCAAATATGGTCACTGCTCTGCAGAACTAACCCTATGAGTAGTGTGTGTACAGCTTCTGCCAAGGATGTGCCAAGTTCTCTGGCCACCTGGTCTCCCATTACAGCAAGGCAGTCTTCAATGGAGGTCTCTGGGTTAGCCGGATTGAACACCAGTGATGAGCGGCGGTCGAAGCCTGTAGTTGAAAAAGCTGCAAGCGCACAGACCACAGGACAGAAGGATGACTGATAACAACACATTTATTTATTCATTAAAATATGTTTTTCAGCCTCAATTCAAAAGACTCTATGAGGTTATTCTGAAAGTTTGGGTTATTTATGTAAGTATGGTCAACTGGGCAGCATGAATGAGTGTCTCACTTTGGGAACAGCTCGTGACAAATTAAGGATACCAGCTGTCAGGAAGTTAAGAAATCCTCTACTTATAAAAACTGGTCTCACAGCAACCAATAAGTCATTAAGAAAGCTCAGCTCTTCCTCACTGCACATGAGCAAAGGGGGTGACGTGAAGTGACATCCGCTCATGCTACTCAGAGAAGCTCTCCACACCATACTTGTCTTGTTTCACTTTGACTAACATTGCCATTTAGAGTCCTTTGCACAGACAAGCCTGTTTACAAGAATAAACTACCAGGTTTAAAGCACTGAGGTTTCTGAGTTTGTGGTTCCTTTAATTTATTTTTATTACTGTGCTTAGTACTAATACAGTTGTGGTTTGTACTTATGTACTTAAATGGCTGGACAAAATCATATTGTTGTTATTACTGGACCATTATGGAGATAAAGACTTGAATAAAGATCTCCATAAAGACTTGATAATTAATATTACTCATGTTTTGTGTGTGTGTGTGTGTGTGTGTGTGTCAACTTACAGGCAGCGACTTCATCTTCCAGCTGCCTCAGCTCTTCATCTATCTGCCTTTTTATCATTACAGTATTCTCTCTGTCAAAATGGCCATCCCCTGAAAGATAGATACATAACACATGAACCAATTTTCTCCTTCTGTCCAACTCCTTTTGTGTTTCACTCACACATGCAGAAGCACACAAGCTGACTCTTCACAAATGCCAAACCCAAAATATTACGCACACACAAGTCTCTATTGAAAAGCAAATTTGAAAATTAAAAGTTGCAGAGACTTAAAGTGTGCATTGTACACCTGTGCCATGTAGGTCTTTAAATAATACATGAAGTAAGAATAAATATGTGCTCTGACTTGATATCGTCAGACATCCAATATTTTTCTATTCCTTGACTTCAGCATAATGATGAGCCAGTGACGCCTGCACACTTAACATGACTCAATATGTAAAGTTTGCCAAACAAACCAGTTGTGCATATATAAACTCTGACTTCCCTGGAGGAAAGAAACCGTTTGCATGTCAATACCAACCCTACTTTTAAGTCATTCCTCTTCCTCTTCCTCCTCAGCATGATGTCGTTCAAATCCAAAGAAAAAGCTGAGCTCTCAAGTGCCTTCAAGGCACCAGTGCAGACCTTATGCTGAAGGCTGCCTGCCTGGCTGCGAGCTTTCATATTCACATAAAACCTAATGTGAATGCAACCATTAAGACAAGAAAAAATAATCCTCCAGCCATTTGATAAGGAAGGGTGACACGCTGCCTCTTTACACGCTCAAACCAAGGACATTGGTTATTTCCACTGTGGTGGAATGTGGACTCTATTAGTTCTATTGGTTTGAGACAGCACAGCTAAACTGGTGACAAGCAGCCAACAGTGACGAAAGACAATTGCCTTGAAATATCTTTCTCCATTGATTTGACAAATGGGAAATTAAATACTAATGTTTGCCAACAAGAGGAAAGTTAACCCCTTTCCCACCCCCCACCCCCCACCCCCACTCTATCTCTCTCTCGCTCGTGATCTCTTTGCTGCAGCTCATACATGAACACCCTTAGGACCAGTGTTGGTTTTTCCTGGGCTCGGTGCTGTTTCAGCATTCAGCCAGACAGCTAGCCGGCCAACTATTTCGCTTTGGTCCATTGGCGTGTGAGTAATCCTACGGTGATTACACATGACAGGCTGTCAGAATTTGGACCGGGTCAAGCGGAAAGCAGGGATCAGCCACTCATCTGCCCTTCTCCACCCATTATGAGCATGCACACGACAATAAAGACAGACAGGAAATATAGAGAACTTCCCCTGTCTCTTTCTGTTTTTTTGTTTGCTTATAATGCTGTTGTTTTTTTCCCCCCAGCTTGCTCTGCTCTTCATCCTGCGAAAGAGGGAGTGACAAGCTTGGCCAAAAATCCTGCAGGACCGTCTTACACTCACAACTGTCATATGTCTCTCCCTGTAGCAATCAATACAATTTATTTTGCCAGAAACATACTGTGGCCAAAGCTTCACGGCAGAGATGAAGATCAATAACATGCGGAGTGCAAGTGCGGGACTTTGTTTCATACTTTGTTTCTCTAACAGCACATACCACACACAAAGGTTAGAATGAGAGGATTACAATTGTCTCATACACATAACAAATAAATGTAAAAAATGTTTAAAAAAAAAAAACACTTTGCTGGGTTTTCCTTTTGAATGCTAGGCACACAAGGAACAAGATGGAAAAGAGGAATGCTGCAAGCCTGAGGCCATGGCACAAGGTTGCTATAAAACCCTCTGGAAAGCCTGGCCAGTCCTCAGCTACTCTGAGCAACATACTGGAATGATTGTAACTAAGCTTAGGTGCACTGGTTTACAAGCACTGGCTACTTCATTAATGTCATGTTTAGATGGGCACAGTCTCTGAATGTGTTTTTAAGCCAATGTCAGAGAAGGCTAAATTAAGCTGGTAATCAGGTGCCAACCTGCCTATACACCCAGAGTATTTTGTCTATTACTACCATGTGTGCATCTGCACACAGCTCTATTTGTGTACCATGTAAATCCAAAAGTGTAAGGGTCGCCCTATGTACATCAGACCAAATGACACAAGTGTAAAGTTTTTCTCCTTACCTTGACTTGTGGTTAGTGTGTGTGATCTATCAACAGGAGGCATTCTCAGGTAGTTGAGGACAATGTACTTGGTTTCATAATGAAAACCCTCAGGCACAACGGCAGTGGTGGAGGCAGAGGTGGCGGAGCCCGAGGTAGCCATTGAACAGACTTATGTCAGACCCTCAGGCACATTAATTCTTACAGTCAGAGCTGGACGTCTCACCTGAGGAAAATGACAGCCAGAGGAAGAATAATGAGTTCCTACTGTGACAATCAATGCCGTCTGCAGCAGTCAGTCCTGGCCAAAACACCCATTAACAAAGAAATAAGGAAATCCATGTCAGACTCCAACTATAAATCACGATGACATGTGTCATTTAACTGTAAAAACAGCTGTTACATGTATGGCATAGAACAGGTGTTGCACTCAAGTGTCACAATGCCCTGTGCTCATTATGTAAGGTGGACATGCTCCTTGTCTGACACCAGGTCTTTAATTGTATTTTTTTGGTACCTTTGGACCAATGTGGCTGACTGAAGACAAAGGGAGAAAAACAGAGATCGATAGTACTATAGTTGGCACTGTTTGTAACTACATCCTCAAACAAAGCAACTTACATGACACACGTGGCGGGCAGAGGGGCGTGAATAAATCCTTCAATGACAGCCTTGACTGACCAAGTGTTTCATGAAAATTTAGATATTCCCCTACTACAACTACTTTGTCTCCTGTAGGTTCTGTTTACGGGCACTAATGAAAAAAAAGACCGAGCTTTTGCCTCCAGAGATGATGTGTCACCATGTGGACCAAAAGTTTGATTAGAAACAAGTTTGCCAAATTAAGGAGAAACTTCCGTTTTGAACTGCCAAAATAAAACTTCGTGTTAAATAACAGCGCGTCAGGACCGTTGATACCCAAGTTACAATGATGAAATAAAACATCACAACGAGTTTAGTATGAGGAATGTATCTATATATAACTGTAATTCAATTTACTGAAAATTACAGCATGCATGGCTCCAATAGCTAACGTCATATAGTCATATTACTTCAATACAGTATATATAGCTCATTAGCAAATTGCCGGTGAAATTAGAAAATGGTTTGCTACTCTGTGAAGTCCGTTTTTGGTAAGACGAGTCGTTGCTGGTGCACCTCAGCACACATGCAAGCTATAGCTAGCTTTAACGGTAGACGTTTTAGTTGCTATTTCGAAGACAAAACTTAATTTTAGTTAAGTCCAGTTTGGGTGGATTTCTTACCGTCCTTGTCCAAAGGCAACCAGGTGCTGACAGACGACAGGTTGAGGAGAAAAATGCGACAGTCCCCTGCAGCAGTAGTAGCTGTAGAGGGCAGACCACCACTGGCAGGGAGCAGTAGCACTAGTACACAGTGTGCTTTGGAAACTACACAAGCTAGCCAGAATATAACACAAACCTTCCTGTCAAAACCTTCAAAATAACACTCGTCTTATTTTTTTCCTAATAATTTCACTGGTTAGTTTTTTTGGACCATTTTGAAGCGATAAACCAACACTAAACAGTAATTGAAAGTGCGCGACGTTGTTAATGAGCAAACGTTAATTAAATATGCCATCGTAAACGTATCCTAGCAACCGAAACTGTATGATGTCGATTATGTCTGATTTACGACTATATTAAACGTGTGACCTCTCATAGCTTGAATATGACACACAAATATATACATAAATTTGTAAACTTCTTAAGTCTATGACATTATGTAGCTGACAAACACAAAAACACAGAAACCTGCTGTGCGGTCCAGGGACCACGGACATAACAACATAATTTCAGAACCGACTCTCATAAATCATGGATGGGATAATTATGTTATCTCAAATTGTCACCAGTGTGTGTTCACATGACATAAAATGAGAAATGAGGAAAGGGGAGGGGCGTTTATCTGTTCCCTAATCCAAGGACTGGATCTTTTGAATATGTGTGTTATTTTGAAAGTTGTAACCGGAAGTCGTGTTTCATGCTCGTCTCACACAAACCAGAGGAGAAGTAGTGTGGTTTTAACCGTTTTTGTGTTACTCGTCTGGGAAGACGTGCTATTTTTTTTTTTTTACGGACTTTGCATTGAAACAAAACATTTTTAATATTGGACATGGCGCTCACTGACGCAGATGTACAGAAACAGGTAAAGTAGACAATGTTAGCCTCGTGAATTTTAGCTTAAACTTAACCAACTTTGTCCCAGTGTCTTGGTTATACATTGAGATAAACATGTCAAACGTTAGCCAAGGCAAAGAGCTAAACTCTGACCTACACTTACATCTATTGACAGCAATCTAATATTCTGCTTTAACTGTACTATCCGTTAACGTTACAGCTCATTTGATCGGATTTTAGTCATTTGACAGATTTGTTATGTTACAAGTGTAAAAAAAAAATAAATAAAAAAGTTGGATCAAGCTATCGGGGAACATGTTAACGCTCTGTTGGTGTGTAGCAATAATACAAGCCATCTGGGTACTTTCGGGGTAAACTAGATAACATATGTGCTGTAACATGTTTGCCATGCTTTGTGAATTGGTTTGTACTTGTATTTAGAAAATTGACATGACGTGATCTGTTAAGGTTGAACTTTGTGTAACATTTCTTGTTTGTCTCGTATCAGATCAAGCACATGATGGCCTTCATAGAACAAGAGGCCAGTGAAAAAGTCGAAGAGATAGATGCTAAGGTAATGAAGTTTGTCACGTCAATGTGTCAGTCTTGTGATGCTGAATTTAGTGAGTTTTTAAGTGCATTAGTATCCTGGCTTGACCTCTATCGTGTTGTTGATAAAATTTAGAATATGTTGTCTACATGGAGGATGAAAAACCTGGTTAACCCAGTACACATGATTATGATGGTATCCAGGGTATCTGCTCATCTACCTGTAGGTGAAACAAAAAGGGGGGGGTGATAAGATTGCTACAACCCGCAATACATTGTATAGCCACAAAAACATAACCAGTGAACTCCAGAAACATGATCATAACCAGGATACTAGCATGCATGTAAGCATACCCAGTGATTGGTAATGCATCCTACTCATCCCATTCTGTTTACAGGCAGAGGAGGAGTTCAACATTGAAAAAGGTCGTCTGGTGCAGACTCAGAGGGTGAAAATAATGGAGTACTATGAAAAGAAGGAAAAGCAGATTGAACAACATAAGAAAATGTGAGTTGCTTGTCATTGGCATTGTCGTATTGGTGACATTGTGATGACTTAATTGTTTTACCTCCTCTCGTTATTCATTATTTAAGAGAGGTGCAATCAGTATTTTGAAATCCTTTGGCCTACATAATGACCAACAGTAGAAACCCTGCCACATCCTACTTCCAGGCACATTGATTTGAAGGGAAAGACAGAGGATCATGTGATGTTGGAATCTCTATGAAACATTGTTTAATGCCTATTTGTCTCAGTTTGCCTGTTTCTCTCAGGCATTGTTGATTATTCCCCGGCCCGTTCCTCCCCCTCTTCCACTGTCTTGGTGTCTTGGTAAATCTCAGTGTGCTGTCTTTGACATTGTAACATAATTACAATCATAACTAAATATCTGTAAACTGCAGCACTCCTGACATCTTATGAGTCTTCATATGTGTTTCTTATAGTACAGTGTGGTGGCACAGTTGGCTTGAAATCAGTGTGTTGTAAGAAATTGGTGTCACGCATAACGGCCATGTTACAGTGGTGCTGCATCACATGTTAATGTAGAAAATTCAACTCCAAAACTTTTTCTCGTACTGTCACAGCCAGATGTCCAACCTGATGAACCAAGCAAGGCTGAAGGTGCTGAAGGCCCGTGACGACATGATCACAGTGAGAGATAACGTTTAAGTTTTATGTCATGTAACTCATTGACATAGTCATTTCATGAGTTTGCATATAAGTGCTTAGGTTTGGTTCTCAGATCATAGAAAAATAACATTTATATCTCACCACAGACTAGCATTTGATTACAGATTACTATATCTATATAAGATTTACCTACTTAAATAATCATATATCTTATGTAAGAGATGTGGAGTGTTTATGAGCAACATGTTTTTGGTAAAAAGATCTAAATTAACCATAATTTATTTTTCCTTTGTTCCCTTCTCAGGATTTGTTGAGTGAGGCTCGTCGAAGACTTGGAGAGATAGCAAAGGACCCTGCCAGGTATTCCGCCCTGCTGGAGGGCCTGATACTTCAGGTAAATGATTTGATTGCTCCCAGCTTGCATCATGATAACTGACAGAGTTGTTGGTTCTCCATGTTTCCACTTCCACTGCTTTTCTACTTTTCAGGGATTCTATCAGCTGCTGGAACCCAAAGTTACCATTCGGTGCCGAGAGCAGGATGCAGATATGGTTCTGGTGAGGTTCAGCCAACTACATGTTATGTTGTGACTACTTTAACAGGGTATTTAGGAGAACATAAGGATCAGGAGTCTCTGCGTCTTTTTGTCACATTCATGGTAGTTGATGATTGATCATTACTTTGCTTGTTTTTCTGTTTTATAACCTGACAGGCTGCAGTTATTAAGAACGTTCCAATATACAAAGAGGCAGTGAAGAGCAACATAGAGGTCAGAATTGACCAGGAACGTTTTCTACCATCAGAAATGTAAGAAAAATGAATGTACTTCAACATGAATTATTACTCCTCGATTCATCTGTAGTAAATGTCAGATTTCTTATTTTCTATTGTAACTATTTATGACCATTTTTAATTGTGATTATGATGATAAAGAGAAAGTCAGACATAGGCTTAATATGGTTCCTTAATATTTGCACTAATGTTCACCCTTTGTTTTAACAGCTGCGGAGGAATAGAAATGTATAATGATAATGGGAAGATCAAAGTGTCCAACACTTTGGAGAGCCGGCTAGAACTCATGGCACATCAGGTAGAGTAACTCTAACTATACATCTAGCATTCAAATAATCACTTCTGGTTTACACGCTACACTTACTTCCTGCTGTTGCCCTGTGGAGGGCAGCAGAGCCCACTGGGTTTGTAAGTGAACTTCATTATCTGAAGTTTGGAGAGTTGAACAGTGGTTGGTCATGCCAAACACTAATTCAACAATGTTAATCGACTGTCTCTTCATTGAGTTTGGAGCCAGATAAGGCTGTAAAATTAATTTTGTACTGATTAGAAACATCTCTGCTTTGCTTTGCTTTTGTAAGGTAATTCAAATGTATTAATTCATGCTTTGTGTGTAGTACCTGCTCTCTCCACAGATAACTCCGAATGGTCAAAGAAATTCGTCTTGATTATACATCCCAAATGTTTTCTGCTTCCAACACACAACTGCAGATACACTGAAAAGGCACCTTGATATTGAAAGCAAAAGCATGGATCTTTGTTGAGAGGTTCATAAAAGAAACAAGAAAGGAAACAAGAAAGTGATGTTGCGTCTTCATTCATCGCTGCTTACTCCAATAATTTCTTTGGGTTTTTCCTTTTTTTTCTCATTTCTATCCTGACTTTACCTGTGACAGATGATGCCTGAAATCAGAGTGAGCTTGTTCGGAGCCAACCCCAACCGCAAGTTCATGGATTAACAGTGGATTTGAAGGGAGCGGTGCAGCAGCTGATGGGATATTTAAGGTGACCACAGACTATCATCATAGTATACAGGAGTCTGCATAATCACCTGCCGGGCATAAGGGCTAAGGAAAGGCCTCATTTACCTAATGGGGTGGTGTGACTGTGTTTATATGACTTGATTTTTTTTACTAATTTACTGAGAAATAATTCAACGTGCACTTTTACTTGTGTTCAAATGCCCTCTAATTGCAATGGTGTTGGAACTATGCATTGCCCCAGATGTTTTGGGTCAACAAACCGATTAAAACAATCAAAGCTACATGTTAAGACACACTTTCCCCACACATACTTAGTTTACATGTTTTGCAGAGTACAGTCTTAATGAGGCTGATTGTCTGGTATGTTTGCCCAAGATCTTTTTTTTTTTTTTTTTTTTTTTAAATAGTTTAACTGTATAAGCATGTGTGGAGAGAGAAAGGATGTTAACCATTGTTCTGAAGCACTTACAAGACAGATACCAAAGAAATAAATGTGTGACACAGAGAAATCAGCATGTTTAAGATATCTTTATTTACAGCTTGTAAACAAACTGTTTACTCAGGCTATGTTCACTCTACAATGAGGAAAATGTAGTAGCCTAGGTACACTAGTCACATCAAAATGTATCTTTCATTAAAAATGTAAAAAACAAAAAAAAAATGCTTTTAGTGCCACCCAGTGGACTTAAGTAATGGCAAACAGTTGGCAAGACAAGGTGCCATACTCCCTCCATGGGTCTAACAAATACAATTGTCCTCGCTAAATTGGACTCAAGTACCAAAACAATATTCGACACCACCAGTTCTGCTGAATTCATTTAAGACTTACAGTTTTGATGCTTTAGAAACTATCAGCAATGATAAGGCTTTAATTGCATTTTTTAAAGTTATTGTGCGCACATCGTTTGAAGCAACATTTTTTTTTCATGTATAACTAAGCAGTATAAACAGCCCTAGGCTTCTCACAGGTTTTATTTAAACCCTTCCAAGCTGTGAAGAAGAGGAAGTCAAGGCTACGAGACAGTGGCCCAGCAGTCTAACATGAGGCCTTTAGGCAGGAAGTGAGCTGTATGTTAGGGTATATTGTACGCTAATACAGGGATTAAAGCATTACCATCAGATTAACAAATGACCTTAGAGACACTAACAGGCAGCACCTCCCTGTCCAGTGAGGGAATCCAAGATTACAACTCAGACCTCATGGATGGAGTGGGAGGACTGCAAAACAGGGTTGGCCAAAGGAGACTGAGCTTCTCTTCCAGAGAAACACATCAAACAGTGAAGTCTAACAGACCGGCATCTGATGGTACAGCCAAATACCCAGTTCAGACGCTGAGGTCAGATATTAGACAATAGTACTGGCGGGGAATTAATCACTAACATTGAATGATGCACAGTTCTTCATCGCAACCATGTAAATGGTCAGATTGGTAGGCATTTTAGTTAGCAGCCTCAAACAACATGCAGCAGCTCTTTCTCAACACCCAGACAGAAAGGAAGAGCCCCAGACATATTGCAGCATGCACACAGGGATAAACCAGACAACTTTGGACACATACCCTCAGATTAGTCACACACACAAACACAGGACCCCGTTTAACCTAGTGAACCCTGCTGACAGCATGTAGAAACCTAGAGAAAGTTGATTAGTGTGAACCATTCGGTCCACATATTAATGAATAGAGCCTCTTCATATCTTGGACCTCTTCCTTTGGTTAGCAATTCGTGGCTGCCTCCTCCCTCTCTCTGTATTCACTGTTCACTCAGTGGTGTCATGCATTTGATGTAGATTAAAGCAGCAAGTTATGTTTACAAAGATAACACAACTGCCACCTGCATTGCCAAGCGCTGCTATTCCAATAAACCCAGCACCATCTCCCCTACCCCTAGAAAGTAGACACCCTGTGCAATGCCAAAGAGAGGAGCAATGACTAAAGCACGACACGTTGCACCCTTTAGGAATGCTGATGGGCCCTCTCGCCTCATGATGCGCCTGCAAAAGAATACAGAGATGACAATGGGAGAGAAAAATGTTGAGACAAGCATTGGTTACATAGCCCCTTACGAAGGCAAATACTATAACAGCATTTTTTTTATATAGTCATACCTTGTGCAGTCAATAATTCCTCTATATGTGTCCTCTCCCTCTCCTTTTTGCAAGGTCTGCAGACGAGTCTTTATTACTATATGGGTATTTAAAAGAAGCATTACACAAACTGAAAGATGTTACTGAAAGAGTGAAAGTGTTAGAGCAAACAAAAATCACAGGATGGTTGTAAAAGCTACAGTACACATAGAGAAACACATAGAGAAAAGTCAATAAACTAACTTCAGATGTCTGTTAAATGTAATGGCTGTGTTTGAAACTGCACACTATTCACTTTATTTTGCCCTGTACCGAGTGTAAAGGTAGGTGCACAGACATGCTGTCTTTGTGAGAAGCAAAGACCATGCCCCTGTGCACATCCCTCCCTTTTTCTCTCTCATTTCTTTCTCCTACTCACCATCCAGTGGAGTTACAGCCACAGCTGCCACTGAGCCTGCGGTGCAACCTGACACAAAGGACTGCCAGAACGGTGCTTGCGCCTGCACATCACCGTGACCACCTGCTTTTTCCAGGCCCAGCGCGTTCAGGTTGGCAAAAAGTGGGAAGTAGATCATTGAAAAGGGGACATCCCTGATTTAAACAAAAAACAAAACAAAACAAAGAACGTTTGATTAAATGAGATGCAGGGAACCTGGGAAAAAGGCTGATCTTGAGAAGTGTAGGGGTCACGGGAGGGTTAAACTGAGAGACATGGCCTCAGTCAACTACAGTGTGGCAGCCAGACATAGCTGCGGGAATTTATTGATCAGTGTTCATTGGAAGAGGTGTCAGGAAACACAGCAGTTGCAGCATTATGCAATCTAAAATCAACTTATAAAAGCAGTGACGATAGAGTTAAATGAAGAGACAGAGCTGCAAATCAAAAGCCAGTGGTCAAGGCCATATAGTTTATGGTTTCTAACATTAGAGCAGACTATAAGAAAACTAATTGTCAAAGTGAAAGTGAAACCCCTGGGAAACAAACTCTGGCAACTCTGGTTGGAGTAGTCCATAACACGAAACAGGAAAAAAACAATTTATATGTATTGAGGGTAAGTTGGGAGGGAACGTGTGACAATTTCTTGTGTGTATGACCTCATTAATGTGGCTCCTGCCCCTCTGTAGAGGCCGGCGAGGCCACGGGTCCTCAGCAGCTCTGCGGTAATGCCGGTAGCCGAGGGCCGTCGTGGAGGGGTCGGCCGGGGTTGTGCTGGAGGGGCCACCAACGACGGAGCTGGACCAGGAGCAGCAGCCTGAGCTGCAGTTGGCACAGGCCTTTGTGCAGCTAATGGATAAACACAGATGGTCCCAGGTTAGAAAACACATACAGACTGATGTAACCCTGCACCCTTCTCTGCATGTGCTGTATGTTACTGAACAAAGGAGGGGATATCCATATCCATTTGGTTTTCTAAGTTATTACAAAACACTTAGAAGACATAGTATATAAAAGTCAGTAGGAAGTGTGTGTTTTTAAAGTGAAACACAGATTACAACTAAACCTATATCAAATAGGAAAAAAGTGCTCCACCATCCATACACCAACTCACCAAGCCTTCCTGCGTCCTGCAGCTGGATCTTAAGCATCTCCATAGGAGTGGTGACGACCACCTGACAAGTCCCAGCCCCACACCCTGCCAGTACCTCCCCCCATAGGGGCAAATGCCTGGAAACACAGTGATAGTAACATAAATACACCATGAAACCAGTAGGTCTATTCTCTGTAAAAGTGTAATGTAGTAGGGGTTGTTTTGGTGCACATTCATTATGTGATGGATCAGTAAGGGTAGGTTACCCATCCTTAGAGAGCTTCTGTCTGAAGACATCATTGGCTGCCAGCTTGATGGCTTTTTCTGGTGTAACAAGTGTGAGGTTCACTGCTGCACCTGGAGAAGATAAACAGGACTGACAACAGCAGTCTCCACTGAGGTACACAAATAGAGCCGACCTACACAGGAGCTTATGGCTCACCAACGTGGGCTAACAGCACTGGTTGTTATTATAATGAAAAGAATGAGAGCTGACGGGGCAAACAACAGCGTAGGTGGGCAGATTAAGCTTATGGTAAAGCGCAGTTGTAGCATCGCTTGTCACAGGGATTAGAAATCCAAAGAATACCTCTGTAGCATCCAAAATAGCCCTCCGAGCGTACCGTCTTCGCCAGACAGTCCAGCCTTCAAAGACAAAAAAATGCTTTTGTCTTAGAAAACAACCTAATAATGGTCACTTCTTTCAGCATTAACTCTATGCACATAGTCAAATTAGTAGTATTATGCTACTTCACCATCATCACTGGCCTGGCCCTCACTGAAGTATGAAGTACCATAAACCTCTCTCCTCTCCCCCAAAACAAACTAGACAAACTGAATGCCTGATGTTTAAGACTCAGGAAAAGAAAACATCCAACTCCATAATTGGGCTGCTTGGAGAATAAATGATCCAAACCTTCATTTTCCAGCTTTCCATCTGTGACTCATAGTGGAAAACCGCAGTCTGCTAAACACAGGATGGTCACACCCAGTCAGCCAGTAGTATTGATGCCCATCAGATGTTTGGAGTCAAAAACTCAGGGTTAGCATGTCTTTTAAGGACACAAATGCTTCTTTTTCCCCTCTGCATCTCTTGATTTTGTTTCCAATATAACACTTAACAACAGACTAACTGAACTGTTACTCAATAAAAACACACCCTGTATACAGCCATTCCCCTGACATGACCCCATGAGTGAGTTTTTGCAGTCTCACCAAAAATGCTGCACCAAATATAGAAAGAGTGATAGGCTGTGCAGCTTCAACCCTCTGTTATTCAACAGAAAAGTATGCAACATGTGATCATCTAAACAAAGTTATTGTTCATGTTTGCCAAAAAGCGAGAGTGCATGAGAAACTGTTGCAGATATTTTGAGTTGTTACAGTTGTAGATTTTGGTAATACTTTTACATATATTTGCATACAGAAAATACATTTATCAGCAGGTCTTCCCCTATCAAGACTGACTATCAAGGCAGTTGCTGCAGTAGCAGCAATAGAAAAAAAAGCATTCAGTGTGATGCCAAGGCATAAAGGTGGCAGTAATGTAAAAGTCCTATTTTTGGATGTAGATGTAGCAGATCAATAACAGTGGTCTGTAAACTTGGGCGAGGGGGAGCCCTACTCACATTCCTTTGTAGACTTGGACGCCCTGTTGGTTCTGTAGGCGGGTCTTGGCCAGGTCAATAGGAAATACACATGTCACACCAACCAGGCCTGCCACGCCCCCATTAATCAGCTTAGCAGGGAGGCTGCGAAGGGATCAACATAGACACACGCATGCACAGTCCCATTTACACGTAGTCACCAGCAGAAGCCATGCAAATGAGAAATCCATCCATTGTCAAAAAAGCCCACAAACACACACACACAAAGAATTTACAACATTAAAGAATTAACATTAAGACAGCTGAATACATTCTCACTGACCAAAACAAGTTGAACATACATACCTAACTTTCTTCTGTGCCATCCTGCTCGTGTTTGGGCTCCAGGCCCAGGTCCACTACTTCTCTCCTCCTTGTCCTCCTCTTCCTCCTCCTCCTCTGCCTACCTCTCCTCTCCTCCTCTCCTTCCTCTTCCTTTTCCTCTTCCCCACCACACTTGGGCACGCAGGCCAAAGTTGTCACCACAGCTTAACCCTCGCCTGCCCACCCACACCACAAAAGAAGCTCACTGGTTCTCGTAATGCAGCAGCTAGTGAACTGCCTTCCTCTCCTCCCTGTTACGACAGGGGTGGACGCCCTTTTTCTCTGTTGTGGCCAGAAACCACCGTTGGGATTTGTGTCCTCTGGCCAGCCTTTCTGCTTTGTTGTACCTCAAACCAAAAAAACAGGCCCTTTCCCACTGCCTGAAACAAGATAACACAAACAGTTAATGTGTATTGAATACCTCCAAAGTAGAGTGCAAGTGACACCAATGTGTCTTTATCCTACAAGACAGTAGTTTTTTTTCTCTTAAAGCCCTGCTGAATAGAGATTTATAATGGCTTTATAAGATAGTGGTTGTGATGGAAGAGTGACACATTTCACATTGACTATAAGGGTCTGTAAAAACGAGAATTTGTCATTCATAAATGTGAATAGAGGCATATCCCTGGACTACCACACAGAGACAGAACATCTTGAGTCTCTCTAATCTGCCAGCTAAAAGGGATAAGAGTATTTGATCTAGGAAGGAGGGCAGAACTGAAAATGAGTGGCTTACCGATATTCTTTTTACTGCATGTGGAATCCAGCATTTACAAAGGACTGAAAAGAAGATTTGAATGGAGGTTGGTGAATTTGTTTGACAAGTTTTTTCCCCTCTCTTTCTTTGTGCAAGTACAATATGTGGTGGTCTAGTCTAAGAAACGCGCATTATAGATAATACAAATGCTGTTGAAAGCTTATCTAGGGTTCACAGGTCTTTATTTCTTTTACTAGGGTCTCACTTTCTTCCATTGTTTTTCTGCCTTTTCCCTTCCTGACTTCCCCCTTCCCTCAGCTCCCTAATTAATCTCTCTCTTAATCTCTCCACCTCCATTCTGTCTCTATTTTTACCACTGTAAACCTTCCCTCTATCCTTGCCTGTCTTCTCTGGTAGTAGCGGAAACAATCACTTTTCGCTTTGTTTCCCCTATCATCTTGGTTTCTATCATGCAACGTCTCTTCTCCATCATCATTCCAACTTTTTCATCTCAAAAAATATGTCTTCTATTCCACTTCAAGCCCTGTCTTTTCCGATGCTCGATCCTAGTCACATATTCTACACATGCCTTTCACTGAGCCTCTTTCTGTGAAACTTTCTTTCAGCTGAGCTCCATTCACACACACTAGTGACCCTGCCAAAACACTGACAAGGGTGCCTCACCCCAAGCCAACCCCAAATTGCACTAGAACACCCCGCTCACACAGTTCGCACAGCACAGCTCCACGAGACAGCTTTCAAAAAAAGAAAAAAAAAAAACTTCATTTTCCTCCATCACACAGACATAGCAGTAGGGAACAGGGGTCTTACCTCTGTCGGTGCATCCCACAGACAGGATCAAGCTGTCCACTTTCCTTTCACTTCAACAATGCGTGCAGCAATGGTAGTCAAGCGAGAGCGATATGAGAGAGCCAGCCGCCACTCAGGGGCCGTTGCACAAACACCAGCATTGTCCTCCTGCCTCTCGTGGTCCCTCCCTCTCGTGGTGACTCCCTGTGTGACACAGCCACAGCAACACTGGTCTGCACTAACACAACCCGACATAAACTCATGCCTGTGGAGCTGCTGCCACAACACTCACAACAGAGGCAGCAGAAACAAATGTCCACAATTATAACTCAGTGTGTATTATTTTAAGAATATGTAGAGGAAAAAACAAAACAAAACAACAAAACATAAAAGCTGCACACCCCTAATGAGCTCTCTATTCAGCAGCCCTGGTATTACATAATACCTCAGGACACTCTGAATACCACAAATTTTCTCAGGTTTACAATTACTACAGAGTAACAGAGCTAAACCAGTATGATTATCACTGGAAACCTTTTACTATGGGAGAGTATTTAAAAGACAGTTCTTTAAGGACATAAAAAAGTTATGTAAGGACATCAACAATGAGAGCATGTGACCACAACAGCAAGTGCTAGTTGCCCCTAAACTATCTTTTTAATGAGCATTGATTGATGTATTGATTCCTGTTAATGGAAAAACCGTTTCAGTCATCAGTACAGATATTTTTCAAGTAACATTTTTAAAATGTGGTTATGCCACACACTGTAAAAATAAAAGTATACTTTCTGAAAAGTATACGTAGATGACCAAACTTAACTTATTAATGTACTTTATTAATGTAATTGGATGTACATCAGACATATATGAATAAACTTTAAAAAAAAATCTACTGATATAACCAGTATTTGAATAAATGTAGTGTCTAGGTTTCTCCCAAGTCAAATCATGTGGGGGGAAAAAAAATCAGTGTCATTATCAGTTAAAGTGGCCGGCCAGTCAGACCACCCTCCATAAAGATAGGCAGTTAATTACATTCACAGAAAGACTTAACCACAGCTCTTTTTGCCACTTCAGTTTGTAGTACTGATCCAATTGGGCACCTCCTCTTTGGGGTTGTGTAGTTCACTGGCCAGGGCATGCCACCAACATTGCCAGGGTTACAGTGACTAATAATAAGATCAACTCTGTGATCCTAAATAAGAATAAACCAAAGTACTCAAATTGATTAATGAATAATTACATACAATAGGGAGCATTCTTGGTAAAGTTAATGGGGATCTAAAGATGCAGGGTTAAGACAAGCTTGTATTGAAAGATACAGTACACTCTTAACATCCCAGAATCCCTCCCAGCTCACTGTTCATGATTTGAAAGGCAATATTTTCAGTTTTAAATTGGGACATTACACTTAATGAGATACCAGATTGCTATGTTGCCTAGCAGCATCACTAACTTGAAGCTGCTTACCCACTATTTTGGGCCTTTAGTACCTGAGGGTGGTGATGTGAGATGGTCAGTTAAGTCTTTCCAAGATCTCAGAATGTCATATTTGTTGACCCCCATGACCCCTCCTCTAGCAGTGCTATTATGCCATCATATCCACTCTTATCTATCTTTGGAGGAGTGGCATTTATATCATCTGTACAGCAGAGGCCTAAATGTGATCAGGATTTTAAAGGGTAATTTTTGCAACCTCTAGCCTATCTTTACTTAGAAGGAAATAATACAATTGCATCACATCAGTATGTACTGTAAATTGCTCCTAACTGAGTATAGACATGAGTCATAAGCTTCCCTCTTGCACCACCTTAATGCCAGAATGGCAACTTGCACATCTACTAAGTCTTTCTAGTAATCATATGGAGACCATTACCTTTCCTCTAGTGCCACCCTCAGGGCAAACACTACATTTTTCTGCAGGAGAGCAAATATATAGTGTAATAAATCTGCAGTTTCTATTTGTTGAATGGGTGTTACCTTTTGTATTTTAACAATCATATAACTAGGCATATATGAGGAAAAATGTAATAAATAAAATGGTACTTTTTCTTTTACTGGTGTTTGATTTCCTTATTACCACTGATAACAAGGTTTTTACTCCTGTAGTGTGTATCTCTGCCACTGTCTCAACAGCATGCACTTTTCACATATTGCGATGGGGGGAGCCCCTGTGTAGGATATGGCCCACAAGATTCACAGTGTTGTTTACAATCTCAAAAAAGCACATGATAAGTTGCTGTGCCCTACAATGATCATATTAACGAATTTTTAGAATATAGGGTGATAGGGTGATTGAAAGCTGCTTTTGTAAGATAGTATATCAGATGGGCAGCTTGAAAACATTAGCCACAGGAAGTTGATGAAGTGTGCCAAGTGAAAAAAAAAAGAAATTAATCAAAATGGAAAATCATCTTGGTGTCACTTTAAAAACGTTACCTGGCCCACACCTGTATCAACGTTATAGTTGTTTATTCATTCACCATTCACGAGAATTCCCTTTAAACGGCCACCGCACTTTGAATCCGGCGGGGTGTTGTTGGCCACGGACTTTTGTTACTATGACGAACAGACCAATCCGATTGTACACATGTTCACGTATTGTAGTTAACTGTATCTATAGATTAACAGACTCGATAGTAGAGGGTATTTTGTGCTCAAACATTGTATTAAAAATACAACTGATAAAAAGTTACTCCCCTCTCTGTGTCGCGTAGTGGTATCGTCCACCCCATCTGTTCAGCTCCGGTGAGACTGATTGAAACAGATTGTACCGCTCCCCGGGTCGCAATGGCAACTGTCCGGACAGGACGGCACCATCAACTTTTGTCGTGTTTGTAATGCCAAGGAGACAGTATAAGTCGCTGAGGGAACTACTTTCTAATGTGAGACACAAAGGTCACACAATTTCTCCAGTCCGAAAATGTCCCAGGGATGTACAGTTTCGGTGGAAGAGATCCAGTCTTGGTGGGAAGTCCCCGCCATAGCCCACTTCTGCTCGCTGTTCAGGACGGCGTTCAACCTCCCAGACTTTGAAATAGAGGTAATTTAAAATTATGGTGGCTTTCAGTCACATGAATGTGTTTCATTGCGGAAATGAAAAGTTGTTTGTGTCAGCTTTTTTGTCTGCGTGATGTGTCGAGTGTTTTTTGTCCAACTGGCTGTTTCTGTAACCAGCTTAGCAGTGTTCTCTGAACTTCTCATACGTTAACGTTACTAAGGCAATCCTGTTAGGTAATGAGCTAGCTCGTTAGCACAGCTAAAAGCTAGCTTTAATAGCTAACCGCTGGTCCCTAAAGTTGAGAAAAAAAGAAGCGTCAGCTAAATAGAGCACCGGTAATATAGTTTTATGGTCCAGTGTTCATAGTAACGTAACGTGTTTTTCCACTAGCGAGGGATGCTGAGTAAACTTAAGAGCAGCACAACCATGCGCCACTCGTTTGTTTTCATTTAGACAGAGCCTCATGTTTGTGTTGAAGATCGACCCTAGTTCTGACCGTTTAAACAAAGAGTAAGTGGGTTAAACGACAGCGAAATTCATGAGAGGGAAAGTTACAAAAAGATGCGAAACTTGTGGATAACGTGGGGGTAATCTGATTTAGGTTATATTAATAAATGTATGTTTGGATCGAAAAGTCGTGCAATAACTGAACTTGCTGTGAGCAGTGTTTTTCTGTTGTATTTGTGTTTCCTTTCTGTCAGATAAAGTTAAGTTCATGGCGTGAGGTTCGAGTTTATTGTCTTGGAGTTGCAAGCCATCTGGCTGGAGTAGCCATAGGGACGCAGATGCTGCTCACGCATTGTTTGCTCGTCCAAGTCCCGTTTTGTTGCAAGAAGCCGTGGTGCAAACGTTTGTTTCCGATTTCACCCGACTAAAAGAAGTTAGAGATCTGAAACCACCCACCAGCGCTTTATCCTATCCCCAAATACACAGAGTATATTACATCGCGATCTCATAAATCAACTTTATCACTCGACCCCCCCCCCCCCCCCACCCACCACCACCACCACCCTTTGCTCTTTGAAATGTATTCTGAGTTTTTCCAGAGGAGCTCATTTCAACATACATCTATTCAAAGTGTTACATCTTGAGTTAATGGAGATTGTTCCGTCCCTCGAAGAATGATTGCACTTTAAAGAAATTGGTAAGGTCAACATCACGCACCAACAGCCTCCATCATTCATTCATCCCCACCCCCTTCGAGAGAGAAACACGCGCAGGCATCGCTTTGTTATTAGAGGAGGTGCAAGCCAGATGGGGGGGGGCTGCGCTTAGTTTACATGAAAGTTGAGGGTGTTGTACTGTTGTTTTACTCATTTGGGTGGATTTGGATCCACGCAAATTACAAATTGTATATTGAGGCCAATATGAAGCCGATCCAGCTGCTGGATGTTTGCATTACAAACGTATTTGTTGGTCAGCCGTTTCTCTTTAACGAGGGTCGTTCTGCTGCTGCTACCCCGTGCAAATGATGTATTTGTCTTCAACCACATCACTGAGCAGATCACATGTGTGGATACACCCCTTCAGCTGGACTTCAGGAAATATTGAGATTGATGTTGTAGTCTTTTACTTTGACATCTTAATCAGATGCACAAGTGTTGAAGGTTATAACTCCTTTTGATCTTCTATAAAAAACATCTGCAGCTGCAGTTGTCACAAGTGTTGGATAGTAGGTGGTAACAGAAGCTGTTTGAATGCTGGTGGAAAGAAGATGTTATGTTCAAGGAAAAATTAGCAATTGTGTCAGTGGAACAAAAAGTGTCAGTGCTGAAACCTCTGCTTCACAGAGTGATATTGATGGGGAAAAACTACAAGCAGAGCACATGGAAGTGAGTCCATTTGTCATTTATATGTGATGTGATCAGTGCTCAATGCAAACACTGCATGAATATTGTAACCCCTGCCATTTTTACACACAGGGACATGAGGAGGTTGTGAACTATATCATTTCGGCTGCATGGCATTTTTGCATCCTACTTTATACTACTCCATGCACAATGTATCTGTGAGTGTCAGATTTGCACTGAAGTTTTGGATTAAACGCAAATTTGCACAATGAAAATGGCCTTAGATCCATTATAAATAGCCACCGCCGCATCTCTAAGAGCAAAGTATAAACTAAAAACAACACATTTTAAGCCCAGATACAATGTTATGTTGCAAACTAGTGCTATTTTCATTAACAGACTTGAATCGTATTTGTAATGAATGTAGCAGCCAGTTTTCTTTCTCAGCTTGTGCTGTACTAATCCAGGCCTTTTTTTATACTAGTAAGTTTAAATCTGACTTAATCCTTCAGTGTTTATATAGAGACTTTTGTTCCACTAATAATCAAGATAAGAGCTCGGTCAAAATAGAGCTCATGCAGTATGCCCAGTCCTGTCACTTGTGTTATACTGTCTTTTATGGGGCTGCTGTATAATTGAGAAGCACAAAATGCATCTAAACAGGGAGTCTGTGTTCAGCTCTCATCCATCACATCCCTGTTGTTGAGAACTCGGTCCTGATATTGGACACATTCATCCATCCTCTCAGGAAAAGCACACCACTTCTCATTGTGGCAACAAGTGTGCAGAGTGCTTAGAGCTCTAATTACACCTGTGTGCACTTTTCCATTTGTTGCGTAAAGCAGGCTTTTGGACAAATGCCAGTTTTAGGGTGTTATAAAATTAGGTGACAGACAACCTTAATCAGACCTTCTCTCTTTTGCACGGCCCATACCAACAGGACGACATTACGCACATCACTACCCTTTGCATATAACAACATCAAAGGAATAAACTGACACTGTCCTGTTTGATTTGTCAGTTTTTTTTGTTGTCCTGTTGCTTTGATCTCTGCGATCAACTGATCAGTTTGACTTGTGGTTCTTCAGTGACGCAGAACGAGTAACTGGGCATTTGGATCCAGCGTGTTTACTTTCTGAGGACTTTGTGTTTTAGAAATAGGGGGAAACTGTCATGCAGACTTGTTTGTTTTGCTTAATGCCACATACCAGCAGCAAGAAAAACTGGCCCGGGCACAGTCACGAGTCAGGCACCATGGCCAATTCTCTTCTTCGTCTTTGATTTATATAATGAAGGTTAATTGAAATTGTCAGTTAGTGCAATTGTGAAAATGGACAGTTTATCAGCTTGGAAGTTAATTATCCTTTGTCTTCCCCTGTGAGAGGCTTCTTGCTGTGCTGTGTGGGTGATGTCAGTCAGTTCCAGTTCCCTTCTCGGGATGTGCAGGTTAAATTACCCAAGAATCAGGGGTTGGGATCGGGGGGCAGGAAGTGGCTGTCATTGGTCATGACAGAGTGGGGGGGTGTCGAGTGATTTCACTCTGGTCTGGGCTTCAGTGTCAACATTGTCTTACATACCATCAGTCCTTCTTTGTGGACACAGCGTCTTAAATTGGCTGCTGTCGACCTGTGTCAGACTTTGCCACCAGGCCTCTATATTACACAGTAGAGGTTAATGTGTCCACTGTGGGCCTCTTCCCGTTTTTCATCTTGATGTCAGCTTTGGTAGAAGGAGAAGAAGGTGTGTGGGCGCATGTATTCCCACAACATTGTTGTTGCGTGTTTGTCAGACTTGGGTCTGTTCATATGTAATCACAATGCTGACATTGCGATGTAGTGTTTTTGAGATTCATGGAAAGCTTAACACGTATGGACAGCTCAGGGTGCCAGAAACTACTGTAACGGTGTCACAGTGTCTGATAATGGACACTTTTAATGCCACATTTTAGGTTTCACTGTTGTTTGTGTCCTGTGAAACTGCTACCAGGATGGATATTGACAAACTCAGTGATCCAGTCCATCAGTGCTGCTGTGGCACGGCTGGGGCAGCTCGTTTCATTCTGCGCTGCTGGTCAGTGATAATGGAGCCCCCCCCCACCTCCAATCTCCTTGGCTAGCCTTACAAAACAGCCCCCTGCACATTGTTCCTAGGCTGATACACTTCACTGTCACTGGTTTCCACTTTCCTCGGTCTGTACTAGGCAGGGAACTGGGAAGGCTGTGTGTGTGTGTATATATATATATATATATATATATATATATATATGTGTGTGTGTGTGTGTGTGTGTGTTTTTTGAGAAAGTTGAGTGGATGAGATGGAGAGGAAAGAAAGAATGAGTGGGAGGGAAAAGGGAAAAGAGGGGAAGTCAAGAAAAGTGTCCTAAACATGGAAAGTGAGGAAGTGAAAGGACACACGCTTGAAAGAGCAAGAGGGTCTCCAGGAAGAAGGCTCAGGGTCAACATGGCTGGCTGTCCCCCTTGCCTGGCTTTTTGTCTCTGTGGCGTATGCTTGATTTCTTGGCTATGTATCTGTGAAATGATGCCTGAAATCCCTCAGCCAACAGACGCTACAGGCCCCTGTTGCTGGATCCACCAACGATGTGCTGTTTATTGCCAGACATGGCCCCTCATGCCAAGGACCTTTGTCCCTGTCATCTCCCACTCCATGCTCTGTTGGCAGCCTGTTTGGCACACCATCATGCATATATTCAATGTATCTTCATCATCTGCTTGTCATCATCTATGTGTGTGTATGTGTTTCTCTCTCTGGAGATGGTCATTACTGGTGAAGTGGGGAGGAGCTAAGACACTTGGGACTTTATAGGCCCTCATGCTGAACCTGTGGCTTGTATTTTTTTTTTTACCCAGCCCTCACAATACAATACAATTTACAAACATAAACCCTTGGCATTTGTCATAAGTGTCGATGCTGGTGTGAATCTGAAGATATGAACTTTACGCTTGGGTTTAGATCTGGCCTTAGATTTGAAAGTATGTCATTTGTGTAAGAACAGCTGTTGTTTTCCATCAGGCCTGGTCACACCCCAGAAGACCTGCAGGCTCAAAAGACGCGGGGGGTCATTGCCACCCTGGTGTGAGAAGGATGGCACCTGCTGCTCCCACACGCTGTGACTAAGCAAATTCCACGTGTCAAATATATTTGATATTCAAGAGGATTCTTGCTGATTGTGTCACTCAGCTGAAGGACATCTCATTAGGATCTGTCATCGGCAGTTTCATATGCCGCCATGTCATTTTTAAGGAACCACCTTTGTTCGTTGCTCATGGTGGCTTCAGGCAAAAAACTTAACGTGTTTTATTTTGTCCCTATTGTTTGTTATTCTTCTTTAGCACCTACCACAACGCAAGCAAATACAGAATCATTTCTCTATTACCTCGTTTCCTAATCCCAAAAGGTGGAAGTTAAACTTTTCTAGTCTAGTCTGAACCTTTAAAGTCCTCACACACCCACACAGGTATTTTCACCTATGTTGCTTGATTATACCTCCTGTCAGGACTTTGTGGGTGTGTACAGACTTAACTTGACTGGCAGCTCCCTCGCTCTGCTGTGTTTTTTCTTCTTTACACCTGCTAGGCTGGGAAAGTTTATACCATAATTTTGTTGTTGGTTCATAGAAGTGGTTTCATTTAGTAATTCAGCGTCAACCTGACTGGATGTGTGATGAGTCAGAGTAACTGAAAACACCTGTTTGGGTGTGTAGAGCCTCCAGGATGTCAGCAAACATTTATTCTTTGTTTCTGCTCCTGTTGAGTGATTGTGTATCCTCCAACTCATCATCATCTGCCTAACTACAACCCAGCATGTTCAAGGACAATCCTCCCTGTCTGCCTCCCCCCCAGCCCCATCCTCATAGACATCAGTTGTTCCAGTACCCCATAACCATTAGCAGTCCCTCTACCCCATCCCCTTCTCTAGCCCCAGCAGCCTCCCTGTCCCTGAGCCTCAGCCCCTGGCATCACCATGACTAAACCCCAGATGGTGGTTCTTTCTTTCCCTTCCCCCTGGAGGGTGGAGGCTCTTCGCTCTGACTGGGTGCTAGCTACTGCTGCTGCTGCTGAGGCTGCTGCTGCAGCCCTGCTGGGGAGGGGGCTACTGTTTTTTTTTTTTGTTGTTGTAAAGCCCCCAGTGTGATTGTAAAAGAAGATTTAGTCCTATTAGATCTGGTAAATAAGCGAGAGCAGGCTGCCTGTGAGCACGTCCTTGTTTCTGTTGTCTACAAAGCAAATGGATTAACAAGGGGAATAGGATCAAGGCTTAAGTGTTGCTCCATCATGGCCCAACTTCAGACAGCCACACACTCTTGCCGATCCCTAGTTTTTGTGGATTATATGTGAAGGTAGCAGTCACTTAATGTGTGTTGCCTGTCTGGCCTCAATTAGGGGGCTTTGATGTGAGGGCCAAGGTTGTTTGTGGTGAAGATGTGTGGCAGCATATCATCAAAAGGAGGCTTAAATTAGTTTTTTTTCTGTGATATCTTGTCCTTCCTCATCAGGAATCGGTTGTTCATGACTGAAATGACTGAAAACACATTTACCTTAGTCCTTGGCCTGCTTTACCTTTTTGTTGTCAATCCCAGAGAGAAGACAGGAGCCCCCTCCCAACATCAACAATGATCTGTTCTCATACCAGATCTACACTGCTCACTCATCCCTTGCATCCTTTCCCTTTCTTCCCTTCTGTCCCACCCACTGACACATCCTCAGCTCAGCCCTTCTTACAGCTTCACAGACACCAACCTCTGACACTTTTCCTTCCAGATCAGGCTACACATAAAGCCTCCTAAACTTTTTCACACTCTGTGAACACCCCTCCAAGATCAAGAACCATTTTGCATGTCTTTTTTTAATGCCCTCCCTACTAGCACTCGCTGCGAGGGGAGCTTTCTAAGAGGCTGCTGCCCCTCCCCCCAATTGTGATTGACAAGTGAGAGCAGAAGTACATGCATCAGATGGTTTCACATGGGGAGTGTGTGCACAGAGGGGGAGGTGGAGGGGGCACATACACTGGGGTTTGTTTCAGCCAGCTCCATTGTTGTAGCTCCCCATGGTTCCCTCTCTCTGTCTCCAGTCTGGGGCGGCATCCCTCCACTGTTGCTTTCTCCCTCTGTGTGTTTGCAGCTTATTATGAGGCAGTGATGAGGAGAGTGAGACAACCCAAAGTGATGACAACTTCACCAAACCAGGTCTCATCCACTGGGAGCTCTGGGAAGCTTACTGGTTATAACGTCAATGTCTGCAACCTGCCAAGAAACATTGCTTTCTGTTGTGTTGGTGCGTGTCTGTGTCTTTATGACTCAACATTACAGTAAGAGGAGGTAATAAAGAGAAAGGTCTCTTCTGGAACATGCTGTCATTTGCTCCTATAGAAAACAATGAGTAGGCACAGAAAGTACCATGTGAGGAAGGCGGGAGAACTGAGGTGTTGAAATGTTGTCTACACATTTGTTTGAGAGTTGCAGCAAGCAGAATCGGGGGGTCTGGATATATATGGTTTCCTGGGGCGTCCTGACTGTCACACACTTTTGCTGAATACATGGCTTTCATGAGACCATCGGCTGAAATAAAAATTCTGCTCGGCACTGAATCCTCAAACCCAGCATATCTCTTTACACTGTTTGTTTTCAAAATATTAACTGTCCCTCCATCCTTCATTTCCTGACGTTCGGCAGCAGGTGTCGGATACCAGCAGTAGCAGAGTAAGCGAAGTTATTAACTAGAGTTAAAACTATGTAGGCTGCTCCTCAGCTGTTGTTACCGACAGACTCATGACACTGTAGTTTGGGAATATCAGGCCAAAAAAAAAAAAAAAAAGCAAGCTGTAGGCATCTTGTTACACATCAATTAAAAACAATGGAGGAAATCCTGTTTTCATAATTGCTCCGGTGGTTTGAGTGATTATCATTTTCCAGCCACAAGTTATTGAGCTGACAGTCAGTTTATCCATCACTCTAATTATTCTCAGGTGTGAATAGTTGAAATGTGGCATCACAGCTACTAGTCTTACACTTATTTGATTAGCTGACACAGTACCTTGCCAGCAAAGGCTGCATTCCAGCAGAAGCTTGTTGGATGACCCCTTTTTTGTTTGTTTGTTTTTTGGCTGGAGTCGTCTGTACTGGCACCCTTGTTACATCATGGAGCGGCCTCATTCAGATGAATTAGGGGGCTTTTTTTTTTTTTTTTTTTTTGCAGAGGTCGGTCTGAATGTGGCCAGAGCGCTTTGCGCTGTTGTTTGGGAATGTCAGGACCTTGACACGCTAGGCTGACTTCAAAGAAATAGAGCCAACAAGACTCAATTCTGTGTCACCACACGTCTTCTGTTAAATGTTGCATTGAAACACAGTGCAAATACTATAGCCAATGGCCAGCTGGCTGCAGACATGAGCAGAATGCAATTTGAAAATTTTGTCTGCTTGAATAAATGAGCCTGTAATTTAAGCTTTGCGTCGCCTTAAATCACTGGTTGAGTAGGCCAGGCAGCCGGTCACATGTCACTCTCTTCATATGACAGTTGAGCATTCAGGAAAAAAAAAGTCTCTAGTGCTGCTTTCCTACTTGTGAACATCATCAACAACATTTCAGTCTGTGCCATCAAGTACTGTCACACACAATACATTACTTCTTTCCACTATGCCACTTGATATGTTTGCTCATTTGGCTGTTCTTCTGTCCCTGGGTAGTAGCATTTCCTCCTCATGTATCTTAGTTTTTATCTCCCAAGGCTGCAAGTCATCCACATCATGTTTCTTGTTTTTTTTTTTTTAAGCCTCTACAACCACACTGGTTGGGAAGCTTTTTTACTCCCCAGGGCCAGCTGGCTGAATTTTAACTATCTGTTTGTATGTGTACTCATATATACTGGTGCTTGTTTATGTAGTCAGACAATAGGACCACTGGGATGTCAGCTGAAGCAGGAAGCTCCCATTTTCTATGAGGAAGTTGATGATGTGGCTTCCTCAGAGCTTGCAGTTGAGGCATGAGATGTGCTGCTGCAGTGGGTGGCCCCCCATCTCCTGCGCTTAATGATCCTCCTCACCCACATAGCCAGAGAGCCAGGCCAAGGCAAAGGGTCTGTTGTCCGTTTGGAGCGAGCCTGGGTCCGGAAGGATCTGTCCATCGTCCATGTCTTTACTACAGCCCAGCCACCTGTCCCACCTGGCCATGACCATGACACTATCATAAAACTTGACTTGAAGTTGAAACTGACCTTACAGCTGCGTGGGCCATGAGCTATATTTAGTGTTTGTTGCTGTTCCTACATGGTGTTCTGGCTTGTTTAGTCCAACCTGTAGCTAATTTCCACGTCACATGGTGTCGTGAACAAATGGCGTCCTTCGCCTCCAGGCTCTCATTGTGAGAATGCGTCAAAGTGTAGGTTGTGGCAGATGTGGAGGGCACAACTCTTCACTGTGGCTCGAACAGACATGTTGTAAATCAGGAATGACTATGCAGACAAATCAGCCAACAGGTTCTTGTTTTGATGCAGTCAGTCAGATATATCTGGCAGTAACTCAAAGATGCTGATGCTTTCCTCTGATGATCAGATGAACAGTACATCCTGAGGATGCGAGGGCGTTTTCCTGTGGTGTTATGGCTGCGTGGCTGTGTGTTTGTCATATGGCAGGAGGTGGTTACGCGTGGGGGTGGAGGGTGTTGTCAGATGATGGCTCCTGAAGGAACCATGTGTGAGCTGAAAGTGGGAGGGGAGTGGGGGAGGAAGAAATAAAGAAAGAAGCAAAGGAGAGGAAGAGAGGAGCCTTTACACAACAAACAGGCCTCCCTTCCCCCTCCAGCTATCCGTGCATACGTCCTCCAACTGGTGGTGATATAGACCCCGGAGGAGCTGTTAACAGCAGTGGCATGGAAAGTGTTTGCCGTGAGGGTAGCCAGAGGCCAACCCCCTGATACTAGAGGCTCTGTGGATCTGCCACAGCCTTGGAGCTGCTGCACTGCTTATCACAACCCCTTCGCTCTGTCTCTTTCTTTCTGTTGCAGCTTGCATGAGCCAGGCACAAATACGCATGTTTTATTTCTGCTTTTTCTCCGTCTCCCTCTGCAGATATGGTTTGTGGCACATGATGGGGCCTTATTGTCCACTGAGAAAAGCACATTTCACTTTTATCTGCAGATGCAGATGGTCCACTCTGCCTTCGAGCCCTGCTGGCTGTCTAAGTTTTTTTTTTTTTTTTTTAAGTATCAGTTTAGCCTTGTTTTTTTTTTTTTTCCACTTCTTTTAAAAAATCAGGCCCTCTCCCCCTCTCAGTTGATTCATGTCTTATATCTCATTAACATGTATCATTCTGGTGTTTAGTGCTTCCATGTGATCCCCATCTTAAGCTTAGTATATAAAAGCCTTTGTGAATGCATGTTCAAGTCATATTAAGTCAAATCTTATTAAATGACTGTCACATCAAAACCAGATGTGTGAATCCCATAGATTCACACATCTAACTCACAGAATCATAATAGCATGTAATAAAAGGTATGCTTCCATGTCTCTTTCACGTCTTCTTGCTGCGCATGTTTTCTATCTCCCTCACTTTTTTATATTCTTAATCTCTTTTGTATGTCTTTGTTTTCTCCTGTCTCTAGCTTTTAAATGTCAGCAACACTGAATCATTTCCAGCCCTAACAGCATCCTACCTATTCTTTATCAAAAACCTGGGGAGAGGGTTCAGTTTAGGGTTGACTGTCATGTAGGTGTTGACCCAGTCAGATGCATTATACATGACGCGCTGTTGAGCTGAATGCGGAGTTAGCTTTTCATCGTGTGATTTTCTTTTGGGGGGGGGGTAAAGACATCCTTTTGATGTTTGAAATAGATTGCACCATGGTAGAATATACAAAGACAGAGATTGTGGAAAGTCTTCAAGCTTTGGTAGATAAGACTCTACACTGTTCACTCATTCACTATTAATTTGATGCGCTGTTTCTGACACAGACCTTCACCTCTGTATTGTGAGATTTCATACTAAGTTGGTGGATATTAGAAGCAGACTGCATTACATTACCATTTCTTTTTGACAGCTTCCAGCCTACTTGACTTTGACAAACTGCACATGTGGTGTGCTTTGGTTCTGTAACATTTACCATGAGTGTAGCCTAAGCATAGCTAAACAGGAGTGGCCTTCATTTGTCTTTGGTGGACAAAAAGAACTTCCACTTGACCATGAGACACCTGAAGTCACATGACTGTAATGCTCTTAGTTGTCACATTGCTAGACACTGATGGAGATGGTGTGTTAGACAAATGGTTACCTTCATCCGGTGGATATGGTGGATTTTTCGCTTTCTTTCTTTCTTTCTTTCTTTCTTTCTTTCTTTCTTTCTTTCTTTCTTTCTTTCTTTCTTTCTTTTCTTTTACACCAATAACAGTACTTACCCTTTTGCATGTTACACGATGCAGAGAAAACAAGTGCATTAATACCTGCAGGCTAGCAGGTGTTCATGTGTAAATAGACAGACAAAATAATGAGGGCAGTTGTAGTTGGTACAATATGACTGTCCATCATATAACATAACTGCTTAAATGGCATGTTTTTTTTTTGTTTCTTTTTTAAAGTATTACAGACATTAGTGGTATGGACAACGGGTAAAATTATCTTGTATTTGTTCTGTTAGGATTAGCAAAGGTATATTATGTGACAAGCCCTTCTGAGACAAAGAAAATGACAGGTGATATGCTGTTTTCACTCCACAGGTGTCGCTTATTAACTGTTTTCAGTGGTGATTTTTAAATATGATTAACTAGACGCCGCTTTATTTCTTTCCCCTAACTTGCCAACGAATAATTTTGGAAGAATCACCGCCAGTGACATTCTCCTTTTTAGACTATGAAGAGTCTGCAGTGTCCTCGGCTACAGTGAAGCCAACAACTGGCCTGAGTAAGGACAATGTGTGTGGGGAGAAGAGAGATAAGGAAGGAGAGGGAAAGAATGGGGTGGAGAGAGGGTGTTGTCAGGGGAATAATAGAATGCCTCAGAGGCCCTAGCAGACACTGGGCAGCAGGACAGGGGGAGTAAAATGGTGTGGAAGAGAGGAATAAGAGGTTAAGCCAGTGAGAGAGGCAGAGAGAGAGAGAGAGGAACAGCAGGGGAGTCGGGTGAGAGAAGTGGCAAATAGCTCCGGGGTGAACTGCTGATCTGTAGTCAGGCCTGCAGAGAGGGGCTGTGGCGATGACACACCTTTTTGACTAAGCCTTGACTCACCCTCCAATCTTTGTCTCGGAGTGTGAATATGAATGGCCTGTTTTGTTCACAGCAGTAGCTTGGTGATAAATCTGACAGTTTGGCTCCACGATTTCTCGTCTTTGTAGCTTATCACTTATCCGGCCCTCTTATCTGTGAGTCCCATTGATCATTAATGTGTAGGGGCTAGGGCAGTGCACTGTGCTCATTCTGTTGACACGTGTATGAATGAATGTGGGTAGAAGTGTGTGTTTTCGTCCGTTGTTGACCATGTGTGTTATAGATCATGTTCATGTAGTGAATTAGTTCGGTCACTGCTTTTTGTTTGTATGGGGTTACAGCAGGGAAAAGGCTGCCACACAGGACATATCCAGCTGCACCAGCGTGTCCCTTGCAGCCCTTCATCAAGCTGAGGGTTTGTTAGCACCAGGAAGATTGGCCGGCTGGATGGATAGCTGAAGAAAGGGCACAGACACCACATTAATTCCCCCTTTCCTTTTGCCATCTGAGATGCTGTGTGGCACTTCAAAGGTGGAGCAGGGTGGTGTTAATCCAGGGGCTGTAACAAGCTCTCCTCTCTGCTGTGCTGTACTCAACTCTCCACTCTTCCCCCAGCTGTGGCCCCCAGCTTTTTTCGAAGTGTGATCAAAGTGCAGTTTGTGTCTGATGGATGGGCTCACTCTGGCCCACAGGCTGCCTGACAGGGCACCGGGAAGTGGAAGGGAGCGTGACATGAGATCTCCCACCTTCCTGTACATACAGAGATAGACATACCTTCTTTCTATCCTTTAATGATGAGAACCCCAGATTATGACAGAGCTCTGCAGCTGGATTGCATATGTACATGTGAACAAGTCATGACACATATGTGCTAGCTTAAGCAACTGTTAAGACCTCAAGCCCGTGCCTCTTTGCTCTGAAAGCTCTGCCTCCTTTGTCTTAGGCTGGACACACAGTGAATACGTGCTACAGTGTGAATAGACGTGCCAATCAAATTGTCAAGATTTGACTATTTCATTGTTGTTTATATCAACGTGAGAGCAGCAGTTCATACCTGATCACTCCTTTCTCTCCACTGTAGGACGTCCAGACCCAGAACATGTTTATGATGACATTTGGCTGTGCCACCACTACTGTATAGGTCTAATTCGATGATATGTAAAACCACTGTTGACCACTGAATCACCAGCTTTGTCCAAAATCAGTTTCTTTGTGTTTCTGGTCTTTTTCTGCGAACGTACAACTGCACAAATCTGTCTGCTTGTTGTGGCGCTCGTGTTTGACAGGACATGACAGGAAATGGGTTCTTCTTCTCTATTTTTCTGTGATGCAGGTTGGCAGTCAATATAATACATCGTCTGCCTAGAAGGTCTGACTGTCTTCAAAGCCCCTGTCATCATAAACGTAAATTGTAATGTTGCTTGAGTTGTGCCGTTATGTGCATGTGTCGTTGCCATAACAAGGCGGGAAGTATGGCCAGTAAATATGAAATGTCTTACTGTCTTAACACTTTAAATAACATTTGCTTGCTGTGCTCTTGCCCCTTAGTGTCGTGTTCACACAACAAACCCATAACCACAGAACATCCTGTGTTGTTGTTGAATTATTCTTAAACCCATTTACCCTCTGTCTTGTTTGCCATCGTCGGCACGTTGATCTGTAGGCTTTTAATTTGGTCATTAGTATGTGCTCATAAAACTTAATGAACTGTTCTTCCTTTGAGTCACAAGATTTGAGCTGATTTTTATCTTTTCTCATCAAACTCGTTTTCCTGGTATGTTTCTTAAAGAGCAGGAGTGTGCCGTCCCGTGTGCCTCCCTCGTGCTTTTCTCTTCTAATCTCAAGCAGAAACGTTCATCTTATCCTGTTTTTCAGTTTCTCTCCCACCCCCGCCCCCCCTCTGTTTTTCATCGTGCTGACTTGTTGGCTCCTGGCTTCCGTCGTCTTCCATGGCCAGGAGGTGTGTACGCTGACCTTTGGTGACCTCTGAGCTCACCCAGGTTCCTCTAGAGAGGCAGACAGAGAAGAGACGAGTGAGTGCACAATAATCAAATGTGCCTCTGCGTCCTAATTTTTGGCCACTTTTTTTTTTGTTCTTCTTGGAGCTGAGAGGAGAGGATAGCATCCAGACTAGACGTTGTTGTTGTGAGAGAGCAGTCGTCAAGTGTGGTGAGGAGTGGTCAGCTGCAGGCAGCCATGTTCTTTCTCTCAAGAGTGACTGGTCGGGCTTGAGCCTGAAGGGGCTACTTTGCATCCTGCAAAAGGGGGCTTTAAGTGAAATGGACACTTGGCTGATGGAGCACTTTGCATTAGCATTTCTGCCCTCTCAGCCTCCTGTTCCCCCTCTCCCTCCCCTCCTGTTCTACTCCCAAGCCTTTGGGGTGGGTATCATTGGAGAGAGCAGTGCATGCTGGGAAGCTGCACAGGGTTGGTCAGCAGAGAAGAGGAGGGGGCATGGCTGTGTTGTAGCTCTAGGCCCCTGCTGCCTGCCATCTCTCCTTGGTGCTTTCAGGTCTTTTAGAGTTTGCTCGGCTGGTTACTGCCGCTTCATAAAACCTCAATGGCTGAAACACAATGCCAGGCAGGAGAGAGGTCATGGCTGAACTTGAACCTCAGCTACAGCCAAACAACCACTGGCAAACCAAGAAGCCCTAATCAGACAAGTTGCAAATTCCAACCATCCCTCCTGCTGCCTGCCTCAGCCAGATTACCTCACACTGATACCAGCACTCTTACACACATATGCTTAGGCTCCACTAATATAATGTCGGCTGATATATTGGCTTTTCTTTCCTTATATAATCACTAACAGTTTATTTGACGTGTCAAATATCATCTGTGGTCATAACTATACTTTTGCCTCATTTAAAGAGTTTTGTTTTGAAACTGCTCTGTTTCCACTATTGTCCAGTGAAGCTGGGACAACATGTAGTAACTTTGTTACCAACCTGCCTGGTCTGTTTGAATAGAAGTACCTGCAGAGATATTTGTAGGTGCAGTGACGCTAGTTTCTCCTTTTGTTGTGTTCAGGAGTTGGAGAAAGCCCTGTCGGAGCAGGACTTGGACTTCCTTGGGGACCTCATTGCCTGTCTGTTGCAGGGGTGCTACCAGCGCACTGACATTACGTAAGTAAATTGTCAAAGTCTATTGTATCTTTTGTCAATATAGTCACTGCAGTTGAAGGATGTCTTGGCATCCTCAACATATTCCAGTCACATACAGTCGGGTCAAGTATTTTGTGTTGACTCCATCATGGTTGGGAATCATCACATAAACCTGTTTTTCTACTAATTATTCTTTAATAAGGCTAAGGAACCCCTCAAACGTCATTTCAACATAAAACGCCATAAAACTTAAGAAAGAACAAGCAATTTTGATGACACTCAGCTTACTGTTTCAGGACCAGATAGAAGCTCTAAAACTTGCTCTGACTTGCACTGTTAAGCTAGACGCATCAGACCAAGAGCTAGGTCTTAATCCTGCCAGAACTAGTATTGTTTGTGAAAATGTTTTATGCAAAACAGAGGCACAGTGGAAATGAATTAAGGAACAGACTCATTTTTATCCGGAGCTGCCAATACATAAATTTCCATTGACAAAATTAGTCAGAGCATGCAGGAACTGCCACAGGAAGTGCGTGTCATCAGCACTATGACTCGCTGAGGCGTCACAGTTTACTCACCATATGATGAAGCCATAAAGGCTGTGGTAAAATCATGCTCTACTATTGCTGTGATGAGTGAGAACAGTTTAGCCACTGAAACTTTTATCTTTCTTTTGATCAAGAGGTGGGAGAAAGTGAGTATGTAGCAGAGGTTGGTATTTAAATCCACAAATGTGCTTTATCTCTCACAGGGCTTTCCCCTGTGTGTGTACACTTCCTGCTCTAGCACATCATTAGAAAGTAGCATACTGGTACCAGTGAACTGATGAGCAAAGAGGCAGGAGTGATCCAGTTTTTCCATCCAGGCAGTCTGTAATAGGAGGACAACCTGCTTTATTGGACTGGACAGGCGCTGGCATCCTGGGGGTGGCTGCTCAGCACTGGCCTTTCACAGGGCTGCCCTTTTCATCCACACGTGTTAAACGCTCTGCCGGAGCGGGGTAAAGGAGGGAGGGAGGATGTCGGAGAGAACGAAGGGATAGAAAGGAGGAGAGAGATGGGGTGGTGGGAGGTGGAGGTTGCAGCTGTGTAGAAAGTGAACACTGCTCTTTCAAGATAAGCCATATTTTCTGTCTCGCTCTCTCTTTGCCGCTGCGGAGATGCTCACCCCTGCCCCACGCTCTTGTTCCGTTAATCTGAGTTGGGAATAATGGTTTCAAATTAACCGGCCAGACCCGAACAGGAACCTGCACTTATTCATCAACTCCCACTCTTAGCACAGAAACCAACAAACCAACTCCCATTCAAAGAAACTAGTCCTTTTTTCCCCCGTCAGCTCCAGCTCCACCTCCGCCATCTATACAGCCCCCATGGTAGTTTGAACTTTGTTTCTTAAGCTATATATTACAATGGAACTAGCTGATATTGAAACTTGGTGTGTTGGCTTTGCAGTGTGCACTCAGCATTTGCAATTGAATTGGTTGCATTTATCCACACTGACAGAATTCAATGGACCAAAAAATCCTTCTGTCTGGATTCTGTTTTGTTGTTTGTTCAAATAAACATCACATGAGATCTTAAGTAGTACTTTATTACCTTCCTTATGACATCATGATCTTGTAGATATTTGTAACAATCATCAAATATTTGAATTGAAGTAATTTTTGTGTCACGTCAAATCATAAAAGAAGTTAGACAGACGTAGTCTTGCCTCGGCTGTTCAGCACCACACACACCACAGAACCTCACAGACAGTAAGACACTCATTAATCATAACTTGTCATACTAGAAACAAATGAAGGGTCTTGGGTAAAAAGGACTGTGCAAATGCAAAAACAAACAGAGGAATAGTCACTGACACACACACAAAGTGAGACTACCTCAAAACAACAACAAAAGACTGTGATCATACAAAGGGTACGCCAACCACAAGGATGTTGCATGCTGCTTCCTCTATTGGTATCGTATTAGTCATAGCATGACGGGAATATACAGTTTTTTGTTTTTTTGTAATATCTTTATTGAAACTGCCATCATAGAAAGAATAGCTAAATAACTGGTCAGTAAGTTCATTTTAAGATTTTCCATCTGCTTTTGGAAATGTTGTCCTGTTGTTGAAAGTTAAGATTTTTTTTTGTGGTCTTCAGAAGCAGAGCACCTGCCATTCTCACTTCCTGTCAATCTCTCCTGTTGTTTTTGCTCTGCTCTATAGCCCCCAAGCATTTAGCAGTTACCTGGACGACATCATCAGCTACAGGTGGGAACTGGAAGAGGGGAAACCCAACCCACTCAGAGAGGGGCCCTTCGAGAACCTGCCCACTCGCACTCAGGTGGAACTGCTGCACCGGCTCTGCGACTATCGCCTGGATGCTGCTGATGTCTTTGACCTGCTTAAGGTACATCACTCATAATGATCGGCTGAAATAATTCTGACGTTTGCTCTCATGCATGCAGTTAATTTAATGGCACTGGTTTTAAAGCATGTTGTCGAGGACAATAATACTAAGGTTCAAGGCCTTGATTTGTTTCCACCTTTTTATGGAGGTAGTAAATCACTTTAAAGTAGTGTAAGAATAAGATTTTTTTGTTTTTGTAATCAGTAATAACTGCTGGAGTGCTTAACTGTGGGATGAGAAGATGGTGTCAATTTTATGTACATTTAAACCTAGCATAGCTCAATATTGGCTAATGTGTATGTGCTGTGATAAACATAGGCATGATCAATAATATCCTGACAGTTTTATCCTCATGTTGTCTGTCAGAGTAGAGTTTTCCTCATATATTTTCCTTTTTTCTCATCAGATAAGAGTTTTTTTTTTTTTTTAAATAATGTATCAGATTCAGCTAATGAATGCACTCAGTTAAGATAGTGAAGGCACGTCACGTCTGAAAGATTCACAGCTGTGTAGGCTGAAAGGACTGAATGAGATTTCCCTCTAATCACTGAATATTTAGAAACCCTGTCCTACACATGATTTAAGAAATGTAATGTCCCCACCCCCACCCTCTCCTCAGGGACTGGATGCAGATAGCCTGAGGGTGGAACCGTTGGGGCAAGATGGAGATGGAGCCCTCTACTGGTATTTTTACGGCACTCGTATGTACAAAGAGGAGCCAGTCAAGAGGAAGGCAGATAGGATCAGGTAAATACCACTGCACAGTGTGTGTCTCCTTTATCTGTCCAGTACATCAAGAATGAATGATATGCCACTAGACGTGTTTTCTGTAGTTAACCAATGCATGTGCTAAGTGTGTAATTGCAGTTTGACAGTTGTGCTCTGCTGTTAAGGGTTAATTACAATGTTCTCTCATTTGCAAATGACCCATATTAAAATGCTGTCATTCTAAAAAGTTATTACTACTTTCTGTGGTTTTTTCAACAGCGAACCCTCTGAATTAACATTACCAGAGAAGAAGAAAAGGGGAAGACCACCAAAGAAGAGAAAGCTGGATGACTCACTGTTGAGGTGAAAACTAGTTTCGCTTGTTGTTATTGCCAACTGCATATTGCAGAGAATTCCTGATGTACAAGTGTTGCACAGATGTACTGGTTACATCAAGAGGATACATGCATTAAACTGTTAGAGCAGATGCCACGGCTCTTTGTTTTGCCATGTGGCCCGTGAGCAATATCATATCAGATACTGGGGAGGTTTTGATGCAGTGATGCATTAAAAAACTGTCAGACGATAAGAGCTGTAGAACCCAAAACATTCGACAATACGAAGTGATTCTGTTGTGATTTGCTTTATGTTTGGTCAAGCCTTGTCTGACCTGTGGCCTATTAGTAAAATATATATCGATCGTTCCTTATTCATAAAGTCTTCAGTTGTATGCTGTTTAAGTGTTTTTAACTCCAAGTGTAAAAGTGAAGGAAAAACTGTATTTTCATTTTTTAAGTATTTATGCTTTGTAGCAGTTTTGGCCTTATCTTAAAAAGTCTTACTTTTACTTCTTTTCAGTGAGACTGAAAGAGATGTGTCCGAAGTCAAGACGGAAAATGGAGTGGAGGACTCGCCCCCTCGCAAAGGTGACTGGATCGCTGCATTATGATCTGTTTGGTTTTATGTTGACCTCATTGAGGAAATGTATTTGTTTGTACTTGATTTACATTTTAGCTGGTAGATTCACTGACTCAATGATCTCTGCACATTTTCCTTTTTGAATCAATAACAAAACATTTCTCTTATTTGCTTCTCTCAGGCCATAAGCGAGGCGCTTGGTCCCTCGTTTGTGATACAGAGGAACAGTGGGTCAGACTGGCCGAAAGCATCAAGGACAAAACCTCCCCACAGGACCGCCACCTCTACCGTGTCATCAGCCAGAACTTCCTGCCTGAGATCAGCAGCATGATTGAGCACAAGGTCAGACACTAGAGACATTACAATAAGCCTCCATTACAGCAACTGTGACTTTCCTCTTGAATTTAAATTCACACTTTTTCCACTTATGTTCATATGATAATTCTAAGCTATTATCGGAGCACTGTTTTCACAAGTCATAACGAGTTCTGGTTGTTTGAACCAGAACTCCATTTTAACCTATTTGTTGAGCTGGAAGAACAAAAAAATGGGTTCTCACTTGAAGCAAACCTCTGTTCAAGAAGGTGGTTATTCAGAGCTGATGTGGAAAATATGGAGACAACAATCCAGAAATATGGATCACAATCTCCATTTTGCTGCTTTCATGTTTTGTCCTCCTCTAGTCGTTGTTTTGGGGAGTCTGCTGTTTTGCCTGCCAAGATAGCTGCAGGACAGGTGGCGTGAAGGAAAGCTGGTCTGTGCTTGCTCTTAATTCTGCGCACCTGCTTGGTGATGAGGTTGGCCTCAGGCCTTTAACTTAAGCCTGACCGTGGAGAGCTATGCTATCAAGCCACTTTGGCAGAATGAGGGCACAAGTTCTCTCGTCGGCCTTTTCTGCACCTAGCCATACATCAGGTTATGCTCATCTGTCTATCGTTATCTTCCCTGGAATCTGTTGAGTGCTTATAGCAGATTATAGACATACTCTTTTGCTTTGTCCATGGCACATGAGTTAGAGCTAACACCAGCCATTCAGCTTGTCTTCCAACTTATGTCTAGAGTTTGTAATGGCAGTAATTAATGTGACTGAGCGCTAGAGGTATTCAAAGCTCAAGTAGGTCCTTGCTTTCTATCCTACCTTTTGTATAATGGTGGGTGGGTTCTTTCCACTCCTGTGATATATATAACCAGCACTGACTGTTGCTATAGAAACCCTCTCAGCCTTTATCCATCATCAGCAGTGAAGTAAAGAATCCTGCTGGCGGTTTGATAGTGACAGAGGGGTCACTCACTTATCACAAACGGGCAGTGGCTGAATGTGGTCTTGTCCTTCATTAACTGTACACTCAGCTGCACAACTCACATTATATATGCCTTTCAGAAAACCATCTGTCCTATCACTTTTCTCTATTGAGAATATTACTTAACTAAGCAGTCTGGTGGTCCTTCGTATAGTGCATTTCACTACAGCACATAAGACGTTAAGATGGATTTATGTAAAACTGGCTACACTGTTTTTACAGTAAAAGAAAATAAGACTGAATTAAAGGAAAGCACATTCTTCTAATGCTCTTGCACTGATGTCTGAAACCACACTTAAATACTAATTGTAGTAATTATCTCCATTACATCAACACATTTCACTGTACTTCTGTAAACATTTCATCCTTGATGAGAGAACAAATATATCTTAGACTACAAAGTGAGATCTAGCTGTTGTCCTTTTCTCTTTGGTACTGAATGGTGTCTAATTGAAGACTACAAATTTTGTAATGTTTAAAGTATTAAATCTTCCCATTATCCCCACATGCAAGTGATCAAATGTCTTTGAGGAGTTGTCCAGTTTAAGAGACATTTATTTGTGTGTACAAAATACACATAAATATATCTGTCTGTATGTGGCTGTGTGCACACAGGCATGCCCAGCACAATGCGTGATGTGTATAGTCTTTTGAATCTTTCCTCCTCATGTCTCATGCTGCTGTCACCAACCATTTCACGGGGCACTGACAGCAGGCTGGAGCTCACCTTGAGGCAGAATGGAGCCTCTTGAATGACAGCTCTGCTGTGGTGCAGGATTCTCCAGACCCCTCTATGCGGTGATACCAGAGGAATTGTGTAACCCCAGGATACAGCAGTGCTTCATACTGAGACAAGGCAGAGATGGAATGGGAACAGAGGAGTTGTATAGGGCAGAATAGATCAGATTGTGAACATCTGTCTTTTTTTCCTCTCTCTCTCTCTCTCTTAATTTGTTTTCTCTGCCTTTCACTCCACACCAACAACCTTCCTCATTTGTCTTTTCACGGCACACATATGCAAGTGTTGTGCAACTAATGCATTAGACCTCCAATATTTATTCTGTGGATGGTCAGAAGTCTGAGTGTGACACCTCAGTGCAGAGCTGGCGGTTATTAACAATCGTGCTTCAATGATGAACTCTGACATGAGCTGCAGAAGCCAGTCCCTGATGTAAACAGGCTTTCCAGGGATCTACTAGGTGCTCTCTGTTGACTGGTGTTTCACTCTGTGCTCCATTTGGGCAGGAGGGGGACAAAAATGTTCCATGATTTGCCATTGGGTGGTGTGACTGTGGTCGTGCCATTGTCAAACTTGACAGCTTGCATTTAAATGCACCGCCCCGTCTAATCATTACATATGATTAGCTTAATTCCAGGGGCCACATGTGGTTTGATTTCTTGCTTTTCCTAAACCAGGCTGTCACCCCAGGGAAAGGTGGGGGAATGTAAGCACCAGAGTAAAGAGGGTGGTTAGGGGCTGGGGGAGGGGCTAGCAGAGCCAGTGACCTCTCAATAGTCAGTGCTTCTTCACAACTCCCCAGGGCCTGTCAGTGTGTTGGCTTGTGTGTGGTGGTCCATCAATCCAACTTGAACACTCAGTCGGTTATTTGTCGACTCTCTCTCTCTCTCTCTCTCTCTACACACACATATATATATATATATATATATCACAAATTTAAAGAAAAAAACAAAACAATCAGTCATTTGAATTTAGATCCATCATTGACATGTGTCTTGGGTGATCTGAACACAAATGGACAACTCTATGCACATCAGTTCACACCTGGCATTAGAGTACATACCTGCCTTCACCGAGGGACCGCTTCCTCGTTCTGTATGCAAATAAACCATATGTGCTGTTGTTTTTAGGCAGTCCGACAGACGTTGTCAGCGGTCTTGAGAGAGAAAGAGAGGGGCAAGGAGGAGTTGAGCTGTGCACAGCTCTACAGTGAATTTAAATTTTACCCATTTCAAATGTTAAAACATGCGGGGTTCATTAAGAGACTGGAGATAGACTAATTCGCCTTTAGTAGGACCAAGATAAACTTCATATCACTGAAAGAATGTGGCCATGTGTGACTCAGACCACCGAGTAGTATAATGATTGGGTCTCAAACGTGGCCTCAGTGCATCTGGGGTGTGTCCATACCTGTACTTGGAGCTGTGCACCTGTGACAGGATCATTGGATTGGGATGTTAATACCAGGTCTGGACAGGATATCTTAGAGCAGCCGTAAGTATCAGAGGTGAACTTCATTTCTTCTTTTCCTCTTTGTTTTTTCTTAAGGAGCGGGAGCAGAAACAGAAACTACTGGATCCAACCCCAGTTCGCATATCACAGCGCTTCTCTGGAAAACACATTCAGCAAGAGGATGAGGTGTGTGTGTGTGTTTGTGTGTGTTTGTGTTTGTCTGCACATATTGTTTTAGTATTTAAGACTGTAGGTGCACTTCTGCAGTAGCTTAGTAAATTATCCAAGATTCACTTTGTATTGATTTTTTTCTGTAATTAGGTGACTGATTGATTTATTGATTGATTTAATTAGTTTTTTTTAGCTAAGTGCAGTGCATCCCCCTGCAGTGTTTTTGAGTTGGTGTTCCAGGAGCCTCACTTGCATCTGTACATTATGTTGTATGTTGTATGCACAAGAGTGACGGAGAGATCCAACTTTCAGCTCCCACATATTCATCACAAGCTGTCCCACCATGAGTTCATAGTGGCTTAACAGGCTTGTGCGTATGTATTCAGGACAATCAGAAGGCCGTGGCAGAGGAGAAGAGGAAAGACGAAGAGCTGGACAGGCAGGTCCTGCTGGCTGAGCAGCGGCGAGAAGAAGAGCGGCTTCTGCAGGAGGAACGACAGAGGGAGAAGATGGAGAAGATCAAAGCTGTGGAGGGTAGGATGGATCGATGCAGATGGAACACAAATGGAAAGCTGTACAACATCTGTTTGTGCAGTGGAGCACATTTTCAGTTCTAAAAAAATACTTCCGAGGTCAACACTGTAGCAATCTCATATACGTAAAAACATGGTAACGTATATTAAGGAAGTTATAAAACAAAACAAAAATGAAGCTAGTGCAAAAAGTCAAATATAAAGGAGCTGCAATAATTTCATATTCTTTCATCAGCAGCCTGTCGGCAGCAGGTAGAGTGCTTTCATGCTCTTCATCCAACTCAGGGATCAAGGGCAGAATGGGCTGTGAAGGGCACCCCATGCTCAGGCTTTCACATTTCCATGGCTGTAGTTTGGCTCTTAACGGCTGAAAAATCTGCAGTAGCATAGCAGCACTTGAAGCCTTGTGATTTATGTATAGTACACAGAGACTGTGAGAGGGAATGTTCAGGGCCTTTAATCACAGGATCACTCCTCTTCTTCTCCCTCCCTCTGATGTCATCTGTCAAGGGTTAATGAACTGCTGATTGTGCTTCAGTGGAGGAGCCTCATTAATGTATTATAGATGAACAGCAGGACCTGGTCTGCTCTCTGTGTGGATTGCATATGTGGAATCCTCCCTCAAACATCTTTAATCCACACGGCAGGGGGGAGAGCAGGCCTCTCTGGCTTTCATGTTAAAAGATAAAGCAGTGATACATATGCACTTTCTCTGCTCTGCTCTTTTGATCGGATGGGCCTAAGAAAAAATGGCTGATGAATCTCTCTATCTCTATCTCTATCTAAGCTACTGCTGTCTTTGAAGGCTAAGGCCTGGTTTTCATTGACTGCTCTGACAGCCTCAATGGGCAGAAAGTGCAATTTAAACTGTAACTCAAGAGCCTGAAAAAGCAATTAAAACACTGTTTGCCTGAAGCCTTTTGGGACTGGTGTGTTTTTATTATTTGTGCCTCTAATTTCTCCCTGTGCTCATCCATCCCTCCCAGAACGAGCAAAGAGGCGGAAGATGCGTGAGGAAAAAGCCTGGTTGCTGTCTCAAGGAAAAGACCTACCACCTGAACTCCTGAATCTGGAGCCTTCTTCTCCTGTCCATAGAACACGCAGGAATAAAGAGTTGTGAGTGGCTTTGTGTGTTTGACATCAGATTTTGTTTCTATTCACTAAATGAATTGATTGATTGTTGTGTTAACATGCCCTATGTCTGACATGACAGCTATGAAATTGATGACGACTACACGGCTTTATACAAAGGTATGTTTACTGAATGGCTGCTGATGACTGTTTCTTTATCTCAAAACACAGTAATAACTGTCCTAATGCCTGATCTGATCTAATCTCTCCTCTTCAGTGCTTGAGGCTCTGAAAGCCCATAAAGATGCTTGGCCTTTCTTGGAGCCTGTTGATGACTCCTATGCCCCTAATTACCATGAGATCATCCAGGTACTAATTACTGTCATTGTTTTCACAAAAAGCGTGATTTGAGTTTGGTATTTGTATGTCTTTGGTTCCCATCCTACTGAATGTCGCCAGGTGCAAGTATGTATCTGCATGAGCTCTTAATTGTTTGTAATTGTATTATTCCAATCCCCTCAGACGCCCATGGACCTGTCCACCATTGAAAAGAAGCTCAATGATGGGGAGTACATTGCTAAGGAGGAGTTTGTTGCTGATGTGAAGCTCATGTTTGAAAACTGCATGGAGTACAATGGAGAAGACAGTGGTAAATGAACACAACCCAGCTGCACCCACATCCTTCCATTAACAGTTGGTTTCAGTTTAGGTCTAATGCATCAAAATCAATTTCAGTAGGTGTGTGTTGTGAGAAAAGAAAGGAGTGTATATATGCATTTTTGGGGGTGAGAGGCAGGGGGTGAGAGTGGGAGAAAGAGCAAAAGAAAGGGGGCCGGACTTAGTGGTGTGTTGGGGCCGGGGCCAGGGCAGCTTTGACAGTGATTAATGGGGAGTGATTGAGCTGTGCTCCAGTGCTCAGGGGGATCTGAGCCTTGCAGTGCCAGAGAAACATTCCAGCCCCTAAGCCCCCTGTCTGGAGTCATCCATCCAACTGAATACTCTCCCCAGGGACAAGGGGGGAGGTGAGTGGTCAGGGGGGCTCGGGTGGAGCAGGAGGAGGAAGGGGTTGGAGGAGCAGGGGTCAACCTAAGCCCTCTGACCTGGTCAGTCGGCCAGTGTGGCTGAGAACAGAGGAGCAAGTGTGTGTCTATGGGTACATGCCATGCATACTGGTCTGATGTACTGGAGTGATAGGGCGTGACTGGGAGATGACTGACGTCATGTGTGTGTTTTTGTGTGAATGAAAAAAACTAGTGAGTACACATCATTGATTGCGTTATAGCAGAGACGTTTTATGGGGGTCCGGAAGATGTTGTCATGTGGAGGAACTTTTGTGGTGGTTATCACATGAGCACAACTGATTGTGATTTCAATCTGTTTCCAGAGTACACTATCATGGCTGAGTCCCTTGAGCGGTGTTTTAGTCGGGCCCTGTTAAAACACTTTCCATCAGAGGATGGCGACACGGACGAGGAATTCCACATCAGTCGAGAAGACAAGGAGCGCAAGGACAAGAAGCGCAACCGTGGCAGTAAACAACTGGGACCTGAAAGTCTGATCAAGGCCACAGAGCAGGTGCAGCGCAAGCGGAGCTCCCAGGGGGGCAAGGGCAGCACACCCTCAGAGGAAGATGACAAGAGGCTGACACGACCACTTCCTCCCCCTCACTGGGGCAATGGCCCCCCTCACCCCCACGGCCTGCCTCCAAGCCATCTACGCATGCACGAAGGAGACATTAGGGGCATGTACCACCCAGGGCAACAGGTATCAGCAGGATTACTTTCCTTGTTTTTTGAAATTCCTCTGCATTTCTTTAAAAAAAAAAAAGCAATGCAACTAGCCACTTGTCCGTCACAACATTTTAAGTAGTAAAATGAACACAGACATTTTTTTTTCTTTTTGATTTCTGTCGTAAATGTGTCAGTGAGTTTTTAATGGTGAATTCTGTTGCTTTACCAGCTCCGACATCCACCTGGCCCCCCTGGTCCTCATGGTCCACATATGTATGCTCAAAGAATGGCTATGGATCCTCGCTTCGCTTACTCAGCCCACATTCCAAGGCATGGAGACCCCAACTTAAACCGCTTGCCCCGCAACTTTAACATGCAGGTATTGACTACTGCAATATTACACTGTGAAATACATATTCCTCGCATCTTAACTGATTACAGTAAAAAAAAAAAAAATGATTAGATCAGCAGTCTTCTTCTCATTGTTATCAGTCAACTGTTCTTTTGTGTTGATCTTTAATTGTCTTCAGTATCAACAAAGTATTGACTTGTGAGTTGTCCATGGTCACATACAGAGGGATATTATAGTTTTTCTGTTTTTCTCAGCATCGCATGGTTGAAGGCCATCACATGGGTCCCAGGTATCCAATGGGTCCAGATCCTAACCAGCAGCCACCTCCACACCAGCAGCAGCACCCTTACATGGGTCCAACTCACGGCCCATCTCTGGGGCCACGTCCTGTGGCTCTACAGCCTGGACCTCCTCCTGAAGCAAGCATGTATCCATCCCACCACCATCCAGAGGGCCACACCATGCACCACATGGGCAACAGATTCTCAGGACCAGATGGACCACCTCAGCACAACTACCCAGGCTTGAGGCCTCCCGGTATGGGTATCTCCAACATGTGGACTGGTATGAATCACCAGGAGAGACCCAATGGGATGGGCATGCAAGATCCCAACATGGTGAACCACCGCAGCTATGGTTATGGTGGAGTCCCACCTCCAGTGGGGCATAAACCATGGCCAGAAGCTGCTGGATATCCCCACCCTTCTCCAAATACCCAGTATCAAATGTCTGCAGGAGTCAGCTCCCAGGGGCCCATGTCCTCACGTCCCCCAGTTCCCCACCCAGACTCCTCTGGCAGGACATGCTTGGCTTCCATGCTGGAAAGCCCAGAGATGCTGGCCCTGCAGCAGCTGTCAGCCTCTTCTGGACCCCCTGCTGGTGCCCCTCATCAGCACATGGGCAACTTTCAGCAGCCTGGGCCCCCATCAGGAATTGGCAGCATCCCAGCTCACCCCTCTCAGCAGCCTCCCCCTGCCCCTGAGGTTCAGCTGCTGCGTCCTGCTAGAGACAATGGACCAGACAGCCAGCCCTCCCAACAGACAGACACGCAGCCCAAAGGTAGAGCTGACCTTCTCTCGTAGTATTTCACCAGCCTTATATATTCTGCATGAAGGAACCCAAGCACGGTCCATTTTCCACAGAAATGTTCTTCCTAGACTGTGGCGTCTCTATTTACTAATTAGCTCCGAAAACATCCTGTCCCTTCCTCCCTGTCATGTGCTTTTTGTAATTTGATTTAGATGATTTTTCACAGTAAGAGGGAAATTGAATATTCATTAGTTTAGTGAAATTTCCTGCTTGTTGCTGTGGGGGTACAAAAGAGATGGCATATCATCAGTTAAACTTCACTAGCAGTCCTACAGATACGTTTGCATCTTCATGAAAAGCAACGGACAAGAACATGGGTTGATTTTGAATTTGCCTGTTTTGTACTGTTGATTTTGGACATGAACATGTAACACGGAATCACAGACCTCAATTGTTTCCTTGTCATTTTGATCTGTTCATATTCTTTGACACTAAATCTTGTTCTTGTAAATATAGTCAATTAATCAAATGCTAACCTCCCCAGCTAACTTGTCTTTCATCATTCTGTATGTTAACAGGCACAACATCAGAGAACAAAGTGGCTGCCAACAACATTTCAGATGAGGCTTCATCACACAAAAACACTGTTTCAATTAATCAAGAGCATCCGTCCAACCCTAGTCCCACAGGACACCACAGTGGGGCAGCAGAAGCAAAGCAAAGCCCTGCAGCCCCAAACTTAGGCAGATTGCAGGAGAGTCCTTCTGGACCGGGGCTCCCACAGAGTTCCACAGAGAGCCACAAGCAGGAGGTCGATGACCAGAGACAATCTGCCAGCCGCTGTCCTCCTCAACACAATAGTGCCTCTACTGTTTCATCCCATGTCAACACAAATAGCAGTGGCTCCACTGATCCCATCCCACCCAACCCCTCTCAGCATACACGCAACAGTCCACAGCAAAACACTCCGAGTCCTGCACTTCCTCCTAATAATGTCCTGCCACTGCCAGTTTCAGCATCTCACAATTCCACTCAACAAATATCAGAAGACAACAGCAACCAAAAGCAGCAGCAACAGCAACCTCAGGCGACCCAGAGTACCCCTCCTCAAAGCCACCCTCCTAGTTCTCCTCAGCTGATGACCCAGAATGCAAAGCAACACAGTTCCCTGCTACCTCCTCATCCTGGGCCCCCAAACATCTCGCCACAACGACCCGCACAGAACAGCCCCATGCAAGGGATGCCACAGAGTGCCACACAAGGAGCCCAGCCTGCACCTCAACAGCCAGCTCCCCTCACATCTTTGCCACCCAGTCACCCCACCCCACTATTACCCTCCCAGCCGAGCCCAGCAGAGCATGGAAATCAAAGACCTAGTGAGCCTACAAGTAGGACGGACACGGAGGGCACTTCTGTTCCTCCACAGCACACCATGGTGAAATCTGGGCCTCCAAATGGCATTTATAAACACCAGGATTTCCACCAATCCCCAAATCACCATCAAACCCAGATGGGGGGTAGTAACACAGGTATGCAGCCACAGAGAGGGCCCTCACCTCATTACAACCCAGGCATGCCTCCTCACTCCCAAGGCCAAGGAAATGGAGCCATGGGTCCATATAGCATGGGGAACCCTCAACATCCACACTATAGCCAGACCAACATGACCAGGTCCATGCCTCCTTCTGCTCACCACCCTTACCACAACCAGGCCATGAACTCCCTCCACAATCCTGTTAACCACCCCACCTACCATCAGCAGGGAGGGGCTGCCTACTCCTACCACATGCCCGGGCAACAGCACCCTCAGGCCCACCCTAACATGTACCCACCTCACCAGTACCAGCAGCAGCACTACTACCCCCAGCCTCATCAACAAGCTCAGCCCCATAACCAAGCCAACAGCAGAGGGGGTTATCCTCCAGAGGAGTGGCATCGGTCTCGGTATCAGCCTCGCCCCCCCATGCCGCCGAATGCCTACCTACCTATAGCCAGTGCCAGGGGCAGCAGTCAGTCAAAAGAGAGCAGTGTGTCACCACTGGGCCCTGAGGGCTCTGGAGGTGCTAGTTTGGTGTCCCCTGGCCCTGTGTCGGAAGCAGGGCCACACCCTGGAGTACCAGAGGACGGGAAGCGTGAAAGCAGAGTGCAAGCCAGTGGAGGCAGCAGCGGCAGCAGTGGTGCTGGCAGTCCACCAAAGCAGGCACAAACTTTGAGCTCAGAGCGGCCAGAAAGCCCAAAAGAAATCCTAGACCTCGATAGCCATAATGCCGCTGCACGTCGTCGAAGCACCCAGCCACCTCAACAGCAACACCCACCTCCCTCTGCTGCACACATGGCATCTGGCTTCATGTACGACCCTCGTGCCATGCACCCTGGGATGCAGCAAGGTGGCGTTCCTCCACCACACGTGATGTCTCAGGCCCGAGGCATTGGAAATGGAAGCCCTTATCCTGGCCAGCCATACCCAGATCCAGGACGCTTTGCTGCCCAGAGACCTCACCCACACCTGATGGAGGCTCTGCAGCGGCCCCAGCAGCTGCCTTACTCACCAGGTCAGACACGCATGGCCATGTACCGACACCCCCGGCCTGCAGGACACTTTCAGGGCATGATGCTACAGCAGAGAGGCCTGGCTCCAGAACACTTCTTACACCCAGGGTAAAATATTTTTCCTACTCTTATGTACTGTGATTTGTATAGTTTAAAGTCTTTGCTAATTTATATTTTAAATAGTAATACTGACCTTATTTGTTAAATCTAACTGTATGTGTTCACAGGCAACAAATGATGGCTGGCCCAGGCGGCCCTAGCAATAAACAAGGAGTGTGACATTCACCTTGTGATCAGAGTAAGTGAAATTATCTTCTGATACAATGCGTTATACATAACTTTGTCCAATAGCAATTTCCCATTTCATCATCTGTCATTTATTAACATGGTAACAGATCGGTTACCATGAAAATGCCAAAAGCTTTTGTGTTGTTTATAAGTCCTAAATGTGTTAAATGTAATTGTTCCTATTCTTTCAGTGCTGGAAGGAAGAAGATACTTGCATGCAGACTGGGAAGACAGAGACATCAGAAAGGATGTTTTGCTTCACATACAACTTTTAGTGATATTTTTACACTGGACAAAAGCCTTTGGCTCCTTTTTTTCCCCACCATTGGACTTGAGGATCTGACCAGGCAGCTGGTATTACGGGGATGATGATGATGATGATAATGTGAAATGTTTTTGAGCCCAGGAGTACAATTCCCCTGTTCGTCTCCACGGTGGTCAGCAGCAGAAGAGCTGATAGGGGATTTACTGACTTGCTCAAGGACACCTCGCGTGAACAGTTCCTTCCCATCACAAGCATTTGAACTTGGCTCCCCCCAGCAGAAGGCAGCCTTTTTTAACCACTAGGCCAACCTGCCAAATACAGGGCGCACTGCCTTCAAGAACACTGGACAGCCCTCGCCTTTTTGAGGAGTCAAAATATGGATGGATTAGTGCTGCCTGCCAACATTGTGCACTGAGTGCAGTGCTCGGGCAGACCTGTCAAAATCCACTGGCAGAACTGAGGACAACTGTGACAAAGAGAAAAGGGATTGTTGTTTTTACTACTTACTATTTTTCTGTTCCAACCATATCTTAAAACTCAGGTGTAGAAAAAGGAGGTACTATGAGACTGTCACCCTGACCCAGTCAACTCACAGGCCCTTTTGTGAATGTATGAGTGAATGTGTAAGTGCAGCACCGTAGCTGCACATGATCACACTGATATGTCTGTGGCATAAACCGTCCTGACGAGGCCCAGTTATTGTCCATCTCCACCCCCAACTTTAACTGTGTTTCTCCACCTATGGAGGAAACACATAGTATATGCATCTTTCAGAGCTGCCTTCACTGGTAAGAATGTCTTTGACTAGCAGAGAGGGACCGACAAGGATGACGCTGTTTGTTTCCGACTATACCTGACTCTGTTATGCACTATATGGCTTTTGTTAGTCGAGACATTCTGAAATCGAGAGGCCTTGGATAGTCTTATTTTTAGTCAATGCCTGAAAACAAATATATATATGTACGAAAATATATATACATATATAAATGAACCCTTCACTGTAGAGATGTACCTCTCGTCCCAGATGAGGCGAATCTAAAATGCTCACACAGTGACACATCCTAATAGCTGGTTTGTGTACATACATAAAACAAACACACACACATCAAATCCTGCTTGTGTTTTTTTAATTGTTTCAATTTCAAATTCCACATAGACATGTGTAGCTGTAGTTCTTTGTTTATTCACAGCCCTGCCCTTTGCATTGGTGCTTCTCCAAGAGCTTCCTCGCTCCCATGTCATTACTAAACATATCCTCAGGGTGTACAGTTTCTATATACGGGTATTTTTCTTAATTATTATTTGGGAGAGGAGCAGCAAAAGGAAAACAGAACTGCAGCTGTGGCAAATCAGTATGCCTCACGTGAAGAACTTGGCTTTTAAGGGTCTGTATTCATTCTCCTTAGCGTTTAGCGTAGCACACTGCCAGGTGGTTAAACCCTTGTTTTTCTTTTCTATTTTCATCTTCTTCAAAGTTGATTGCAAGTGAAATGGATCTGATCTGAGTTGTTCTGCATTCCTGTTGATTTGATGTTGTACTTATTGTCACCACAATTAATTTTGGCCTTCAGCGACCAATGTAGTTTCTTGTAATTGGTGTCTATTTTGAAGGTTTTTCCCCCCTGCATCCTTCACTCTTCTGTCATATTGATGTTGCACCTGTGAGACCTCACTGGGACAGTTAAGTGATGGCAGCAAATGAATCTACCTCATCTAGCCAGACAGTGGCATCTACAGAGCCCCCTCCACTGCCACTCTTACCCTGCCAGACTCCTGTGGGTTGACTATTTATGGCCTGCTCATGATTCTGGCACCACCCTTTATAGTTTTTAGGTTCCCAGAAATGACAGTATAATGGCCTTACAATATCTTTCCATCTTTGGAGTAAATCTATTGTCAGGTTGCTGTGCAACTTGACCCAAATGTGGTGCTGACAGACCGTCAACAAGATGCTGTTGTGATTATTCAGCTGTCACATTGTCACTGATTGCAGGTGCTCTGTAAAAGATGCAATCCTGGAGTGTACACTTTTATACAAATGGTTTTTTTTTTTTTTATGTCATCCTTGGAGTATACTGGACGATATTACATCATACGTCTGAAGTGGGACTTAGTTGTACAGATTGCATGCCTTGCTGCCTACAGGTTGTTGTAACAAGACAGCTTAGGCCGTATTCGAGTCTAGGGTCTGTAATAGACTTCATAGAGTTTGGCAGCATTATGATGGCCTTAGTAATAGGTATATAAGGCACTGTAAGGAAATGTATTTGAGGAAAAATGGTAGACGCTGTGAGACTATTTTATAAATGTGTCACACAAGACTTTTTATTGACATACGGAATTGCCATGATATTAGTGAGCCTTATAGGGCCACTCTGGAGGTAGTGTGTTCACTCCTTCTGTCTAATGTATGAAGGGCAGTGTTGTTTTTAAAGATCTGTGAGGTTGTGATGTCTTATGGTGTACAGATGTGCGTGTGTGTATGTATGAGTGTGTGTGTGTTACTGGTGTGTAGAATAGGCACCAGACAAATTGGAAGTGTGCATTCAACTCTTCATTTATTCTGCTGTCATCCCCCTGCACTAGTGAAAACCATTTAGACGTGATTTAAATGTGAATCATATTTATTTGCTCTTTTAAGAATTTTTGTACATTTTTGGACTTGTTTTAATATAAATGTGGTGTCTGTTTCTCTTTTTCTTGATGTTATTTTTAAGCAGATGTCTTTTACCTCAGTAGCATGGTGGTATTGGAAAAAAAAGACCTGTACGTTTCATTTTTAAGTGACGTTTACAAGTTCTTATCTGACTGACATAGATTATTTTGGAAATGGAACGGAATATTTTCTATACTGTACATTTCTTAGAAATAAATAACTTTTCCTGAACGGGACTTTGCTTTACCGTTGTCAATAAAGAAATCTTTGTTTATGGATAAACTGCACTTTTTCCATTTCCAGTCATGTAGGTAAAAAAAAGATTTATAAGTACTTTTCCCCCTTCATTTGACCTGAAACTTACAACATACCACTACTGTGAATGAACTGACAGAGCCTGTGTGTCTCCACAGTAATGTAGCATGTATCTATAATCCGTTAAAGGAGCTGAAGGTCCAAAATAATGAAATGCAAACAGCCAAACCAGAGGGCTTAGGCAAGACAATACATTAATCTATTGGAGCAGCTCACACCATCGCTTTCAATTAGTGCCTATCCCCTTGACGAACACCCTCCACAAATCTTGTGCTGCTTCCTCTGAGCGTTCTCATGTCTGCAGGAGTCAGTGATGTGATGTGACGTCAGTGGAGGAAGAAGCACCACAGATCCCCAGTCTTCCTTCATGGGGCTCCTCCTAAGCTAACAAGTAATATATTCTTTTGTTCAGGCCTAATGAGGACACAATTGGCAGTTGAAAATGCAAATGAGGCATGTAATTAAGGCACTTTAATTGAGCCTAATTAAGCAAGTTTTAGAACCAAATTGTGAAAGGGGGAAAATAGGACATAATGTAAAAGTAAACAAACAGCTTCAGTGAAGAAAAAAAAAAGCTTTTACGTTAAAATCTCAGTTTTCTTTAAGGTTTTGTGTTCATTGTTCCATCTATGTCTTTTAAATAAGAATTGTTTTTATTCATTGACATGTAAAATTTAAAATGGGTCATTCAAGTTTGTGACAACAGGTAGTCTCTGATTCTCTTTTGAAGGATCTGGGATCATGCTTTGTCTAATATTTGTGCACATCTCAAACATAAATAGAAACTTACTTGTAGCGTATTCTTTCTTTTATTATCCCTCCAGCTCGGTATTTATATTTATTTTAGTTGTATCAATTGATAAATGTCTAAGTGTAAGTCTCTGCCAAATACAGGTAAACAAACCAGAGGCTTTCTAGGATAAAGCTGTGCAGTGAGACATGGGTGCTTTTATCCCTAATCTCTGGCTTGCAGACTATTGTTTGTATGTCAATCATCTACCAATCAGTTGGTCGCTAGGGGTCTGTCTCAGCCAATAGCAGCGAAGGGGGCGGGGCGTCGGGCAGCCTTAGAACTTAGAACTGGGATGTAAACACTGGAGGCAAAAAAACGGACAAGGTAGCCCACTACTGTAAACACATTTAGCTGTGTTCACTTGTTAGCTTGCTAATTTTCCCAACACCGTAGTAGCAGGGGAAGCTATTGGTTAAAACATACACCGTATTAATAGCTTGACGCCGGTCAGTAGCTTTCTGTCTCACAGTCCGCTGTACTGTTTACAAAATCGCCGTCGCCAGCAGCTGTCGATGCTACACTGCGACTGTTACAATACAGTGTTTAACATTGACCAGACGCCACGAAGCTAACATAAGAGGTAACATTTCTTCGAGCCCCCCCTTTTTTTGTATCTATAAATATTGTTTGGAAGAAAGGCAAAAACGCTGGTCCTACACGTAACGTCTTGCTATTAGTAGGGCTATTGTTGTTATTGGCCTCTACTTGTTCACGTTTTGGTTTTAACGCTTATAGGCTATGTGTCTTTACTTTATATCACTATATCTATATGCAGGTGTACGTAAACATTGTATAATAAATAATATAATAAATCAACCGACGACAACCACCTGGCAGCTTTTTAACTCTTCCAGTTAATGTTGAATGATTATTTTTTACTCCGGCTCTTTTCACTTCTCCTAACGAGCCTTCCTGTTTCCTCCGTTGGGGTTTACCGACTAACCGCTGTGATGTTTTCCTTTACGTTCAGCTCTTCACTTTCTCCAGGGGACCATGGCAGCCGAGCTACAGCGCCCCCGGGCGGCTGTGGCCTGCCTGCTCCTCTTGCAGTGCTTGACCGGTGGCCTGTCCATACCTGACCCAAGACAAAGAGAGGCCCTCATACAGCTGGAGACCTCCATGCAGACAGGTGGGCAGGTGGTGCTGACTGATGCTGAGCAGCGGCTGGACTCTCTGCTGTTTAAAATGAAACAGCAGGAGATGATGCAGCCAGACTTCCCTCCCGCCATGCACTTCTTCAAGGCCAGAGACCTCATCAAGTCCAGTCCCATCTTCGGCCTGCTGCAGAAGATGCCTAAAGGTATGTTCAGTCAGTCCCACAACGCCAGGTGTGCTTTTAACAAGTTAATTTGCACGTTTCACTAGTGTTGGGTGTTTGGTTGTGAACTGTAGGTTACATTGGCTACCTCCCTGAACACTGGTGAAGATGTTTGGCCGTTACATCAGGATTTTAACATAATGATCTGACCCTAATCTTTTTTTTTTTTTTTGTATAATGATCATTGATTGTACAATGATCATTATACAACATAAGAGTTGTAACAGTGTGTTTGTGTGAGTCTGTGTCTGAGTTCTAACAAAGTTAATTGTATATAATAGTAATAATGGCAATTGCAATAAATAGTACTCACAGCAGTGATACTCATGATATATAATAACAGAACTAATGTATTATCAGCACAGCAGCATAAATGTGCTACTGTATATGCAGACAGCAAATACAATAACAGTAATAATGATAATAATGTGTACAACAAATAATAATAATAACAATAAATACATACAATAACTATCAGTATCAGATGAATTGATCTGTCCCTGTTAGATACTGATCTACTTTCATGGTGCTTTCAGAAGATGCTGGAAAAATGAGGACAAAATTTGGACATAAAACAGCCTGTTAATATCAAATCACATATGTACTTCATGTCTCAGTGTTTAATTTGTTGATAATTCAATGATTCACTGTTTCAGGGGGAGCTCTCCATGTCCACGACTTTTCCATGGTTGATGTGCAGTGGCTAGTGAAGAATGTGACCTATCGCCCCCACTGCTACATGTGCTGCACTGACAACCGCTCCATCAGGTTCATCTTCTCGTCTCAATGGCCCAAACCTCTGGCACATTGCTCACCCTGGACCCTGCTGGAAAATCTCAGGTCCAAGCTGGTGAATGCCACCGATCTAGACAACAGGTGATGCAGTTCAGATTTCAAACATTTTATTAAACCACCATAGAAGAAGAAAAAAAATGATCTCCTCAACCTCTGTGTCTTCATATTTACACATTCAGCATCATGGGCAACCTGACGCTCTTAACAGACAAGGATCCAGAAACAGTGTACCCCAGTCAGGATGTGGTGTGGGACAGGTTTGAACAGGCCTTCCGTGCAATGTGGGGTCTGGTCACCTATGCTCCTGTGTTCAGAGAATACTACTACCAAGGCCTCCATGAGTTCTACATGGACAACGTCATGTATTTGGAACTACGAGCTTTACTCCCAGAGGTAAACCAATGCTATTGCTATTCTGGTAATAAAAACTGCAAAATGCTTGCAGATAAAATGTATCATTGTTTTGACATTTTTCTTTAAATATGCAGATATATGAATTGGACGGCAGCACTCATGACACAGCCTGGACTCTGAAGACCTACCAGGAGATCACTCGGCAGTTCACAGCAGACCACCCAGATTTCTATGGAGCACGAATCATCTTCACGGTCCACAGGTGACTGCTCAGACTCAGGATGCCTTTCAAATGAATTTTACACTAGCAAGCATCAGAGGATGTTGATATGATTACTGATCACACTCATTCACTGTATGCTTCAGAGGGGTTAATATATCCATGATGACTGAAGTTGTGGAGGAGGCGATGAAGCTACAGAAAGACTTCCCAGACATCATGGCGGGTTTTGATCTGGTGAGAGGCAACAAAAGTTAACACAACCAGTTGAAACTGCAAAACAAATCCAGCTGCAACAGTATTCAAACATGACTGATATGAATTTATGCCCATTTTGTCTGTGCACATACAGGTGGGTCGTGAGGATGCAGGCAAACCCCTGTGGCACTTCAGAGACGTCCTGTCACTGCCCGCAGAGAGAGGGGTCACACTTCCTTTCTTCTTCCATGCTGGAGAGACAAGTGAGCTGCAGTAAACATAATAGATTTTAGAGAAGGACAAGCTCCATTGTAGTGTTAGAATTCATCACACAAGATACATTTTTGTTTTTAAGATTAAAGTCATTACAGAAAAGTAATGCAGTTACATGTGTTTTACATTGTGGTATGGCCCTAAATAAAAAGTAAAGTATCATGTAAACCAACTAGTTTGTGTTACATTTGTCAGAGAAACCACAGTATTTTGTCCTGCAGCCCAGATTGCAGCAAATGACATTTAAGACACAAAGATTTGTTTTGATCACATGCTTTTTATTGTTTTTCTGCTACGTACAGATCTCCAGGGCACAGAGGTGGACCAGAACTTGTTGGATGCTCTTTTGTTTAACACTTCACGCATTGGTCATGGATTTGCTCTGCTTCGCCACCCGGTGGCCAAAGAGCTGTACAGGAAGAGAGGGGTGGCTGTGGAAGTCTGCCCCATCTCCAACCAGGTACACTATCTTCTTATAAGTACTGTAAGACTTTGTTGAACCTTTCCAGCTAGTACTGATATCGGATCTAATTAATTAAATATGATTTAGGTGATGATGCTGGTAAAAGATATGCGAAACCATCCCGGAGCTGCTCTGATGTCAGAGGACCACCCTATGGTCATCAGTTCCGACGACCCTGCCATGTTTGGTGCCTCCGGCCTTTCTTATGACTTCTATGAAGCCTTTGTGGGCTTTGGTGGGCTCAGGTCCAATGTCGGCTCCCTCAAAGAGTTGGCCATGAACTCTATAAGGTGAGATCTGATTTACAAACTGACATTGAATCGAGTGTGATCAAAACTGCTCTCTGACACTGTTGCTCTCTCGGTTTTCAGGCACAGTTCTTTGACTCCAAAGCAACAGGAAGAAGCCTTGGTTCTGTGGCAGAGAAGATGGGATAAGTTCGTCTCTGAAAATGCCTTTTAGGAAGAAATCTGCAGCAGTTTTAAAAGACTGTCTGCAGGGCAGTCACCGTGACTTCATGCTTCCTTTGATAAAACGATGCCTTTTTGGCCTTGGTGAATTATCAATGGAAATGGAAAATGAATACAGTGGTGCACATGTGAGCAGGTGTGTGGAAGGAATAAAAATGTGACAACAAAAAACCAAAAAAAGTAAATAATGAAACCACTAATGACTATACAGTGTGAAACAGGCCCGGGCTTAGTCCCATAAGGTTTAGGCTCATTACTTGAACTCCAAATATGAAATAGCTTCACAAGCCTCTTGTTATGTCTAGTTTTGCTAAGAACTTTCACTGTGTTTGCACTTTAAGATTCAGGGTTGTCTCGGCTCTTGGGTGAATAACAGTTCCAGACAGATTTGTTAGTTGAGGTGCTAAATGCTGTTTGATTTCTCACTGCTGTGTGTTTTGTGGTTTGAAGAGTGTAATAGGTTGTTTGTTGAGAAGGGGAATGGTTGTTAAATGACGTGGACCTTGAAATACTGTTCTCAGGAAGCATGTAAAGAGTTTTTATGTGAATGGATTTTTTCAAAAACTGCCTAAGGACAAAGAAAAAGCATCTGCCTGCTGTGTTTGAAGAAACACCATTGACCCACATGAACAAATTTGTCAACATCTAGATATATTTGACTGTTGTGATGTGTCCAAAATTATTTGACATAATAAAAAAAAAAGCTGACTGACTTTGTGGTTGAGTTTATTCTGTCATATAGCTCTTTTTTCAGTCACTGTCACTGAACTGAATGAGTGATGAGTGCATATACATGCTGTCATCCATCATCTGCTGCAGGTGTTGAACTTGGAGAAGAAGCTGTCATCGATGCATCCTCTTTCAATGTCTGGTTTCCTTTAAAATAAAAAGCACAATCAGACACAAGGTGAATACACTCTGCAGAACTTCCTGAAGTAGTTTTAGAAATGTTACTGACTGTTGTTTTTGTGTTTCAGCCAGTTTGACGTTGATGCTGTCCAAATGTCGCCGTAGCTGCTTCTTCAGTTTTGCCTGCTGCCTCTCAAATAGCAGAGCCGTGCGAGCCGAGGTCAAGCGCACGTGGTCCAGCAATTCCTCCTCTTGCTTCTTCTCTAATTCCATCCTCTACAGTTGGATAAACAGATGAGCGACCAGTCAACAACAGGCTCCTCCAGACCATTTTTTCAAATGATCAAAAAAGAGTGCGTTACATGTTTCCTGTTTTACCTTTCTGTCTTCTATTTGATATTTATGGGCCTGGATGACCTCCTGTGGGCTCTCCAGAGGGGCTCTCCTCTCACTGCTGGGGAAAAGAGTGGGTACTCCCACCATGTCCACTGTGGCATTGACATCTACACCGTTCAGCTGTCCTTGCAGTTGGTTTGATTTTTCTGCTCTTTTCCGCTCCTGCTCCTGATGACGCCTCTCTTCAGCCTTTGCCCAAACAAACACAACGAGATGGTGAATGACAGAAAATATCAGCTGAAACAAACTTGGTACAATCTAACACCACATGACATAAATACAAAATAAACCGGAAGCACTGGTGGAACAGATGCCATGCAGTTAAATGTCAGCCTTTCCAAGCTTTGTTTCCAAGTTTTCCAACCTGCATCCAACAGTCTGAGCAGCTACTATAGCGACTCACCTTGGCCCGGTTAAACTCTTTAGTGGCAATGGCTTCTGCTTTTCTCCTCTCGGCCTCAAGGCTCTGAAGCTGCAGAGCTTTGTTGTCCACCTCTACTCTGCTTTGGTCATAGTGCTGCTCTGAAAGCCAGTAGAGAAAGCGAGGCTATGTTTCATATGTATGAACTGTGTGCATCCTGGAGGAGGTGAAGCAAACCTACCCTCCAGCTTTTGTTGATGCCTCTCTGCTGCCTGTTCACTCTGCTGCTGGAAGAGCCACTCCCTGAGCTGCTCCTTCTGCCTCTGTAGTCTGGTCTTACTCTCTGGGTCCTCTCCCACCAGGCCCGTGACCGTCATCTGTGCAGCATCATTGTTTGTTTTGGGGTCGTTCAGGTCATACTCCCTCTGGCTCCAGGGCTGCTGGAACTGCTGGCGGTAGTTTACAATGGCCTTCTCCACGGCCCGCTTCTGTTTCACTTCTCTATTATGAAGAATAGAAGCTACTTTGCTATTATGGTGCATTTCGGCATCTGAATAGAGATAAAATACCCCAGACAGACACATCACGAGGGATTAGAAATTATGAATGTACAAAAGAATAAGTGGCAATCCCTGGTTTGTTATTAAATACTTTACTTCTTATTGTTATTATTATTATTAAATGGACGTCCAGGCCGTTGTTTTCTGTGTCAAACTGTCCCTACAGAAAACCTGATGCTGTCTAATAAAAACAATAAACTCACCGCGTGCTTTTTGTTTCTCTTTTTCTGCCTCCTCTCGTTTCTTCTTTTCTTCCACCTGCATATCCAGGGCGTCCTTGTCAACCTGAACAACAGCAGCAGCAACAGCAGCAGCAGAAGTAGAAGAAGAAACCGTCAACAATGTTTGTTTCGACACACGTTAACATTAGAGCTACGCTACATGCTAGCATCCTTTAGCAGTCATAGTGCAGGGTAATTAGCCACTTACACCGATCGTCCTCACTTGGTCGTTAAAAATCCGCTCTTGTCGTTCAGTCTCTCGGTCACGACGCCTCTGCAGACTCGCCCTCGCCATGCGGTCACAGAGTAGTTCACTGTTAAGCATTTTGACGAAGTGGTTGTAGTTTAGTATGCGTTAAACATTTGTGTTTCTCGTCCGACAAACGCTACAGTACGAACTTCAAACACACTGGTTGCTAAGAAACCGGTGTGTCGTGAATCCTCGTTACATGTCGACTTTTTCCGTGGTTTTTCGAAGTGACGTCTCAGATCGGTTGAGAGGGCACCTGTTGGGTGCATTGGAAATGTCAGAGAGAAATCTGACGCTTTGGTCATGTTTTACATGTAAACAATTACATGCTGACAAGACCAAAACAGCCATGGCCCTCACAACAGATCATAGCAGTCTTTATCATTCATGGTACATTAACTATCAGTTATTTGATTGTGGAGCTGTAAGCTCCTGGAAAAAACAAGTCAAATATTGGCTAATACATGGATACATACATTTTCCAGGAAGTTTATGTGGTTGTTACTGAGACAATTATATGTCTCATGTTGACAAAAACACAGTCTCTGAGTGATTAAGTGGATGTATTTTAGACATTTTTCCACTCCTTCCCAAGATGAATCTGGTCATATGATATTGGACAGGCTCAGTGGTGGTGGAGTTTGTTAAGCCCTGGGTGCCAATTTTTAGTTTCAACGACAATACTTTTTTTTTTTTTTTTTTAAACCATACTATCATGAGGCCAAATTTCAATTTTTGAGCTATGATGAAAAAGCTCAGTTACACACGATATAGCCTACAGTTGTGCATAATGTGTGATGTGATTCATTTGGATAAATTGCCATGAATCCAGACCATACTCATGCTCTAAGTTTGATTAACCCCGACTCTTGGCTGCTCAACATTCACTGGGTGAGGCACACATTCACATGGTTTGTTGAATGGATTATAATAAATAAATGTAAATTTGAATTCACCAGTGTTCAAGTTAATGGAAGACCACACGTAGGCATATCAGAAGGTATATATATATATATATATCTATATATATATATCTATATATATATAGATATATATATTAAAAAAATCAAACGCTAGATATACAAATCATTTTTATTTCCATATTCCATGTGAAAAAATAAGATATTCAAGACCTATACTTGACACAAGCTGTGTCAAATAACTTCAGGAGAGATTAAGGCTAAAGGTTACTTTAGTCATTTAAACTCTGATGAAACACCAAGAACCTATAACAATCAAAAAATAAATAACAGACAGTGTATTAAACATTGAAACACATGTGAGTTATCATCAATTCAACATAAATGGGCCCTTCATTTTCCATTAACACTCGACCCCACACACCATAATTATGCGATATTTGCAAAATAAAGACAGACAACAAACAGTACAGTACTTTTTAAGATACCTCAGTACATTCTGCAACATGTTAGTCCTTTGTAATCAGTTGTTAGATCTATTACTGTGATTTTAAAACTCTTAACAATCAAGTTACCAGAAATTACGTTTATGTTTTCAAATCCGGTCACTTAATAGCACCTTGAATCAATCGCCATAATTTTGGATCCAAAAACATGAGGCCCAAACAATATGGGTTTTTCTCACTTATCTTGTTTTCCTATTATAATCCTCATTTATCATCATTCTGACATAATTTTGGACCTCAGTAATTCATGATTATTACTCATATTAAAATAATAATAATAATAATAAAATGCTCATGTTGATGAATAGAGAAAAGAGGCTCTGTTAAGACATGACCATAAACAAACTTACAAAACTGTATTTTTAGGAAAAGTCAATACATTTCTCTTAAGATTTACAAAATCAATTACTTTTTCTATCCCAAATAAGAAAAAAATTAAATAGTTATAAGTCATAATAGAAGCTGCATTTCAATGAGTTTCTGTTAGATAGATGTTACTGTCCGCTCACCTATGAGCAGAGACGTGAGACGTGAGACGCACTTGTTGTTGGTCACACAGACACCTTAAAAGGGCTTGATTATGTGCTGGATTTCCCATCTCTGGCCGGTGCATTCCTGTATAAGAAGTTTGGTGTCTTTAATCTCCAGGCATCTGTTTGTTTGTCTGTTTTTGAGTTCTTTGCCCTGGAAAAGAGAAGAACACCAGAAGTATAGTATTTATTCACATAGTCTTCAGCTAAATGACTCTAGGATGAGTCATTTAGCTGATCTCATCCTGCTGCGCAGCGTCTTACCCTCACCCAATGTTTTAACTTAAGATCTTTCATTGTGCACCATTCATGTGCTTGTTCCCAACAAGCACATGTTGGGAATATCTCATCTTGCAGTACCTGAGTGAAGTCCCAGTATATCCCCATTCCTTTCTGCATAGCTTCTTTGCAGTTGTAAAGGCCCGGCACAGTTTCCTTTTGGCCAATGTCCGTCAAACACCGGTTGTCGTTGTACTTGTGCGACTTGATGCCGCCGATGTAGAGCTCACCACTTGTGCGGTAATATGTGAACTAGAGAAGAGAAAATGGTCAGAAATCAGAGGGTAATCCAGCAGCAACAGAGAGACTACAGACTACAGATTACAGATCACAGTCTCCTCATGGCAGCATCTCTTACCTGAGGCCCATAGAAGAAGCAAGTGAAGGCAATGGGTGTGTGACCTGGCACCGGGCCTTGGTCTAAACACATATTAGCATCAAGATTCTTCATCTAACAGAGGAGGAATGCATCATTTTGTCAGTGCAACCTGATCAAACATTACAAACAGGTGGTGGTTAGTCATAGCAATGGATGAAACGAAATGAGACGTACCCCTCCATAGGCGACTAGGTTGTCCCAGGGATCCAACTTGGGATACACATTTTCCAGGTACCATTTGAAAGGTTTACAGTTCAGTCTCTCCCTGAGCTTCTTCCTCTCAGACACATCTCCAATGTCAATTCCGTGATTCTGATAAAACAAAGAATTCGGCAACAATTGTTTGTGATATTTTGTTGTTTGTGCTGAAAGCCATCCAGTGCATCTCCTAACTGCACAACACCTTATGAGAATTGACTTTAATTTTGAACTATTTTAATTCTGAAGCACCTCAAATGGCAAGTTCCAAGCCAAGTTGATGTTGTGTTTGTATTCATCCATCCAGACTTCTGCTACCCTCAGGGCATTTCTCTTCATGGCTGGGGACAGATCCGGCAGGTAGGGCTTGTGGTATCTCTCAATGTGGGCAATCTTGGAGCAAGGAACTACTTCAACACTGCCTCCACATGTCCATACCTGGGGAAAAGAAAGAGGTCACAAATGATGAGCCTGCATCACGTGTGCCGCAAAACTGCAACACATCATTATCTTTAAGTTGTGGTAGAGACAATACTAAATAGTCAAATTGCTTATAGGTGACCTTAAGGTGGAAACCTATTTCCAGCACAAGCAAACTGGACAAAGATTTATAATTAACATACGGACATAAAATGTCAGTGTTACTGTCTGTACTTGCATCGAGGAGGGAAAACAATCCATTCCCCACTTAGGTTTGTCACAGAAAGCTCAGGTTTTGATCTCCGGCTGCAAACCCTTTTTTAACAAGGATCAGGGCACCGGGCTGACTCAGCTGCCAGACAGAGGTTTACCTTTTACACAACAGTTTAGCCTATATCATACAACAGCAGGTCAGCCTCTCCTTCTCAGTCTTACAGTGTAAATAGTGGCCAGGTGGCACTTTGCAGTAACTTAGGTATCACTGGATGATTTAGAAAGAGATAGAAGCTGCTACAGAAGGTAGGCTCAATTAAGAGATGCTTGTGAGACTAATCAATACAGTTACTCACTGTTTGGTACTTCTCTATCATCATGATGTGAGAAGATGCATTTACCATGCTTTGGTTGTTTTATGTGTGCATTAGGCAGCCTGTGAGTCAGACACTTGAGACAAGATACAACAGAATCCAGGAAGCTGTGTTTAAGTACCCCATGGAAATTTAAGACTCAGTAGATGGTTAACATTTAAAACACCACGAGACAGGGTTTTACAGAGGACAATTACAACAGCAATCATTCAATCCTCTGTCTCAACAATGGCACTCTTTCTTGCTGCAACCATGATTGTGTCACCAGGTGTGGGATTTGATGTTAGACAGGTGTGGTTTACTCACACGAATTCCCAGCTCCACATTTTCTCCTCCGTACACCTTCATTCCTTCATCAAGGAGTCCAATTTCCCCAAGGAACTTTCTTTCAGCAACTAGGATTCCCATGACCGATGGACTCCTGAAGTGAGAGATGAAAGCTGTTACTGCCGCCCCTTTTAAAAGGGGCAGCAACATCTTTTGATGTAATGGACCACTACAAACTGAAAATCGCTGCATCAGCAAGAATGCCAAATTATCCAAGGTGTAGCTGATAAGAACATAATTTGTTTAATGCTTAATCAGAATGAAATCAATAAATTCCACCTCAACTTACTTCCCAGGCAGTGAGCCGTCTTTCAGGGCATAGTACTCAGGCGTAAAGCCCTCATACATGCACCACAAAGCCCAGTCGAAGGCGTGTGCTGCTGGAAGGTACTGAATAACCTTGAGATCGTCGAAGTTAACTCTGTCAAACACGGGGGACACCACCACCGTCCGGTCACCTTTGATCTGTGTCAGCAGGGGTTCAGCCCTAGGGTGGGGAGGGACATATTTTCTTTAATCTACAGCTCCACACAGTAAAATTATCTTTCAATTTCACAAGAAAAATTACCACTAAGGTTTCTGCATAAACTAAAAATAATTTTAAAAGAAAGAAAAGACGCTATTTTAGCCACATTCTTACCACATCTCATGGACCTCTATGTGCGCATCCAGAATGGCCACCACGTCAGCAGTAGCAGCTCTCCAACCAGAGGCCCGAGCATGAGCAAGCCCTCGCTGTTCGCTGTGCCTCACTCGAACAATACGAAGGGTCGGATTCTCTTGCTCCAGTGACTTCACATAAGCATCAAGTTCCCCCTTTAGGTTTTCTAAAATTAAAAGGACAATGATGGCATACATTTTGAGAAAAGGTATCATCACTGATACAAATTAAGCCTCCAGTATCACCTGATAACTGACCAGCAAGCAAAGCAGAATGAAGGCGAGTTGCTCTGTGAAGGAGCCTGCTGATCACAGAGATGATTAACTGGCTTAAACAAACAAGAAACACCATGTGAGGCTCAGGGATTAGATCAAACCCATCTCTGTTCCACATTAGAAAGCTCTTTCTCACATATCAAAGTGACCAGTATGGGACTAGCCTGATCTTATCTTAGCGCTTAGACTGGTAACACAAGGAACAGTGGCATGCTCAGGGAGGGGCCTTGGGCCACCCCAGGTGCCACTCCAAAATATGATGGGTCATATCCCCATTCAGAGGTGATTTATACATTGTTTTACACTGGCCTGTATTTTGTGACTGGTAGGTCTAGTCTTCCAGTTTCTTGAAGTAGATATGGATTTTGCAGACAAATCTGGGTATGGGCAAAACCTGTGTGGGTGTGTGTTTGCGTGTGCATGCGCTGACATGATTGTGCAATGTGTGTAATGTGTGTAATGCTATATGCCACCGCACCATAAGTCAATGCCCCACTTGGGCCACTCCTATCAAAAATGTCTGGACACGCCCCTGAGAAGGAAATAGCCAGCCAGACTGTCCAAATGTCACTAGCAAATACTAAAACTATGAACATACTAGCACTTTATGTTTTGACAACAGACTCTGGAGATTTCAGGTGACTGCAGTTTATTCACATTTTGACACTTGAAAAAACTGCTGATGGGAACATCTGCACAATGAAATTTGTACAGCCAACTAACCATTTGAGCTGTTGTCATCCACCATTATGATCTCAGCCAGTAGGTGTTTTGGAGTGCGGTCAATGATGCTCCGCAGGGCTCTTTTTATAACCGACAAGGCTTCATTGAGGTAAATCAGCACCACTCCAACACTGGGCAGATCTTTTGGATAAGTCTTATTTTGGCACCTAATCAGAACAAAATAGTTATTTGATAGTTGAAGAATGCTTGAGCACAGAACACACAATACAAACAGGGATGGGCCTGTATCACTGGTGACTCAATGTGACATGTCAAAAACAAATCTGATATCTTAAAGGAAATGACTGAGATTTTCTACCTTGCGTCCCTGGTATCTGGAAGAACTCGATCTAGAGGGAGGCGATCGCTGAGAAAGACGTTGTATCCATACTTCTCGAACAGACCTTGGGCTTCTCTTTGGTCATCTTCAGACAGATTCTGACCCCACTCCTTGAACAGTGCAGAGTTGGGGTACAATTTAGCAGACTTTTTTTCTTTCTGTGCCTCCTTCTGTTCGTGGATCTCTGCTGCAGGTTGCTCTTTCTGCTCTGGCTCTTTTTGGACTGGGGGCTGCTGTTGGACCTCTGCAACTTGTCCCCGTCTGTCTCGGTCCTCTTCAAGGATTTTCTGCATGGCATCCTGCTTTTTCTCAAAAGCTCGGATTACATTGTCTTGGATCAAGAAGACAGAGAGGAGAGAAATGAGTCACAATCACTGTTGGCAAAATGTATTAAGACTAGACGTGACCTTAACTTGTTAAATGTGAATAACAAAAGCACTGCATGACTTCATTTGTCTGTTAAGCTCTATGTTCTGTGGTTTGTTGATCATACCGTCATTTTGTTGAGTCACATGTTTATGGGCATACCATGTACAAAACAGGCGCTTAATCATTACATTAACAGTAGGTTCAACTGGTATGTTTTATGAGGGTGTGTATATTTACACACACACACACACACTGTCCTAAAACGTGCAGATGAGGAGCATTTTTTTAAATATTAAACTTTTGTTAACTTCTTAGATTTTCCTCCTAAAAAAAAACAAAAACAAAACAACAACCAAAAGCCTCACTACTTTCTTTGCCATTTGCCTCCTGAACCCGAGAGAAACTAGATAACGCGTCTGTACAAATGTCACGAGGTTAATCATTGGCTCTTAACTCACGGAGATTGCTGATGCTCGCCTCCAGGTCGGAGAAACTCCTGATCATCCGCGACGAGTCGACCGTCTTGACACTGTATTCATATCCGCTCTTTACAAACGTGCCCACCAAGAACATGAACCCTATGCCCATCAATACCAGGACCGGCCGCTTCAGCCACACAGCTCTCATATTGATAAATCACTAACTGAGCAGCCGAAGTGATGCCCGGTGCAGGCTCCTGGGCAAACTGGTTCGGCTAGACAGGTGGCGATGTGTGTGTGTGTGTGTGTGTGTGTGTGCGTGCGTGCGTGTGTGTGTGTGTGTGTGTGTGTGTGTGTGTGTGTGTGTGTGTTTTGGATGTGAGTTGATGGTATGCGATAAAATCTGCCTCTCCTATCCGCGTCGGGCACAGGTGCCTCTTATTAACGCCTACGTGAGGATTACGTCACCTGCACGCTTAACAGACGCCTGCATGTTGACTGCTAGAAACTGATTCACGTAATTCAGGTATGTCCATTTATGCACTGCCCTTTTCTTTTTTCTTTTCTAGGATGACAAACACTCCTTTTCATGGTGATAAATGGTGCACAACACAACAGCATTTGCACCAAACGCGACGTTAGTGACCTTTATCATTTATTGTGTGAATGTGACCGAACCTGTCATTTAATCCTAGGGCAGTATGTTGGCATATGATACAACATGATCACCGTGGCATCAGCTAAAAGTTTATTAATAAGGTTTAATATTATGCCATTATTTGATAATTAACATTAGATTACTTACAGGGAACGTATAGTAATTGCTTGCCACTTATACTACATTGTGTTGCTTATAGGAGGTGTGGCAGGTGGTTCAAATGAGACAAGAAATGACACGCTGCAGGCAGTATCAAATGTCCTTTATACTTGTTCTTGTATACTTTTGAATGGATCAAAGTGTGATCTATTTTTGTGCACCTTTTCTGTAGAGCATTGTCTTTCTGGATATGGGTTGAACACACTTAATAATAAATGTCCATTATGAAGTTATATCTATTTACAGGGGCGTCACCAGACCCCATTCATAATATCTGGAAGGAAAATTTTGAACACTGGTAGAAATGTTATCATTAGTTAAATGGATTACCATTAAAGATAAAATCAAATGCACACTCAAAGCATGGTCGTTTAGATTTAGATTTTGTATTGAGCAAAAACACAAACAAGAAAAGGTAAAAAAAAAAAATAAAAAAAATCCAGTTTGACATCAACCTACTTTAATACAATGTAAATTTAGATCTAACTAAAAACTTCTGGTGAGATGCTCAATTGTCCAGCTCTGTCCACTGCACTTCTGAATGATGAGCTCATAGTAAGAGTTTCCTCCCTGGGCGATCTCAAAACATCTCTTTGTTTCTTTGTTTCTGATCTCTTGGCCCTGCAAACATGTGATCAAAATAGGATGAATTAGTACAAAATGCTGCCTGAAATGCTGGAATGACAAACAGTATACTGGACAGTGCCAGCTCAGGTCTTACTTGTTTGAAGTCCCAGTACATGTGTAGTTTATTCTGCTTTGCCACATGGCAGTCATGCAGGGTGGGGGTGCTGCCAGAGCCAGGATCAGTCAGGCAACGGTTATGGTTGTATTTGTGAGCTTTAATCCCCCCGACGATGATTTCACCATCTGTGTTGTAGTAGCAGCGCTGATGAGAAAGATAAGCCTTGACTTAATATTATGATTTATTATGACTCCTGTATCATTTTTCTGCAATCTGTCCTCTTTATATTACCTGTGGCTGCTGGGAGTGGCACCCGTACAAGATGGGGATGTTTCCCGGGACAGGTCCCTGGTCCACACAGAACTTTTCAAGAAGGCTGTTCCTCAGCTGCACAGGTCAGTTTGAAATGACATATGTTACTGTTCACTCTCATATATTTGTGCCTCTTAAAATTTGTATTCAGTTTGAGCACATCCCTGGGGTTTACGGCATAATGACTCATAGCAACTCTTGATTCTGATTGGCTGATAAACATCTGTAGTGGACAGAGTAACATGATTTCAATTCAGAAAGTAAAGTTGCTGTAGAGATGTGGTACTGTTGATTTCAGTCTTTTGTGTTGGCCTACAGTGTGAACACCCATTTACATGTGTTTCATGTATTTTAAAAATTTTAAATGCAATGTCCAATCTCAGCATTAGCACAGCTGCATTTTTTTAAGATTTTACCACAGGACAATTAGGTGCTGAAAATAATCCACAGAAGGTCTTTGAAAACCAGAGTGTTTCTTCATTTGAACTCATTTGCTGTTATAACGCTAACACTTTATGTGTAAGATTATTAATTCTTAAACTGGCAAATTAGTGCCTGAAACTGGTCCTTACCACACCATAACCCAACAGATTATCCCATGTTTCCAGATTTGGATAAACGTTGTCAATGTACCACTTGAAAGGTTTACACTGGAGCTTGTCCCTGAGTTTCTTCCTCGCGGACACATCGCCAATATCGATTCCATGATCCTGTGCGTCATATGTTATGTCAGAAGGTGCACAAACAATGCACCCAAAGTTCGTTAATATTCTCTATTAAGTAAAACCAACTGCCTTATAAAAACTGCATTCTATCATATAAATCAATTAGTGTGGGAACCTTCAAGGGAACATTCCAGGCAATCATGACATTCTTCTTGTAATCGTCCAACCAGATTTCAGCAACCCTCAAGGCATTTCTCCTCATGGCGATGCTGAGATCAGGTGCGTACGGTTTATGGGCTCTCTCAATGTGAGCTATCCTTGAGCATGTCACAACCTCGACACTCCCTCCACACAGCCACACCTGAGCAGTTGAAAGACGGAGATCAGTACTGGTGCAAAGTCTCAACTGTAAATGACTCAGCTGTGGCGTTTCTTGATTTCTTGTGACTTAACAGTTGTGGCTACTCACACGAATCCCAAGTTCAACATTTTCTCCTCCGTAAACTGTCATTCCGCCGTCCAGCCCACCAATTTCTCCAAGGAAGCGTCTGTCTGCTACAAGGATTCCCATAACAGAGGGACTCCTGTGTCAAACCAACAAAAACAGTGCCATCATCACTTCCTTTATTCTACCTTTGAGAGAATCATTTACAAAAGAGTCCTGGCCATGATAGCAGCTTTAAAACACCCTAACCTAACCTAACCCTAAAACACACCACATAAAATACATAACAGTAATTTGAACTGAATGGCCTCAAGAAAAAAGTACGTACATATCTCATTGACCACAGTGTTTATCACATTTAAATTAGCATTGTACTAAAGTATTGCAGTACTTCAAACATAGTTGCTGTAGGTTAGATGTTGTTCTGGGTCAGGGTCAGCCCTGCTCATTGTTGTCTGGTTAAAGCTGTTAAAACTTTTACCACATACTTCCCAGGCTGTGATGCATCCTGCAGCTTCACCCACTCTGGGCTGAAAGGCTCATACATGCACCACAAAGCCCAGTCGAAGCCATGAGCATATGTTGAGTATTTTTGCACATGCAGGTCATCAAAATGGACCTTGTCAAACACAGGGGACACCACTACTGTCCTGTCAGCTTTGATCCTGGCCAGCAAGGGCTCTGCCCTGCAAAGGACACCAAGATAAATTACTACACAAGAGGAGGGGGAGGAGGAATTGGTCACGTCATGTATTTGTTTAGGATTATAACAGGAGCAAGAAAATTAAGGATTTTGCCAAGGCAACATTTCAGGGGTGTTCTTACCATCCCTCTTTGGCTTCAATATGTGCATCCAAAATGGCCACAACATCAGCTGTGGCATGCTCCCAACCTGAGTTTCGTGACTGGGACAGACCCATTTGTTGCTCATGTCGCACTTTTATTATGAGTCCAGGTCTCTCTTTGTGAATCTCATCTATGTAGTCCTGTAGCGGTTTTCCAAGGTCATCTGTAAATTATTTTTAAACAAAGGTGAGCACTAGATAAATGATGTGGGGGAAAAAAGGAATAAGACACTTGGTTGATGTGATGAGACATCATTGTACTGTGTGACAAACTTACTGTAAGTGCTACAGTCATCCACCAAAATGATTTCCTTGAGCAGGTGCTGAGGAGTGTGGGTGATGATGCTTCGTATTGCCCTCTTAATGATAGACAGAGCTTCATTGATGTAGATGAGAACCACGCTGATGGTTGGCAGGTCTTTGGGATAAGTCTTTGTCAAACACCTGAATGGTGAAATGTGATGTCATGAGTAGAAGTAGAAATAAAAATTCAGCTCTTATGCACATTTGTTATTTCCTGAAGTGAAGCAATGCTTACTTCTTATCTCTTGTGTCCGGAAGCTCCCTGTCGAGTGGTAACTGGTTGCTCAGGAAGACGTTGTATCCATAAATCTTAAACAGGTTTTCAGCTTCTTTCTGCTCCTCTTCTGACAGGCCATCACCCCACTTGGCAAACAGGTAGGAGTTTGGAAATAACTTGGGCATGGCAATCTTCTTTTTTTCTTGGTCCTCCTTTGGAAAATGTTCATTGACGGAGCTTTTTTGACCAGATACTTCTATTAGCTTTGCTTTGGTTGATTGCGTTCATAAAAAAACAGAGAAGGGTGGCATTTGAAATAATAATCAGTGTTGTTCAGTGTCACTGACAAGTCTCAGTAGGAGGAATAAATCTGTTTTGAAACACGACTAAAAATTGGGCGGCTCGTCGGTGCTACTGGTTCCAAGGGGGTGGATCAGACTACCCATATTGGGTCAGGTAACTTGCTCTCTCTCTGGCTGCAGTAGATTGGTGGTCAAGTCGTCTGCACTAAAAAAACAATTCTTAACTCAGTGAAATTTTGTCCGTATAGAGAGTACATGATTTACATCATTTGTAATTTTGAGTATGCCGTATCATAACTTCCATCTGAGGTTTATAACACCCCAAACAACCAAAGTGTTTGAAAATCGGACAAAAACTGAGGAAGTTCTGGTTAATATAATAGAACATGCACCACAGACTTAATGCTCTGAGGGAGCGACTTGCCTGACCCAAGATAGCCGCCGTGTCATTGGGCAGCAGCGTGAGGTGAGTCATCTAGTCTTCCAACCAAGCCAAATCTGACATTTTGTGACTAGTTTTCTCTTCTTGTCCATTGCAGGTCTACATTCACAAGGGTGTTTGAGTATTTGGCTGCTGTATCAATGGTACCAAACAATTTAGGTTTGTTTGGTATATGTAGAGTGCGTTCGTGTGACAGTTCAGTCTCCCTCATTGTTTCCCACTTTTTTCTAGTCAACATAATGTCTTGGAAATTGGCACAAAACTGTCACGTAAAACTCTTGCGGACATGTCTTTGCCTCACTTGTCCCATCGATGATGTGATATATTACTAATAGTTATATACTGTCTGCTCACATTTGTGCCTTTGGAATTTGAACTCAGTTCAGTTTTTATTGGATAATAATTCATGGTAATTCTTGAATAGACAGCGCAGCAGTTGTTCATGCAGGACTTAAAGTTGCCATAGAGATTACGGAAATGGTACTGTTGATATTTTAATTTTTAAGGGGTATTGTTTGAAAGTTCTCTCATTTGTGTGGTAAGTAAGTCTAAAACCTTGTTGGTGAAATGCATAGAATTGGATCAGAAAAGGAAAAACATAGTGCTGTGGCTATTTTAAAAAAATTCAGAAGCAACCTCAAAAGACTTGGAGGCCTGGTGTAAAGTTTAAACTGTGGATTGACAGTAAAATGGACTCACCCAGCCTGTCCAGACTGTGCTCAATCTGGTCCAGTTTCTTCCACACAACCTCTTCATGTGTGTCTCCTACAGGATACAGATTGCGCCCTCCCAATATCCCACTCAAGTAGGCGACCATGTAAAATAAAAGTGAAAAAGCTCCAAGTAACGCAGCTCTTCTCATGTGAGTCCTCATTGTGATATCTCATGAAGGATCCCCTCAATGTCATTCTGCTCCCTGCGCCATGTCAGACATTTTACTCTCCAGAGACCTCACTGCCCAAGCTGTTCCATAAATCACCTGTTATCATAAAGATAACGATTCCCACCACATGCAGCTTAGAGGACTGGTCCATTTGGAGTCTGTCATTTCACAATCGCCCTGTGTTTGATTGTCTCTTCATTTTTTTTATGTTTGCTGCTATTTCTATTTTCTTTTTCATGTAAAGCATTTTGTAACGTTGCTTCAAAAGGGCTACACAAATTCAAATGTCATCCATTTATAAGGACTTAAGTTCAAAGTACAGTTGCATATGTATGTAGTGTGCCTATAAAACTTACTCTTCCGCTTTCCCCATTCTGATCCGAATGTTTTCTGCACCTAAAATCACCATGGCAACCTCTGAGGCCAGGCTGACACGCAGATGTTTAAAATCAGATTATGACACACACAGGTTGACAGCTCCTTAATGTCAGTGTTCAGAGAGAGAGGTGATAATGTGTTTGTCTGATTAGCTCTGTCTATACAATATGTAACACTTGACCTAAAGGTTGTAGGTTTGATTCCCATGTTGACAGAGACCCTGGAACTATGACACCCCAGCAGTGACCCCTGTGGCACTCTCAAACTTTCTGAGGGGAAATTTTCTAGTTTGTTTTTGTGATTTCTGTATTGTAATGTTTGCTGTTTCATAAAGCACTTGATATATTTATGCATCTAAACAATTCAACTTTTCCTCAGTCATCTCTGCAAAACTGCTCCTCTCCCAGGTGGCAGTTGTCCTGCAGATTGCAGCAGGGTTTGGTATCGTTCCTGCTGATTGGTTACAACAATAAGCTCAAACAGAACGTAGACATGAGGTGGGTGTGGACACAGAAAACAGCTGAACACATTTTACAGACACCAATAGTGTAATTGTATTTGTAATGATAGGAATATCTAAGATGAAAAACTCGAAACGTGAAGACGTAAAGGATAACTTTTTTTATTTATATACAGAATACAGTTAAAGACAAAAGGACAAAGTAGAGGTGCTGTCATCCTCTGGCTGCCCTTACAATGGTGAAATTTCTCATCAGATAGTTCAATAGTTGACGGTCTTGGCTGGTTTTGTCTCATCCAGATCAGCTTCCAGGTAACGGAATCGGCGGTGGCGACGCAGAGTCTCAATTGCCTTTTGTTCTACGGTAGCGGGAGTGATCCCCAAATCCTCCAGACCAGGAAGTCCTGGGTACTTCATGTCTGTTATGTGAAACTGAAAAAAATAGAAGCGTAGAACAAAATTTAAGGTTGTGCATATAATGACTATAAGTGACACAAGGCTGTGGCAGTAGAGACTCCATAACTGGAGGCATACTTCCAAAATTTTTTTGGCTTTCTTACCCGGTCGACTTTGTCTGGGGTTGTCCAGGGCTCAAACGGGTTCATTGCAAAAATCCTAGCTGCAAGGCTGAAAAGCAGAAACAGAGGTCATGTGAGTGTGTAGCAACAATTATACATACATACATATATGTAAAGCACGCCTACTCAATTGGCAGCTTGTCGGCCAACTCCACCTCCCACTGATCAACTGTTTGATGACAAAGAAATTTTTCCTACAATAAACCCTGCAAACAGCTCTGTGTCACACACACTGTGCTCTTACTGACAAAGGTAGAGAGAACTAAACATTCCAAAGTGATTTCTCAAAGCATCAAGACAAAGTCTGTCACAGGCCAGCCCCTCAACCAATCAGGAACCACCAGACCAAAACAGATTTGATTGTTCAAAGATACTGGGAGCTGTAGGCTTTTCAGGCTGCTGCATACAGAGACATAGAGAAACAGTGTGATCGACCCAAACACACAGACCTCTCCCTACTGATAGCTGAATGGGAAAACACAATTTTCTTTGAAAAAAAAAAGTTTATATTTTGTTTTTAAAACAAATCATGCCAACCTCGAAGTCAGAATCAACCAATTTATATGCCAGGCTGTGTCGTTGAAAAAAATGTGTGGCTGTTTGTTTGCTGCACAGAAAACCGGATTAACCACCAGCAATTGTTTTTTTTCCCTTGTGCTGGCTACTCAAAAACAAGTTTATAAATGCCGTTGTGCCCTGAAGAACATAGTTGAAGAGTCCTGCTGTTCAGTGTTTATTTTCTTTGGCTCTGTGATGTTGACATGTTACATGTTACAAAACTTTCCAGCCCAAACAAGATCGACCAGGAACAACAGTGCACTAGCTAATTTCCTGAAAACTTGGCTTACAAAGAAGCAGTTAAGGAAAAAATGTTGATGGGCATGTATGACAAACTTACTGATACAATGGGCGAGGCAAGGGGTAGGGCACAAAAGGCCTGTGTGCCACAGCATAGATGTACTCCACCAGGTCATGGAGGAGGTACCGGTTGGGGCTAAGCAACAACAAAGGACAAAACAAAATCAGTCAGGTTCTATCTATCAGTCATATCAAAGTCAAACAAAACAGGAACGTGAAGCATGCCCACATCTAATCCTCAGGCCATAACAAAACTGACATTGTGGAGCCACCTTACAACAAACACTGCTTGCAAGCGAGACAGTTCTGCTTCCAGCAAGCCACATCCGTTTGATACAAAGCCACTAATTGATTAGATTTTTTCCTACCACTAGCTATAATGTTTTTTTAATTAATCAACTTTCCATTAAGTGCCCAAATAAAGTTAACTGAGTGGTGACCACCTACCCAACAAGTGCATATGTTTTTCCATTGGCATCAGGATCTCTGACAGCATTGATGATGGCCTTGGCCACATCCACCACCTGAGGGAGTAAAGGGACATGTTTAGCATGTTTGGCTTCACCACAAGTTCCCAGCTGCGGGTCTGTCATGTGATTTTGAGGAGTTTCTTGTTTTTTTCTCGAACATATCACATATTTAACAAGCTGTGGGAGTGCTTCTAACTGCTACAGCTTACAACATATCACACAATTGAAATGGAGCAGGGCTGTAAGCAAGGCAAGTTTATTTGTAAAGCCCATTTTTTACAATCAGTTTGTCTCAAAGGGCTTTGCATACCATCATAACAACATCCTTTGCCCTTAAACCCTCACATCAACTGAGGAAAACTCCCTGTTCAGTTAAGGAAGAGTTGATGAAGGAAGCTTCTGGTGTAGATGACACATGACAGAATAGCTCTTTCCTTTCAACAAACTTACATAAACTGGCTGCTTCACCGTCTTCTTGCCCAGGGACATAAGTGGGATGGCATTGCCAAACCAGCGCATGTCTGAAAGGAAAGGAAAATCAAAGCTACACATTAAAATCTTCACTGGTAAGATGACTAGCTGGCTAAGTATTAGCACCAGTGGGGTCAAAAGAAATTTGGCAATAGTTCTGCTTGTGCTTATGTGTATTTTATCAGAGTCGAACACAGTGCAACACAACTGGAGTTAGAGCACCAAATGCCCTGCAACCAACCCACAATCAATGACTGATGGACAAAATATGTCAGAATGCTTACTGATCAGAGTCTCTCACACACTCTCTTACACACTTCTTACTTGCGTAGTAGTTGAAGAACCTATCCTCTCTTCCAAACATCTCAGAGGGCTTCATAATGATCGCATCAGGAAACTCATCCCTCACTGCAGTCTCTCCCACAGCCTTTGATAAAGGAACATTACAAACAATCATCACCTATTTTTAAACATTAACACTCTTAGTGTGTGTCAGCGAAGCCAGCACTGGCTTTGATGTGCAAATACAATAAATACCGTATTTCCTCAAATAGTAACCAGTGCCTTTATTCACACAACTGCCCAGGATACCCAGCCCTCATTGGAGGAAGGCTTTTACTTGAGAGAGGCCTTTATTCTAATTCCCTCCGTTAATTTTTACACATAAGCGACCTTTGAAAGACTTTCTCATCATATCCTTGTCAGTTTGTCCCAGGCGGTGGATTTTTTTTTGACCTGGCCTGTGATTATTTGTTTGCGCAAACAGCGCCCCCAACCATTAACTGAGATCCAGCTGTTATTTGATTGAGGACATACAATATGCATACATACAGCAGCTGGTCTGAGTGGGAGAGGTGTGCAGTACATAGGGAAACAACCCACTACCTTATTCCTCAGGTACTTAGATGGGCTGCGTATGTCAGCGTTGAGGTGAGACATGTGGATGAACTTTGTGATGCCGGCCTCTCTGGCTGCCTTAGCAATCTGCTGAGGGATGGAAACATAGACGTCCTCAAAGCGATAGTTCCTTGACACAGCAAGAGGAGAAAAGAAGCTTTAATTTCAATTCTTACATACAATTTAAAAGGACAATTAAACAAACCCACGGTGGATTAAATTTCTGCTTCAAGTGAAAAAGATAACACACCATAGATGAGATGCTTCCGCATATACCTTGTCTCATATTCTCTGCCCACCAGGTTGATGACCACATTAGAGTGCTCCAAGGCCCTTTTGATGGAGTCTTTGTCCCTGGCATCCCACTCCTACAAAAAGACAGAACACAGAGTGGTACATCTGCATTTAATTTAAGCATCTCAAGTACTTGCAAATTCAAGTTTAACACCATCCATTAAGTGTTTAAATATTTTTAAAAATGCTTGCATATCTGCACATCTTACCAAGAACATGATTTGTCCAAGATCACCCATAGGCCTCAAGTACATGACGTCATACTGGTCGCAGCGGTGAGGGATCATAATCTGAGAGCCAATGCGACCTGCAAATCATCAGAGGAATTAACACACTGTCCCATCTCATTTTGTCCCAAGTATTAACAGAAATGCATTCATATATTGTCCCAACCAAATCAATCACATCTCTTTATACCATAGTTTGATTAGGTAGAACCGCACACAGGATATTAAATCTAAAAATACACAAGCTTCCTGCATATTCATGTGAAGACATTAACATTATGCTATGTTTTTAAACTCACCCAGCCTATTGACAACATATCGACCCAGGAAAACCAGTGGCACCAAACACTGTGGCAGCGATTCCACTGGAGGAGGAGCGCCCTCCTTTCCCTTTGGGGATGACAGCATGGTGCAGCTTCCTCTGCTGGATTGTCGGGACTGTGGCAGCTGACAATACAGCAGGGGAGCAGCTGCCTATTGAAAGGACAGAAACACAGGCAAAATTCAGTCAGCATCAAAAGGATGGCATCCTGCTTTCCGTTTTTGATGAAACTGTCTGTGGTGGCCTTGAACTGTAAGATACTACTCTAACAGGTGTTTCTATTACCCCCTGTAAATTACAATTGTTGATGCACTCAGCCATGTGACAGTCAGCTAAGTTGGCTGTGGCATAATTGCTGGTATGGGTGGTGCTGAAACTGCTGGTATGAGACCTTCCTTCCAAGAAGTAAGTGAAAAACACACACCTGGCTGTGGCTGAGGCTGGTGTTGGTGTAATGACAATTATGGCCCTAATGGTTGTCTTAAACTAGTTCAGTGGACTACAGTGGCCCAGTCATCAAATCTTAATAATTCTGCAGACATTATGTGATGCAGTTGTGTCAACATAGAGCAGAATCTCGCAAAAATCTTGTGAACTCAGTGGCGAGAGAAGATGGAGTTGCCATGAGGCTGTCTGGTATTAGAACAGTATTTTCCTATTTCTATTAAAACATTGGTCGCTGGATCTATGTATGCACTGACCACAGGGATATCAACAATGCACGAGCATGAGATCATTTTAGAAGGACGGACGCATACTAACAAAACATACACAGTTTCAAAAATGCACTACCAATTATGCATTTATATGCGCGACACTGTAATTCGTTATAAACAATATCCGCTGACGTGAACCAGCTAACTCGATGTCATTGTGCACGCGCATGTTTTTGTCAGCCTCACAGTAATCTCCGTCACCGTTAATCCATCGGTCAAACATTTAAAGCTACTATACAACTGCAATAATAGCAATAAATAACGACTTTAATTCATATTTATAAAAACTAAGTGTTTGGAGCCTCAGTGGCAGACGTCACGTCACTGTAACCCACCGAAGAAGATGGTGGTCAAAGCTGGACCAAGTTTAACGCTTTATCTTTCCTGTGCTCTTCTACTATTCTCTGTTATTCCACAAAGCCGATGCGGAGATTCAGATATTCGGTAACTAGTTGTATTATGATATTTTTCAGGTCCAAAACGTGAGCTACTTGCTAGCTAAAGACTTTGCTAGCAGGTTGTTAGCCGAGCCGGTTAGCAAGGTCACTCAATCCTTGCTTGCAGTCTGATGTGAGTCAGTACGGGGATGGAATACGAGTAAATATATAAAATATTATACTCTAAGAGATACATGTGAAAGCCTACTAGTGACTGTTTAGCCATTACTCACTTGAAATCTTTGGAAGGACACTCACAGGACGGCTAACCAACATTACGGTCGCCATCTTTCGTTCTACGGCGTACCGTGTGGGCCAAAACACACGCATGTCAAGGAGGGACGCAAGCGGAAGGCACAAAAACAAGCCAAGACGTTTTTCTAAGCATAAAAAACTGATCAAAACATTTGTCTACAAGGTACATCATGAGCCGTTTGAATGTGTAGAAGTTGGGCTGGTTGTTTTTGATGATGTTTCTCCAAAACTGGTCTTCATTTTTTAAGCATATTTTAGTTTTATCCAGTTCTATTAAATATGCAAATTTTGTTTTTTGGTTGCTTGAATGTAGTTGGAACAAGCAAGGGCGTAACTTTGAGTTGAACACTGGATATTTCACTGTGAAGCAGGTCTGAGGACATGCCCTGCATATCTTTAAATATTTCATGATATGATGAATATATAATATTGCAAACATAAACTAACTAACTATGGCAGATTCTTCTGTTTTTGTCTCACCTGGTCTCCTTATGTAAGAATACTTGTTAAACCTCGGCCCTGTGAGGCACAATTAAGTATTTTACATCCTTTTTTCAAAACAACCTGGGCATTCAGAATACTCTTGCCGTGGTGTTGTCAGCATGCGTTCAAGCCCTGTGTCTGTACAGGTATGTACAGACACGAGACTGGAGCGCACGTGATCATGGTAGACCCATGGATCTATTATAAGTTCATATAATACGTCCATGGGGCTGGCCAGCTGGCCGGTGTGGTCGCGGTGGTAGAGCAGCGCTGGTCAGACGGACGGAGACCCAGCCAAAACACGTTAGCCCCGTACACACACACACACACACACACACACACACACACACACACACACAGGCAGGCCCAACACGTCACGTCAGAGCAGGAAGCGAGGGGCGGGGCCAGCTGGCCAGCTGGCCGGTGTGGTCGCGGTGGTAGAGCAGCGCTGGTCAGACGGACGGAGACCCAGCCAAAACACGTTAGCCCCGTACACACACACACACACACAGGCAGGCCCAACACGTCACGTCAGAGCAGGAAGCGAGGGGCGGGGCCAGCTGGCCAGCTGGCCGGTGTGGTCGCGGTGGTAGAGCAGCGCTGGTCAGACGGACGGAGACCCAGCCAAAACACGTTAGCCCCGTACACACACACACACACACAGGCAGGCCCAACACGTCACGTCAGACGGCCTCTCAGCTCCTGAACCCTGACTGATTTGAACAACGTCAGATTCCTGCAAGTTCAGAAGTTCAGGACTCACTGTCATCGGAACGGGACAGGACTAGGACTAGAACCACCGGAGTTGGGAAGGTACCGGAACCGGATCGAGGATCAAGGACCATGGGGCTTGGAAAGTGCCAGAACCGCTCCCTTCCTTTGTTCTGGTCTCGGTCCCGATCCCGGTTCTGGTCCCGGTACCGGTTCGGGTTCCGGCACCGGTGTTAATCATGGTTCTATACCCAGTACCGATACCCGAACCGGAACCGGTGCCGGAACCAGAACCGGGTTCGGGTTCAGGGGCCGGTTCGGTTTCCGGTACCGGTTCTGAGCCGGTGCCGTAACCCGAACCGGTACCGGTACCCGAGCCCGGACCGTTCCCCGAACCCGAATCGGTACCGGAACCGGGACCGGAACCGGGATCAGCACCAGGACCACGAAATAACAAGCTCCCTGAATGCGTGCTCGATATGTTTATCATGCTATTTGGACCTTCTATTTTCTCATGGAAAGTTTTACCAAGGTCCGGACCTCAGTGACCTCATAGCTGGCAACGGCCATGGTCAAATGGATCTTGAAATTGAAAAGTGATGTTCACAAATAATTTCAGCCTTTTAGGTTGTAAACCAACCTTTTTAAACTTGTAAAATAAAATGATTCAAATTCCTGTATTTGAAAAATTTATTATTATTATTTATTTATATCTTTGTTTGATATCTATCGACTGATATAGAGCAGAAAACTGTCAAACCTTCCCACATATGGCAGTGAAGTGATAAAGGTCACTTACCTGCAGTTTAAAGTTTCATGTATCCACACTACCCACACACCAAATTTATACAGCCTAGTTTAGATGTAACCAAAAGGCCTCAATTTCATTCCAGGCTAAATCACACATAGGATAAAAAACTGTGAAAGATCCAAACACACGGTCTTTGAAACAACTTTTTATTTTTCTCTTTATTTTTATTATTATCATAAAAATTACTTTGATTGACTTTCGTCAGCTACAATCCATCCTCTCTGGATCTCTGGCTGTTTAGCTAATAGTGAGGGCACAAGTCTAACTTCAAATTAAATTGGATCTCTGTTGGTGAGTAAAGACATTAATAAATTGTCAAAAGATGGTAAATAATGTAACAGTTGTTTCATCATGTCCTGCAAAATTAGTTGAACCATCATTTAGTGACAATAATAAAAGGGATCCTGGCAAAGTGGTCTGAACTCCTCTGTTAAACAGCTAAGAATCCAGCGGTTTCTAATCCAGATGTACACACACAATAGTAAAGTGCAAGATGTCTAATACTGCAAGGCACAAACTATCAATAATATCAACAGGGCTTTAAATTTAGTTTCTATTATAAAAAATATTATGAACAACACAGACAAAATATAGTAACAACACAACAAGTAAAACCTTGTCTAAACCTTCAACAAATATTGAAATATTTTCTTAAAATATGTTCTGTATTACACATACATAAGAAATTACAGCAGAAATATATACAATAAATTCTATTACAAATACATATTTTATATTTGTTGATTTAAATTCTTAAACAAATAGGAAACATAGGATCAAACATATTCCATAATAAATAAGTAAAACAATTAATCAGGAGGTCATCAACTGCATTCTACAATTATAAAGTACATGACAAATATTTCTTTGTTAACATTGTGTTTTTTTTTTTTTTTTTTTTTTTTTTTTAAAAAGACAGTTTTTGGCTCAGCCTTTATTGCACACAATTCTTCAAATCTTTTATCATTACCAAATTAAAACTAATCTAAAATGTCTAAAAGAAAAGAGAAAAAAAGCAAAGACAAACAAACTGATTTCCTACAGATTCACTTTTTGTTTTTTTTTTTAAGTCAGCTATGTTGTTTTTTTAAAAACTGAAGTGAAGTTAAAGTTTAACCTGTTTATCAGAGATGTCAATGCACAGCAAAGATGGGTTCAGTAAATAATACAGGAGACACAGAGAGCAAAACATTTTTGCTGTACTTAGTTGGGATTTTAACAATTTGATTTAAACTCAGTGTGATTTTTATGTGGCAGACAGCTTGAGTGTGACACGTTTAAGAACACTGGCTGACTGCAACTGGATCTCAACTCTCTCTCTCTCTCTCTCTCTCTCTCTATACATATATATATATATGTGTGTGTGTAAAAAACACATACAACTGGTTGATTGACGTCACTGCCATACAAACTCAAAGTTTCACAGAATAAAAATAAAACACTAGGACTGCATACTTAAAACAATAAATAGAAGATATTCCTCTTAACTGATGGTGAGTGCATCCCCACCACATCAGTGTATTGTTCACAGCAGGTGGGAACTGGTTTCTTTCCTACCTGTCAGTCGAAAACATCAGCTTGAGCTGCTATCCGACTGACACTTCTGTCTGGCTCTGACATCTGTAGCACGTTGTTATGTGACATCATGTACAGCAACATGTTTGCAGCAAATACCACCATTAAATGATCTTTTAATTTTCTGTACATGCACAGCCAAACTATGGCAACTTTCTCTCATCTGTTCATTTACTTCCACTTCGACAACTCGGTCATTCTCAGGTGAGAAGAGGGACATTGAGTGTGAATGCTCCCAGTTCCCACTTGTCATGAACGCGGCACACTTCCTTTGGACTGTTAGACGATGGGGGGCAAACACTGAGACGGTTCCTGGCAATCCTTTCTCTCTGTGCTCACTTCCTCTTGTGGCTTGATGATGATGTGAACCGGCCTCTCTCCCCCTCCTTGCTGTTTGGTATCCATGGAGAGTTGGTTGCCCTCGTTCTCACATACCTCCTCTTCTGCTGATGCCCCAATGGGCCGCAGACGCTCAGCAGGTGCCATCTTTGTTCCTGTTTCTGAGCTGTCTCTCTTCAGCTTGTCGTTAGTGTTGCTTTCTGAACTGACCTTCTCTGCTGTACAAACAAAGCACATTGAATGTCAACTTGACAGGAGTAGAAAGGAACACTCTGTTGGTGTGTCTGTAGCTATGGCATCAGCTAAACTATAGGTTTACGTCATGAAACAGTGGCAAAGAGAAATTTCAAATGTGCAACATATCTATCTGTATCACTCAATAAAATGTTATGGCTTGTTTTTACCACAAAAATCATCAAATAGGAAAAAAAAACTTCCAGTGATGCAAACAGGCGGTTTAGAAATGCAACAAGCATAGATGATGGTAAATTAACATGAATGAATACTAATAGAATAAATTGTTCAAATACATCTCATTTGATATAAGCAAATTTATAAATTAAAGTAATGTGACATTTTCCATACTTCCATGTTTGTGGAGGATGATCGATGTTTGGATGACGACGTAGCCAAAATTTATGATTTGCTTGATGTCAGTGTAACACTGAGCTCTCTAGTCTTAGTTCTTAACTTTTAGTGTCCTAACTCGTCTCGTTAATTCAAACACTGAGGTTGAGTGTTATTCTAAGGAGACAGTATAGATGATGAAACTGACTGCACTCACCAGGCTTGCCATTTGTTGGCCTGTCTGTGCTTGTCGAGCTGTCTGAGGTCTTCTTCACTGTTGGCCTGGTCCTTGGACGGACTTTGTTAAAGTTTCCCTCCAGGATCCATTCATGCTGTAACCCCTCATCAGGAGTCATACGCTTGGTTGGATCCCAACTGACAAGCAGAGAGAAGTAATTTAAGTACACACACGCACCTTGTTATCTGAACTTCAATGCAGTACAATTGAAGACTAATGAATTAAAAAAAATAACACAAATCCAGTCTTTTCACGCAGAAATGAGCAAAAATGTAAAGGTGACATACGTGAGACAGCATTTGATGAAGTCTAAGAACAAAGCATCATTTGTTTTCAAAGCAGCTGACAGCTCCTTGGAGTTGGGTCGCCTCTTCTTCCCTTTGCTGTTGGTGATGTTCCTCGGGTTTCCTTTGGAGTCTGCAACCAAAACACAGCAAGGTTTATCTGCTTGTCCCCATGATACCTCACTTTTTTGCAAAGGTAACCCATGCACATATTTATTCATCTTCTCATATAATAATCCCAGTGTACTGTATACACAATAAAATACACACAATACGCAATACGACAGTGGGAAATAGATCTAATTAACGAAAAATTCTCACCAAAGAATAACCTCCTCCGTGACGCTGACTGCACAAAATCATTCGGAGGCATCCCCAGAACCTGTAAGTTATAGCATCAGGGAATCGTCACACTCTGAAGCAACACAACAGCCATATTTCAGAAAACACACAGTTACATCCACGCCATACCTCCATTATGCAAGCAATCTGCTCCACTTCACTCTCTCCTGGGAAGAGAGGATAGCCTGTATAGAGCTCAGCGAGGATGCAGCCCAGACTCCACATGTCAATGGCCATGCTGTAGGGGTGGCCCAGGATCACCTCTGGGGAGCGGTAGAAGCGGCTCTGGATGTAGGTGTACACTGGAGGGAGTAGCAGGAGAAAAACAATAAGATACAGTTGGGTTAGATGGATAGATGGACGACACAAATGGTCCCATTCTCTAAAATGAATCACCTGCCCTTACCCCTTTGTTGTTCATAACAGCTTGACCCAAAGTCCACCACCTTGATGTTCCCTGGCCCTCTTTGAGACAGAAGGATGTTCTCCTGTACAGAGGTAAAAACCAAAAACAATAAAACATCATTGCATTCACAAAAAATGTGGTGCACTATCACAGTTCACCACAAGATGGAGCAATATTCACACCGAAGTCCTGAGGGAATCCCTTGCAGTGTTATTTACCAACAGTAATACAGTGATTCTGTGCAACTGTGTGGCCCACGTCAGGTTTTGTTGACTTGTCTGTATATGCAGTAAAAGTCAGTACCGGTTTGAGGTCACAGTGGATTATCTTCTCCCTGTGCAGCATCTGCAGGCACCTGAGGAGAGCGTGGGCAAACCGACGGATGAGGGCGAGACTGAAGCCCTGGAAGTTATTTTTTTTGATGAGCTCGTACAAGTTGACCCTGCAAAGAGAAACAACAATTTAAAGCATGAGCTGAGTAAGGACTCACTTCATGTTCCTCCAGTAATTGCTCTGAAAAAAGATGGCTGCTCAAGTTTGATGTCACTTTACATTTGACCACCCATACTAGAACATCTACTGTAAATCTATGATTGTCCTCACATTTGGAGGTGGGACAGAGACGTGCAGTGTGTCCTCACGCTATTTCTTTCCACTTGTGATAAACATAAACTTCTTTAGACTGTGTAACAGGAGCCTTCACACCATGAAGCAAGAAGGGGAAAGAGATAGGGCCCTAATCAAGGCCTTAACTAAAGGATTCGGTGACAGTAATGTTAGACAAGGTGGCAGTGCAAGACGTCCTCTAAAGGTCATTCAGCCAGAGTGATACACAAAACTATCCTCCCTCAAATAGATATCGGTGGCGATCCTCGCTAAAACACAGACACCTTAAGGTACGCAGGTAATCACTTAACTCCTGACTGGCTGCAGTTGTGCAGAGGTGGATGTAGAGGTAATGGCTAGAGACAAGTGAGAAGCGTCTGATAGGGCAGCACAGTGATCAGACCTTGCTGTGGTACCTGACCAAAGGTGGCTGAACTCAAATATGCTTGATTAGCAGATCAATTATTCAATGATGCCTTTTTATTGTCTCCTGAAAGAGCATTTTCTAAACATGCAGGCCTTGTGTGCTGAATGTGGAGTGAATGTACTGACCCAAGGAGCTCAAAGGAGATGCAGAGGTGATTTCGGAAGTAGAAGTACTCCTTCATATGGATCACGTTATGGAGGTTGTCTTTGTCTTTCCGCTTTATCACATCCAGGATCTTGAGTTCTACTAGAGCTTGGTGATGGAACCTATAAGACAGTTTGTCACATACTGAAATCCACTGATACCTGTGATTTGAACAATTCTGAACTCTTTTTGATATTACTGTTTGAACATGTTTGCTATCAGCTCTCTTTGACAGGGTGTTTTTTTCCCACCACAACAATCCTTACAATTCCTAGATATTCCTCATTCACAAAACTCCCTCAGGAGAAATTAGATCTAAGATAGCTATCTAACACAGTGCAGAGTTCTCCTGAGGCAGTTTGCAATCATTTGTTTTCTGCATTATTGAAGTAAGGGTAAGACCTGGTGGCTCCTCCTGCATCTAACCTAAGGACTCTGGCAGTTGTTGCCACTGTGATCCTCTGAGAGGAAGAACAGGTAAGATAATACCAAGAGGTGGAGACTCCTGTCATGCTAAATCAGGATTTGGCAGACTCCCTATAATGTAAAATGATCATGGTGCAGGCATGTGGGGGGAAAAAAAACTCATAACAGGTTGTCAGATCTTAAATTAATGCCAAAAGGTGACTCGTTGAATATGAAAAATAAATCAGTCTACACAGTAAAGTAGCATCCCAGATTTGATCAAATGAAATGAATAAAATATTTCAGAATGAAAATTTATGGCTCACCTTTTCTTATTGCGGATCATCTTAATGGCTACTAGTTCATTGTTTTTATGGTCCAGACATTTTAGGACCTGCCCAAAGGAGCCTTTCCCGATCACTTCAAGCACTTCAAACCTGTAGGCAATGTGGTCGTGCAGCACCTGGAAGACCAAGAAGAGGAACACACTGAATATAAAAGCAGAATTTACTCTTATGTATATTATACTTGTGCTAAAATAAAATATAAATAAATAAACGCCATCACTTCAAGACAGATTAATTCATTCAGAATGATGCAAGTGTAATTGTCAGTCTAAGCAGTGACAATGAGATGAAGCTCCACGGAGACGTGGGCGTGTAAACATTGGTCAGTCACTCATTGTCTGTCAGTCTATTGATTGATACAGGGCTCATATTTGGAGACAAGACTGGTGACCTCACTGGAGTTTATTGTACAAGGCATTCAACAATGAAGTCAGTCCAACAGAATGGCGAGTTCATGTCTGCAGCTGCTGGATTAAGGTCATATGAAGGCATCTGGTCAGTTGCAGTTCATCTTAGTGCAGCTTGGACGTTTGTGCATGTGCATGTTGTGTGTGTGTGATAGGAATGATATATGACCTGATGCCTTTACATTCCCAATTTATGTTTGTCTCATATTTCAGTTTGATGGCTCTACACATTTTAATGTGCTTTTTAATGGGCCTGACACAAATGCATGACATAACTGCTGATTGTACTCTACACGTTGATTTCATACAATACTCATTTACTGAAACCAATAGGTGCCTAAGGTACTGGTCTTACTCGATCAGCGAACATGTAAAACAGCTTAAATGACATTTATATCTATCTCTCTATCTCATCCTACTCCATCTAACACATTACCCTGACGTAGCTTCCATGCTCATCATCATATCCTGAGTTCTGCAGTGCTCCTTGGGAACCCTCAATCTTCTGAGAGCCCAGCCCCAGGAACCAAATTTCTGTGTAGTCCATGATTTCCTCCTGCTCAAACTCCGTCAGCCTCTCCTGGAAGTTCTTCAGTGCCTCTGCAACAGGAAGTAGGAGGAGGAGGAATACAGTATGAGTCACTATCATATTGATTACACCTTTGCCAAGAGCCAAGGTTTGTGAACCAAACAATTGGCTCAAAGGACAACAAGTTATTTTTAATACATCTGTGGAGTCAGAATAGTTACTTAGTTACACACTTACGTCCAAAATGTGAGCTAACAACTCTGGTTTCATTGTAATACATTGAAATATACCTATGGGTGACATGGGTAATCTCTGTCCTTCATATGCCTTCTCTTTCTCCAACTTGTTGCTGAAAATCTTGCTGTTGCGAGAGACTGACACTTTGTCCATTGCTGCACCAAACCGCATGGTGAACTGCGGGGTAGGCTTCGGCCTGTCATCCTGTTCGAGAAAACACACAATAGGAATGATAGAAAAAATAATGTAACTACAGTATGACCTAATACTAAATACCAGCTACTGTCTTTCTACAATGCTACACTTGCTGCTGCTGTAGGATATTAAAGACTACTAGTGACACGAATGTTACAAACTGTATGAGTAACTCACCGAGTGTGTCTGGAAATTGTTTTGGCCCCCTTTGTTGGCAATTTGGGGCAAGATGTGGTCCGACTGCTGCTGCTGCTGCTGCTGGTTTTTGGCATTGCTGACCACCACCTGGACCACTGGTGGCTCAAGCTGAGGCAGGGTCCCTACACCAGGGCCAAACTTCTGTGAATCAGGGAGATAGATAGTTTTAATTTTATTGCCTTAACTCCTTAAAAAGATACAATACAAATACATATATACAGCTTTTAATACAACAAAGACACTGACCAACTTCTATTCCTGGAAGGTTTTTAAGATTTTATTTTGGAGAGAGTTTATATCATAGCACGACAATGGAAAAACAAACTTGCAGCCAGAGAGAGTGGGTCAGCCAGTGTGAAGTCGAAATGCATTATTCTTTTCGAGCTGTAGCTACAAGCTTGTCACAGCCCCTTTCATTTTTTCATGAGTACAACTTTGTGTTGAGCTGCACCTTGTCAGATTTGGTTTGGGCTCTCAGCTCGTGATCTACATCCCTTTTCACATGCGTTTCCTACATGGAGGCTCAGGTGACCATTCAGGACCCCCAGCAGGCAGTGGTTGGAATTACTTCTCAGGGTGAGAGTGAAATGGGGACAAAGCTCCATGAGGCTGGGTCCTGACAGAGCCTGTCTGTGTTGGCTCTGTAGGGGAGGTGAGGAGCAGCAACCTGCTTTTCTCTGGCTGCCACTCTGCTTGCTCTGAACGCACGATTACATGTGTCACAGCCTTGAAAGGCTTGGCCCTGGCAATGATGGGGAAAAATTAGCCCTCTGAGGTGTGCCAAGCTCTCTGGGAAAAATGAAATATCCTGCAAAAAATGCATTTATGTCAAGAGGTGCATTGTGATGGATTCAAGACGTACTTGCAGCTCTTGGTCAGAAATTCCACAAATTTGAAGAAAAGAAAAATAAAATTCATACCACAGCTACTCTCCCATCTTACACACTATTGTGTAGCCTTCAGCAATGTACTGTATTAGCAACATAATAAATTCTTTCATATTAATTATTAACAGAATTTCAGGGAAAAGAAACAAGCTTTCCCATCTTTACAGATATGTTTCACGTGTTAGGAGCTGCTGCAGGATCTGCCAACTTGGTTATGACGCATAGAGATAGGGCTAAATATAGTCGCAAGCACCTGCCACAACAGGCAAAGGAAATAAACACAGTTATGTGTCTGTACATAACCGGGGGGCATGCTGTTTAAATAAGATGCTCTAGTATCAATGAAAATCTGTGACGTGTTACATCTCATAACCACATATGTGCAGACAGCTGTGTACAGCTGCGTCCATTGCTATTCTTAGGAGTTACTGAGTATCTATAGATGATGTGAAGGCTGCTTTGCTGTTATTGAAATGCATTATTTACACAAAGGTTATGAATCAAAACAAGACAATAATCTCTAGGATATATGCCAGAACATTACTGGATGTACTGGGAATGATTTATTAATGAGAGAAGGCATTTGAGCGTAGTTTCTTGTGTGTGTGTGTGTGTGTGTGTGTGTGTGTGAGAAAAAAGGAGAGGAAAAAGGATAACTACTGTGCCTCAAGCAATGTTTTTAGTTGTTGATAGCATCATTCATAATGCTTCAAGCACAGGTTATGGAAGCTAAACACTAAAGGGAGAAGGTGGCATGGTATGTATGCATGTTGGATCTGCTGCTACAGCATCTAGCAGAGGGAGAGCGCTGACCTGTGAGCAGGGTCGATTTGTTCCAAGCCGGTTTCCCTCTACAGGGAGTCGGTGAGGGTGAGGGTGAGGGTGAGGGAAGGGCTCCGGTCGTGACGTCTGTGGGAGGAACAAGAATGATTCATAAAATATGCTACATAGGGGGGGAAAAAAGAGCTGTTTTTATTTACATCACACTAGAAAAAAGAGTTGAGTAACCACATTTCTCCTCCCTTTTGTTTTTCTTTATTTTTTTTCAGCACAATGCATAAAACATTGATCCTATAATCAGATTTTACAGTAAAACAGACAGATTAGAGCAGTTGTGTTTAAAAAAATAATGAAATTGCTGCTCGTGTTCATGTAGTTAGTGTTCTCCAGTCTGTTGAGGAACACACAGCCTGCGGGCAGATGAGTGTGGTTGCAGCCAGACTGGCAAAAATAATGCACTATGATCCTAAAATAGATTACTTCTGCAAAAAAACCCAGCAACAACCACAGCCCCCCCCTCACCATCCAGTATTCTCTGTGTACCTGCTGCCTGGTGCAGGTGTGTGCCCATGTGCACATCAATGTGACTGGCAGTGGATGTAAACGTGCCTCCGAGCCTATGCACGGAGGAGCAATACTTCACTGAATGTGTTAAAGGTAAGCAATAGACTGAATGAACTGATTATAAAAGGAAAAAGTATCACATGCATTTGGGGGATGATTCTGCATGCTTTTCTACAACCACCAAGCCAGCTTACACGTGCCATATTAATCAGCGGGTGAGCGTGCAACTGTGTCGGGTGACACCATATGGGTGAAATAAAGCTTAGCCCCATATGGGGATATGTGCTGAGCTCTCTGTGCCAGCCTGGCAGTGAAGGGGGGCAGGGGGGTGAGACAGGCAGGTGCTAGATGGGAAACAGCATCCCACTCATAAATCTTAAGACTTAACACTGATTGCAAATCAAAAGCAACAACAGCTTGGTGTTAAGAAGGAGATGAACTGACCCCTCTCGGGCAGGCACTGAACTGACTTGCGACTTCTACAGTTCTGAGACTTGCTGATCACTGCATGAAACACAACAGTTTTCCTCCTTTGGTGTAAGACAATGAAACCACACATAGCCAAACAAGGGTACGGTGCAATAGCGTGGTCATATTACAATCTCAGGCGCACAGCGAGTGACAGCAGGAGTCATGTAGGTCACTGTGGCAGGTTGGGCTCTAAAACATCACCTGTAATGGTCAGCTGTGAGCCTGACTAAGGGGCAGTGAGCCAGTGGAAACCCGTGGCATCATAATATGTGTCCAAGTGTACCAAAGACAAATGGTGACTGTGACCTTTCATTCCACTGTGATGAATGAGTGTCAGCATCTAAACTATATAAAGAAGTCATTTGCAGCTGAACACATGTGATAGAGATGTGATAGCAGTTGGGTGTTAGGGTAATAATGAGTAAGTGAATGAACAGTGATTTTTGACCTCTCTCAGTATAAGATGAGATTCAACACAGCAGGTGTTAAATGACATTGGCGCCTATATTCTCATTCCTATATGAAGTCCATCTAAACTCAGCACATATGAAACATGGCATCTCTGCTCTAACTGTACCAAAGGGTATGATAAAGTTACATGGAAGCAGAGCAGAGAAGAAAGAGCAATGCAGACTCAGACAGGGTAAGGAGTGATGGGGGGGGGTCTTTGCTGGAGGTAGAGGATCAGCCCAGCAGGTATGTGAGAGCAGCTTTGGCTCATTAAGGTCCTGTGGGGTCAGTTGGTCAGAGGGTCAGCAAAGCAATAAACCCAGGCATAACTGGGGGTACATGTCAACAAACTGTAAAACTGTGCTCGCCGTCAGATATGCACACTCATTTTTCACCTCTTTGCCACTTTCACCATGCATGACAAACTGATTCTTGTTGGCATCACTTGTGACCACACAGTAGACTGCCTGTAAAGTCACCACCATAATCACTGATCGAGCCATGTGATCAAAGTTAAGTGCTGCTGCGCTGTGTAGGGCTTTTCAAAGTCAACGTTCCTGGTGTTTTCTCCCTTCTGTTGCTAAAAACAGTAGAAAGATTAAATTCTTTTAAGATCCAAAAACAGCAAAGGTTAAATTTATATCAGTTTCCTTGTAAGGTGTGAAAATTACAGTAGAGCCCATATAGGCTTACAGAATCTGTCAGCACAACAAACGCTGAAATAAGTAGGCTAAACATCGACTGAAATAGAAATGGATCAGATTTTTCATCAGAACTTGGCAGGCGGTCAGGAGAAAGGGGGTGGACTACAAAATAAGCATTCAAGTGGGATAAGTTGAGGACGAAAAATGGAAATATTTCCAAAGTGAGAATGACTCCACGTTCTTGGCATGAATCAGTGGAGAAAAACAGAAAACATTCAATAATGGACAGAGTTTTACCTTAATAAAAAGAAATGACATGTGTGGAGGGTTTCTCCTCAAATGCAGTTGGTCAGATATGAAACCATACATCTGGGCAAAGGAATCTCTTGTTCCATAGACAATTAAAGCAAATATGGATGTTTTTTATCAGGAATATTAACATGGTATGATGAGAGGTAAAGTACGATTATAACAACAGAAACTCATAACCAGACCAGCCATGCCCCCACCACTCTGATTCATAATATGCCAAAAAAACCAAAAGTGGCATAAATAAAACCAGAGTATCACAGTTACACCACAATCTACTTCCACAACCACCTAACAAACCAAAGTGCCTCACCTTGTTGATTTCTGGCAACATGCTGTGTTATCAATGTCAGTCTTTACAACAGCTGCTTGACAGTCCAAACACAGAGGAGAGATTATAAAATCCAAGCAAGAGTCATATTATATCCAACTCTGGAAGTCCAGTCTCAAAACCAAACACTCGCTGTCCCCTCAAAGCCAAACTTCGTGGTGGACAATGAATCAACACTGATGAGTAAAATCCCGATGACCGATCACATCCACCGATCCAAACCTGCCGTGCTGCTGGTTTTACGCGCACACGGCGCTGTCGTCAGAGGAGAGATTAGTGAGGGAGACAAGCTGTTGAGGGTCTCTGCGCCTTGACGCGCTCTGCTAAGACACTGAAGGAGCCACCTGTTCAGGTTTCAGCCGCTGACAGCTGGGGATGTCCCGATATAGATTTGTTTTTTTATCCGTTTGCTGTCGTCCACCTACACAACGCTGTGTGACTGATGCGCTCTCCCACACCGACGCTGCACACACACGCACACAGAGGGTCCACACCGACGCACGCACGTCGTGGCCACAGCGCTCGAGCGCACTTCATTTACAGTAAATGTTATTTACACTTCTCGCTCCCAGACAGTCAAAGGGGTGTCACGCAGTCTCTGAAGAGCGCGTCTTCCCTCAGTCAAGTGAAACAAATCTGTCAATTGCTTGTTTTCAACGAGGCGTCACTTGTAGTTTAAGCTCTCTGCAATCTTATTGGTGATAAACATTATGTAAGCCGATCACTCAGTCATTAAACACTGGGCCAAAGGATAGAAAACGATGCGTTCAGATCCCCTTTTGTAAAACATATATATATACACACACTCTGTAATAAATAAACAGCCGAAACTATTCACAACTTTAAATACCTTGAAGAAAGCAGCAGAAAAAGACCGTGTTATACCATTTCTTTTCTATCGGCCAAATCCAAATGTGAGTTGGTGACCAATCAATAAACACCATACAGAAACAACAGTTACGGTTCTCCTCTATAAGGATGCTAAAATAATCAGCTGAAAATAATATTCCGTGTAACACAATTTTCCTACAAATATTAAGGAAAAACCTGGGAAGGGACTTAACACATCCAGGTTAACTGGGCCTACGTCATGCGGCGTCGTGCCATGCTCATCACCACTGCGCACGCCAGGTAAACGAGTGAGAATGGTAGGCTACCTGCAACTATAAACACGTTTATGACGCTCGCCATCGTGTTATGAGACCAATCAGACAACATATGAAAGACGCTCACACACGTTTGAGACTCGGCCTGACCTTGCGTAAGATAAGGAGTTTTTTGTGCCCGAAATCGGCGTCGGAAGGTAAGCACATTTAGTTTTTTTTTTTTTTTTCCCCCACAGGCCATCTAAGTCCGTACTCCGCAATGGCTGACGAAGCGTTAGTGGTTGTGCTATTGCAAACTCATTTTCGTGGTATGTTGCTTGGTTTCATTTGACCCACGCAAATCAGCTGATGAAAAGTGCTGCAGGAATTCGGCCTTCAGGCCTTCCAGCCCGGAAGCTAGTTAGCATTTTAGCACTTCCGGTCTTGGTGATGGCTCTGTATTTGCTTGTTTTACCAAGGCAGGATGTTAATATGGTCAAGATTTTACACACGGTGGACTGCTGTAATGTCGGACATTCGTCTTAATGTCTGTGGTATTTTTTTTATGATACCTGTTGAAATACAGAATAATGTATGAGGTCTCTCTTTGGTGTCTTAAAGAAGGCCACTTGCTAACAAGTGACTAAACGAGGTTGTCATGACAACCACTGCAGTTTCCTGTCTCCTGTCAATACAAGAAAATCCTTTAGTAGATTATACACTAACATCAGCATCCCCCCTTTTTCTGTTTAGACTTAAATAATGTATATAACGTAGTAATATTGTAGTGTTCATTTGTAAACACTGTTGTACTGAACAAAACGTCAGTATTATGAACTGTGTGTATTATAAGGTTAGCCTAAGGTTAGCTTCCAAGCTGGAAGTACTCATATATGGTGTTGAGTGTTTATTTTGCTTATGAAATGTCCTGTTTATTATATAATTACCAGTATTCCATGTGGGCTTGGTAAAAAAAAACCCAAAACAAAACAAAACAACAACAACTTGTTTTTCATTGGAAGGGAGCCGAGCCGAAAATGTTTTTGATTTTTTTTTAATCAGGAAAATCTCTAAAGATGTAAATATCTTTTATGGGAGACCTTGCCAGAATGACTAAGAGCCAACACTGAGCCAACATCTACTAGATGAAGAAGAGTGGTTAAAAAACTGAAAAACTTTTAAAGATGAATTAATCATCGGATATCTCTGCGAGATGATTTCTAAAATGGTAAACAGTCAGGAACATAGAAAACTTTAACATTTGCTTGACTAGCTACTATGTACTTCGAAATTACACCAAGAGAGCAGTTAATATTGGAAAACTTGGCATATGAGTAAATGTAAAATGAGAAATCACATCTTTCATCACTACAAGAGACCAGGCATTACAGCATTAACCTTGTGTTGCAAACATGATGCAAATCTATGAGGACATCATTTGTTTTCCAGTGACTAATCCCCACTGCAGGGGGTGGGGGCACTCCAACAAGTCCAGTTGCTCCATGTGCTGAGGAGCTCAGAACAAGTAAAGGGGATGAATATGATTAGATGACAACAGTTATGCAACAGCAGTATAGCCACTTCAGTAATCAGTCTCAGCCTTAGGGCAGGAAGAGCAACCATTCAGGAAGCTGTTCCTACTTGGATTATTACTCTCAATGAATCTCTTCCTTTATTCCCGATCAGTTGTTGTATTTCATGACTTAACCATACAATAAGCACAATAAGTAACGTCACTGGAGCTAAAGCAGACGTGTGTCAGGTGCAGCTAACAAGCATCCAAGAGCTAATGCATAATTCAGGTGTATTTTGGCCCCTGCTGGTGAAGTGGCCCTTGGGGAGAATGAGGACAGCAAGAGGAAGATTGGGAACACTCTCCCACAAGTGGGAGGCTGCTTTAGATCTGGCCTGAATATTAATGACATGGACTGCAGAGGGAGGCATTCATCTTATACAACCTGGATTAGAGCGCGTCTGAGTGCACCAGGCTGTATATTTGATTGCATCATGTTTATGTGACAAAATAGGCCAAACTATCCCAGGACCAACATTTTTTTTTTAGTTAGGAATAGTTTTTGACAACATGTTTAGGAAATGCCCTTATTTGCTTTCTTGCTTGGTGTTATCTTGAGGTTATCTTAGCTGAGCATGAAGGTTGGAAATAGAGGAAAAGTTAACCTGACAAGTCTGCCAACTAGCACCCAAAGCCCAGTGGAAAATAACTTATATATTGTTTGTTTAATCTGGGAGTTTTGTCTTGGCTTTGCTCAGTAATTTCCTGGAGTCTTTGCTGGTTCCTTGGTAAACTCATGGTTAAGGCAGGTTGGGCGTTTTTGTTTCAAATAGGCTAGCTGTTTCTCCCTCCCGGCCTTTGTGCTAAGGTAAGCTAAGGAGCTGCGCATGTAAGACAATGGTATCAATAATCTAATTGTTACCTAGAAAGCAAAGTGTCCAGAAATTTCAAACTATTCGTGTATTACTGAAGCAGGTCATGGTCTAGCTCTGAAATTTCTGAACTGTTACACAATATCAAAGGACAAGTCAGTCATGGTGGGTAATCCTTGACACAGTTCACCTCGGAGAGTTACTGTGCTGTGTGCATTTTGTCACCCAGGTGACAAAGCTTCGGTGATGGGAAGGAGAAGAAAACAATACATGATACAGTATGTCTCACCATGACAACCAAAAAGTAAAGAAACAAAGCATCATGGTTTACATGACACAAGACGAACCAAGGACAGTGCAAAAAAGTGATATGTAAATGCTCAGCGCAGGAAATGAATATATAAAAGGCAATGTGACTAATATGTGTGTGGGTGGATAGAAAAATGAAGACAAATAATTAGAACAAGAATAATTCCTCCCTTCTTGCCTCTACAGCCTCCAAACATACCTCAGGTTGGACCCTCCTGTTCCTGCCCCAGCAGCAGCCGTGTAGGAGGCTAAAGCCACAGCAGGCAGGTGAGGTCCCGTCTTCCCACATAGCACATTTCCCCCATAGTGCTATCGCCAGACCCTAAAGCCCACATCAACCTTTACACACCATTTCTGTTCAGATGGAAGGTAGTTACTCAGCAGGCCAGAGATCAGATGGACACCTTCAGAAGCAAAATGAAGGATGATGATGATGCCAGGCCTGCATTTCCTGCTGCTTTTAGTCTAGAAACTAAGTGTTGCTCTTTGACTCCATTTGGCACCATAAAAATCCTCTTGGACTTCACAGAATGTCTTTTACTATCACGCTGATGTTCCACCGTCTTCAGATGTGTGCAAATCCTCAGAACATGTTGTATTGCTTCTTTCTGCAGAACTTACTACTGTGATTCTTCACAACTCTTCACTGCACTCTGGACTTGGCATCACTGCATCACTCAGCCATATTAGGTTATATTCCGGTTGTTTGAGACCTCGGTGTCCTTGTGTTTTCTTCCCAGTCAGTTTCTTCCAAACTATTTTCTCTGCTCCTGGATAAAGACAGAATAGAGAAGCAGGCTGCAGACAGACACAGAGAGGATGCTTTGTGCTGTTTCTGTAACCAGTGAGGGAGTGCGCTCTGTCTGTGCTGCTGCCAGTGACGTATGGATGGGACTCGACAAGGGACCCATCCTGAGCCGGAGACACAGCAGCAGGGGCCTGGCACTTACCTTCCTGTAAAAGAGGCCTCTGGGAGTGCAGGTAGGGAGAGGGAGGTGGTGGGGTGGGGCTATAGGACTAAAGGGAAGCGGAGAGATAGAAAGGTATTGTAGACACTGTACATCCCATCATGCTCCCAGGGGGGCTCTTCATGGGGCTGAGGAGGAAGTCAGACAGGGAGGAGGTACAGCTCTAATGGGCCTCCCATGTGGTTCAACAGATGCCTGCTCTGCCAGCTGACTTTCCTCTGCCTTCTCACTTTGCCACTGTATCCTGGAGACAAAGCCGGTGGGGCTGTCATATTCCACTCCACATCCCCTAACCCCCACCCCACGCTTCTCCTTATCTCCTCCACCATCTCATCTGCGGTTCTCCACTTGCTTAGCGGCTGCCACAAACCCCTGTGGGATGCTACAGTCTCGCTGACAAATACTGCGTAGGTGAAAGCTTATCCCACCACACCCTGGCTAGCCCCGGCCTCCTGTCTGCTGCACACAGCAGCAGGGAACTGCAGAGTCCTCAGCAGGACAGGGCGCTAGCTGACTGTGAGCTTTATGCTGCTGGGACTCATGGGAGAGCTGTCTTGTAATTACCTTTCTGTACCTCTTTATTCATTGACTCAATGCTTGAAGTGTTTACTGGATAAAGTGCCAACTTTCTATTTAAACTTAAGTTATTATAGGTTACAGTGCAACTTTTAATTTTAAATGTTGTTTTCATAGTAAAGGACATGTCCTCTTAGAGAGCACAAGTATCTTTGCTTGCACAAGCTCCACCCTCTACCAAAAATAAAATCTGTAAATCACTTTGTTTTGGTGACAGGAAAAATGTTGCTATTTCTGTAGCATGAAGCACCAGGGTGCTGGATTTCATTACTGCCCTGTCAGCTAGTTTTGACTCTTACATGACAGAGAGCGGTAGCTGCTGTATCCTTCCTACTCATCTCGTGGCTTATAATTTACAAATTTTAAAGCATGGCTCTGCACCCACCTTTTAACTGAGGCCTGCGACACGCTATTGGCCTGTCACAGCCACACCTTTTTTATGTCTCTGACCCATGAGGCCGGATCTGGAAGGAGTGACTGGCAGGTGGTTGGGCAGGCTACACCAGGCCAGATGAGACTCTGTTAAAGTAGGGCCAAATTACCTCCTCTTAGAGGATCATAACCTGGTGCCTTACATTCTGTTAGGCTCCTGGCTCATCGCTGCCAGAGACGAGGCAGACTCAAGCGAGCTGAGCTGCCAGCCAAAACAGACAGTATCAGTGTCTGCTGCCATTTGGCAGAGAGGAGTGTGGGTAGTTTGACCTGGCTGGCAGGTGGACAGCAGCATCTGCAGTTTTAGACACACAGCAGGCTTCTGAGAGATATGGGTCAGGTTTACAAGTTGACACAAGCACATAGACATTCACAGACACAGAGACAATTAAAGGCTCAATTGTGACTTACATGTGAGATAAATAATAGTGCTTGGCAATACAAATTGGTTGGCAAAGAAGTGTGGATTAACTGTCTGTGGTGATGTGCCCTTTGCCTTTCATCCAGCTATCTATGAATGGGAACTCAAAAGATCAGGACTTAATGGAGCACCTCCCTTCAATGATAAATAGCACACAGTCAGGCCACATCTCTGTTTACACATGTGAAAATTTAGAAAACTGAGACCTTAGATTTTTGAGTTTCAATCCCACAAGGACTGATATTTTCTTAGGGGCGACTGACTCAGCTAAAACTATTGTAATGCTTGTGGCTAATGAACAAACAGCACACAATTAATGTGTTTAAACCAGTCAGCTGTTGTTATTGTTAAATAATTACAATCAAGCCAAATTCTTGATATTAGCCTGATTATCCTCAAGTACTGTAAAGTGATTTTGTGTGCATTTCTTTGTTCATGTAAGTCAGTTCGTGTGTGTGTGGTTGTGGATACAGCTGAAAATTAAGCAGGGCTCAGGCCAAGCCAAATCTCATTAGCCATGTGGAGAGACTCTCCACAATATTGAAGGAGGCGAGAGAAAAAAACAAAAACAAACCTTCATTTGTATTGTGTCCAGCTTCAGCAACACAAGCCATTTTTGATTGAAGCAAATCACAATCAAGGGTCAAGTCAAATGTAATAATACATTGGTAATACTCTTTTGTAGGTTTGAGCAGCTTCACTCAGGAGCATTTTGTACTGAGGTACAGTATGTGTGTGTATGTGACATGGCATTTATGCGACTCAAAAAAAGCAGTTAAAAAACAAAAAACAACAGAGAAAAGTACAAATACTTAAAATGTATATTGCTCATCAAATGATAATGATAATAAGGATTATTAATAACCCATATATATATTCATGCATAGATGTATACATAAAACATAAATTATATTATTATATATTGATGTTGATGTTTTCAATAGAGTATGCACACGTTGCTTAGGCACAGTAAGAACAGCGAGACAACCAGAGTATCATTTGAGAGTTACAAGTGCGTGGCTTAAGTAACACAGTATTACATTACAGCTACCTGACGCAATAAAAAAGAGAGAGAGCAGGCAGAAAAGCAATGAAAGGAAATCATCAGGGAACAGACAAAACAAAACAGTACAAGTCTGTATGCCGCAAAACTGAAGATACATATAATATAAGGTTTGCTGCAACAAGATATTATAGATATAAGATATTAAGCAAATCTCATTATAAAATCATTGTAGTATTATTGCTACAGGTAATCAAATAGAGATTGAGAATGTCAAGCATAAATAACAAATTAATGCAGGATATAATCAGATTAATCAATACTTTTTGTCCCTAAATTTTAACATTTATATTTGCCTGATATTTCTACACAGTATCTTGATACCCTAATATGGCAAAACAAACTTGTAAAGCAAAGTTTCAGTGATTGATTTTCATGGAATCAGACATTTGCCAACTGTAAAATAACATGATAGAGTACCAATTGATTATATCGTCATGATATCATTACCCCTCATTCTTCAGACCTTCACTTATGTATGTTTTTATGTGGTCTGTCGTGTTATGTTCTGTGTTGTGTTTTTCTTTTCCACTGAGCACAGACAGAATCTACTCTGTAGATTATATAATGTTCTGCTTTATTTTTAACCACCTCCGTGTGTTTGCATATGTGTTTGTGTGGGATGGATGATGAAGGTGCAGGTTGACCTACTGCTTCATATTTGCCAGCTCTGCCGGCCTGCTGAGACCACCTACATACGGAACAGACATAATCCTCTCGTGCTCTATAATACATTGCTCATCATTTTACGTACTGTAATAACCACAAGCAGATGTACAAGGGCGTCCTGTCTGTCTTCTTTATCAGACTGTGACCCAGACTGTCACAAAAAACTGCCAGAATTGGGCCACACATCACTTGTCACTTTCCCTGGCCTTGTTTTGTGGACGACTGGACTGTTTTATAAACAATAGCCCTTTCCCATTTCCCCAGCTGCGAGTCTGGAAAATTAATCCCTCACTTTTGAGACTAATGCATGTCTCCCTTTTTAACTACCGTAATCCTGTCTTCCAGTACCGAAACAAGTTGGTGTCAGACAACCAACAGCTGATTAGAAGGGAATCATCAGCACTTAATAACTGGGGTGTCTCATTTTCTTGCCATGTACCAGAAACAAACCTCTTCTACATGGGCACCATTATAGCTCTGTGCTGAAATCAGTCAATTCTCAGGAAACCTTATTCCTCCAGTTTTCTATTTCACCATCTCGTATTCATTTGCATTGCAGCCATACAATAAAAAGACACAGCTATCGGACATCCAATCAATACACAAGCTAGAAAAATAACAATGATACTGCACATGCTGTTTTTGTCTTTACTGCATTTCTGCAAACCCATCCTCTATGAATCATTATTTTCCTCAGTTTCTAACAAATGAAGATCCTACAAACACATGCATGAAAATGAACATGAGGACACAATGTAAATATAGCTTTGTAATACCGTGAGAGATTCACTGATGTCCTGACCACGTTCAGCAATGTAACCATTGTCGGCATCCCCCTTTTGCATACTTGTTCAGCTGTTTGGTTCAAATCCCAAGAGAAAACATTTAGAAAAAACTCTGTATATAAACTGTATATTTAACAGTTAATCAGGTAGGAAGCTTCTGCAATGTCTCTCTCTACAAATTGTACTTCCAGGACATCATAGCTTATATTTTGTTGAGCAGTCAGCTGTCTTTCTCTCGAAATTTCCACAGAGTTGGAAGTCTTACCTCATTAATCATTCTTTCATCTAAGATATGCTGCTTCCCATCCCTGGAATGAGACCCGACCCAGGGCCCCATGTCTGGCTCTGCCTGCCCCACAGACAGACTGTCACTGTTGCTTCAGTGAAACTTATCAGATGAAATAACTGCCTCGCTTTGGAGACAGCCGAGGTGTGGTTGGTTTGTGTGTGTGTTTGTCTGTCTGTGTGTTATCTCCATCATCAAAATGTGTGTGCCATAGGTTTTCAGGACTAAATATGCTTACAACACGGTAGACTCTAGCCCCTATCATGTGAAGTGTGCATGTTGACCCGAATGCCCCAGACTCTGCCCTGCCAGGTTTGAGAACCTGAGGATGGAGACGATGCGCTCAGGCAGCCAGACCCGCGTGAGTGATGATGGCCTTGTATTTGCGGCAGCTCTGGTGCCACACACCTTGTCCTCAAATGGCTCTGGTGATGTCCCAATGAACCAAAACCTCTAGGCAACACAGCTCAGGTCACTTCATTTCATTTTCCATTTTGACCTTTCCTAGAAGTTGTCATCATCTCCCTTTTCACTTTCCTCAGATTGTCCTCCAATTTCTAAAAGCAGCACAGTTACTAGCAAATTGCACGCCCCTATGTACCCCACAAATCTCCCTTCTCACACTTTTTTGCCTGTCACCTTGGTCCACCAGGAGTGATGGGCAGCTTTGTGAGTCTGAGGTAAGATGAGCATTGTTCAGCCCTTCTTTTGACCCCATAAGTAGTCACTCCCCTGTCACCTTCCACAACAACCTTCGCAAGGTGATCCGCTTTTGTCACCACCTGGTTACAAAAGACCCCGTGTCTGAGCTAAACTGACAGAGACAACACACTGCCTTCAAACTGTAACAATTAGCACAAATTGCAGGATTTAATCTGACGACATGTGTGGCAGATGTGGACAAAGGGGACCAAAACACTTGTTGTCTTTGGGTGCCAAATACAAGAGGCTATTCTGTTCCACACAGTGTCATCAAAACACAGTGGCCAGATAGAGTCTGTAAAGGAGATCCCGTCTTAAATTCTAATGGCTTTATTAGCCCAGGCTCAGGTGTAATCTACTGAACTGGCATTCAGCAGATGTCACAGGTATATACTGACACACTCCGGCCAGTGAGACCAGCACAGGCCTAACTACAAGGTTAATCCTGATTACTGTGAACACAATTATGTAACACAATTATCAGTCTTTATGAGTGAAGGTGAAAGTTTATTATTATTATTATTATTGTTAATATACCTTAAAGATTTTATTTACGTAAGACTTTGTTGGACACAAAATTAAATGTTAGAACATTTCTTAATTAATACATTTCTACCAGTTGAGACTAAAATAGCACAGTATGATTACATAAGCTTACTTGTGTAATCACAGGAAGCAAGTTTAATTTAACTGCTTACTTGATCGATCTGGACTATTGACTGACATTTGTGAAGTTGACTCATGCCTTTTTTCCAAGCCATATTTATTTCATACAAAAACACAACTGTAAATATGTTAAAATGTCATCGTTCTGTCTCCATGAACAGAAGGAGCCATGGCATCTCACGCATGTGCGGCTGTATTACCATAAATCAGTGGACCTAACAAGGTAGCAACAAGCGGTCATCTTATATAACAATATTTTAAATAAGACTTCACACGTTATTACACAACAATACTCCTGAGCCTATGGAGATGGAAGAAGAGGGTGCGATGGGGGAGGACGTTGGCATACCATGTTTAGCAGCTCTGTATTGCATGACTCACTGTTAAAGGAAAACAGACACCTCATGCAACCAAGTCAGGCACTCATTAACAAAACTCCCTGGGTGGCTGTTTACCCAGCATTCTTTGTAAAACCAATTAATGTTTATCAGACTCGGGGAGTGTCTCACTCCAGCTGTCCTCTCTGGAGCAGCACCACAACACTGCTGCATCATGGGAATGAGCAGCTGTGCACTGTGCAGCTGTGAATGGGCTCAGCCTTGGCAATGTGTGGCCAGGCTTTCACAGTCCTGTGTGGACCAGTGGGAGGGATAAGAGTCATCCACAGCACCCAAGGATGCTGCTACGCCTCGGTCTGTTACAGTGCTTAGAGAACATGGAGATTCACATGCTGAGAAACATGTGCCATGTGACCGCCTCAATAACCAGAGATAGCCAGAGGCCTTTCTAGTGGCTACCAGCATGCATTAACTTGGACGCTGCTTCCAACAGCATATGCGACAATGTTATACACACGTGTGCATAAATGGAGATGTCTTATATATTTTATCTTAACCCACAGATGCACGGTGTGAACCCTGTGCTCTGTGACACTGATATCAGCCTGTAATTCAGCAGACGTGAGCTCTCCCTCTAAATGACCGGCTTTAATCCAGGGGGTCCGGTGTCAACAAGGGACAAAGCTGTGATGAGAAACCCTATCAGGGGCTAGGTTCATCAGAATAATGGGGAGGCACCTTCCCTATTCCAGTGTGTGGGGGTAAAACCTGGGCCAGGTGTATGGGTCTGCTTTGGTAAACAATACTCTACAGCAGGTCATGAAGTTCACGAAAATATTCAAGGTCATGATCTAATAGCACATTTGGGTGTTTTTGTATTAGGTTGTAATTAGTTAAATAAAATAAATAATTGATGGGCAGAAGACCCCAAAATAATGTAAATCCATATTAGAACGGATCTTACAGCCTTTTCTGATATTAAAAAAAGGCTTAAATGTCAAAGGTGGACTCCAGTAGTGAGTCATATCAAATGAAAACGCCTTGGTAGCTACAGTCTTGGGGCTTTTCACATCTTGAAGGGGTGTGCTGCTTCTGTTGAGAGCAGCTGCTTGCGTGTGCATTTGCAATGACGCACATGCTCTCCACTGATATCCAAACTTGGAAGGAGAAAAACACTTAAAAAAAACTACTGAACTGACACCCTGAGAGAAGAGTCCACTCACAGCAGAAACTCTTAATACCTTCAAATGATGCCTCAGACACAGCTCCTCAGTTTCTCACTGATGTTCAAAAGATTTTCAGTGCTCTTATCTCGAGTGTCTTTTGGCTTAACAATCTGCTGGCAGTGCCCTCGCTAATTAATGAAAAGTGCGTAAGTGAGGGGCCTTTCTGTCTTATTGGCCAAGATCAAAGCAATTACAACAGCTATGATGGGATGGGATGAAGGCTTTGACCAGACACCCTGCTGTGTGCAAAGCTCTATGTACAAGACAGCACAATGTATGAGCTTGGTTTGAAATCTATATTTTAAATTACACTGACCCATTACATTCATTAAAATCCCCCCTCTTTCCCTCACACGTGCCACCACAAATCAGATGTCCCTCATTCCCCATATTTATTACCTCTACGTTGTTTTTCCTTGTTTGCCTCATCAAAGTATCTGTTATTAATAGAGTCCGAATGAACCCTGAGCCCAGGTAGCTTCAGAGTGAGTCAGCCAGCGGTGTCCTATAACAGTGTGTCACATCGAGGAGATTTAGTCATTCCTGCTTCACTGGTTTGTCTGCTCTGATGGCAAAGAGCTCCAAACTGTATTAAAAGTTTAATCAACAGTAAGTAGGAAAGTATCCTACAGGAGCTCAATGAGGGAGGTCTGAGGGGCTTTGAAACACTCTAATCCCTCCACGCAGGAAAGGGGTGGTGATGGGGAGCTGAATGAATCCACTGCTATGTGAACTTGCTCATGAAGGGCAGAGCCAAAAAGTTGTGGTACACTTTCCAGGAAGAGGGCAGAGATGGCATGGTGTTTAACCCAGGCGTTGTCATGGCAGAAGACGGTAGATACAGCATGTGGCCATATAGCCGCTCAGGATTGGGTAGTTTTGCTCTCCCAACATTTCGCAAATGGGAGAAGGGCAGCTCTCTCAGATGGTTCAGTGATGCAGGCCAAGGACATAACGAGGCAGAGAATGTTCCCTAACAAATCAGTTCTGCTGAGTGCACACAATCACCTAAATAACATGTATTTAATGGCTTGCACAACAACACAGGGTGTAGAGTTGCTCGGTGGCCTATACTGTCAGATATAGCCAGCAGCACTATATTGTAGCAATATACAAGTATAGTAAAGTAATAGTGGTTAACACACACAAAAAAAAAAACAACCAAAGCCTTGATGAAGAATTAAAATATTAGCCAGTGTCACATCATGAATGAATGGTTGTCTCTACCTTGATCAGCAGTGGAAATGTGCCCTTTCTCTCCTTTAATAGCCTGTCCAGCTTATTTTTGGAGCCATTCCTGCCCAAAGGGGGAAAAAAAACAGTTTAATATAACTTCACATGAGGCATACTTTACTATCAGCTAGCTTCATAGTTCAAAAATAAAACCAATAGAAAACAAATCTACTGTCCTCGCTGCCCTTCACTTTGACTTGACATGGCAAGCATATCAAAAACATGACATGAATTTGTGAGCTATTTTCTCTTATGGACAGTCACAGCTGTACAACGGAGAGCCTCCTCCACTGCAGCAGACTTTGCCATAAACTACACTGACACCTTCTGGGCACATCCGTCTTATTTTAAAGCACATCCAACACTGACTTTTTTTTTTTTTTTTTTTTTTAATAGAGGTGTTGAACTGCTGATGAACTGCCGAGAGTGTTAAGTGTCTCATTCAGCATGTGTAAGCTATAAAGAACTTTTTGTAAATGGTGCCGAACGAAAAATAAACACACAGCTAATAGACGCATTAGGCTTTAGGGACTTTGGCAAACTTTTCAAATAGCTACTCCACAGTTTAGTTATTGGCTATTGCACGGACATGTCCTTCTGGAAACAACGGTGCCAATATGATAAACGCATGGTGAATGTGGCACTAACCTTTTCTCTGATGACTTGCTCGGCGCGCTCATGGTGAGATAAATCAACACGGTGGCTGTGATGAGGCGGTCATGCGCGACATGCCCAGTAGTTAGTTTATAGGCTCCAGCCCGGTGATAACACACGGTTGACGGCTCTGTGTGCTACGGAGCGTTAACACCACCACCACGGGCTTATCCAAAACACAATGGCTGCTATACTCGCAACACTAAGTACTCACTGACATTTATTCTGTTTTTCTCTCCCTCTCTCTCTCTACCCACCCACCGCAGCTTTTAAAGCAGGTGCTCACGTGCGTGCTTGTGCGCGCGCGCGCGCGCATGTGACCGAGATAGAGGGACTGAGGAACAGAGAGCATGAGACAAAAGAGAGTTACAGGCACCCACTGGGATATATGTTTACCACAAGGCCTACTGAACTAAAACAGCCACATGCTGCACAAAAGCATGGAAATAAAACCTGTATAAAATGACAAATGACATCCTTAAAAAGACCTAATATATAAAGTACCAGGAGATAAAAGTAAAAGTTATATAACGAACTGCACATATGGGGTTTGCAAACTTTTGCTGTTGATTGAATTTACGTGACCAGGAAGATGGTGTGTAGCCTGTGGTGGACTGAGATTATAATATACATTATTCTTTCAGCCTGCATGTGATTTGTGGATAAAAAGCTGAATATGAGATGGGAAAGCCCTCAGGCAAACGGATACAGCATGAATCTTTTATGAGGGATTTGTCTTTGGATTGTGAAATAAAACTCTGCTTTATCTCCATAAAGTCCAAACAGAGCTTTTCTAATGACCCAGACTATATGCTACTCCACTGAAAGCCTCTGACTCCCTGCACAGAGACATAGGTGCAGTCTGGCTCCATTATCTCTCTCTAACTCGTGTATAGTAGGAGTAAAAGCTCTCACTATAGAAACTAAACCCATAAGACCCCAGTATGTTCTTTCATACTATCAAACTCAAGAATCCTTTTTGAGTTATTATTCAAGGATTTAAGTGTTATTAAAGTGGCAATACCTAGAATTAATCAGTTTCCACATGCCCTTAATCCTCTTCTGTGCATACTGTAGTATTAACAGACGTCCATTTTGGTAATCAAATGGCCTCAAGCCTCAGGACAACATTCATTAGCTCACTGCGTATTCCTTGTGTTTTACTGATCTGTAATGATATATCCCTATTGACTGATCAAGTTTCCCTTTAATCTGATGTGAGACAGAAATGTCTGTCCTTGAGATGCTGTATATACTGTACATTTGGCATATATGATTTTATTTAAAGCTGCGCTTTCAAAGGATCAACCATAACAAATTATAACAACACATACTCGTTTTGCTGTCCTCAGGTGTGCAAGACACTTCATCACCCATCTCTCCTTACTTTTATCTGTAGTGCTTGAAGTTTATTTTAAGACTTGTACACATATTATATCTATTTTCTCTCTCTTTTCTTTAATATATATATCTCGTTGCCTCTCCTTTAGGCAGGTGGACCATGAAAATAATAATCATGATGATGATATGTGACCATATCTTCGCTGCTGGTCATTACATGTACACAAAAAAAATACTGAGAACGGAACATCAAAGCACTCATTTTTCTAGGAGTAATCCTAAATATGTCACAAAGACTCCCTGAGGTGTCCAGAAATTACTTCAGAAGCTCCTCCTGCACCTGGAAACAGTGTTCAGCTCATTTTCGCTTCAGCTCAGTCTGCTGCTGTAGAGTGATGACAGAGCAGTCAGGGATCAGTGCCGCTGGATCATGATGTCAGTATGAGCTACTGGCCTGATTTGTAAAACGAGTTTTATCATCATTTTTATAACTTCAACTTGATTTCAAGATTTCTTGTAACAGGGACAAAAAAAACAGTACACATCTCAGACCAGTTTCAACAATGTGGTTTATTTAGAATAAACAAGGCAGCATTACAGCATCAGTCAGAGAGCAACATTCAGACATCACTTTAGTTCTGCACACAGAGAATGGTTACAGCTTTTGTTTTCGCACCTTCAGCTTATTATATGACCAGCTTATTCTTCTGTTATTATAGGCAGCAGTAAACATGAGCACCATTTGAACTGATAACAGAGACAACTGAAGTTGACTGTAGCGAGTTGAGTTTGAGAAGAATAACACAGAAGATATTTTGATCAGTTATAAATATCTGCTCTGTGCAAAGAGCCCTTTTTATTATTATGTTGATGCAGCAACACGCGGGGTTTGTAACTGACAGACTGTTTTGTTTGTCAGATGAGCTGAATTTGTTATCGGATGTCTCACACTCACACACACACACGTACAAACACACAAAACGTACGAAACGCTTGCGTAAACATGCAGCGCGGGTAGATATAGTTTGTTACATGACTTGTGTCATTAAAAGCACCACCTCACTGGATTTATTTTAGATTTAGACTAGATCAAGTATTTAAATCTGTCTTTTCAGTCTGTGGGCTAATTCAAAGATGGGTTGTTCAAGGTGTCCTCCTTGTCCACAGGTGGATCATCCATTTAAATTCATATATTTACTTTTGATTTAATGTCACGTTCGGCATCTATTAGCTGAAACCACAGCCATTCCAGATCTATCAAAACTGACACAATCCATACACTCATATGGCATTTATTGTCACAATCAGAAAGAATTTAAATTCTCATTTGGATTTGGTTGAAAGATGCAACAGCTGGAATTTATCCTATTTGTCTATGAAATCTTCCAGGCTTGAGGAAATTTGAGTAGCGTCCCTTTGAGAATGAGAAACAGGACCATGTGGTCTTGATTTTCTCTGCTGACCAGACTTAAGGTTCAAGAGTTTGTCCATATGTGTGGTACTGAGGGAGAAGGCCATCAAGAAATGATGTGGTAGAATGGCAAGGTTTCCTTACTTCCTTTGAGATTTTTTTTTTTTTTTGATAAAATTGCTTTGGTGCACACCCTGTTCTCTCTTCCTCTACTTCACCACCCACACCCTGTGCTCCTTCCCTTCACAGATATTAGACAGAGAGACAAAAAAAAAGTAAAAAGCACTTCTTCTTTGGCTGCATCAGACCTGTCTCCCAAAGAAGGTTGGGACTGAGGAGAGGCCACAAAAAAAGGGGCTTTGCAAAGAGGAGGTAGCAGCTGTAATTATTGTTAAAAAAAAAAAAAAAAAAAAAAAAAAGATGAGATCTGATCCTGGTTCAGGTGTGATGAGAGCAGATCGAACAGGACTGGACTGATGTCTGAGGTTGTGTTATGGTCGTAGCTGAGGCTTAGGTCATGGCTGATCTGAAATCAGATAAAAGAAAGAAAACGTTAGGATAAAGAAAGATCAATTAGGTTTCTAATATGACCGGATAGTTCAAAGTGGCTAAAAACATACTTCATCCTAGGTGCTTGTGATGATGTTTTTCGTAGCCTACTGCATTGTTAGAACTGGTACCTGTCAGCGAAAACATCATCATGGTTAGGATGGTTGGACTGGTCCTATTACAGATTCTTGGATAGTAGTTCATGTTACCTCACTTACCTAAGTGGTCCTTGTAGTCCTTAAAGTATTTGTGCCTCAGGCCACGTCCATCTATGGATAAAATGCCCAGAACTTTTACGAAAAACAAAACAAAAAGATGAAATCTGATCTCTGTATACACCACATTGTAAGAGATGTATTGCATTCTCTTCATTAAATCATTGTTTACATCTTTCTGCACTGAGCTTTGGCCATGTCAGGACGGTCTATTGAGTTACTAGGTCACTCCAATCTGTATATTTTTAGATCTATTAAATAGCAGACTCTGGCACCCAGCTGCATGATATTTGCCAAGAGATGCCAGGCTAGACTCAAGACAGCTGCTGGCACAGGCCAGTATCCTTCCTGCCCCTGTCTCTTGGGCCTTTATAAGACCACAGACTTTGATGAATGATTTCATTAGATCAGATGGACAGGGATTAGTTGCAAAAATTAAGTTATCACAGAAGATTATGTACGTTGATGAAGTGGATACAAGGCCATATCACATGGCTCATGACTCAGCTGTTTGAGTTACCACGAGTGCGCTGGCCTTACCGGAGTTCCCACGTTGCTTGATGCACTGCCCCCGGTTAGGGATGCCAGCGGAAGGGTTTCCTGGGTTGATGATGTGACACTCGTAACCTGTGGGGCAGTGGAGAGGCTCGTCTCCATCCTCAGTTGTACTGCAGGCCTCAGCTGCGGGACAGTGTGACACACATTGAAAGTGCAGGAGGAGTTATGTACAGGCTTACAGGCTTTGGCCTCAGTGACTGGTCAACACTGCACTCACCTTGCAAAACCTCCTCAGGACCATCTAACAGCCAACCGTTACCCCCCAACCATCGAGGCTTGGGCTGCACCAGCCAGTCCAGCACTGGATATACACCCAAACACACACATGCCAAACTATTATTGTTCTGAGTAAATGAGCCTTAGTGATGATCTTAAACTACAAAATATTTCCAGAGCATGGTTCCACTTTTAGTCTAAACACAACAACTTGTCTGAAGTGTTTAACCTTTTAAAACCTTTGTCTGTACTGGTCCTAAATCAAGTGTGTTTTGGTCTAAACTGTGCAACTGTGATCCTATCTGTGCAGAGCATTTTAAACTCCCCATTACACTGTAATAGCTCTTGACACTATTGTAACCATGTGCTGACCTGGTGGAGGTTGAACAGACTCCAGGCAGGCGTAGATGCAGCCGTTGTAGCAGCAGCGTTTATGGCGCTCACACTCTGAGTCTGAGCGGCATCCCGGCACCTCGCAGGCCCTCTCTGGCAGCATCTGGGGCGGGGGTGGGCACCGGTCATTCTTCTGGTGCTGCGTGGACTGGGGGTGGTTGGGGTACTCATAGTCCTGACAGACAGAGAGAAAGAGACAAAGGAAGGACTGTAGGTGTACATACATTATGCAAAGTAGACAGAAATTAAATGAATAAATGAATCTGTTGCATGCACACAAGTGTTTGAAATTGCACTGTTTAACCATCAGAGGGCAGCAGTGGACTGATGTGATCACAGTTGAGCAGAGAGATACTACATGTTTGGCTTTAGTATGCATGCCTGCCTGCTAACGTCTTGACCTGGATTGGGAAGGTGATTCACTGTGGGAACACACACACACACACACACACACACACACACACACACACACACACGCTTCCCCTGTGAGTCTGAGATGGGGGGAAAAGTAGGCCACAGGACCCTGAGCTAAGCAAAGGCACACTTCACACTCTTCACATTTCGTCAGGCACCATCAAGTGTCGGCCTGCACGCAATCACGTACACACACAGCAATACACACACACTTTTGTTGCAGAAAAGATTTGCTCTTGCATGCTCATGGGACCTGTATCACAGCCATGGCCTCTGTGGTCTAATAGTTTTTTTTTTTTTTTTTAACCAAGCTGCAGCTCATTATTGATTCCGACTCATTGGTTTTTGGACGTTCCCAGGAAAAAGAATTTGTGGGTTTTTACTCTATCACACAGCTGGTATCAACTATCACCAGTTTTGTTGCAATGTATAAGCCTGCATTCATTGTTGTGGCTTGTGTGTACACATGGGAAATATTACAGCAAGAAGCTCAGCTGCCCACGACTAAACAATGCATTTGCTTTTCAGTGTGATCAAGTTTCCAATTTGTTTCACTCCTTTCTACTTACTTCCACGAACTGAGCGATAATGCACAGTTAGCCCTCTGCCCTAACATCAGCAGAGGAACATAACAGGATGATATTTTAATTACAGGCCATTGCAGGGGTACTCCATGGTTAACGGCGAACTCTTTGAGCTGCTGCTGCAGAGGATGTTATCTAATCTAATGCGCCTCGAGGTTCATTCCTCACCTGGTCCTAACATTTACTTTAGCGAAGTTCAGTGTGTTTCCCCACCAGACAAGGACGAATGTTTCATGCTTACGTTCTGGTCCTGGTTTTGTGATCACAATGCCCTTGTTGCAGTTACTAAGGTTGTAAGTGAAAATGTAATTTCTGAACGCAGGCTGAGTGCAACTGCAGAGTTTCAGTTTTTCTGATTTCACATCTTTGGTTGTTTTGGTCATTTTCAGACTTTCACTTGGCTTTTTCGGGGAGCTCCAGACAGACAGAGAGAGAGAGAGCCAGAGACAGACAGAGAGAGAGAGTTTTTTGTACACTAGATTAGTAATTAGATAATCAGCTTGTGGGTTGCACACAATCATTAAAACGGTGCTGTTTATTTGGCAGGCTGACCGAACGTTCTCACAAACCAGCCGGAAAAATGAAAGCAAATGTTTGGCGCTGATGGTGGTATCACACACACTGTATGTGTGTTCACTTTAAACACACATTAATTTGTTCTGGCAGCTGCAAGCTTAGTGGGTGGATGGTTATTTGGGGGGGGGGGGGGGTTGGCAGGGAGAGGTGGATTCACACCATTGGGGAATGGAGGGAGCAATATTGTGTGGCTTGATACAGTCAGAGCTATTGAAAGGCAGATTACTGTAGGCATTGGAAGTTTGGAAATGATGGTTTGGGGTCAGTATTGGTGTGAAGAGTGACTGGTGTTTTCATTATAAATCTATTGTAGGGTTGGCTTTTGATTAGATTCTTGACTTTGTTTATTTGTTGTCTCTAGCAGGTAGTTAGACTGTGTAATTAAAGATTAAATAACTGTGTAATGTAAAAGGCACTTACAGGGACAATCCCGTAAAAGATTATTACCTGACTCTGCAGTTTGACACCATTGTTTTGGTTTTAAGACCTGCAACTCTACTGTTAAGATTCAGTCTCTCATCTATGTTGTTGCAGCTAAGATAGTTTTTCTCAGGAGTGGTTAGACACCAAAAGAGCAGAGCTGAATATCAAACTTCGAATCATTAGGGTGGATAGAAATATGAGTCCAGATGAACGCTAACATGATGACTGCTACAAACGTGCCTGTGGTCTCACAAACTCAGACTGGATTTGCTCTGAATTTCCTCTCTGTTGTTGGAGATGATATAACTTGGAAAATCTCACTGCTGCCAAAGAAAGAGGAATGTCTGGAACATCAGAGGCTCCAAATGAAAATGTGAAGCAGAGGCTGGTGTGTGTACTGAGCAGTAATATGCCCCAGTGTAAGACCTGTAAAATCTGTCATATCTACTTTATAAGATGATAATATCAGTGTTACTTTCACAGTTTGTTGTACTATGCTGTTTTGTGTCTTAAAGGAGTACATCACCCGAACTATTATCCTGGTAGTATAAGACCCAGCTAACTGTATTATGTAGTTACATCTGATTGTACATCCTAACCTACAGTTACAGTTTTTTCATACCCTGTGGTTCACAATGTCTCCTGGTACTATGAGATCTATGAATGGCTACTACTAAGTCCGCTGTGATTGGATAATGACATAATGACGACTGCCGTCTTCCCTTGTCTTATATCCGATCTGTTCCCAAAGTCTCCTCCGAATGTCAAGTGCCCTTCCTGTTTATGTGTGTGTATGTCTTTGCATGTGCATGAATGCCATCACACATTGCTGGAGCCATTCACGCTTCAGTGGGCATTCACTGTATTGATTCGTAAGCCGGGACAGGACAGATGGCGCTTCCAACATGTGTGTTTATCTGAACTGTACTTTTGCCTACAAGTCTGTTCTCTGACTCTTCACAAGCTCCTCTTGTCTCGTGTCTTGTGTTCGTCCACCAGACGGGCTATGATCACCGTGCTCTACATCCTGAACTCTATCACACACTGCTGCACGCATCTCTCTGATGTCCCACATTGTTTATTTACACTCCTGTCTGCCATGCTGCTCTCCCGTAGAGACACTGCCAGCGGGTCCTTGTATGATGTTCGTGTATTTCTCTGGGCATGAGTTTCCCCCTCTCTGTCTGTCTCTGTCTTCCACAATATCTCTCTTCCTCTCTGTTTTGTCTTCTCTCCCCCTCTCCCTTTCTTTCTCTCTCTTTGGTGTTGAAAAGCAGTGGCATTATGGTGGCTGCCTAGCGATTGATCTCAACCGCTCTTTTCCTCTCCCTGCCCTTGTCTTTCTTTGTAGTTCTCTTGCTCAGGGAGTTTGCGGGGAGACGCCACTGGAGACCCTGTCTGGCTCCATAACTGCACTGAGAGGCCATTCATGGTTCCACACAGAGATCTCAGATAGATACTGAGAGTTTATGCTTCCTTTGTGCAAGGATACATGCATACCGAGACACACCCAGCCTTGGCTGTAGGGGTTTAAGGGCAGTACTGCAGGGTCATGGTTGTGCACATATATGTGTGTAAACAAGGCAAAACTGTGTTCTCTCATACAAGTGTCAAGTCAAATCTACTAAATGAAGTAGCCCACAGGACACATCTGGTTAGCTTTTGAATTGTCAGCTCTCATTTCCTGTTTCTGAGCCAGTAGTCAGGTTGACAGAAAGATAGACAGACGGGCAGATAGATAGAGACACAGCAGGCTAAGCTGTGACGCAAACAGACAGTGCGTAAATTAGTCAGAGATGAGAGTTTCAGTGACTGATAGGAAAACCTGCTGACAGACAGACAGGCAACAGGGAAAAGCAATCCTTGAACTGTTGGCATACTGGCAAAGAGGTGATGTCTAACCTTGGGATGTAGTCAAATAGAGTGAACCCATATGAGGTGTGGCACAGCAGCTAATTAGTTTTGGGGGAAACAGTTAGAAGTGCTGTCTGCTACCTGTCGATCAGGGGGGAAAGGATTGGCTGTGACAGGGTTTTCCTTAAATGCATGAAATGCATGAAACAATTTCAAGACGATATTATATATCAGAACAAATGTGAATCTGCTTAAGTAGCAGAACAATGAGTTTGTCTTTTTGTTTTTTTTGTACGTGCACCTACGGCACTTCACAGTAATCTGCTCCTGTGCAAATCCACTGAAGCGCTGCTGAACAGCAGGCTCACGTCATCTGACTGGGATTAGTTTAGAGCCAGTCACACCAATTCACAAAATGACTGGCTGCAAGTGAAGAACATTTATTTGAGAAAGCATTTTCACCATATTTTGTATCTATCTAGCACATATCTAGTAGTTTGTGTGAAACGCATATTTAGAATTGGAAGACAGGCTGCAAATAGCCATATTGTTGATTGACGTCTATGCAAAACTTTGAATGACTAAACTGAACTGCATAGCCTTCCTTTAATTAAGATGTAACACCATGCTATGCCCTGCGAGAATATAAAAGCTACCACTAAAGATATACTGTGGACACTGAGGCTGTCAACATGAGCTTGACTTATTTGACTCAACGTCTTTTGCTTATGTTAAGAGTGTGTCATGTCTTAATGATTTTGAGTTATTGCAGTGACTCCATCCATTAGCTACATGGGCTGGAGCCAGTCCCAGTTGACATTGGCGGAGCAGCAGGGTACATCCTGGACAGGTCTCCAGTCTCTGGGCCAACATACAGAGTCAGACAGCTATTCACACTCACATTCACACCTACCAAGCTGCCTGTGGTATGTGATAGTCACTTCATAGTGAGTTTTTGTCGCACTGAAGTTTTTATGTCCATGTAGCTCTCAGACCTCGTCAGTGAAATAATCAAGCCTATGCAGTAGCTGTGCAAGCAGACGTAATGGTTGAATTGCTGCACTGCAGTTGGCAAGCTAACTGCTAACTTGATAGCCAATCAAGCAAAAAAAAAAAAAGTGCATAATAAACCTCTCAGAATGACAAACATACCTCATTAGCTTGATTGCTAACAGGATTTTTCTGTAGATGGTGTAACAGGTAGTAAAAGTAAAGTTCGTTTTCTCCATTTTGGACTGTCCAGCTTTCTGTCCTCGTCAGACGTCAACCTTTCAATGACACAACTTCATGTTGAAGGTCGCTAAAGTTGAACTTCTTCCAAGAAAATTTCCATGGATTAACTTCACCCTTTCGATTTCATTAAAATTAACCGCATCACCCTAAATTTCACGGTACTAAATGCTGGCGAGGTCCAATCCTTTTCACAGCCAATTCTTGCCAAGACTGTATTGCATTTGTCACGCATTCCCAGGATAGTCGTAATGAAGTAAAATACATTCCTTGTGTTCAGCAGTGAAATTCAGGCTGTGCAACTCAGCTGCATTCAGCACATAATGATTCTCAACCACTGCAATCAAAAATGTCACTCTTCATTTCAGTTAATGACATAAATCTCTTGCTCATTTCCTATTTGAGAGCATTAGTGGTAAATACATCTATTCATTCTATATTTACAAAATATAATTTTCTGAAAAGCTACAAATCCTCCCAACCTCCCACCCCCACATCCCCAAGCCTTAAAGCAATGCATGGATCTGTTTTGTTTCATGTAGAAGCCTTGGGCAAAGTCAAACAGCCAGCCAGACCAAGAGCAGGAAATATACGTGTTTCTGCAGGGCCCCTATCTCAAGGTGATGTCAGAACAGTCCATATCACATCAGATAAATGAAACTGTAAGGATTTATGGTGGTAGCTTCACCTCAGACACTACTGATGTACACTGGCATGCCCTGACAGGTGTCTGAGCTGGAGTGTGTTATGGCTGTGGGTGGCTATGGCTAAATAATTTGTATGTTTGTGTGTGTGTGCGTGTCTAGGACTTGATCTCCTGTCTGCACATCAAACATGTCTCCTTGAAGTTCCCCCCAGTACTTAGCTCTTAGCTCTCCACCCTTATTACCTGTTGTAATATATGATTTGACAGGCAATTTTTCACTCAAACACAAAGAGGAAATCAGAAAAGTGCTACCAGTGACCTTTAAACCCTGTGGCAGGGGGAAGTCTAGATAAGAGAGGGTGGACATGGCTCTGATCCCCAAGGAACTCAGTGAGTGAGACCATCTGACCCAGAGGTCACACAGTCCCATTTGTAGTTAAAACTTCAAATATGTCATTAAGTTGAGGCAAAGCCCACAAAAACAGTAAGATATGAAGGCAATTAGAAACTATTGTATATGAAAGAGCATATGTTTTCACAATACAGACTGTAATCCCAGGTCCTCAGAAGCCTGACAAGTTCACTCAATTTTGATTTCAAATTGATTAACTGAGGATGTGTTACTAGTTTATATTGGGTTCACATGACATGTAAAAAAAAGGTCTATAAGATGTAATTAGCATTAAATGGTCTTAAAGAATATTTAAAAAAATAGCTTTGGCATTCATATCTGAGATGCATATAGGAAACTCTGATTGTATTCTATTGCATTCATTGTGTCTTTAGATAAATTCATCTGCTGAAATTTTCGATATTCAAAAAAACAAACAAGAGCATTGAGACAGGACAGGTAGTGGGAATGTTGGTGGCCTCGGTTTTGTTGTGCAATTGAAGAAATTTTCTTTTCAAGACTCACTATCCTAGAGGGCAGTGCCAACATAAAAGACTCACAAAGTGACTTATAATTTGACTTTCTGCACAGCCATGGTGTTATGAATGAGCCTGAGGTGTGTGTGTGTGTGTGTGTGTGTGTGTGTGTATGTATGTGCGTGTGGGGGAGCTGGTTAAAAAAAATGAAAGATGGAAAGATGCAGAGATGAAAGAGAGAGAGAGAGAGACAAACTCCATCTGCACAGCCGTCTCAGCATGTTCCAATTACAGCAGCTTTGAAGCAGGGTCCAGCAAGATGGAGCTTTTGGCCCATCCTGAGAGCAGGAGGAGACGATAAGAAGACGTACGAAATAGGGAAAACAGGGGAGTGGTATACTGAGAGAGAGAGCATGGGTGTGTGTGTGTAGGGGGGGGCAGGCGGGCCAGAAAGGGGGTGAAAGGCTAACTACTGCATGTGAGAGAAGGGAACGGAGATCAAGGATGAGAATGAGAGAGAGAGATGGGCCAATGAGGGCATAAACCAGTTAGAAAGTGAGAACATTGAAGCACAAGAGGTTTCACAGGGGAGGAGACAGAGCAAGAGAGGGGGGAAAGAAAGAGAAGGCAGCACGCTACAGTGAGCCCTTGTTAGAGATGATCAATCAGCTACACTGAGCTGAGTTAACAAGCAGGGGCCCGGTCTGCAAGTTCAGTTCCTGCCCTAATAATCCACCATGAACACACACACACACAGACACACACTCTCTCTCACACACACAAAGACAAAGGTTGTACATCACAGTGTGCTCTTCAATTACTCATATGGAAATCCGAAAATCAGCGACTTATTCCAACCTGTTGCACTCTCCACTTTCGGCTCCTCATCAAAACTGAAAAACTTCCCCTGTCCATGAGGATTTTTCATGCTTCAAAATCAAAGCGTGTCTGCTCAAACTACATCTTTATCGGTGGTGAAAAGAAATGTTCAGATCCTCTCAAAAGAAAAAATCTCAGTCCTCCGTTCAAAACATAGCAGCATGAAAGTGTTCCCAGCAAACAGAAATAGCTACATTACTCTATTATTATGATAAAAGTCTAATCAGCAGTTTTATATTGTAGTCGGTTAAAATAGTTGGATATTTCTGACCACTTTGTACATTTGGGATGGACCTGTCAATAGAAATGCATCATATTTCAAAAGGTGACCCTATGATTTAATCTTGACCTATAAACTAACTATACTACCTATATTTCTTAGATACATGAGGTAGAATAGAAAATATAACCATGATGTAGTTAAGTAGAGGTGAGAAAAACAAATAAGCATAAAGTGGATGAACTCGGTAAAGCACAACTTCCTCAAACACTATACTGTGTTTATATAGTGAGTGTAAAGAGGTGCAGTTAGAGACTGAAAGATAACCTTGATTTGTAATCTATATAAAAGTGTGAAAACTATTCTAGTCTGTTCAAACCAAAGGGTTAAATCCTGGAGAATTAGACATGCAACTCCCATAAAGCCAAAACTTCTTATTTTTACTGTGTTATTAACAGACGAAACATTTTAATTTGCTGGGAGGTGGATTTTGTTTCCTTGACCCCACACTGTTTCCAGTCTTAATGCTAAGCTAACTCGCTGTTTGCTGAAGCCTTAATTTAACAGTGATTTAAAAGTTGTATCAGTCTTTTATTAATCCAAATCTCAGCAAAAATGACTTTAATTTCCTAGGAGTGCTTTAGTTGTTGCACATGAGAGAGTGCACTTTGTTCATTTACACCTCTGTCCTGTTTGCTGTGGTCTGTCTTCATCACTCGCTTCAGGTCTGAGGTCAACCTGACCAGCTCTCACCTCAGCCACAAAACTGCTCTCACAGTGTGAAGCCAGCCCTCTGCAACAGAGCCGGTACTGTACTGTAACACTGTGATCTCTCACCTACTTCCACTTTGGAGGCTTTTCTGAAAACAGCCATGAAACAAGAAGATAGAGAAGAGAAGCCACGCACCCACATGTGCACAGATACAAAAGTCAAAGGTGAGGTTAGCAGCCCCACCTTATGGTTGAGTCCTCTTTTCCTGATTCGTCTGGCATCACTTCCTGTGGACAGGACCAACAGGGACAGCAGCAGAAGCAGCAGCATAGAGCCCGGCATGGTCTGTGTCCTGCACCCCAACTCCAAACGGCTCCCTCCTTCTCCTCCCTTCCTGACTCAAACGTATTCCTTCTTCTTCTTCTTCTTCTTCTTCTTCTGCGTATCCCAAAGTTTGCTCTCTACTTGTTTCCAAGTCCTCTGTTGCGGTGCCTTTCCAGCTGAAGCAATAACTCTCTGGTGCTCATGTGCAGCCAGAGATTACACAAGCCCCTCTCCCTTCAACAGGACCTGCCTTTATATCCGCCTGAGGAAAAGTGCAGGGTAGAATGACAAAGTAGGGAGAAGGAAGGGGAAAGTACAGAGGGGATGAATGGAGGCAGTATGGGGAAGAATCAAAAAGAGGAGAACAGTTAGGGGAGCAAAAAAGGAGGGGAAGGGAGAAACAGCAGCTGTCCATGCATCAGTTGTTGAGAGCTGAAACTGTCTGCTGGCACAGCGCACGCACATGTCTCTGGGAGAGAGGAGGGGAGGTGAAAGGAGGGAGGGGAGAGCATTAGAGAGGGCAGTGCATGTGAGACCTCCCCCTTGCCCCCTTGTTGCATCTCACAGCACATCTGGTGATCTTTATGTGAATTTGACAGAGTTGTGTCAGTGTGGGGACACATTTTATATTCAGTGGCTTTGCTTCAAATGCTTGGTGTTGTGGGGGGGGGGCTGTAAATGGCTTTGCTAAGTGTGGGGCTTGAAAGTACTTGCGGGCTGCTAGTTTGGACTTAAAGCATGTATGCAGTCAGTGTATCTATTAACTGTCCAACATCCGTGTTTACATTCCTGATTCCTCTCGAGGGCAGGATGTGCGTGATTTAATACTTGAACCCACCTCATTGAGGATACATGTCCATGCATGCACACTCTCTCCATGTCTGTTACATATGTTTGGAGAGGATGCAGTGTGATTTCAGTTGCATTGACCCATAAGGAATGAAAGCATGTGGTGTGTTTCAGGGAAAATGGGGCCTCTCTGTCTCTTTCTCTCTCCATCTTCCCTTCCTTCTTCATGTATCTCTCAAGTTCCTCCCTCTCAAACTAGGACACCCCCCCCCGTCTCACCCCGTCTCACCCCCTACCTTGCCACTGAACCTTTTTTCTCCTTCCTGTCCCCTCCTCTCTCTCCGTTCTCAGTGTCTTGCGCTGAAAGGGAGAAAGAATGCTAAGCCCGCACAAATCTCAGTCATTATTAGTTTTACAGGAGCAGGGCTTATGTCACTGGGAGGCCCAGGCTTCACTTACACAAAAGGCAAAGTAAAGAGAAAAAGTGAGAGAAAAAAGGGAGAGCAAAAATGAGGCAACATATAGAGATAATGGAAGAAGGCAGTGGAAAAGACTTGATGAAGGATGATGACTGTGTGAAATAGACTCATAAGAACAAGCATGTTGACAAAAGTAAAAAAGTAACCCATGGGAAACAGTGGAGTTTTAAACCTCTTCTCATGAAATGATTTTGACAAAGTGATTTATTCTTAACAAATAAATTGTGTTTATTCTGAAAACTTTATTGATATATTAACGCGAAATTTAACCTTTGCAACCTATGTGTTCAGGGTTAGACAAAATTGGAGGGAAATCTAAACCAAGCTGACAAGATAATGTGTAGCATGTCAGTAATGAGGAAGGTATTTATATCTTATGTGTTTCTTCAAACTGGTCACTAAAGACCAGGTGCATAAAAAAAACAAAGCAAAAACAACAAAATCAGTGAGATGGCCAGGATTGTGCATTCTCTCTTTGGGTGGAGGAACTGTAAAGTCACTTTGTTTTATCATCTAGTCATAATTTTCAAAAACTATCCCACACCCTGAGCCACACTCAGTTCTTAATGGGGGGAAAATCACAGCTGCAGAGTTTCAAGCAGCAGACAGTGCAGTGATATTTCCAGACATGTTTTCCCAGACATCATCCACATCCTGCCTCCTTTCTAAATCTGGAATGTACAGCATACATTAATATTAAATGATGTAAACAACTGCATTCATGGGGAGAATACGGGTTGAAACATTCACACATCCTGGCTTACAAAGGACCTGAACACACACACACACACACACACACACACACACACACACTGTAACTCAGGATACACATTCAGTATTTACTCCATCAGCTAAACAGGACATGACATTCAGTCTGGACACAGCATTCGCTTGTACATTTATGAATGAGAGGAAAGTGTGAATCCATAAAATCCTGTTCAGAGACAGACTCTCCACTCGAAAGGCAGAAATTCCTTCCATCTGCAAGGCGGAGGCAGCGATGCACTGTGGCTGCTTCTGCAGGGTGGAGTGTCTGCAAGTCTCGGGGGGTTTCAT